>CM060904.1:170305548-171555548 GCA_030737815.1 Allium fistulosum
TTATTTTGTTCGACTTGGTTTATATGGTTTACTGTATCTGGTAGTATTTCCATACCAGTTTGATTTTAGTTGCTATTCTATGACTTCTACAACCTTCGAACTGCAGTTAGTCTTCAACTATAAACTTGACCTTTGTGATATTGACTTTGTTCGACTTTTGCCTGTTGTTTTCTGACCATTTTCACAGCTGCATATTTACCTGGTTACTCAAGACCGTATATGTGCATACATACATATGTATGTGTGTATGCATATATTCTTGGACTCGCATTGTTGTAGTTTGATTCTCCTTGGCTAATTGGTTAGTTGCACTTCTGTAAGCTTGAGTTTGGTTCTTGGTTCATTTGTAGTTCTTTGGTGCTTGCTTGTATTCATTCTTGCAGTTGCTTGATACATCTTTGTCAAACATAGTTTCTCGACTTGTAGTTAATTCCTTCTGGCTTGAATCACTGTCCAGTTGATTCACTGATGCACTTTGATCACGGGTTCGATCACTTGCTATGTCTTGTTCATCTGGTTCTTGTATCACTTTGGTATTGGTGCATTATAGTTGCATCACTGTATGTAGATGTATGCCCTGACCATTTACTTGGTTTTGTTTCTGTAGCATAGTCTGGAGTTGTAGTACTTGTGGTCTTGCATTTGGTTTAGGGATGCATTCATGTCTGCTTTGTATCATTCTTGAAGTCTTCGCTTTACTGTATGCATCACTAGTCTTTCATTTGACCTGTTTCATTTAGTCGTACTGCCCTATGTTGTCACTTGATCTTGCTGTGACATTGTGACTTCTTGTTCATCCTCCATTAAGAAGTATTGTTGCATCTTAGATGTATCTTGGTCTTATGAACTTGAATTAGTAGTCTACAACTCTGGCTTTTTGTCTGAACTGTTTGTAGTCAATTGCTTTGTATAACTTGAACATGAGTTGGATTTTGCTTTGAGCATGCTACCGGGTTGATATGCACTATGCCCTGTACATGATTTTGCATTGTGAATCTCAGCAGTGTTTGTGTCATCCTGCTGTTTTGAAGTGTGAAGCCTTTGTTAGTTCTTTGTGTTGTTCAATTCGTACTTGTGGCCTCTGTGCTTGGTTGTTCCACTGTTGGCATAGCCTTGTATTTGGTTATTCGTGTTGCCTTGCTAAGTTGCCTTGTCACAAGTGCACTGTCCAGTTTCAGGTTGTGACATTGTTTGCTTCGACATGTCTTGGTTCTTTAACAATTCTGAGTTGTTTCTTTTTGCTGATTGCCTCCCTTATGCTGTTGACAGGTGCATCGTCTTTGTCTCTGTACCTGTTTGCAACTGCAAATTCATTACTTGAAATTCAGCAGTTTGCAATTGAGTTGTAGTCTCGAAATTAAGTGCCTGTACATCCCCAATCAGGCTTTGTACAGGTGCCCTTGACTTGTGCATATGCGATTGTCTTTGTCTCATATCTGATGTTAAGTCCTTGCCTTTGTGGTCTGCACTAGCTTACCACTACTTGTTGCCCTTGCGATCTAGTTTATTTTCACATGTGTTGATCCGGCTTCGTTGGGTTTAACCTTGTGATCATTTATAACTTTCACTGAGTTTTTGTGTATTCCGTGCGATAGTGGCGAGGCAGTACACGCGTGCGTGTACTGCAGCCCTATCAGATTGACAGTTTTAAATTGATGTTCGATTTGTCGAATTGTTTCGTTGGTTAATTTCAAATGGTTTGGAATTGTATTCTGATTTGGATTGCTGATTTGTTGTTTAACACTGTTTAGTGTTATATCTGCCGTTATCCGATTCTTTTATCGACGAGTCGGATATACGAGATTTCTGAGACTATCACCTATTTGATATTTGATTAATATTGCTTATGTGCATTAATAACTGAGTTTGAATTAGACTGACCTGGGTATTATTTTCTTTTGAATGTAATACTCGGGTCAGACCCGAGTTATTTCAGGTTGTAGATTTTCTTCTTTGAGTTGCTGTTCAGGATATGAAGACTTTTCACATCTTCTGAAGTTGTCATTGTCATTTTGTAGCAGTCGTGTCATTGTATAGAACGATATGTATTCATGTATATTAGTCGATAATGTACTTGTATATATAACTTCTAGAGTCGACAGTTGTAGTTGTATCATATGTATTGTGTCAACTATGTATTAACTGACATCAGTTATATATATATGAGACTTTTGTTTTTATCTGTGTTCCGCATTTATATTATCTGTGTTATTGTTATATCTAATGTCCTAAACTATTATGAACCGTCGTAGTTCGTTTTATACTAGTATTGGGTGTGTCGATGGGAGTAAATAAATAATAGATGAAAAATTAAAAAAGTATATACCACTTCTATCGAGATAACCAATATTTGTGTAAGGCCAACTACGGATGGTCGCTCCTATCCAGCCTTATTCTTCGTAATAATAGACAGTATTCCTTTTAATACTCTTTGTTATTATGAGCATAGAGGTGGGGCGTCACACATTCGAAATGAAATTGTTTTGAAAGCTATAAGTTAAATCTTGATTTAAAAGATTTAACGAGTTAATCCAAGTAAAATGGAAATTGTTTTGAAATATATGAATGAATCTTTGTGAATGGGGTTAACTTTGTGAATTAAATCTTTTTGTTTAAAAGATTTAAATGGTAATTTGTTTTAACCATTTGAAAAGAGAAGTTTTGGGTTTTAAGCTGTGACTTAATGGAAATCTCATATCAATATGTTTTTAAATATTACGCTCACTATTCGGTTTAGCTGGGAGAGGACCTTTGGGTCGTATAACCCATTCCGAATATGTGATACGTCGTATATGGATCGCATTTGCTATATTACAGCATGATAGGGGGTTCTCGCTTTGCGGTTTGGTGGCGAACGGGAGACTCTTACCCCTACATGTCCTTGAGAGGGATGGGTTGGTTAGGTAGATGCCGTGACAGTCGAGAGGCTGGCCGTAAAAGTAAATGCGAGGTGCTAGTGTAAGCCACGGTGGGACTGGGATGGTTGCAAAGCCTACCGGTGGCCGCTGTCTTGGGGCCGTTACATTTGGTATCAGAGCTAAGGTTGAACTTTAGCTCAGGAGTATAACACGTTAAGTAGCTCATTAGAGATAGAGTGAAGTAAACTCTAGAATGAGTAATCCTTAAGATATCCGTCTGAACGTCTCAGTAAATTCTCTTACTATCCACTGATAGTAAGTATGAGTGCAAGAAGAGGATGAGATAGGGGACAGGGGGATACCACTATGAAATGGTCAATACTCTGTAACAACAAGGAAGCAATCTTTTCTCTATCCATCTCTTTGTTCGTCATCTTTTCTCAATTCTTCGATTATTTCTGGTAGATCCAGGAAGAAAATTCGATATATTAATATGGGACATAAACTCCAACTGAGCCAAAATTGTTTGTATGGATGAATTGTTTGCTATGGTTGATAAGTATACTTTAGTTTCTAAACTAAAAGTTTTGGAATAGTATCCATATATCTATCTATTCTTTGGGTCCCAACATAATCTATGAATGGTTAGTTATTCCTTTGAACTAACCGATGCCACTGCATATTTCATAGATCTGGATAACCCGAGTATCTTCTGAAGTGTTAAGACAGATTCGTTCTTGTATCTGTTATTGATATTCTGATTTGGTGAGCCAAATGCAGAATAAATGTTCAGTTGATTTGATGAAATATTCTTCATCTATCTTTTTGTCTCCTTGGCAATTTCGAGGACGAAATTCTTTTAAGGAGGGAAGTCTGTAACGACCTCGAATTTTATAAATATTTAAAATGATAATTTATTAACTTTTGAATTAATATTTGTGAAATAAAACGATAAATGGATTGCGAGTCTCCCCGAATTAAACTAAGTTTGGTATAAATCATTTTGTAACTTTAAAATATTGTATATATGTGGATATATATGAGTAAATCTGGAATCATAAATATAAGTATATATATTTAATTTGAATCTAAATTGTAAATAAACGGTTTAAAAATGAAAATATATAAGATAGATAAAGTATAAAATCAATACATTGGATAAAATCCAATAACAAATTATAATCTATAAATTCACCTATATTATAAAAATGAATAAATTATATAGTTTTATTCAATATAAAGTAAATACATATATCTTGATAAATCAATACGATATAATAAAAATAAAATAGATGCAAAAATAATAAGACGAAAGAAAGTGTGCTGAGATAAGAATCAAAAGCAAAGTAGAAATATAGTTTGCATGTGGCTTGTAAATCAAGATGCAGGCAAGTATAAAATAATAGGATAAGTATAAAATAAAAACATCAAGGACAATGTCATTTAATGCTTGCTAAGACAATATCTCCTCTAGTACATTAGTATACAATCTCGGCCACCAAAATATAGAAAAAATCTCTGAAAATTTGTACATTTTGTACACTATGGTGCATAAGAAATAATATACCCTGTAGTTTGTAGTATATATCAGCCTGTAAGCTACTTTTTCTCATACCAGTTTTCATTTTTTTTTCATTCGAGCTAAGTAAAAACTAAGGTAAAAACTCCATTTCAAAATCTAAGCAAACATTCTCAAGCAAGCAACCCAAAACAACAGATAGTTCAGTTAGCAAATTCAAAACAAGTTCAAGTAGCAGGCTGTTTAACATAAGATGATGCTCTGTTCTCCTCTGCAAATAGGTGAGTAACACTATTTTTTTAAAATATATGATTCTGTTGCAAGTATATCTGTGATAAGTATGTTATATATGTTTCTTTGAGTATATGTGAGTGATGGATGTATGTTTGTGCACAGTTATCTCCTATGATATCCTGCTCTTTGTTTAAGCAGTAGTTTTGAGTTTTAAAAATCAATTCCTCTTGATCTACTGACTTTGTGGACTTAAGATTAAAATAAAGTTTGTTTATTATGGTATATATTAAAGTTTAAAAATCAATTCAAGTTTAAACAACCTGCTAATGACTTTGGAAACCAAAACACCTGAGCAAAGCTTTAAATAAGCTAAAATTTAAACTTTTTAATTTTCGAATTCAGGTATGTAGGTTGAATTCATATACTTTAATGTGATTTTTAAAACAAAATTTTTAATTTTTAGAGTAAGATTGAAAGAGTAGTTTGGGTTTGTATAAATTTCATTCTTATAGTGATCTATGGAGATTCACTGACTTGTGGTGGTCGAGATCTTGTTTGGTGATGGAGGGATGAACGGCGGTTCAGGGAAAAATACAGTGGTGGTGGTCTGATGATCATGGTGGAGGTGGCGAACATCTTAAATTCGTAAACCTAATTTTGTATGCGTTCGAAAACTTGATCGGCGTGATCTCTCTCGTGCATCGAGCTGCACGCGAATGTGGGAGGTGATAAAGGGGGTGTTGACGAGAAGTTGGCCGGAGTCACTGGCCTTCTGGTAGTCAAGGTGGCAGGGACGAGTTGTTTCCCAGTTTTGGTGGCAGGTCTGAGTTTCCAGATTTTTGATCGAATGTCCATATTTTGATTCGCTTTGAATTTTGAGTTACTGGGTGTTTGCTTTACGTGGGGTGGTCGGCGACGATATGCTGGAGGTCTCACTGGTGATCAGATCGGCGGCGAGCAACTGTGCAAGTGCACGCGTGCACTTTTGTGCCTGGTCGATCGAGATGTTGGGAGGAAGGGGTCGACTCGGGTTTACTCTCGAGTAAACGATGTTGCGGCTCGAGTACGTTCACGCGTGGGATATTAGGTTGAAGAAGTTTTACGTTTTAAACTAAAAAGAACAAACAATCTATAAACAGGGAAGAAAGGGAGAAAACTCGGAGGGGGATTGCTCGGGAAAACATGTAGTGGACTCGAAGCAGGGGTTAGTTTGACTCGGGGAGTTCGTGTGGGCTCGGGTTGTTGGCATACTGCAGGTTTTTGGGGAAAACTATATGTACAGATTTTAAAGCTTTAAGAAAATGTTTTTTCAAGGATTAATAAATAAGGATTTAAATGATAAATAAAGATAATCGTTTATCTTTGATTAAATTAGGATCTTGATAAGTTCAAAAGATTCTTCATTAATTAAGTATGGGGTAATTAATTAATGTACTAAATCGAAAGTTAATTCATTTATTTGAATTGATTTATCAAGTGATTAAGGTATAATTTCTCAATAAAAATTTATTAGAAATTATAAAATATAGGTGATTAAGAATAATCACTTATTATAATAAATTAAAGGTAGTTAATAAATGAGGTTAATTAATTAGGGTGATTAACTGGGGAATAATTAGTAAATCAAGGGTTAATTAATTTATGTGATAAATTAAAAATAACTGAACAATTGAAGGTTAATTATTTAAGGATTGAGATTGATTAATCAAGTAATTAAGAATTAATCTATTATGTAGTCAACTTAAAGGTTAATTAAATTTATGTGATCAATTAAGGATAATTAATTGAATGGTAATAAATTAAGGATAATTAATTAATATGATTTATTAATTAAGGTAATATATTTGAGGATAATTAATTAATTAAAGGTTGATTTATAAAGGATTAAAGGTTAATCAATTAAAATTGTTTATAATTAATGATTTATTAACCAAGATTCGTAGTTTATTCATAAGTAATTAATCTAATTTGAATAAACCAGATATTGACTGGCCTTACTTATGAATGTTTGGATTCTATTGAATGTGAATTGTTTGATATCCTTGATATATGATGCTTTGTGATACCCTGATTTATGTTGTGATCTATAATTTACTTATCTGTGATATATATCTGTGATCTATGAATGAAGATGAGCGTTGTTCTTATATTGCTTATCAACTATATCTCTGTATTTTGATATGTGACGATTCATTGTGTTGCACTACTGTGTGAAACCCCTGGACCACACTTTTACACACACAAATATGGATTTCACGTGGAAATCGGTTAAGTCACAGATAATTTAAATTTGATGTTTTTGAAATTGGGATTTTAATTTCAATTGATTTTGAAATTAGAAATTCGGGTTTAAAGTGAAAAGCTTTTGAAATAGAATTTCAAAGATAAAAGTTATTTTGAATAACTTAATCGAGTTTTGAAAATTTAAATAATTTGATTTAAATTTGAATTCAAGTTTGAAATTGAATTCTATGATTTGAAACTAGGGATTAAAGATGATGTAAATGTGTTTGTATGAATTAAACCATTTTAAAAGTATAAAGTTTGGGAATTTGAATTTAACCCAAGGATTTCAACTCGTATGAATAAATCAAATTTTCTGAAATGAAACTATTTGTTATCAAAAGAATAAAAGCTTTCAGATAAGAAATAAAATTCTAATTTAGTTAAAGGAATTTCAAGATTGAATTGAAAAATGGTTTTCCAAGTTATGAATGAATTCTTCTTTTTGAAAGCTATGAATTGAATCTGTTATTTTCAACAGATTTAAAATGATGTTTGTTTAACCCATTCGAAATGAAATTGTTTTGAAAGCTATAAGTTAAATCTTGATTTAAAAGATTTAACGAGTTAATCCAAGTAAAATGGAAATTGTTTTGAAATATATGAATGAATCTTTGTGAATGGGGTTAACTTTGTGAATTAAATCTTTTTGTTTAAAAGATTTAAATGGTAATTTGTTTTAACCATTTGAAAAGAGAAGTTTTGGGTTTTAAGCTATGACTTAATTGAAATCTCATATCCATATGTTTTTAAATATTACGCTCACTATTCGGTTTAGCCGGGAGAGGACCTTTGGGTCGTATAACCCATTCCGAATATGTGATACGTCGTATATGGATCGCATTTGCTATATTACAGCATGATAGGGGGTTCTCGCTTTGCGGTTTGGTGGCGAACGTGAGACTCTTACCCCTACATGTCCTTGAGAGGGATGGGTTGGTTAGGCAGATGCCGTGACAGTCGAGAGGCTGGCCGTAAAAGTAAATGCGAGGTGCCAGTGTAAGCCACGGTGGGACTGGGATGGTTGCAAAGCCTACCGGTGGCCGCTGTCTTGGGGCCGTTACATTTGGTATCAGAGCTAAGGTTGAACTTTAGCTCAGGAGTATAACACGTTAAGTAGCTCATTAGAGATAGAGTGAAATAAACTCTAGAATGAGTAATCCTTAAGATATCCGTCTGAACGTCTCAGTAAATTCTCTTACTATCCACTGATAGTAAGTATGAGTGCAAGAAGAGGATGAGATAGGGGACAGGGGGATACCACTATGAAATGGTCAATACTCTGTAACAACAAGGAAGCAATCTTTTCTCTATCCATCTCTTTGTTCGTCATCTTTTCTCAATTCTTCGATTATTTCTGGTAGATCCAGGAAGAAAATTCGATATATTAATATGGGACATAAACTCCAACTGAGCCAAAATTGTTTGTATGGATGAATTGTTTGCTATGGTTGATAAGTATACTTTAGTTTCTAAACTAAAATTTTTGGAATAGTATCCATATATCTATCTATTCTTTGGGTCCCAACATAATCTATGAATGGTTAGTTATTCCTTTGAACTAACCGATGCCACTGCATATTTCGTAGATCTGGATAACTCGAGTATCTTCTGAAGTGTTAAGACAGATTCGTTCTTGTATCTGTTATTGATATTCTGATTTGGTGAGCCAAATGTAGAATAAATGTTCAGTTGATTTGATGAAATATTCTTCATCTATCTTTTTGTCTCCTTGGCAATTTCGAGGACGAAATTCTTTTAAGGGGGGAAGTCTGTAACGACCTCAAATTTTATAAATATTTAAAAATATAATTTATTAATTTTTGAATTAATATTTGTGAAATAAAACGATAAATGGATTGCGAGTCTCCCCGAATTAAACTAAGTTTGGTATAAATCATTTTGTAACTTTAAAATATTGTATATATGTGGATATATATGAGTAAATCTGGAATCATAAACATAAGTATATATATTTAATTTGAATCTAAATTGTAAATAAACGGTTTAAAAATGAAAATATATAAGATAGATAAAGTATAAAATCAATACATTGGATAAAATCCAATAACAAATTATAATCTATAAATTCACCTATATTATAAAAATGAATAAATTATATAGTTTTATTCAATATAAAGTAAATACATATATCTTGATAAATCAATACGATATAATAAAAATAAAATAGATGCAAAAATAATAAGACGAAAGAAAGTGTGCTGAGATAAGAATCAAAAGCAAAGTAGAAATATAGTTTGCATGTGGCTTGTAAATCAAGATGCAGGCAAGTATAAAATAATAGGATAAGTATAAAATAAAAACATCAAGGACAATGTCATTTAATGCTTGCTAAGACAATATCTCCTCTAGTACATTAGTATACAATCTCGGCCACCAAAATATAGAAAAAATCTCTGAAAATTTGTACATTTTGTACACTATGGTGCATAAGAAATAATATACCCTGTAGTTTGTAGTATATATCAGCCTGTAAGCTACTTTTTCTCATACCAGTTTTCATTTTTTTTCATTCGAGCTAAGTAAAAACTAAGGTAAAAACTCCATTTCAAAATCTAAGCAAACATTCTCAAGCAAGCAACCCAAAACAACAGACAGTTCAGTTAGCAAATTCAAAACAAGTTCAAGTAGCAGGCTGTTTAACATAAGATGATGCTCTGTTCTCCTCTGCAAATAGGTGAGTAACACTATTTTTTTAAAATAAATGATTCTGTTGCAAGTATATCTATGATAAGTATGTTATATATGTTTCTTTGAGTATATGTGAGTGATGGATGTATGTTTGTGCACAGTTATCTCCTGTGATATCCTGCTCTTTGTTTAAGCAGTAGTTTTGAGTTTTAAAAATCAATTCCTCTTGATCTACTGACTTTGTGGACTTAAGATTAAAATAAAGTTTGTTTATTATGGTATATATTAAAGTTTAAAAATCAATTCAAGTTTAAACAACCTGCTAATGACTTTGGAAACCAAAACACCTGAGCAAAGCTTTAAATAAGCTAAAATTTAAACTTTTTAATTTTCGAATTCAGGTATGTAGGTTGAATTCCTATACTTTAATGTGATTTTTAAAACAAAAATTTTAATTTTTAGAGTAAGATTGAAAGAGTAGTTTGGGTTTGTATAAATTTCATTCTTTTAGTGATCTATGGAGATTCACTGACTTGTGGTGGTCGAGATCTTGTTTGGTGATGGAGGGATGAACGGCGGTTCAGGGAAAAACACAGTGGTGGTGGTCTGATGATCATGGTGGAGGTGGCGAACATCTTAAATTCGTAAACCTAATTTTGTATGCGTTCGAAAACTTGATCGGCGTGATCTCTCTCGTGCATCAAGCTGCACGCGAATGTGGGAGGTGATAAAGGGGGTGTTGACGAGAAGTTGGCCGGAGTCACTGGCCTTCTGGTAGTCGAGGTGGCGGGGACGAGTTGTTTCCCAGTTTTGGTGGCAGGTCTGAGTTTCCAGATTTTTGATCGAATGTCCATATTTTGATTCGCTTTGAATTTTGAGTTACTGGGTGTTTGCTTTACGTGGGGTGGTCGACGACGATATGCTGGAGGTCTCACTGGTGATCAGATCGGCGGCGAGCAACTGTGCAAGTGCACGCGTGCACTTTTGTGCCTGGTCGATCGAGATGTTGGGAGGAAGGGGTCGACTCGGGTTTACTCTCGAGTAAACGATGTTGCGGCTCGAGTACGTTCACGCGTGGGATATCAGGTTGAAGAAGTTTTACGTTTTAAACTAAAAAGAACAAACAATCTATAAACAGGGAAGAAAGGGAGAAAACTCGGAGGGGGATTGCTCGGGAAAACATGTAGTGGACTCGAAGCAGGGGTTAGTTTGACTCGGGAGTTCGTGTGGGCTCGGGTTGTTGGCATACTGCAGGTTTTTGGGGAAAACTATATGTACAGATTTTAAAGCTTTAAGAAAATGATTTTTCAAGGATTAATAAATAAGGATTTAAATGATAAATAAAGATAATCGTTTATCTTTGATTAAATTAGGATCTTGATAAGTTCAAAATATTCTTCATTAATTAAGTATGGGGTAATTAATTAATGTACTAAATCGAAAGTTAATTCATTTATTTGAATTGATTTATCAAGTGATTAAGGTATAATTTCTCAATAAAAATTTATTAGAAATTATAAAATATAGGTGATTAAGAATAATCACTTATTATAATAAATTAAAGGTAGTTAATAAATGAGGTTAATTAATTAGGGTGATTAACTAGGGAATAATTAGTAAATCAAGGGTTAATTAATTTATGTGATAAATTAAAAATAACTGAACAATTGAAGGTTAATTATTTAAGGATTGAGATTGATTAATCAAGTAATTAAGAATTAATCTATTATGTAGTCAACTTAAAGGTTAATTAAATTTATGTGATCAATTAAGGATAATTAATTGAATGGTAATAAATTAAGGATAATTAATTAATATGATTTATTAATTAAGGTAATTAATTTGAGGATAATTAATTAATTAAAGGTTGATTTATAAAGGATTAAAGGTTAATCAATTAAAATTGTTTATAATTAATGATTTATTAACCAAGATTCATAGTTTATTCATAAGTAATTAATCTAATTTGAATAAACCAGATATTGACTGGCCTTACTTATGAATGTTTGGATTCTATTGAATGTGAATTGTTTGATATCCTTGATATATGATGCTTTGTGATACCCTGATTTATGTTGTGATCTATAATTTACTTATTTGTGATATATATCTATGATCTGTGAATGAAGATGAGCGTTGTTCTTATATCGCTTATCAACTATATCTCTGTATTTTGATATGTGATGATTCATTGTGTTGCACTACTGTGTGAAACCCCTGGACCACACTTTTACACACACAAATATGGATTTCACGTGGAAATCGGTTAAGTCACAGATAATTTAAATTTGATGTTTTTGAAATTGGGATTTTAATTTCAATTGATTTTGAAATTAGAAATTCGGGTTTAAAGTGAAAAGCTTTTGAAATAGAATTTCAAAGATAAAAGTTATTTTGAATAACTTAATCGAGTTTTGAAAATTTAAATAATTTGATTTAAATTTGAATTCAAGTTTGAAATTGAATTCTATGATTTGAAACTAGGGATTAAAGATGATATAAATGTGTTCGTATGAATTAAACCATTTTAAAAGTATAAAGTTTGGGAATTTGAATTTAACCCAAGGATTTCAACTCGTATGAATAAATCAAATTTTCTGAAATGAAACTATTTGTTTTCAAAAGAATAAAAGCTTTCAGATAAGAAATAAAATTCTAATTTAGTTAAAGGAATTTCAAGATTGAATTGAAAAATGGTTTTCCAAGTTATGAATGAATTCTTCTTTTTGAAAGCTATGAATTGAATCTGTTATTTTCAACAGATTTAAAATGATGTTTTGTTTAACCCATTCGAAATGAAATTGTTTTGAAAGCTATAAGTTAAATCTTGATTTAAAAGATTTAACGAGTTAATCCAAGTAAAATGGAAATTGTTTTGAAATATATGAATGAATCTTTGTGAATGGGGTTAACTTTGTGAATTAAATCTTTTTGTTTAAAAGATTTAAATGGTAATTTGTTTTAACCATTTGAAAAGAGAAGTTTTGGGTTTTAAGCTGTGACTTAATTGAAATCTCATATCCATATGTTTTTAAATATTACGCTCACTATTCGGTTTAGCCGGGAGAGGACCTTTGGGTCGTATAACCCATTCCGAATATGTGATACGTCGTATATGGATCGCATTTGAAGACCGTTGTTGAAGACCGGATATTTTTGAAAACGGAAGGATTACCGTCGAGTTACTCTGCATCGGCTGATCCCCGATATAGAGGTTTTATCATCCTTAGTGACGGGAAGTCCGGACGTGATTGGAAATTATCCGGATTTGCAAGGGCTTCGTGAGAAGTGCCTTCGGTTCTGTTCGAACCCGGAACAGACTTGTATGGATTGTATGTCTAACATTACACTTTGAGATATAAAGCCGATTTCTTTCAAATACATTTCTGTTTGGTGGCGGAGAATTTATTCTCTTAGCTTAACACCCTTCTCTGAGACGTACGAGCTCAGAGGTTATGTAGTTGAAATTTATCAGCGATATATTCCCAATTTGGTAATGTGACATGCTGAGTGTTGCTGTGTGATGATCAGTGTTTGATCATTTGCGATATAATCATTTGTTTGATTATTTATCTTTGTGATCATAGGTTGATCATCTGTTGACCTAAAGCGTGGATTTTTGAAAAAGCGTAGCTTTGTGGACGAGACTTCGTCAGGGCCTCACAACCCGGAAATGGTCGAAACAGGAATGTTGCGGCAAGGTTATGAGGGTCGCGCCCTTTAGGGTATGTCATTTCCTTCTGGAAAGGGGTGGTATTATGGTATGGAGCCCTGATACTTACTCATGTGGATACACGTATTTATTATGTGTGATGTTGGTTATCGAGCGCTCGGATAAAGGTCCCAAAGGACCGGGAGGTGGCATATTCGTGAGTTACCTGTTACAGGGGTAACCCGGCCTTGTTTGGCAGAGAGCAGTTTGTCTCTCGGGACGTCCAGCCAGAGGCGATCCTATGCGGCGGAAGGAAGTTCCTTAGCCTGACCATTTATTGGAAATCCATTCTTCCAATACGAACCAGTACGGTTTTAGTTGTAGAACCTGCCATTTACTTATGGTGGCGCCCCACTGTTTAAATGGTAGCTATAGTAGGCATAGTTCGGAATGTCTATGCTGGCTAAGATTAATATTATACTTTCGAAATGTTTTCTGCACTATGCACTAATAATAATAATCCAATGATTTTGCGTAGTAAGCATCTTTGACTATCATAAGGAGAAATCTCCTCCGATTCTGCGTTTGCATTGTGTGTGTGTGTGCGGGAGGCCTTATGGTAGTTTCATTTTCCAAAAGCATTGCGAATTTCAATGTTTTAAATTCTTTTGTTGATTGTTTAAAGTTAAAACTGTTTTTGTTGCTTACACCAGTCCCATGACTGATCCAGAGTTTATTATTTCCTTCCTAAACTCTGGGTGCTCATAATTTTCCACACGAGCAGTCTAGAGTTGGGTTTCTTTTCAGATATTCAGGTTTAGTAGATTATCTGGAGCTAGTTCATTCATCGGAGTTGCTTATCTTGGAGTTGTGGATTCATTCTTGTCTGAAGATCATTTTGGAGTTATCACTTCTATTGATATTGTTCCGCTGCTGTTGTTATCTTTTCTTTTCCGCTGCTATTTGTTGTATCATATCTCTGATGTATATTGATATTCATTGTATCACTCTGTTGTATCAGATATTGTATATCAATGTATTATTCTTTTCTTCCGTTGTGTTATTTACTTAATTGTGTTATAGCTCCGGCGAATCAGATTTGAACGGTCGAATCTGCGGCATTCTAGTACAATGTGAAGTACGGATGTTGATTTTCGAGCGGGCAAAACCCGATATCGTTACACGTAGGATATACGTATATTATTTTATTCGCATAGTGATTTGATCTAGATTCGAGCACACAATTTCGAGATATTTATGTCGATCCGAGTTGGGATTTTTTACTTGATTTTCGACGGCGAACCATGGATGTGGATTTTGATTGATTCTGGAAATTCTCTATCATAGTATATGGCTATGCAAGGAGAATGACGGTTTCTGATCATGTAACGACCCGTATTTTTTCGAGAGAAGAAAATTCAAAATTTTAGAATTTAATATAGTAAGGAATCTAAAAATTTATGATTTTAAATAAAATTTACTTTGGATTATAAGATCTGGTGACAACTATTTTTTGTGATTTCAAACGTATGGTTTAATAAAAGTTTAATTGGATAGATTTAATATTGTAAAGCATGAAATAAATGTATGATTAACTGGAACTGGGTTTTATTTGTAAATTAACTTCTAATCTATTTGTAAACAATAAATGTATAATTTTGTATTCAAACTTATTTAATTTTTTGTCCTGGTTTTTGCTCATCTTACATATCAACCCATTGAAATTAATTTGTAAATAAAATTTAGTATAATTGGATTTTACATAAAAGGAAAAATACAAATTTTAATTTAATAAGGCTTAATTAGTTAAATGATTCAGAAATTGAGATAATTGAGAATTTAATATTGCATTGGTTAATATTAGCATTTTAATTAAGGAACTAGAAATTATAAACCAATGAATATTCAATTATATTAATTTGGAATATAGTTTATCTTGAAGTTGAATAAGGGTGAATTATTGAATATAATAAACTGAAATCTACTATTTAAAACGAATAATAGAATTTTATGACGGAAATTTGATATTTGCTATACGTCCATCTAGATATAGCAAATGGCCAATTTTCGTCGAATAATATAGATGTTCTATCGGTCGCTAGAAATTCAGTTTAAATCAGTTAAGAATAGCTAAATTTAAAAGTATTCCGAAACCTAAATATGTCAACATGATAAAATTTATTTAGAACACTCGAAATAAGACTGCGTAATCCGTTTCGCGAAATTCGGATGTTTCTAGCTCCGTTTGGATTTTTCCGTATGGGATAGCAACGTATATCAGTGTCCATATGGACTTTTGATAGGAAGGTCCCGACACAGATATTTCTGTTTCCTCTTGTACGTCTCATCGCGCTGATCACCGTGATATATTCATTGGTGTATCTCGGAGTCCAGTGCACGACGGAATCAACAGAATGCAAAGTGTGATGATTCGCCAAATTGGGTCCATTTGCAATTCTGTGTCCTCCATCCGGTTCAGCTTGCTGTGTTAATAACAGATATATCTTGTGTCCTTTTCCATTCTTCAGTTTGAACACCCAAAAGTAAAAAATCCGAAAAGACAAAAACGTTTCGGGGTTCACGTATATTATTTTCATTAATCTCTTTCGTCCCTTTCTTCTTTAATTCATTCTTCTCCCAGTTTTGAAATTCCTCCCAAGACCATCTCCGCACTCTCCTCTGCCTCGTCCTCTCCATCCCCTAGCACTTCGACCACCACCTCCACGAGTTACGTCAACTACTACGCTCAAGCTTGACCAAAACGCCAAGCAAACCTCCTCTCCTCTATACGTCCGCCTCCGCCATGGAATCCATCCCACGCCTCCGCCACGTCTTTCGCTAACCACCCACTACTAGATCCACGTCCCAGCCTTGCTCTACCGTATAGCATCGCCTAAACCCGACCCGCCTCGACTTTCCCCATAGCAAACCCGAACCTCGCCTTCATCTACCATGTCAGCCCCCTCCGCTGTGTCTCGCC
This sequence comes from Allium fistulosum, assembly GCA_030737815.1. Classification (NCBI taxonomy): domain Eukaryota; kingdom Viridiplantae; phylum Streptophyta; class Magnoliopsida; order Asparagales; family Amaryllidaceae; genus Allium; species Allium fistulosum. The sequence continues at coordinate 170,321,727 of CM060904.1, forward strand.
GCTGCCTGCCGTGACCTCCACCTCAATATAGCAGCCGAGCCTAGTAACAGCAACTTTCGTATATATAAAGAAAAAAAGAGGTATATTGTATTGTATTCTTTTATACTAAGGTATATATATGTATAAGTTGTGTAATTGGTTAGTACAATCTGATGCATAGTTTACATTTGTCGCGTATATACTATGATTGCTGTTTTATTTATATTACAGTTATATATATAATGTGTAGATTTTTTTTTTCATTTTATACCTATAGTATATATTAATGGTACAGTAGGGTATGTATACATTGGTTTTGTAAACAAACATTTTCAAACAAAATGATTTTTGCAGATCTTGATTTTTTAATATGTATCAGGTTGAGTTTGGTTTAATCTGTTGCTTAACTTCGTATATAACTTATTTATTTATTTATGTAAATACATATATATTAAACTTGAATATATAATATATATATATATTTTGAATCTCAGGTTATAAGTATATTTTATATACTGTTGGTTTATATATGTGGTCCACGTCTGTTGCATTTGTGTTTGCGGAAAGAAAAATTATATAAGATATATTGTATTGTAAATATATTTGTTTCTATTTTGCAGTATGTTATATATATATATATATATTATATCCTTGTATACTTTTATTTCCAAAATTGTAGAGGTAAATATATTTAGGTATGCGAGTTATTTTGGGATGCAGTCTTCTTTTCTTTTGCTGAATGGGTTTTGTTTTAAACTATATATACAGAAATTTTTTTTGCTGTAATATAATATTTCTGTAAGTTTATAACAGTAAAAGTTCTATATTTTGAAAGTATAGTGTGTGTTTTCTGTAGTAGCTTATATATATTACGTACGTTTTCATTTTGCTAGCAACATAGGTATATCTGGTATGTTTCATTTTATTTGTAGTATAATATATTATTTTATATATATTAAGTTATATACAGTGTAATAGTTTATATAGGTAGTGCATAAGTATGTATACTTCGATATTATAAATATGGGTAGTCATATTAGTTTTGGCAATATATATATGTTTTGTTTTGCCAGCTCATTTGTCTTCATTTCCAATTTGTTTTGGAATGGATCTAGTTTAATTTGCTTTGTTAGGTAAATAGGTACTAGTGTATATGAGCTAATATATATATATATATATATATATATAGTCTAGAGTATAGGTTTTATAATCTATTATTTTATGATTTTGATAATATATATGTATTTGGTGACTTTATAATATATACTGTGGTTCGACTTTATAATGTAAGATTTAATAATATATCAGGACTCTTGAGTTTATACCTGTTTGTTTATTAAACTTTTCACTACGGCTATATGAATATTTTGAGTTATATATATAATATTTGTTGTATACATTTGGATTTATGTTTATTTAAATCATGAAAGATCTACACATAAGTTCACATGAGATTTGATTCTAATATATATATATTTATCTTATAGGTGTAGAGCTAAAATATTGAAAATATATTTTATAATATATATATATATTTTTTCAGTTTATCAAGCTAAATTGATTCATTCTCATGGGTTTTCGATTTATCAGCTTACCCGCCGAATTCATGCCAACCTCGCCCTGCTTTGAAATTCGTGCTTGAATTCGTAGCTTGTTCTGCTGTCAAACTCCTCTAGCCTCGAAAGGTGAGAAATCACTCACGTTTAACGTTCTTATATTTATTAAATTTGAATTGAAATGACCATTGAAATATGATGTTGTTAGTTATTCACATTGTTATATATGCTATTATCTGTAACTGTTCAGCTGTGGGATATGACACCATATCCTATTGTTATATTTTATTTAATTTATTATTGATGATGTATGCCTGTTATTGATTATTATATTATTATCATATCTGTTCTCACTCTACAAGTTCCCTGTTAGTATAGAATTCACTATGGGTTGACATGATACACACCCGAACGATCTGTAGAATAAGAGAAAATCGTTATGGGTTGAAATGATAAACCCAAGCAATTTTCAATTGAATTGAATTTGGGATTGCGGGTTGAAATGATATATACCCGTATATATTTAAATTACGGATTGAAATGATAAATATCCGTATCACTTGACCATAGACACCGTTGGTCAATATATAAATATTTTGAAATTGATTTCTATGGTTTGAAAGGAAATATATATGGTTTATTTAAATTTGAAAATATCATGTATATGAATAAGTTTTAATATAGAATAGATTGAATAATAAGCTTTAAATTTAGTAAAGTTTGATTTAAGTAAATCACAATATGTTTACGTATTTATTTAAAAATTTAATTTTAATATAGATTTTTATAATGATTCTATAACTTAAAGGGTTGGAAAGATAAATTTGAATTTATTCGAAATTGTGTTTAATTAAGTATTTTGTTTTAATTAAATCGATTTGAAACTTATTGAATTTGAGGGTTTTAAGATACAAATTTATAACTTGATTCTGAATTTAAAGTGATTAAATGGATATTTCAAGTTTTAAATAAATCAAAGGAAATATTTAGTTTAATGTAATATAAGTCTATTTAAATGATAATGGATTTATTAATTGAATATTTCAAAACTGAATAATGATGAAGTTAAAATAAGATATATATGAAATTATCAATTTAGCTTGGAGAGTGCTATAATTTGGAAATAGATATATTTGAAATGGAAATGATATTTTGGTGTTGAAGTATAATTATTTTGAAATGACCACGGTGTTATAATGATGTTTAGTTCCACGAATCCTTAGAGGATGGTTATCCCAAACATCCTTTAAGTTACTTGTATTCCAGTTGATATTTCACTTGAGTTGGATTTATTGATATAAGAATCTTAATCCTGAATCGAGTGTTTTGTGTTTTGCTTTATGCTCGGGTCAGACCAAGTAATACAGCATTTGAGACTCACCTTTGAAGTTTGGAGCTTCGCTTGGAGATCCAACTATCGATTCAGCTTCCAGCTTCTCCAGTTGATTTTTTCAGAGAGGTCATCTGTTTGTACTGGAGACTTCACTGTATTTGAGATATTCTGTTGTATTCTATTTCAAACTCTGCTGTTTGTATAGTAGCTTCATGAACTACTATTTATCTATTCCGCTGCATTGTTATATTACTCTGTGTCTGTGATTTATTTATTTACTGTATATGCTGAGTTTTTCCAAATATAAATTAACAGTCTGATATTTTGAGCAATTCAAGTCCGACATGTGTGGATGCGAATGGTTGAAAATATTGGGATGTTACAGTTGGTATCAGAGCTCTAGTCTTAGGCAAAACTCAGCATATGGGGTAGATTTAATTACATAATTACTTTCGTTCGAGCTTGAATTCCTTCTTCTTCGATTCGATTTCCCTTTGAATTTTGGAACGTTCCCCTCGGTTCCAAAATCCATTTTTCTCTCCCTATTCGGGTTTCTTTGATCCTGGAGCATCCCATAGCTCTACTGAATGCTGTTATGCCTGAATTCTATTTCTGGCGATCGAATGTCGATTTTCTTTAGAATTCTGTATCGATCTTATTCTTGAAGTCACGGTTGAACCGATTAAGGTTGCCCGCGATTTGTATTAGTCTATCCACCTTTTATCTTTTGAAATTTAATTATCTCATCTTCGATCGAGCCTATCTTCGAATCAGAATTCTATTTGATTAGAGTCTCTATCTTTGTTTTGAAATCCATCCTTGAATCATCCTTTGAAAAATCAGGTTTGGTTGTACTTTAAAAAATTGTTTTATATATCGAAATTATTATTTTGATAAGTATGATTATATTCTATATATAAAAGTGAAAATGTTTTCGATAAAGATTATATACCTTTAAAAACGAGAATTTGAAGTTTCGAAAGGATTTGAAATTTTGAAAATTATATAAGAAATCGGTTTATATATATAAAAAATGATTCATAACTGAAGGGTTTTGAATTTGAAATTTGAGAAACTGAACTCCGGTGTTTTGAAAATTTGTTTTAAGATTTTGAAATATATAATAATACGATTTGAAAGTATTTTCCGAATAAGAAATGTTTCAAATGACTTCAAATGAGTTCCAATGATTTCGAAGAAATTTCAAGAAAATAGAAGTCCAGAACTCACTTATGTCGCTGGAGAATAATTTCGGTGATGAGTGCACGCATCATCGACATTGATTTTCGAGTTTCAAAGTGGGGGATAGGCCACTTTAGTAGCTGTGCTATTCGATTGATTTTGTGAAACCAATTTTGATTTCAAGTGCCGAATTATGATTTGATATTCGAAAGATATATGTATATATATTTGAAACAATTTGAAGTAAGCCCGGTGTTCAGTCCTCGAGTTTCAGATTTGATTTGGTATAACCCTATCTATTGAAATTGAATTACTGATTTGTTGCTGATTTCCATCTCTTGGATTAGAATTTGATTTCTCCGACTATTTTGAATGTTCGAACACTTCCAAATCGAGGTTTAATTTTCAAAGCTAAGTAATTTCGATAAGTATAAATTTTTTGATAAAGTATATAAGTTTAGTTTGTATTTCTAAGTATAAAGTAATATGATTTAAATAAATTTGAAACTGTTTTGTTAAGTAAATGAATAAGACTATTTTGAATTATACTAATACGAAAATTTAGTTTTGAAATGTTTTGAGTAAAATTTAGTTTTAAATGTTTTTAACTTAGTAACATCTTCTATAAAACTATATATATATATAATATAATTTTCAAAAGGTAAATTAGATCTTTCAAATAGAAATAAATAGTTTAAAGGTTTTAAAGGGATGGTACAAACTTTGTTATCATTTTGGATATAATTGATTTTGAGATAAATATTTGGTTTCGAGAATAGATTGGAATTTAAAACCCAATATTTATATTATGATTTTTGGAAATGAATTTGTTTGACCTAAATTATGTTGATTTGGAAACTTTGAAACTAAAGATATTTAATTTGGAAGAAATAATTTGGTGAAATCGTATATGATTTTGAAATTGAACTGATATTGAAACGAATTGAAATTGAGGACCTCATTTTACTAAATACTTGATTTGGGAGTTATCGAACTTATATAAAATTGATTTTTAAAAGTATGATGTTGATTCGAAAACTGTTGATTTGGAAAGGTACTCAGTTTGAAAAGTGAAATCTTATATAATCGAAGTGTATATATGCGTGATTTGATATACTACTGATTTGGAAAGTATTCGATTTGAAAATGAAATCTTATATATAATGGAATTTATAAAAGTATGATATTTGAAATTGGTTTGAAAAGGGTACTATATGATACATATTTTCGAAGTAAAGATATGGAAAGTGCCTTCTGCTTGATATCCTATTTGTGGCCACATTTAGGATTCATTATATCGATATTATTCTCTCTGATTTGGGTTTCCAGATATGATACTCGAGTGTCCATCGAATTCCATGGCGTTACCCATGGTCTTACGAACTCGACTGCATAGCGTAATTCATAGAGCCGTGATGGCTTATGGGTACGGATGTTTCCTGGGGGATCCAGGCGTAACCATTGTGTATCTGAGATATATGGTCGGGTTAGTAGCGTAATCCACAAGGTAGAGATTGCTTAAAGGGTACGGATGTTTCCTGGGTATCCAAGCGTAACTATTGTGTATCCGCGGTCTACATTTTTTGTTATCATGGCGAAATTCGCAAGGCCGTTACGGCTTACAGGTACAGATGTTTCCTGGGGGATCCAGACGTAACCACTGTGTATCCACGATCCATGATTCGATTCGGTTGATTTGTTTGGATTGTACTTTCCATATCAGTTTTGAAGGGTTTTCCAGTATTTTCACTGGGTGTTGAAACAGGTCTACTAAGTACTTGGAGAATTCTAGCTTTGCACCTGATCAACGCATGTCCAGAGTCTGCAGGAACGAGGATAAACTTGTTGAGACATCGAGTTATAAAAGTATTTTCGAAAGGAAAATTTGTTTCGATATAAAAGTATTTTATTATAATAGTATTTTATTACAAAAGTATTTTTAACAAAGAAATTTTGTATTAGCATTTGAAATTGAAATTTTGTGGTTTTAAATTAATTATGCGTGCCCGATACTATTCTTTTAAATCTACCTTATCTGGTCAGCTTTATCTATTCTGCTTTATCTATTCTGCTTTACCCTTTTCTCCTATCTTCGTTCCTTTTCGAGGATGAAAAGTTTTGAGTGGGGGAGAGTGTAATGACCCGTATTTTTTTGAGAGAAGAAAATTCAAAATTTTAGAATTTCATATAGTAAGGAATCTAAAAATTTATGATTTTAAATAAAATTTACATTGGATTATAACATCTGGTGACAACTATTTTATGTGATTTCAAACGTATGGTTTAATAAAAGTTTAATTGGATAAATTTAATATTGTAAAGCATGAAATAAATGTATGATTAACTGGAACTGGGTTTTATTTGTAAATTAACTTCTAATCTATTTGTAAACAATAAATGTATAATTTTGTATTCAAAATTATTTAATTTTTTGTCTTGGTTTTTGCTCATCTTACATATCAACCCATTGAAATTAATTTGTAAATAAAATTTAGTATAATTGGATTTTACATAAAAGGATACAAATTTTAATTTAATAAGGCTTAATTAGTTAAATGATTCAGAAATTGAGAAAATTGAGAATTTAATACTGCATTGGTTAATATTAGCATTTTATTTAAGGAACTAGAAATTATAAACCAATGAATATTCAATTATATTAATTTGGAATATAGTTTATCTTGAAGTTGAATAAGGGTGAATTATTGAATATAATAAACTGAAATCTACTATTTAAAACAAACAATATAATTTTATAACGGAAATTTGATATTTTCTATACGTCCATCTAGATATAGCTAATGGCCAATTTTCGTCGAATAATATAGATGTTCTATCGGTTGCTAGAAATTCAGTTTAAATCGATTAAGAACAGCTAAATTTAAAAGTGTTCCGAAACCTAAATATGTCAACATGAGAAAATTTATTTAGAACACTCTGAATAAGACTGCGTAATCCATTTCATGAAATTTGGATGTTTCTAGATCCGTTTGGATTTTTCCGTACGGGATAGCAACATATATCAGTGTCCGTATGGACATTTGATAGGAAGGTCCTGACACAGATATTTCTGTTTCCTCTTGTTCGTCTCATCGCGCTGATCACCGTGATATATTCATTGGTGTAGCTCGAAGTTCGGTGCGCAACGGAATCAACAGAATGCAAAGTGTGACGATTCGCCAAATTGGGTCCATTTGCAATTATGTGTCCTCCATCTGGTTCAGGTTGCTGTGTTAATGACGGATATATCTTGTGTACTTTTCCATTCTTCAGTTTGAACACCCAAAAGTAAAAAATCCGAAAAGACACAAATGTTTCGGGGTTCACGTATATTATTATCATTAAACTCTTTCGTCCCTTTCTTCTTTAATTCATTCTTCTCCCAGTTTTGAAATTCCTCCCGAGACCATCTCCGCTCTCTCCTCCGCCTCGTCCTCTCCATCACCTACCACTTCGACCACCACCTCCGCGAGTTACGTCAACCACTACGCTCAAGCTCGACCAAAACGCCAAGCAAACCTCCCCTCTTCCATACGTCCGCCTCCGCCATGGAATCCATCCCTCACCTCCGCACGTCTTTCGCTAACCACCCACTACTAGATCCGCATCCCAGCCTTGCTCTGCCATATAGCATAACCTAAACCTGACCCGCCTCGACTTTCCCCATAGCAAACCCGAACCTCGCCTTCATCTACCGTGTCAGCCCCTTCCGCTGTGTCTCGCCGCAGCCTGCTGTGACCTCCACCTCACTATCGCAGCCGAGCCTAGTACAGCAACTTTCGTATATATAAAGAAAAAAAAGAGGTATATTGTATTGTATTCTTTTATACTAAGGTATATATATGTATAAGTTGAGTAATTGGTTAGTACAATCTGATGCATAGTTCACATTTGTTGCGTATATACTATGATTGCTGTTTTATTTATATTACAGTTATATATATATATATACTGTGTAGATTTTTTTTTTCATTTTATACATATAGTATATATTAATGGTAAGGTATGTATACATTGGTTTTGTAAACAAACATTTTCAAACAAAATGATTTTTGCAGATCTTGATTTTTTAATATTTATCAGGTTAAGTTTGGTTTAATCTGTTGCTTATCGTATATAACTTATTTATTTATTTATGTAAATACATATATATTAAACTTGAATATATATATTTCGAATCTCAGGTAATAAGTATATTTTATATACTGTTGGTTTATATATGTGGTCCACGTCTGTTGCATTTGTGTTTGCCGAAAGGAAAATTATATAAGATATATTGTATTGTAAATATATTTGTTTCTATATTGCAGTATGTTATATATATATATATATTCTATATCCATGTATACTTTTATTTCCAAAATGGTAGAGGTAAATATATTTAGGTATGCGAGTTATTTTGGGTTGCAGTCTTCTTTTCTTTTGCTGAATGGGTTTTGTTTTAAACTATATATACAGAAAAAAAAGAATTTGCTGTAATATAATATTTCTGTACGTTTATAACAGTAAAAGTTTTATATTTTGAAAGTATAGTGTGTGTTTTCTGTAGTAGCTTATATATATTACGTACGTTTTCATTTTGCTAGCAACATAGGTATATCTGGTATGTGTTGAATATGCGTCTACGTGATTTTTGTTTGATGATAATAAACATATATATATATATATATTCATTTAAATGTATTTGATATTGTACTATTTTATTTTTCACAGATTAAATAAATATTTGCTGAATAAAAATAAATAATACAGAATTTGAATTCAAACAGAAATTTTATTCAAACAAATATTTATTACAATTTTGAATAGTACAAATTCAAGCTCTCACTATATACATACAACTTTGATTACAATACATCATAATTTCATATTTACATTTAACCTCACTACATATCACTCATTCGCTCAATGCATTTTATCTTCAACTTCACTTCAGTTTGAATCCATCATTTGAGCAATCTGCAAAAATATATACTGACGCAGTAAAATTGAAAAAGAAATATTTTTGCAATATAAAGTAAAATGTGATTTTGAAAATTATATTTGCCTCAGTTATTTGGGTTGTTCGTCATCATTTATATTTGAATTTATCACACACGAACAACTTGTGACATGCACAGTGTATCACTGTACATGCCACAAGGCCGTGCACACCGATATATGTATATACACTTGATAAAGTAACAGGGACAGGTGAGCACAGGTCAAACCCAAAACAAAAGTCGGGTTCAACTCAAGTGCAATAAAACAATGTCACAATTTTCAGCACAAGGTCAAATCCGAGCTGCAAGCTGGATTCAACACAAGTGAAATCAAAGGCACACAAGTGAAATCAAAGGCACCAGTCTCGACCATTTCAACTTGACTACAAGGAGATGTACAAACAAGTGACTCAAAACAGATGCAAACAAATCACAGTGTCCAGACTCAACCAAAAAGGATTCATATGCAAATGAAATAAGGGCACAAACCAATAAACAAAGGAATCAGACCATCAAGAAACACTACAGTGAAGACTACATAGTCAGAATGCACCATATCAATGCTAACATGAAGTGCTCACATACTCAAAGTCAACCACTAGACCAACAGCAAGTAAACAAATGAATACAAGTCGAAATGCTCAGAACAAATGGAAATGCTCATCAAACACAAACCAAAAATATCAGGTGAATATGCGGACCAATTGACACTGAAACAATAGAACTACAAGGATGCAATTATACAAAATCTTTGACATCATCGGCAATTTTAAAAATCGAGTTCGAAGCACAACAGAGAAGTGAGAAATGCACATGTACCAGTGAAACAGAGTGATACCAAAGCCAACTTATACAACAAACAACATAGCATATCCAAATGGATCAGAACAACAAAGTCTGAACACAGATGAATACAAACCAAATGCAAATGCAGACTCGAGTATACAAGCAAGCATACAAGTTAATCAAGTTTCAAGTCAGGAGTATCAAAGTCACAACATCAAGCATAAACAAGTGTGCAGGTAAGAGCAGTTGTGACCAAGGCAATAAATTCGAGTCAAAGCCAATGCTACCAAAAGTCACATATTATCACAACATTAAAATGACCGAAGTCAGGTGATGTTAAACGATCAAGTCGAAACAGTTTTAAAGTAATGATATACAGACAAGTTCAAAATGATCGAAGCCGTGAGTCGAACAAGTCAAAATAAGAAATTCACGGAGCAGTAAATTCAAAGCCGTGGTCATCACGAAAACAAGCAAAACCGTGTGAATCAAGCTACCAGGAAATATACGATTATGAACAAGTCAGATATCATCAGCATCGTTCAAGAATTAATCAAGTGGCCGAGATAAATATGATATCCAACTGGAAAACCAGCGTGAGAAAATCACCTCCAACTGGATTTTAAAGTTATATAAAACTATTTGAAATCAAAAAGTATCTCGTAAGACCACGCCGCACATAAACACGGACGGGTTTTTACCTTATGATATCCAAAACATTTTCTATAGAAAATCCATCTATATTATAATAATGTATATGGATCAAAGTAAAATATGAATATAGCTGAAATGCTTGCATCTCATGTTTTAACATAGTTGGGCACAATTAAGTCCATACGGTGCTTATTGGAGAATGGATTCCATATAATGACTGGGCTACTAGAGTACCGTCCGTACAGTGCATCTCTAGATAAAATAACACCGAGGTCGAACCTATCTGCCCCTGCCAATACAAGACCGGCCTACCCTTTACTAAATAGTACCGAATATAATCACCCTCTGTTAATTGGCCCTGAAGCATACAAATGAGAGATAATAGCGACTCTAGATATGGATGACCGTACCCTACTTGGGAGCGACCCACTTAGCTCTGCTGCATCTCCCCTGTTTTAGTCATTCTCGGTTGATGAGGATGCAGGCTACGTTTTACCTTATATATAGCACTTCCCACTTGAAATGCTAATACTGCCTTCCAGGCAACAATGCAATACCAACAATCATCCATACAAGTTCGTTCTGGGACTGAACGAACTTGAGAGCTCCGTCTCCAATTCCATCATCTTCAACATGTCTTTACTTCGAAATGCATTCGTTGGATCGAAGTGGTTTTTTGATAACATCCCCGATCCCAGTCTCTTCGAAACAACTTTTCGATAATTTCCGATAAACTCAACCCCGGTTCTTTAGGAAATAAACATCTAAAGATAAGATCGGAGATCACCTCCTAACCGTTAGTGGTCGAATTTTCTTATCATTGTCCTAGGACAATAAAACGAGATTTATGCGCACAGTACAACATCATTGGAGATGACTGACCCACATAACTCATGTGTTTCTCCTGGATATTTCTAAAGTTACGTTTAGGTCCAAATTCGCTAGTCGGTTATTTAACTATCGAATAACAATCATTCAATCAGGAATTTAATTTCATTGGAAAACCAACATTGGTTAAGCACATAAGCAATCACTAGCCTTCTTTTATAATCTTTCATAAATAAAACCATTTGTAAGTTACTTGTATAAGAATACTTTTACAAAGATATATCCACCAATTCCAATATTTTCAATACTTAGAAAATATCCATATACTTATCTCAATGGTATAAGTATATTTACAAAACAGAGAAAGATTTTCTTTTTATTCGATTCAAAAATCATCCATGAACTCCTTATAATCCTCTAAAACCATTTATAAACCATTTTAATTATAAAACTTCCAGAACCATTTATAATACTTCTTTTATACATTTCAATACTTATAAATCCTCGTTATACGTTTCTTAAACTCATTTATAAGTCCTTTATAAATCTTTAAACCATTTATAAAACTTCTTTTATAAATCTATAAACTTGTTTCTTAAGTCTGTTTATAAATATCTAACCATTTATAAAACTCTTCACCTTGTAAATTGTCTTGCTTGCGTCTCTAAACCTGTTTATAAGCTCTTTTATAAAATCCAAATCTTTCAACTCTATTCATGGGTCTCGAACATATTTATAAACAAATAAAGATCATTTATTTCTAAACAGTATTATATAAAAATAATTATTAAAATTAAACATTATGAATAAATAAATAATAAGTATAAATCTTAAACATCTTAAAATAATAACTGATCATTTCAAAAACAATAATAATTAATCTTTACCCTTATTTTAAGTAGTAATAATTTATTTTCAAAACCTGATTAATAATCCTTATTATTAATTTTGAACTATAATTATTCTTGAAATAATTAACCTTTCAATTTATTAACCTTTTGATAAATTCTTTAAAACATATTAACTATAAACAAATAACTTTAAAAAATACTAATATAATTAAATTACCTTAAAATGATATTGCTATAATTAACTAACTTTATAACAATATTAATATAATTAAATAACCTTAAAATAATATTATTATAATTAAGTAACTTTAAAAAAATATTAATATAATTAAATAACTTTTTAAACAATACTTTTTCGAAAACCCAATTTTCGGATTTAAAATCATTTTCCGTCTCAACATCAATTTCAATTCAATGGCAACTTATAGTATTTCAAAATACTAATTTAAGGCCAATAGCTACCCAACACTTAACCAATATCGATATAGATTTTTTATCACTACTGGGTTTTAGTGTCAAACATATAACAACGTTATAACCATAATGTCCACAATCAGTTTCATTTTTTAATAATCCATATAAAAGGAATATTACCGAAGTAATTCAACAATAGCGTGGAATCCCATTGGATACCTCCAACCTGTTTCCCCCTGCATCAGAAACGTTATATAATTATATAATATAAATCAACCGCTTCGTGGCGGGATACGTATACATAGAGTCATCCGCTCTTATATGGGAACGTATTAGGGTTTCATCCGCTCCAATAGGCGGGAATGTTCAATCCAACTAATATAAATACTGTAATTCATTCAAACAATCATCCAACAATTTTTATTGACTATATATCATATTAGTTAACCAAAAAAGTGAGTTTAACTCACCGAAATTTTCTATTGTCGCCAAGGCTTTCCAAAATCGAACGACGTTCGATTTTAGCCTAAATTTCAGCTATCTCCAAATTCATCCAAACAAGTTCCATCGCGAAGCTTTCATCCATACGAGCGCAACGCAACAATCCGCGCCTCGGTTGGACCTCGTATGCAAAAGTTGTTAAAATGTTAAGTTATCTATTTAATTAAACAATCTAATACACTTAATTACAAATTAATTTACAACTTTACCCCTATTCTTCATCTTCCCCAAACTCTCCCTTCTCTTCCTCTTGTACAAGCACTGTGTACACAAAGTGCACGCCCCCACTAATATGACAAGATACTCCATGAAACTGTCTACCGATGATTTCAATCAACTCCTCTCTGCTTCCTCTACTCCCTGAACCCCATGGACCAATGCACAAACCCTTAATTTGGATCGTGACTTGGAAACCCATCCACGCCAAAAAATTTGTCGCATCCTCCATCTTGCAGCCGCGACTCTCCAAACTCCAGCCATAGGTGCTACTCAACCCACTCAATCCAAATCCGAGCTCCAATTCCAAAATTAAAGCCTATAAACTCTACAATCCCTAACCATGGATCTTAAATCCCCCGTACAACTGCTCTGCATTACCGAACTCACCCAAATCACCAAGTGCCACCAAATCCCCTCTCAAAATGAAGATTTAAGCAAGATAAGACCGACAAAATTTGTTTTAGGATTTTCAATGGAGTATTTAATATGATTCTCAATTTTTATCAAAAATGCAACCCCCCTTTGTTCACTGGAAATGGATTATATAGAAAAAAAGAAGAAGACGTGGGGGATATGGGCATAGTACGTGGGTAGGTATGGGCATAAGTATGGACTGATATATTATATATTTATGTATTTAAATTTAAATTTTCAAGCTATAAAACGTCCAAAAATCTCGAACTTCAAACGATGCATGTCGCCTAGCATCCTATATGTTTTACCCCTATTTCGAACACAATGGAACTAGTCACGAGGCCTAATTTGATCGTATGCAGAAGATAACTTTTCACACCCAATTTTTATATTAATTTCTGAAATTAATTTATAAGCATTTCGATCTCGCACGTCCAAACGATACGTCCAATGTTGGCATATAATATTTTACTATTACAGATCCAATGACACTGGTTTCATCAAAATCCGAGACGGTGTCCCAAAAGGCTATTTTTATATGTTAATCAAAATGAGTTATTTTAAAAATCAAATTAATCACTTTTAAATCCAAACTAAAAGTTTTATTATCTTCACTCTTATTAAATAGAATTTAAATAAGCTTTGAAATTATTTTTATCTAGCTTAAAACCCAAGATTCAAATATCTAAACAAATTGAATTATTAAATTCAACAATTAAATTATCTAATAAATCACTATATTTGAAATTCAAGTTATTTTACCTATAAAGTTTACTTTTCAATATTTAAAATCAATCAAATATTTCAAATTCAAATGACTAAAATTTTGGGTTGTTACAACAACCACCATACTTCAACACTTCAACAAACTAACATCATCTGCCTTCTCCTTCCTCTTCCTAAGACCTCTGACCACCCCAACATAACCATCCACTTCTGTCCACTGATTCCATCACTTATACCCCATCTCCAAACTGCCATACATCTCAAACATTTTCCACCACTACACCACTGCATTGCATTGATCAGGTTCAACCCATACATCAAGTTCGATCATACCTCCTTTGTGCATGTCAATTCACCGCTGCACCACTGAAACCATCACTTTAACAAAAGACAAACTTCCACTGCCAAAATCAAAAGGCCTACAGCTACATCACCACTCCACCATTCACTCACCATTCATCACCCCTAACATCCTCACTGCCACTCTCCACTCTGCTAACTAGCACAACCACCTACCTCTTCCCATTTCAAACGCAACCATCAGAACTTCCAACCACCAGAAATTCCCTCAAACTTCAACATCTTCCATCACAAACTAACTGCAATCAAAACTGCTACCCATCCTCTGCCTGCTATCATACTTCACAAATACATCAACTCTGTGCACATCTCTATGCACTCTGCCACTGCACAAAAACATACTTCAGCTACAACACTCTCCTCCTTCATCAACCTGATACTCCCTGTAGCACCACCTCTGCTCCTTCCTCCACTGTCAACAATCCTTACCTCCATAACTTCACATTCAATTCCACTACCCAAAACATTCACCACAACCATCACCATTAAAACCATTTTACATACCTACCATTGTAGTCATTAACAGCAACTCTACCATCATTTAGTTGCCCTTCAACTGCCACTGTCCCATAGCCATAAAAACACTCCCCTCTGCAAACTGCAACAACCAATTTCACCGACCGCGGTTCAGCAACGCATCAACCAAAACAAACTCAAATTACCATCAGCCTAATCTCCATCATCTGAGATTTCAACCGCAATCCCCAATCGCCTGTAATTGATCGCAACTTCAACAAGTGCCCCAATTGTGATTTCCAAAAACATGAATTCCAGTACCTCATCTCCTCCTTCAACCCGAATCAATGCTCATGACAGACTTTAGTAAATAATTTTGTTTGCTGATTTGTTTTGGTAGCCAACTTTGATAATTTTGATTTCGAGTGCTAATCCATTTTGGGTAGAGAAAAGTTTCTTTAGCTTGTGAAATTTTTTTGGAATGCTTTTCTTTTAAACTATGGTTTGTTAATCCATTTGTGTTTGTGAGTGTGTTAATCCATTTTGGGCCGTTATTGGGTTGATGTAATGACCCGAAAATTTTAGTGGTTCTACTTATATATTTAATTGAAATTTTGTGAAATTTTAAACAATAAAATTTTGAAATAAAAATATAATATTTGGAATACGTCTTCTTAAACATAGCAACTAGTAAATTTTCATCAGGTAATTCGGAAGTTTATTTTTCTGTGTAATTTTATTTCAATTTAAATCAGTTAAAAATTGATGAAAATAAAATGTTTTCGAAACATAAATATTTTACATAGAAAATTTGTAAATCATCTTCTGAGCAAGACGTCATATTTCGTTTCTCAAAATTTGGACTGTTATTGCTCCGTCGATCTTATTTTCGGCGAAATAGCAGCATTTTAGTACCGATATCGACTTTTGATCGGATGATCGTACCACTAACATTTGTATACCATATAGATCGTCTCGTTGTGCTGATCTTTACGGTATATTCGTTTCTGTATTCTGAAGACCGATACAGCGGGATCCGTGAAAAAATTTCGTATCGGTACCGGTTTTAAATTCTTTTGGTTTCCATCTACCTACCTGTCCAAAATTGAACAACCATCAGCCAATAGACTTTAATAATTCTAGAATTTTTAACTGGTATGACTTTTGATGTTCCCTATTCCATTTATATCGGCTTGTCCTTTCAATTCTTTCGGTTTTAAAATTATTAAACTAAGAATTATATATTTATATTCTTGCCTATTCTCACTCGTACATTTTTGGTTCGCTTAAAACTGCTCATCTTCCCTTTTCATGCATGCTGCTTGTTCTCATTGCCAATTTCAACCTGGTCTTCCTATTATAAAAAAATTATATTTATAATACATAGGAATTATTTCTAGTTGCAAACTGTTCCTCAACTGTGAAGCTTTCCTTCTCCTATCCGCCTCTACCCTCACCCTCCATCCACCGCAGCCCGAGCGCACCTTCCCTCTTCCATCACTTCGGCCTCAAGCCAACCCATGCCACCTACCTCCAATAGCCGCGAGCAGCCATCAGCCTCTGCCTCATCCCACAGCCCAGCCCGTGCTTCGCCCTCCAAGGCCGAGCCTCCGCACAAGTTTTTTTTATTGTGCGTGTCCTTTGCTTCTTTGGTAGGTTTGGTTCTCATATTTTTTTATTTAGCTATTATAATATTTTATAAGCATACATTACTATATATGTACCTTTACATATTTTATAAGCATACATTACTGTATAAGTTTAAATATAGCTTTATATAAAGTAGTTTAACCGTCTGTTCCAAATTGATTTTTTTTGCAATTTATATAATATGTATATATGTTGATTTTAATGATTGGTTGAATATTGTTTTCTGTATATATATTGTTGTTAATAAATTTTTAATTTACATGTTATAGCTTTAACATAATAATGTTATGTAATATATGTAGTTGTATAAAGTTATAAATTTGCTGTCTGGTAATTTTATGAGTTATATATATTTATGTTGTCAATCTATACAAGCTGATGGTTAGATAAGTTATACAATATGTACAGTATAGAGGGAAGTATGTAGTACAGATATTTTTTTACTTACATTTTTAAAGTATATAATTAAGTATATTTGTTTATATATGTTGCTATACTATAAGCTACAGTCATTTCCAGAATTCTTTGTAGATGTACCTTTATATATATTTCAATAAGTACGTTACAAAGATTTCATGTATTGATTTATAATAGCTTACATACATACTCTGTTGTACGAATGCAAGTGGCATATATCTTAGTATAATTGTAAATGATTTGCTGTGTATATTAAGCTATAAGAGTTGTACAGTTTATATATATATATAGTTTTCTTTCTATGGGTTCAGTTGAAGAAAGTTGTTATTTTGAAAGTTTAATTTTGAGTGGAATATGGGTATTGTCATTTTGAAATAAATGTAGATATTGTTTTAAATATAATATATATATTAGTCTAAATATATTTTCATATCAATACATGAGTTTAGTTTTGTATATTTAAAAAAAATAAAAAATAAAAAAATGTATTATTTTTATTTTATTATTTAAATATTGATTTTTAATAATAATAATATAATATGCATTTTTTTCTGTTATATCAAACTAATTTTAGTTCTTGATTTCCAATTTATCAGCTGTGTTCGTTGAACTTGTTTCCATCGTGCTCTGCTTCAAAATTCGTGCTAGGATCCGTAACCCATTTCATCGTCTATTCTCTCTAAGCTCGAAAGGTGAGCAATCACTCACGATTAATGTATTTATTAAATTTGATTTCAATTGAAACGTCAATTGAAATATGTTGCTATTAGATATTTACATTGCTATATATATATTTGCCATTATCTGTATCTGTTCACCTATGACATCTGACACCGTTATTAGTTATTTATCACTGATGATATATGCTGTTACTGATTGTTATATTATTATCATATCTGTTATCACTCTGCAAGTTCCCTGTTAGTATAGAATTCACTATGGGTTGAAATGATACATACCCGAACGATCTGTAGAATATGAGAAAATCGTTATGGGCTGAAATGATACACCCAAGCGATTTTCATTTGAATTGAATTTTGGATTGTGGGTTGAAAAGATATATACCCGTATATATTTAAATTGCGGATTGAAATGATAAATATCTGTATCACTTGACCATAGGATAGAAAATTATATACAGACACCGTTGGTCTATATGTATAAATAATTTGAAATTTATTTCTACGGTTTTGAAAAGAAAGATATGGTTTTAATAAATATTGATTTTAATGATTTATTAAAGTTGATTTAATAAAGTTGATATATAATTTGTTTAAGTATTTATTTAATATTTTTTTTTTCAAATATAGAGTTTATAATGATTCAGGGTGGAAAGATAATTTGAAATTGATTTGAAATTATATTTATTTAAGAATTATACTTAAATAAGTTTGATTTGAAATTTATTAAATTTGAAATTTTAAAGATATGTTTTATAACTTGAATTTGATTAAAAGTGACTTAAATGAATATTTCAAACTTATATAAATTTAAATGGGATATTTTGTTGATTTAAATTTGTAAATTGAACTTGTATTTAGATGTTATTGAAATGATTAAGTAAATATTTCAAACTAAATAATAGTAAAGTGAATTTGACATATATATAAAATTATTGAATTTAGTTTTGAAATGTTGAATATTTAAAGCTTTCAAATATATTAAAATTGAAATGGCTTATTTTATGGTTCAAATATGTATTTGAAATCGATAACTTGAAATGGTTTATTGAGAAACTAAATCGAATTGAAATTGATGATGTGAGATTGAATTAAGTTGAATTTGGAAGTCGAGTTGATTTGAATCGATTTGTGAAATTTGAGGAAACTATGTTATTATATAAAGTAATTAATTATAATTAAAACTATTTTATAAACTATTTTTAGTATAACTATTTTTAATATAAACTATTTTAATATAAACTATTTTAAATATACTAATTATTTTAATATAAATTGCTTTAACTTATAACTATTTTATATAAATTATTTTATTTTATAAACTATTTTATTTTATATACTATTATTAATATCTAAATTGTTTGAAGGAAAGTGTTATGATTTCAAAGTGTTATGATTTCCAAAGTTAAGAATTTCAAAGTGTTATGATTTCCGAAATATTATTATTTCAAATTGTTTTGGTTTTGAAAGTATTATATCTTCGAAAGTACTATGATTTTTAGAAGTGAATATTTTTGAAATGGAAATGATATCGTATTGATATGGTTTTGAAATGAAAATGTTATTTTGGTTTTGAAGTATAAACTATTTTGAAATGACCACGGTGTTATAATAACGATTGGTTGTTAAAGAGACCGGGATCAGATATGGGATACTCTCTGTCGATACCGAAAACCACTTTAACAACTGTGTACACGGTGGAGATTCCAGAATGAAGTAGGATGGTGGCGATGATCCTATATGAAGTATATACGTGGACCCAACTCCCGTGAGTTAGCATAAGGTGGCTAAAACAGGAGCAATTGACGGGTTAATGAGGTAGCTCCTCTGATCGGACACACTCCATCGTATGCCATTCTATTACTTTGTGATTGATTTGGTGCGCACCCTTGATTCAGGAGTATGGCTCGAGGTGGGCGATTGCTGCGGCTCTGCGTTACCACCGACCCGGAAGTGTAATTGGTATATCTTCCCTGCATTGCCTAGTTGTGCCGTGTCACCTACCCTAGCGTGCTTTACTACAAGTTTGATTTGTGTCGTACCTATGGAGTATCCTCCGGTGGCTTCCCGATCAGGAGGGACTACGATACTGTATAGACTATTGGCACTATATATGTGTTAAGGTGGAAAACGTAAAGCCTTAACGCTATTTTTAAGTAAGTTTACTTTACTTTAGACATTATTATAATAGCGTATATTACTACATAGTAGATAGTTTAACGGATCCTTAAAGGATGGTTATCCCAAACATCCTTTGAGTTACTTGTATTTCAGTTGATATTTCACTTGAGTTGGAGTTATTGATATGAGAATGTTAATCCTGACTCGAGTGTTTTGTGTTCTGCTTTACGCTCGGGACAGACTGAGTTGTTCAGTGTTTGAGACTCACCTTCGGAGTTGGAGCTTCACTTGGAGATCCAGCTATCTATCCAGCTTTCAGTTGTTCAGTTGATTTCAGTGATGTATGCTGATCTTGTATTTGACTATTGTATTGAGACATCTATGTATTCGAGACTTCTGTTGTATCTTGTTTAACTCTGTTATATATATATATAGTAGCTTCATGAACTACTATTCTTTGTTTCCGCTACATTATTTTATATTACTCTGTGTCTGTGATTCTATGATTATTTATTTACTGTATATGCTGAGTTTTGCCAAATATAAATTAACAATCTGATATTTTGAGCAATTCAATTATGTTATGTGTGGATGCGAATGGTTGAAAATTTCAGGAGGTTACATGTGGTATCAGAGCTCTGGTTTTAGGCAAAACTTAGCGTATATGGTAATTTAATTATGGAATCACTTTCGTTCGAGCTTGAATCCCTTCCTCTTTGACTCTGGTTCCTTTGAATTTTGGAACGTTCTCCTCGGTTTCAAAATCTGTGTTTGTCTCTTCCATTCGTTCTGAAATCCCTTCTTGTCTCGACCTAGTCGTGTTTTCTTGATTCTGGAGCATCCCATAGCTTCACTGAATGATTTGCAAAAGAGTGAAACTCCTTTAAAATCGGTATTGATTCACTTGAGATTTCTGAATCCTCGATTTACGATGCTGCTATCTTTTGCTATACCCGAATTCTATCTCTGGCGATCATATGTTGATTTACCTCAAAATTCTATATCGATCGTATTCTTGAAGTCACGGTTGACCCGGCTAGGATCGCCCATGATTAATATCGATATATCCATCTTTCAACCTTGTTATTTAATCATCTTATCTCCCATTCAAGCCCAACTCCTTAGTAAATTCTGTTGATTAGAGTTCCTCTAATTTGAATCCCTATTCCTATTTTGAAATCCCTTCTTGTATCATCGAGTGAGGGAGTGTATTTGTAATTAACATTAAATTGTTTTATATATTGTGTTGTTTGAGTTGTTGATGTCGATTTTGGTTTTCGATCGATTCGTCTGATCAACGCTATCGATAGGATTTCCAAAACACTTGAACAGAGCAAACTGACACAATATTATTTTCAAATTTGGTAAATGAAATAAATTTGTATGATTATATATATAAGTAAAAGTTTCTGGGATTTAATAAGTTAATTAAATTGGTTGTTTGAAATGATAATATTTGATTATCATTTATTGTTTTCTATAATGAATTTATAAACATGGTTTATAAATTGATTTGAAATTGTAATGAATTTAAAAATCAGGAATTTGAGAATTTAATTTCTAGTGATTTCAAGCTTTGGTTTTAAAATTTTTAAAATATATATTATTAAAGGTATATTCGAATAGAAACTGTTTTCAAAGAATTTTAAATGTTTAAATTAGTGCTCTTCTCTTTGTCGCTAGAAAATAATTTCTGTGATGGCGGCCGCATCATCGATATTCATTATCGAGTTTTAGAGTAGAGAGACCTTTCTGTAGCTTTGCTACGGTTCTGTTTTGGAAAATAAATTGATTTAAATTTCTAAATTATAACTAGATTTATAATATATATTGCTATATGATTATAGATCTGATTTGATATATATAGTGTATATATATACATATTTATCTCTAAATGGTTTGAAGTGAATTGGAAATTTAATTCTTAAATTTTGTTAAAGGATGATTTTATTTACAAAATAAAGCCAAAATTTTGAATAAATAATTAAACTTGAAATAAGTTGAATGAGAAAATTTTACTTGTATAATACTCCATTGCATTTCAATATAACTTGCCTAAATTATTCAGAAGCTGAATATGTAATTGGATAATATACAAATATAAAATGATTTTATAAATAAAATTTGAGTGATCATAATAAATATTATTCACTTAAATTTTAGTTATAAAATGTTAATAGAGATAAATTGAATAATAAGTAATTGAATAATGATGAGACAAATAAAATAAATTTGTTTTGAAGGAATTAATAAATTGAAATTAGATCAACTTATGGAAATACCTTGAATTTAAAAAAATCAATTATTGAATATAAATTAATTTAAACCATACAAATTTAAATTTAAATTAATTCATATGGTTTAAATATATGTGATAAGATATATTAAGTGGAATAAAGTTAATAATAATTTGGAATAAAGAATTAAATTTGTTGAATAAAAATATGAGTATAATAAATGATTATACAAATTGATGATTTAGAAATTGTTAATTGAGGATGACTAGATAATAAGATAATGAATTTAGAAATAGATAGATTGATTTAACTTAAGTAAACTCAAATGGATTTAACCAAATTGTTGAATATTAATTAGTTTAATTTGAAATTTATATGGTTTTAAATTTATTGTTTGTTTTGTTTTTCCAATCTATTTTCTTTTTGGTTGGTTCTATTCTCCTACCTCGTTCCTTTTCGGGGACGAAAAATTTTAAGTGGGGGAGAGTGTAACGACCCGAAAATTTTAGTGGTTTTATTTATATATTAAATTGAATTTTTGTGAAATTTTAAACAATAAAATTTTGAAATAAAAATATAATATTTGGAATACGTCTTCTTAAACATAGCAACTAGTAAATTTTCATCAGATAATTCGAAAGTTTATTTTTCTGTGTAATTTTATTTCAATTTAAATCAGTTATAAATTGATGAAAATAAAATGTTTTCGAAACATAAATTTTTACATTGAAAATTTGTAAATCATCTTCTGAGCAAGACGTCATATTTCGTTTCTCAAAATTTGGACTGTTATTGCTCCGTCGATCTTATTTTCGGCGAAATAGCAGCATTTTAGTACCGATATCGACTTTTGATCGGATGATCGTACCACTGACATCTGTATACCGTTTTGATCGTCTCGTCGTGCTGATCTCTACGGTATATTTGTTTCTGTATTCTGAAGACCGATATAGCGGGATCCGTGAAAAGACGATTTTGTATCGGTACTGGTTTTAAATTCTTTTGGTTTCCATCTCCATACCTGTTCAAAATTGAAAAACCATCGGCCAATAGACTTTTATAATTCCAGAATTTTTAACTGGCATGACTTTTGATGTTCCCTATTCCATTTATATCGGCTTGCCCTTTCAATTCTTTCGGTTTTAAAATTATTAAACTAAGAAATATATATATTTATATTCTTGCCTATTCTCACTTGTACATTTTTGGTTCGCTCAAAACTGCTCATCTTCCCTTTTAATGCATGCTGCTTGTTCTCATTGCCATTCTCAACCTGGTCTTCCTATTATAAAAAAAATTATATATATAATACATATGAATTATTTCTAGTTGCAAACTGTTCCTCAACTGTGAAGCTTTCCTTCTCCTATCCGCCTCTACCCTCACCCTCCATCTACCACAGCCTGAACGCACCTTTCCTCTCCCATCACTTCGGCCTCAAGCCAACCCATGCCACCTAACTCTAACAGCTGCGAGCAGCCATCGGCCTCTGCCTCATCCCACCGCCCAGCCCTTGCTTCTCCCTCCAAGGCCGAGCCTCCGCACAAGTTTTTTTTATTGTGTGTGTCCTCTGCTTCTTTCGTAGGTTTGGTTCTCATTTTTTATTTATTTAGCTATTACAATATTTTATAAGCATACATTACTATATATGTACCTTTACATATTTTATAAGCATACATTACTGTATAAGTTTAAATATAGCTTTATATATAGTAGTTTAACCGTCTGTTCCAAATTGATTTTTTTGCAATTTATATAATATGTATATATATGTTGATTTTAATGATTGGTTGAATATTGTTTTCTGTAAATATATTGTTGTTAATCAATTTCTAGTTTACATGTTATAGCTATAACATAATAATGTTATGTAATATATGTAGTTGTATAAAGTTATAGATTTGTTGTCTGGTAATTTTATGAGTTATATATATTTATGTTGTCAGTCTATACAAGCTGATGGTTAGATAAGTTATACAATATGTACAGTATAGAGGGAAGTATGTTAGTATAGATATTTTTTTACTTACATATTTAAAGTATATAATTAAGTATATTTGTTTATATATGTTGCTATACTATAAGCTACAGTCATTTCCAGAATTCTTTGTAGATGTACCTTTATATATATTTCAATAAGTACGTTACACATATTTCATGTATTGGCTTATAATAGCTTACATACATACTCTATTGTACGAATGCAAGTGACATATATCTTAGTTTAATTGTATATGATTTGCTGTGTATATTAAGCTATAAGAGTTGTACAGTTTATATATATATAGTTTTCTTTCTATGGGTGCAGTTGAAGAAAGTTGTTGTTTTGAAAGTTTAATTTTGAGTGGAATATGGGTATTGTCATTTTGAAATAAATGTAGATATTGTTTTAAATATAATATATATATTAGTCTAAATATATGTTCATATCAATACATGAGTTTAGTTTTGTATATTTAAAAAAATAAATAAATAAATAAATAAAAATGTATTTTTTTATTTTTTTATTTAAATATTGATTTTTAATAATAATAATATAATATACATTTTGTTCTGTTATATCAAACTGATTTTAGTTCTTGATTTCCAATTTATCAGCTGTGTTCGTCGAACTTGTTTCCATCGTGCTCTACTTCGAAATTCGTGCTTGGATCCGTAACCCATTTCATCGTCTATTCTCTCTAACCTCGAAAGGTGAGCAATCACTCACGATTAATGTTTTTATATTTATTAAATTTGATTTCTGTTGAAACGTCAATTGAAATATCCTGTTGTTAGATATTTACATTGCTATATATATGCCATTATCTGTATCTGTTCACCTATGACATCTGACACCGTTATCAGTTATTTATCACTGATGATATATGTTGTTGCTGATTGTTATATTATTATCATATCTTTTATCACTCTGCAAGTTCCCTGTTAGTATAAAATTCACTACGGGTTGAAATGATACATACCCGAACGATCTGTAGAATAGGAGAAAATCGTTATGGGTTGAAATGGTAAACCCAAGCGATTTTCATTTGAATTGAATTTGGGATTGCAGGTTGAAAAGATATATTTCCCCATATATATTTAAATTGCGGATTGAAATGATAAATATCCGTATCACTTGACCATAGGATAGAAAATTATATACAGACACCGTTGGTCTATATGTATAAATAATTTGAAATTGATTTCTACGGTTTTGAAAAGAAAGATATGGTTTTAATAAATATTGATTTTAATGATTTATTAAAGTTGATTTAATAAAGTTGATATATAATTTGTTTAAGTATTTATTTAATATTTTTTTTCAAATAAATAGTTTATAATGATTCAGGGTGGAAAGATAATTTGAAATTGATTTGAAATTATATTTATTTAAGAATTATACTTAAATAAGTTTGATTTGAAATTTATTAAATTTGAAATTTTAAAGATATGTTTTATAACTTGAATTTGATTAAAAGTGACTTAAATGAATATTTCAAACTTATATAAATTTAAATGGGATATTTTGTTGATTTAAATTTGTAAATTGAACTTGTATTTAGATGTTATTGAAATGATTAAGTAAATATTTCAAACTAAATAATAGTAAAGTGAATTTGACATATATATAAATAATCGAATTTAGTTTTGAAATGTTGAATATTTAAAGCTTTGAAATATATTGAAATTGAAATGGCTTATTTTATGGTTCAAATATG
Organism: Allium fistulosum; assembly: GCA_030737815.1. Taxonomy (NCBI): domain Eukaryota; kingdom Viridiplantae; phylum Streptophyta; class Magnoliopsida; order Asparagales; family Amaryllidaceae; genus Allium; species Allium fistulosum. The sequence goes on from CM060904.1 coordinate 170,347,774, forward strand.
TATTCTAAATCGATAATTTGAAATGGTTTATTGAGAAACTGCATCGAATTGAAATTCATGACGTGAGATTGAATTAAGTTGAATTTGGAAGTCGAGTTGATTTGAATCGATTTGTGAAATTTGAGGAAACTATTTTATTATATAAAGTAATTAAATTATAATTAAAACTATTTTATAAACTATTTTAATATAACTATTTTTAATATAAACTATTTTAATATAAACTATTTTAAATATACTAATTATTTTAATATAAATTGCTTTAACTTATAACTATTTTATATAAATTATTTTATTTTATAAACTATTTTATTTTATATACTATTATTAATATCTAAATTGTTTGAAGGAAAGTGTTATGATTTCAAAGTGTTATGATTTCCAAAGTTAAGAATTTCAAAGTGTTATGATTTCCGAAGTATTATTATTTCAAATTGTTTTGGTTTTGAAAGTATTATATCTTCGAAAGTACTATGATTTTTGGAAGTGAATATTTTTGAAATGGAAATGATATCGTATTGATATGGTTTTGAAATGGAAATGATATTTTGGTTTTAAAGTATAAACTATTTTGAAATGACCAAGTTGTTATAATAACGATTGGTTGTTAAAGAGACCAGGATCGGATATGGGCATACTCTCTGTCAATACCGAAAACCACTTTAACAACTGTGTACCCGGTGGAGATTCCAGAATGAAGTAGGATGGTGGCGACGATCCTATATGAGGTATATATCTGGACCCAACTCCCATGAGTTGGCATAAGGTGGCTAAAACAGGAGCAATTGACGGGTTAATGAGGTAGCTCCTCTGATCGGACACACTCCATCGTATGCCATTCTATTACTTTGTGATTGATTTGGTGAGCATCCTTAATTCGGGAGTGTGGCTCGAGGTGGGTGATTGCTGCGGCTCTACGTTACCACCGACCCGGAAGTGTAATTGGTATATCTACTATGCATTGCCTAGTTGTGCCGTGTCACCTACCCTAGCGTGCTTTACTACGAGTTTGATTTGTGTCGTACCTATGGAGTATCCTCTAGTGGCTTCCCGATCAGGAGGGACTACGATACTGTATAGACTATTGGCACTATATATGTGTTAAGGTGGAAAATGTAAAGCCTTAACGCTATTTTTAAGTAAGTTTACTTTACTTTAGACATTATTATAATAGCGTATATTACTACATAGTAGATAGTTTAACGGATCCTTAAAGGATGGTTATCCCAAACTGTAACGACCCACTATTTTGGACCATTCAAATCGACAATAATCCACACATGTCTGATGTGAATAATTTAAAATAACAGATTGTAATAAAATTTGGAGCAAATAAAATCAAACACAGAATCACAGACACATAAAATCAGAATAACTCGCAGCGAAAATAAATACCATAGTAGTTAATGAAGCCACTATATATAACTCTAAAAACATATATAAAATATCATAGTTTAAAAATGGATACAATAGAAGTCAGGATACATAAATCACTAATGCAGAAGCAATACCGAATAGTAAATAACTGGATTAGAAGATCAGAAATAACAGATGGACAAATAAGCTCTAACAGATCTCTAGCTCCGGGAGGTGAATCCAAAGCTGTGATCCTCAGGTTGACCCGAGCGTAAAGTAAAACACAAAACACAAGAGTCAGGACATACATACTTATACACTGTAAACCAACTCAAGTGAACTGTAATAGCAATGTATAATAACTTAAAGGATGCTTGGGATCGCCCATCCTTTAAGGATCCATAAAACCATCAATTAAACAGTAATATCAATATCACAGAAATGTCCATATCGAAGTAAACAATGCAACTAACAGTGTTAATGTGCATCACATCCATCATCAAGAAATCAAATGACATACAGAGAAGTATACCCGTGGTTATAATATTTCAGAACAATATTTTATACTTCAAAATTAAATATCATTTCAAATCCAAATCTTTATCAAAATAAAGATTAAATCATTTCCAAACCATTTCAATTTATCAAAAGATCATATCTTTTCAAAACTTCCTTTCAATCATTATTTGAATTCAAACCCAAATTATCAAATAAAATACCTTTTAAAATTCCAAAATATCATTCATGTATTTTTCTATCAAATCACCCTTTAAATAGTTTATATTCTAATTAAATTAATTCATTTAACCATTTAAAAGTGAAGTTATTATTCTTTCAAGTCAAGTATTAAATTTCCAAAGTTTCGAACCATTCTTAGCTCATTTCTTAGTTAAAAACCATAAACATTGAAAATTTCAGCCTTTCACAACATTTAGAAAATGCTGTTATAAGTTATACTTGAAAACATTTTAATTTAGCAAAGACAACATTTAAAACTGCTGTTATATCTCAGTTTTAGTTGAAATTTAATTCAATTCAACAAAGACAGCAGGCAACTACAGCATTTACATAACCGCCGTAATAGCCCTTTATTAAGTTTAGCCTTTTAGTTTACTTTTGCAACTACAGCACTTAGAAAGTGCTGCAGATTCTATTATTTCAGTTTTTAGTTCATTTCAAGAAACAACAGCATTTCTGAAATGCTATTAACGAATTTCCAGATTTTTAGTGTATTTCCAACAAACAATAAACTTTGATTTTTAACCCATTAAACATTATAAAAACCATAATTTAACATTAAAAATGTTCATTTGAAATATCTTTAACTTATGATTTTTATAAATAAAATTTCTTATAAATAAATCCAATATTCAATAATTCACTTAATAAAATTTAAGTGTAAAATTTCAATACTTTACTTTTTAACAAATAAAATTAACACTTAAATTTTGTTACCATTTTTCCAAATATAACTTAATTTCCATTTTTATTTATATAACTCAAATTTTCTTTTAAACCCAAAAATCCAAATTTCCAGACTTAAGTTATATTTCAATAATTAAAATTTAACCACTCATTTAATTACATTTTTAACTTATAGAAGAATCAAAATTTCTTTATTTAAACATTAAAAATCCAATTTAAATCAAATTTTCATAAATTTAAACTCTTAAACATATTTAAAATATTCAAAATACTTTATAAAATAACCACGGGCCTGTATATAGTTTTCTAACCTAGGTCAAGTGATACAGATATATATCATTTCAATCCGCAGTTTACAAAGAAAAATCCAGGTTCTATCATTTCAAACCCGCAATCCCAAGTAAAATAAAATAAATAAAAATCATTCAGGCCTATCATTTCAGCCCATAATGATTTTTCCCTATTCTAAAGTCCGTTCGGGTATGTATCATTTCAACCCATAGTGATCTAATCTACAGGGAACTTATAGTGTGATAAACAGATATAAATGAACATTTTAACAACATATATTAGTAACAGATGAGATGTAAATAAATAGGTTTAACATCATATAATTAATACTCACAGACAGGGATAACATAATATAATAGTACTACACATTCAATTGTTGTCAATTCACATTTGCATAAGTATAAATGTCAGGTGAGATTTACTCACCTTTTAAAGCTGGGTTTCGCAAAACAAAATACACAGATGGATTCCAGAAAGCACGATAGCACGATTTTTGATTTGAGTGGAGAGATCCAAGATATAAATCTTGTATACAATAATAAAACAAAGCACCATATAAATATAATTACAATACAAAAGATTAAATTAGAATAAATGGAAACTAGGCTAGACAAATAACATCACCTAGCTTTTAAATCAAATCTGCTTGATCTTGCTTCAACTTGTGCTCAACCATATATGATTATGGTTCAGACATGATGATTATTTGGTGGAAATAGATTTGGTTTGGGCTCATATAGGTATGGCTACAAAGGAGAATGCAAAGGGTTTGGAGTTTGCAAGGATAGAAGGTCAAAGGTCAAGGCATAAGTGGTTTTGGTTGCATCTAGGCTCGGGTTTATGGTCCGATGGGGCTTGGCCATGCATGGTACAAATCTGGATAGAGGTAAGGCTGAGAGTAAATGGTCATATCATGGTGGTGGTGGAGCATGGGGAGGTGGCCAAGGCAATCTAAGGTGATGGTGATGAAGACTAGGCTCAGTTAGGCATGTTTTAAGGAGTTTGCAACATTTTTTTGTGGAGTTTTTGGTCATGGGAAAGGTATGGCCAGATCTGGTCAGAGAAAGAGGAGGTGATAGGTGGTGGATGGTGAAGAGGAGGAGATGGTGGAGGTGATGGAGGGTAGGGCCGAACCAAGCAAGAGAAGAGGCAAGGCAAAAACAAGCAAAAAGAGAAGAGAAAAGTGGAGAAAGGAAGCCATTGTTTGCATTTTTTTTCCAAATGAAATGGCCGTGCAAAATGAGGAGGATGAGAAGTTTATCACGTGAATTTTAAGGAGAATACACAGCCAAAGCAAAGAAAATACACGGCCAAACAAGAATAAATGAAAGGTTATGGAAAATGAAAGGTCTTAGGCAAATGAAAGGTCTCATGTTATAAAGTCAAGTCTCTTCATATTTCCTTTCTTTTAAATCAAATAAAAACAAATAAAAATAAGTAAATGAGTTTTAAAACTGAAACAAAGTAAAATAAAATGAAAATAAATAATTAAATTTAAAGAAAATAGAAAAAGAATTAAAGAAATTGCTTAAAATTGGAAACAGGGTTCAAAAATTACAAATAAATTATCACTAGCCTTCGAAAAATTTCTACTTCCCTCAAAAACAAATAAAAAGTCACATAAATAAGATAAATGAGGAACAAAACAAAGGGAGAATGAGAAAAAAATAAGATCTTAAGAAAATAGAAAAATAAATAAAGAATTTCTTTAATTAATTGAACTATGAATTAAAATTTGTAAACAAAATTACATCTAACACTGGAAAATGTCAATTACACTTAAAATGTTTTAAAACCAAAATATATACATAACATATTGTTTTACCCATATAAATATAAATTAGAACATTACATGACCAAATAAAATATTATTTTTATAATTTAAAATAAACAATTTTGTTAAATACAACAAATTTCACACAATAGTTAAAAAGGCATAACTTTCACAATATAAATCGAATTTCAACGAAATGAAAAGCAGTATTCTTAAAATTTTATTTAATTTCATAATAAAAGATAAAATTCAAATTTTCAAACTTTCAAATTTTTAAATTAAAAGTCAAAGTTTGACCATATTGACCAAAATTCACTTTTCTGGAAAATATTCTATTTAGTCATGTTTGGAATTCTAATTCACATCAAAATAAAAATTTATATTTAAAATAACAAAAATTATCAATTTTAAAAAATAAAATAAAGTTTTCAAATCAGGAAATTCAATTTAAAATAATTAAAATATACAATTAAAATAATCACAAAATACAGGGTTGTTACACTCTCCCCCACTCAAATCTTTTCGTCCTCGAAAAGGAATGAGGTACGGAAAACACAGAAAAGATAGAATGGAATAGGATTAAGACAAGATGACAAGAAGATTAAAATTATACCTGATAACTGTTGTTATAGGTAAGTTTAACAAGGTGGAGAATAGGAATAGCTAGAAGGGAAAATAGGACGAAAGACAAGGATGAGCCATTAATTTAAAACCATATCAATTTCAATTGGAATTCTTTAATACTTTATAATTTGGTTAAATCCATTTTATTATATCCATAAAAGTCATTTAAATTCAACTTGTTAGTTAAGAAGTAAACAATATTTAAAACACTTTAAAATCTTTTAGAAAGGAAAATAATTGATCAAAATATCCTTTATATAATATTTTATCAAAATACTTTTATAACTCGATGCTTAACAAGTTTATCCTTGTTCCTGCAAACTCTGGCAGTGCGTTGATCAGGTGCAAAGCAAGAATTCTCCAGGTACTTAGTAGACTTGTTTCAACACCCAGTGAAAATATTGGAAAACTTTTAAAAACAGATATGGAAAGTACAATCCAAACAAAACAACCAAAACCTTTGTCTAACCATGGATCGTAGATACACAAAGGTTACGCCTGGATCCCCTAGGAAACATCCGTATCCGTAAGCTTTCTCAGCCCTGCGGATTTCGCTACTAAAAACGACCTACGTAGATCACAAGATACACAATGGTTACGCCTGGATCCCCCAGGAAACATCCGTACCCCTGGGCCATCTCAGCCAGGCGAATTACGCTACGCAGTCGCTCGAAGAAAAAAATCGATGGACACTCGAGTATCATATCCGGAAAACCAAAATCAGAGTGAATAATATCGATAGAATGAATCTATAATGTGGCCACAGAGCGGATATCAAGCAGAAGGCACTTTCCATATCTTTACTTCGAAAATATGTATCATATAGTACCTTTTCAAATCACTGTCAAATATCATACTTATATAAAGTCCGTTATATATAAGATTTCATTTTCAAATCAAATACTTTCCAAAATCAATAGTATATCAAATCACACTTATATAGACTTCAATTATATAAGATTTCACTTTTCAAATTGAGTACCTTTTCAAATCCATAGTTTTCGAATCAACATCATACTTATACAAACCAATTTTTTATATAAGTTCGATAACTCCCAAATCAAGTATTTAGTAACACAAGGTTCTCAAATTTCAACTTGTTTCAATATCAATATAATTTTCAAAATCATATATGCTTTCACCAAATTATTCTACCAAATCAAATATCTTTAGTTCCAAAGTTTCCAAAATAATAAATTTAGAAAATCGAATAATTTGGTGTTTTCATATATTTAAGTCAACCAATTCATTTCCAAAATCAAATGTTTTCAAAATCATCTTATACTTTCATAAGGTCCATCTTATATAAGGATCAATTTTTTTTCAAAAATCAATTTCGCTGCATGAAGAGGTATATGGGATCGAACATCTTTGCTTTATAAAAGATTTTTAATTTAGAATAGTTTTGTATATAAAATAGTTTGTAAAATAGTGTGTATATAAAATAGTTTTTTTTTGGAAAAATGGTTTTAAATAAAATAGTTTTGTATGTAAAATAGAATAAAATAGTTTGTTTAAGAAGAATAAAAGAAAAATATTTTTTTAAAATGGTTTTAACTTGATAGTAGTTTTTCATAAAAGAAAAATTCCAATTAAATTACAAAGATATCCAACCCAACAACTTCCAATTTCAGCGGCAAGTATATCAATGATATTAGAATATAAGATGTACATATGTCATCATTTCGCAAAGTCACATTCGATCGCTCGCTCGATCACCAAAGTTCGCTTTCAAACTAGTATTGTCCATTCGACTTCCCTAATGCGGACTTCGATATGGTTTCTCGACTAGAAGCCATCAGTCTCCTTGCATAGCCATATACTATGATTGAGAAATCTAGAATCAAGCCCAAAATCCATATCAAATATTCGCCGTCAAGAATCGAATGAAAAATCCTAACACGAAATGGTGTAATTAACCTCGAACTTGTGTACTCAAACTTGGATCAATTTAATTATGCGAATAAAACAGCATACGTACAACTTATGTATCTATTCCAACTTGTTCAGTATATAGTTTATAAAGATGTTACTAAGTTAAAACGTTTAAACTAAAAAAAAAATTCAAAATATTTTGAAGACCAAATTTTTTTTCCAAAACATTTCAAATCTAAATTTCATATTAGAAAAATTCAAAATAACCTTATTCATTTACTTAACAAAACAGTTTCAACTTATTTAAATCATATTACTACATACTTTAAACATACATACCAAACTTATACTTTATACTTTTCAAAATTACTTAGCTTTGAAAACTTAACTTTGATTTGGAAGTGCTCGAACCTTCAAAATAGTCGAAGAAATCATATTTCAATCCAAGAGTTGGAAATCACCAACAAATCAGTAAATCAATTCCAAAAGATAGGGTTATATCAAATCAGATCCAAAACTCAAGGACAGAACACCGGCTCATTTCAAATTGCTCAAATATATATACATATATCTTTCGAATATCACATCACACTTCAGAATTTGAAATCAAAAATTAGTTTCACAAGTCACCCACTGTTGGGTGTGTTTCCACCACTGCCGAACCGGATTCACAACCATGGAGGACCGAACCAACTCATTTCCAAAGCCTAACCCAGCTCCACTCACTACCGGACCAGCTACCTCCCAGGTGCTGCCGGACCAGACCTCAGCTCCACTCACTACCGGACCAAACTCCTGCCGAACCAACCTATCTCCACTCACTACCGGACCAGCTACCTCCCAGGTACCACCGAATCAGAGGCCACTCCACCTACCACCGAACCAACCTTTGCTCCACACTACCGAACCAGCCACTCCACTGCCCACCGAACCAAACCCAAAGTCTCACCACCGAATCAATCCACGTCCCTCTCATCACCGGACCAAGGTGTTGCCGAACCAACACTGCCAGGCCAGATTACATTGGCCCAGGCCCGCCAGCAGCTATATACATCCAAGACCCCTACCCCCAGCCTCACTCTATAAATAGAGAGGCAGGGGTACAACAATAAGGGACAAGTTTGAGAGCTCAAGCACGGATAGAACTTTCAAACAACTTTCATATACTTGTATCAAAGCTTTGTACTTGTAATTTGAATAGTAAAGGAGAATAACATATAAAGTGGACGTAGGCACATTCTGGCCGAACCACTATAAATATTCGTGTCTTTTACAGTTTAGTCCCTGCTTTTCATATATTTGCATAAATCACCCAGATCATTAAGAACAACATAAAATCAACTAAATCATACGACTTGGAGGTGTTTGCCCATTTTTTGTGCAAACATTTTTGGTGCTTTCACTGAGAACGCTGAACCTCGGACTTCAGCTTCTCCCACTTAACTTTCTTCCTATCAGCATCGCACATTACTTGGAAGACATGCCTCCCAAGTAGAAGAAAGATGCTAACAAAGGAAAAAACATCGCAACCAGTAGTCTTCCAGATCCAGTGGTCATAGATCAAGTAAATCGTCCCCTTCCAGCAGCAGTACCAAATGAAGGTCAGGCAAATCCGACAACCCCTGCCACAGAACAGCCGGCAGCAATTACTAGGGCAGATCTAGACAGGGTTGTGGCTGAAGTGACTAACCGCTTCACATCCCAACAGGAAGCCTTGGTGGACCAACTCATGTCACGCTTAAGGGATGCTGAAGAGTCCAACCGCAACACTGAATCATAGGGTGAATCCCAGTCTGGAGGATCTCAGAGACAACAAATATCTTCCTTCTTCGAAGGAGCTAACGACAGAAGCGGCCATGGTAGGAGTCGAGACCGAGCTCAGCCCGAAGTTAGACCTAAGGAAACGCTTGGAACCGAACCCAACGGGGAAGGTACCGGGCGGAGGTCAACTATAGCCGAGCCTGTCGTATTGCCTAACCACGGAAACACCAGTGAACGGGGCCGAGCTAGAGTCCAGCCCGAAGTTGGACCCGAGGAAGTGCTTAGATCAGAACCCAGCAGGGGAAGATCGAGGCAAGGGCCAACTGTAGCTGACCCTAGCATGCTCCCAGAAGACCAAAGACAGCCACTGGAAAATATCAGGAATGATAGACGATACCATCCCTACAGGTCATCCGGACGGAATCAGTCCCACAGAGCAGAACCGAACTCATTTCTATCTGCTCCAAATTCTGATGAAAGGATGGCACACTTGTTCAGAGAGTGCGTCCAACGGGATCAAAGAGATCGAGGGATAGGCTCTAGGGTAACCAGCCCCTTCGCCCGCAATATCGAAATTGCCATCACCCCCCGAGAATGGAAAATGCCAACAATGGAACCTGACAAAGGAACCTCCGACCCCGTTGTACACTTACAGAGATACACACAACATATGCTCATGAGTGGAGCAACAGAGGGAGTACTGTGCAAATGTTTTCCACTATTCTTAGCAGATCTAGCTACCTCCTGGTTCTGTCATCTACCCCAAGGATCCATCAGCTTGTGGGAGATGCTGAAAGAAAAGTTTATCAGACAGTTCCGCATTCATGTGGAACAACCCAAGGACGCTTATTCCTTATCCAGTATCAAACAGAAACCTGGAGAGAAGCTGCAGCAATACCTAACCCGATTCAATGCCGCAGCGGCCGCAGTCCAAGATGCCGATGAGAAGCTTATCTTAATGGCCCTCTGTAGTGGTGTGCATCCGGATACTAAATTTGCTAGAAGATTGAAAAAAGAAAAACCATCTACTTTACCCGATTTCTTCCATGAAGCCGGGAAATATATGAGGCTTGAAGACGCTGCCACTGAGGGGCAGTCAGGGCAACAAAATAAGGCAGCTCACGGCAACACGCCCGCTGTAGCAAAGGACGTTCGAAGAAATGATTCTAGAGACAATGCTGGGGGCAAGAAGGGAGAAAAGCGCCTATATCGGCCAGGACCGAGATTCGACACTTACACTCCTTTGAATGAAACCATCGAAAACATCTTCCTTGCCAACCAAGACGAAGTTAGATACAAACGCCCACCATACAAGAAGGAATCAGATAACGCACTTAAATCTGGAAAGTTCGGCCGCTTCCACGAATCTCATGGGCATGATACCAATGAATGCCATCATCTCCGGGACTTGATTGAAGAACACATCAGAAGGAAGAGACTGGAACGCTATGTAAAAGGTCAGGATAGGACTCCAGCTCTTGCCAATGAGAACCCAAGGCTACCCTCCCCAGAGATAGGCAGAGGAAACCGCAACACTAGCAGCTCCAGTCAAGAGAAGATAGTGGTCCATACCATCTCGGGAGGACCACACATCGCCGACAGAAGCTGGGCAAAGATGGAAAGATATGGAAAGTCACTTAGAAACAATGAAGACTGCGTTAACTCTATTACAGAAGAACGCCACCCAAAGCGGAAAGAGAGTGATGACATCACATTCAGTAGGCATGACCTAGAGGGGAGGCAGTACCCTCACATGGATCCCATGGTTATCTCTGCCCGGCTCGGTCCAGCCGAAGTTTTCCGAATTCTAGTAGACACTGGAAGCTCAGTAAATATCTTATTCAAGCATGCATTCGACAAAATGAAACTGTCAATAAAGGATGTTTCTCCCTGCAATAAACCACTACACGGTTTCACTGGAGATGCGAAGATGCCCCTCGGTCAACTGGACCTCTTTGTTGAAATTGGAAGTCAACCCCAATCCGTTGTGCGGAAATAGACATTTGTGCTGATAGAAAACCACTCGGCCTACAACGCCTTCTTAGGAAGGCCAGCCTTGTCTGACTTCCAAATTGTCCTATCCCCATGGTGCCTAAAGATGAAATTTCCAACGAACGATGGAGTAGGGGAAGTAGAGGGAGACCAGGACATTGCTCGAGACTGCTATGTAACTGAACTTCGCAACAACCACAGGAAGGATAAAGGGAAGAGTGTAGAGATTGCCCTCTGCACAAAAAGTTTGGAAGCATAGCAACTAAAGAAAGCCCCTCCTCTTCGATATACCAGCGACCCTTTCAATGAATTAGACCCCATGGACAAAGAGGAGGAGGACACCGCCGAGCCTGCAGAGGCTATGGAATTTGTATCTGTAGACCAACATGACTCGAGTAGACTATTGAAAGTCGGGTCCCGACTAAAAGCAGAATTGAAGGAACAACTCATTGATTTTCTCCGCTACAACTTGGATGTATTTGCATGGTCACACGCTGACATGACTGGAATCTCCCCTAACATAGCATGCCACGTATTAAACATTGATCCTACCAAGGCGCTAGTAAAACAGAAAAAGAGAAGTATGGGGGCAGAACGATCAGCAGCCCTCGATGAAGAAGTAAAGAACCTACTTGCCAATGACTTCATACGAGAAGCCATCTACCTAGAGTGGATCGCCAACCCGGTGCTGGTAAAGAAGGCTAATGGGAAGTGGCGAACATGCATTGACTTCTCCAACTTAAATGACGCCTGCCCGAAGGATTGCTTCCCACTTCCCCGAATCGATCAACTTGTGGACAGCACAGCCGGGCACGAACTCTTATCTTTTATGGACGCATACTCAGGATATAACCAAATTCCTATGCATGCTCCCGATCAAGACCACACTAGTTTCATCACTGATCGGGGATTGTACCGCTACAAGGTAATGCCTTTCGGACTTAAAAATGCAGGGGCCACCTATCAGCGCCTCGTCAACAAGATGTTTGTAGGGCTAATAGGACAAACTATGGAAGTTTATGTGGATGACATGCTGGTAAAATCAAGGGGAGCCGACGATCACGTAAGCCACCTGGATGAAATGTTTCAAGTACTTCGCCAATGTGGAATGAAGCTGAATCCCCTAAAGTGCTCCTTCGGAGTATCATCAGGAAAGTTTCTAGGATTCATCGTCCATGCCAGAGGGATTGAAGCAAACCCTGAACAAGTCCGAGCTCTGAAAGATATCAGGATACCTTCTACCCGAAAGGAAATGTAGAGCCTAAATGGGAAGGTGGCCGCCCTGAGCAGATTCATCTCCAAAGCGACCGACAAATGCATCTCCTTCTTCGAAGCTCTAAAGAAAGAGAAAGGAAAATTCGAATGGACTGACGAATGCTTAACAGCTTTCCTTAACTTATCGAACACCTCTAGAGAGCACCAGTACTCTCAACTCCGAACAAAGGCGAAGAGCTATACCTATACCTTGTTGTGTCATCTCATGCTCTATGCGCCGCATTGGTTAGAGAAGACGAACGCACGCAACGGCCAGTATACTTTGTAAGTAAGAGGTTTACAGGGGCGGAAGCCAGATATCCTAAACTTGAGAAACTAGTGTACTGTTTGCTAATCACATCACGAAAACTACGACACTATTTTCAATCACATTCCATCAGAGTTCTAACCGATCAACCGCTGAGGCAGGTACTCCATCGTCCCGACACTTCTGGGCGACTACTGAAATGGTGCATTGAACTAAGTCAATATGATATTACCTACCATCCTCGCACCTCCATCAAGGGGCAAGCCATGGCCAATTTCATTGCCGAATTCACTACCAACGAAGGTAAGGAGCGATCGGAAATAGCAGAAGACATCAAGTGGAACCTCTTTGTGGATGGTGCGTCAAACGAACAAGGCTCGGGGGCAGGTGTGGTAATAATCACTCCCAGGGGAAATAAGCTACATTATGCTATAAGGTTGGAATTCGCCGCCACCAACAACGATGCAGAGTATGAAGCAGTGATAGCTGGATTAGAACTTGCCTTAGAAATCAGAGCCAATTCTTTGTGTCTTCATAGCGATTCTAAACTTATTGTAAATCAAATACTCGGAGAATTCCAGGCTCGAGAAGAATGACTCATGGCATATTTAAAGAAGACCAAGTTGCTTCTCAATCGATTGGATCACTATTTAATCAAACACATCCCTCGGGAAGAGAACCAAGAGGCCGACGAATTGGCAAAGCAAGCTAGCCTGAGAGACGGCGCTATTTCCGGAGCAGTAGCCATCTCAAAGCAACTGACCCCAAGTTTTGAGCAAGTGAATCTGATAGCTGCAACCGAAGAAGCAACTTGGATGACTCCCATCCGAGACTACTTACAAAGTGGCACACTACCCAACGGGCGTAACGAAGTCAAGAAAATCTTGAGGAAAGCTTCCCGCTACACAATACAAGAGGGCATCCTCTATCGGCGCGGCTTCTCTAACCCCTTATTAAGGTGTGTCGCTGGAAGGGAAGCCAAGGAAATCTTATCCAACATCCATCAAGGAAGCTGCGGAGATCACACTGGAGGGCAGACTTTGGCAAAAAAGATACTCCGATATGGATATTTCTGGCCCACCTTAAGCAAGGACGCCTTAGATTTCGTCAGAAAATGTGACAGATGTCAGAAATTTGCTAAGATTCCACGGCTACCAACGATTGAGATTACTCAAATGACCAGCCCTTGGCCCTTTGCAGTATGGGGAATTGACATGATTGGCGAACTGCCAATGGGCCGAGGCGGGGCCAGATATGCTATAGTGGCAGTCGACTATTTCACCAAATGGGTGAAAGCAGAACCCCTAAATAAAGTATCCTCAACAAAAGTTATTAACTTCTTGATCAAAAATGTTCTATGCAGGTACGGAGTCCCATTCAAAATCATATCGGACAATGGACTTCAGTTTGACAGCGAGGAGTTCGCCAACTGGTGCCAAGAGCACAAAATTCACAAAAGCTTCTCATCCGTAGCTTATCCCCAAGCAAACGGACAAGTCGAAGCCGTCAACAAAATTCTCAAAACTCTAATAAAAAAGAAACTCGAAAAGTCAAAAGGCGCTTGGGTGGATGAACTTCCTACGGCACTGTGGGCATATCGCACATCTTTCAGAACATCAATGGGGCATACTCCTTTCTCTTTGGCATACGGATCGGAGGCTATGCTCCCAGTTGAAACTATAGTGCCTTCCCACCGTAGGATCCACTATAACCTAGAAGAAAACGAAGAACTCCTCCACATGTCTTTGGATCTAATTGAAGAGAGAAGAAACGACGCAGCACTCAAAACATCAGGTCACAAGCAAAAAGTGGCAGCGCAATACAACTCCAAAGTCAAGCATCGTAGCTTACAAGAGGGAGATCTTGTCCTCAAGCGAATCTTCCCGCGCCCTAGAGCATTAGATCCAATCTGGGACGGACCATATGTAATTCATAAAGATCTCCACAATGGAGCTTATATTTTGTCAACAGTGGACGGGGAGGTGTTCCAGAGGTCATGGAACATCCAACACCTTCGTCGATACTTTTCTTAACTTGTACTGCCCATATGAAGTGAATTAACAAAAAGAATCAGTGGACGTAGGAATTTTCATGCCGAACCACTTTAAAAAACTTGTCTCTTTTCAACTTTTTCCTTTATATCTTGGCTGCTTGTTAACTTTATCCTTTTCTGTTGAACAAAATCCTGTGTAATGACATTTCCACCTGGACAAGACCTAACAGGTACTATACGAATCTATGCCCTTGCCAATGAGACACTTTTGCTTTGGCATCCCTCTGCTGCGGGTTAACTCATTGCTCGCGACGGCCCTCAAAGCCAACTGTAATGAGCCGATTATAAGCCACCAAGAAGGCCGACTATAGCCAAGGAAGCTCATTACGGCGTTCGGCTCACCGGCAACTGTGAACCTACTTTAAGCCCCAATATAAGGTGTGGCCAGCCAGGGGTAGTTCACGGTTGACGATCGGCACCCACGCTAGCCGGCCACAGTAAATCGAATAATACCCACGATTACGGGCCATAATGGCTCGGGTAGTTACTGTGCGCGATCTCGGCTCCGATGTGTCTTAAGTACGGCTGTGGTAAAAAAGATTAACTCCCCGCGGAGGCGTAAGATGAGTGACAAATGTCTCCAAGACCCACAGCTAGGGAAAGTGACTACAAAGCCCGTTTGCCACGAACTTAAGCACATCGAAGGCCTTCCGTGATTGGAAGTTTTACTATTTCCCATATTTCAATTTTATGTAAAAAAAACTTTCCTCCTATCCTCTATAACGATCCCTAAAGTACAGGACACAGAATAGGAGACATTCGCTGATGGGAGTGGGAACTCACAACAGGACACTAGGCCGCATTCCATACTCAGTCATACAAGACATTCAAAGCTGCCATCTACAAGTAAAATATGAAGGGCGGTATTTTCTTCTTCCGTGTATAAATACGTGGCTATAATTTATTCACACACCACACTAACATTGCAAGACATGAAATTATGTTTTAAGCAAGAACTTGACATCAAACACAACTGAATTACAAGCATATGCATAGCTATATTTCTCATACAACACGTCAAAATAACAAAAGCATTCAAATACGACAAAATCAGCTAAAGTTAAAAAATTACACGTCAAGAATAATGTTGTTTATTTCAAGTAACATAATTACAACTTAAAAGTTACATTACTGTTTTGAGACTAACATATACAACAATGTCAAGTCCACAAAAAGATATCCAGGTCAAATCAAGGAGCCGGCTGCGTCGGAACTTTACCCTTGTCCTGTTGCCCACCTGTCCGGTCAGAGAAAGAATTCATTAGTGATAAGCAACCAAGTTAACGGAAAGACTAGAAGGGAAAACTTACCAGCGCCCGCTTCCTGACCATCCTTATCATCATCCTCTACTTACACACCTGCCTCCTCAGCAGCAAGCAGCCGCATACCCTCCTTCACCGCCACCTTCTCCTCCTTGGTAAACTGGGCAGTGACCACATCCATTCTGAAGACCGTGCCACCCTCTTTATCCGCATCAGCCCTAGCCTCCTCCAGAGCCCTGAGATAAATCCTGGCCATAACTCGGGGGTAATCATCCATCCAGGATAAGTCACCCTGTTTCCAAGTTCGGAAATACATATCCTGGAGCATCTCATCCATCATCCCCTCATTTTCCTCAAGCTCCCTCATTCGGGCCTCAGAAGCACGCAGCTTTGCAATGGCAGCATCCCTCTCCGATCGATATCGTGAGCGGTCGGCCTGAAAGGATATCCTCATCGCCTCCATCTCCCCCTTCAACCTGGACTGAGCAAGCTCCGTGGTCTCAAGTCTCCCCGATAATTCCTATGCCCGCTCGAGGTCCGCTTGTCGAACCTCATCCACCGTCGCAATGGCCATGTCAATCCGCTCCTTGCAGGTAGCCTCCATTTTTCGCAACTCTGCCCTGCTGGCCTCTTCCATGGTCTTCTTCAGTTGCCTGGATGCGGCCTCGTGCTGAGAAATTTGAATGGCTTGATCGGCGAGTTGCTTAGCCTGGTCGGAAACCATTAACCGTAGTCGAATGTTGGCACTCCCAATTTCCTCCTCGGCCTTGACTAGTCGGGCATAGTGCCCCATCAATTTCGTGGTCTCCTTGGCAACCCGGTCGATGTTCGCCTTAGCTTCATCCCCCAGAGTTACAACCCGGGTGGTAAGCAAATCAAGGTCCAGGGACTTAGCTTCGTCAAGCACCCATACCATAGGATTGCGAGGGAGAAGGTGCTCACCAGTAGCCTCATCGAAGTAGATGTCATGAGAGGCCGGGTCCAGGTCTGGATGACCCGCAAATGGATTGCGAACCAAGCCAGGGTGATCTATCGGGGTGACGGTTGGATTCTCAGACGGATGTGGGGAAGGCATAAACTCGGTATCCTCCTCCGTAATATCGTGAATAGGCTGGAGTGGGGCCAGAGGGCCAGGGAGAGATTCAAACGAAGATCGACTCCTCTTCCTCTTTTGTATATCTTCTTCAATAACTCCAAGAAGAGGACGATAGCCGACTACGTCTCCAGGGCGGTTAGTAGGAGGCTTCGGCTTGGCAGAAGCTTTGAGGAGTCTGTATTGTTCAAGCCTGTGCCGAAGATCTGAGGTCTTGGCCGTTTTGCCCGCTCCTGGAATGAAAACCAAGTGTCACCAGCATGCATTGAACCATCATTCAAGAATCAAAAAGAATAAAGAGAAATTCACCTTGCATCGCAGAAGTTGCCTCAGTAGAAGCACTCCCAGAAGATAAATCGGCGCCGGTCTCGGCCTTATCAGCTTTCTTGGGCTTCTCCGCCAAGGCCGGTCTTTCCTCCAACTCTTCGAAGGCTTGGCGGAGAGCGTCATCTGTCCACTCTTGAATCATGCCTGCCTACCCAGGAGGCAAAGCCCCGGTGCCATCACCGCCCTGTCCTTCGCCACCATCGCCGTGACAATCACCGTCACCTTCTCTACCACTTCCGCTCTCCGCCTCACCTCCTTCATCCTCGCCTTTTTCCCCCTCCACTTTTTCCTCCTCCTGAACATCTGGATTGGGCTAGGAGAAGGTCCATCGGAATTCTTGAGTTTCTTCCCCCCGGCGACTGGATGCATCGAGAAGGGTCTCATTTTGCTGCTCTTCGCCGTGGCCCCTCCTGTGACTTTGGCAGCCCTCTCCTCCGCCATGTCTCTCTGCTTGACCACGGACTGATGTGGTAGGATCAGGTTGTGCCCTAGAAGCATAGCGTTCTCATCAAGTAAGAAGCCGACCTATCCCTTCCCGTAATGGCTTCTATTTCCGCAGCCATCTGAACCAGGCGATCATTCTCTACGACCGCAAAGCCACCTGTCGCTAGCAAGAAATAAAAACACATGAGAAGAAGCATTATAGTCAGAACAGAAATCATAAATAAGCTTCAACTTACAGCCAGAAGTGAAGCGACGGATGGAAACAGAGTCATCCTTAATGAAAAACCATTCTTTCTTGAACATGCTGAACTTCGAATATAAGTCTAGGACTGGCTTGAAAGATACGGTTGATTCCAAGCTGATGTATGGAGACCCCTTCTTATAGCCTCTCAAATTGTACAAATACCGGATCTCCCGGTTGGAGGGAGGACGCCCGTATCTCCTCTGGAAAATGACAAACAGGCTCACCAGGATGGCGTAGGAGTTAGGCTGAAGCTGAAATGGAGCCACCTTCAAGTAGGTGATGAAGCTGATTATCCAAGCATTGATCGGGGGAATGGCCCCACACATACAGTGGTACCGACTATAGGCGAAATATCCTTCGGGGGGATTATGTGGCATCACTCCCTCACCCGGCAATAGCATGCGCGCTCTGTCAATCCCAAAGGAGCGAGAAATAACATCAAGTTGCTCGCCTTTGAGAGAGCTAGGGAAACAGTCAGGAGGTGAGTTCAGAAGCTCCTGAGGGCCGTACCCATCTACTAGTGACCTCGGGGTGGGCCCATGCCATCCCGGTTCTGACTGAGCTGGGGGCACTGCAGAAGGATCTTCTTTGTCCTGGGATTTCTTCTTTTCTGATCGGGTTTCAACTTTATGAGACATTATCTGCAACACGAGAAAACACATTGTTAGAATAAGGATATAGAGATATAAACGAACGACTGTATGTTGTCTAGAGTTTCACTTATAAACACATAAACTCATTCGGTATAACAAGGTTCAAGTTTCATTCGGCACTCAAGCCCATTCGGCAGTTCAAGGCACGAAGCTTCATTCGGCACTCAAGCCCATTCGGCAGTTCAAGGCACGAAGATTCATTCGGCACTCGAACTCCACAAGTTCATTCGGTAGTTCAAGGCATGAAGCTTCATTCGGCACTCAAGCCCATTCGGTAGTTCAAGGCACGAAGATTCATTCGGCACTCGAACTCCACGAGTTCGTTCGGTAGTTCGAAACGCGAAAGTCATTCGGCAATCACCTGATTCGGTAGTCAAGCGTGATCCGACAAATCTGGTTCGGCTATCTCACTTGGTAGGGAATAACGAGAGACATGAAGCCCATATTTATAGGCAAACAAAGATGACCGAACCAACTGGTTCGGCATGTAGGACCGAATGGGAACGTCCAAGCTGAAACAAAGCACGACATATGCTGGCATATGCCTTACTTTGGGGGGCAAATGTTGGGTGTGTTTCCACCACTGCCGAACCGGATTCACAACCATGGAGGACCGAACCAACTCATTTCCAAAGCCTAACCCAGCTCCAATCACTACCGGACCAGCTACCTCCCAGGTGCTGCCGGACCAGACCTCAGCTCCACTCACTACCGGACCAAAGTCCTGCCGAACCAACCCATCTCCACTCACTACCGAACCAGCTACCTCCCAGGTACCACCGAATCAGAGGCCACTCCACCTACCACCGAACCAACCTTTGCTCCACACTACCGAACCAGCCACTCCACTGCCCACCGAACCAAACCCAAAGTCTCACCACCGAATCAATCCACGTCCCTCTCATCACCGGACCAAGGTGTTGCCGAACCAACACTGCCAAGCCAGATTACATCGGCCCAGGCCCGCCAACAGCTATATACATCCAAGACCCCTACCTCCAGCCTCACTCTATAAATAGAGGGGCAGGGGTACAACAATAAGGGACAAGTTTGAGAGCTCAAGCACGGATAGAACTTTCAAACAACTTTCATATACTTGTATCAAAGCTTTGTACTTGTAATTTGAATAGTAAAGGAGAATAACATATAAAGTGGACGTAGGCACATTCTGACCGAACCACTATAAATCTGTGTGTCTTTTACAGTTTAGTCCCTGCTTTTCATATATTTGCATAAATCACCCAGATCATTAAGAACAACATAAAATCAACTAAATCATACGACTTGGAGGTGTTTGCCCATTTTTTATGCAAACACCCACATAACAAAGCTACCGAAGTGGCCTCTCCCCCACTCTAAAACTTGAAAATCAACGTCGATGATGCTTGCATTCATCACCGAAATTATTTTCCAGCGACATAAGTGGGTTCTGGACTTCTATTTTCTCAAATTTCTTTTGAAATTTCTTCGAAATCATTTGAAACTTATTAAAATCATTTGAAACATTTCATATTCGGAAAATACTTTCAAATCATATTATTAATTATTTCAAAATCTTAAAGCCAGTTCCAAAATGCCGGAGTTCAATCACTCAAATTCAGATTCAAAACTTTCAGTTATAAATTATTCTATATGAAACCACTTCTTATATAAATTTCAAAATTTCAAATCCATTCAAAACTTTAAATTCTCAATTTTAAAATGGTATAAAATCCTTATCGAAAACATTTCACTTTTATATATAAATATGGTCATCCTTATCAAAATAATAACTTTGATTAATACACAATTTTCAAAAGGCAATCAACCACAAATTTTTCAAGGGATGATTCAAGGATGAATTTCAAAGCAAAATAGAGATTCAAAATTTTAAAGGAACTCTAATCAATAGAATTCTGATTCAAAGATAAGCTCGAACAAAGATGAGATAATTAAATTACCAATAGAAGATGGATAAGATCATATAAATCGCGGGCGACCTTAACCGGTCAACCGTGACTTCAGGAATAATCGATGCGAAAATTTAAGGCAAATCGACCTTCGATCGCCAGAGATAGAATCCAGGTATAACAGAAGATAGAAAACATCGTAAACCGAGGATACGGAAATCTCCGGTGAATCAATGCCAATTGTAAAGGAGTTTCACCCTTTACAAATCATTCAAAGTTTGGCAGAATCGCCGGTCTTTGTAGAGGTCATTCAAAGTGGAGTTATGGAATGCTCTAAAAATCAAAAGAATACAATTAGGGGAGACAGGAATGGATTTCAGAACAAGTGGGAGCGTTCCAAAATTCAAAGGAATCCTAATCGAAGAAATCCCTACTAAGATAGAAGTTCAGAATTTTAAGGAAATCCTAATCAAAGAAATTACTAACAAGGTGGATACGAAAGGGATAAAGTCCAGAAAATTTTCTTTCAAAACAAGAAAATTTTATTTCAAAATAATCTTTAAAAATACTTTAAAAATCATTTGAAAATCATTTTATACTTCGAAAATACGTTCTCTCACAAAGGAATGATTCTAAGATTGATTTCACTCATTCTAGGGTATTTCTACCCTATCTCTAATGAGTTTTTTGCTCCGCAAGCTAAGGTTTGCCTAAAACCAAAGCTCTGGTACCAAATGTAACGACCCACTATTTTGGACCATTCAAATCGACAATAATCCACACATGTATGACGTGAATAATTCAAAATAACAGATTGTAATAAAATTTGGAGCAAATAAAATCAAACATAGAATCACAGACACAGAAAATCAGAATAACTTGCAGCGGAAATAAATACCATAGTAGTTCATGAAGCTACTATATACAACTCTCAAAACATATATAAAATATCATAGTTTAAAAATGGATACAATAGAAGTCAGGATACATAAATCACTAATGCAGAAGCAATACCGAATAGTAAATAACTGGATTAGAAGATAAGAAATAACAGATGGATAGATAAGCTCCAACATTTCTCTAGCTCCAAGAGGTGAATCCAAAGCTGGGATCCTCAGGCTGACCTGAGCGTAAATTAAAACACAAAACACTCGAGTCAGGACATACATACTTATACAATGTATTCCAACTCAAGTGAACTGTAATAGCAATGCATAATAACTTGAAGGATGCTTGGGATCACCCATCCTTTAAGGATCCATAAAACCATCAATTAAACAGTAATATCAATATCACAGAAATGTCCATATCGAAGTAAACAATGCAACTAACAGTGTTAATGTGCATCACAACCATCATCAAGAAATCAAATGACATACAGAGAAGTATACCCGTGGTTATAATATTTCAGAACAATATTTTATACTTCAAAATTAAATATCATTTCAAATCCAAATCTTTATCAAAATAAAGATTAAATCATTTCCAAACCATTTCAATTTATCAAAAGATCGTATCTTTTCAAAACTTCCTTTCAATCATTATTTGAATTCAAATCCAATTTATCAAATAAAATACCTTTTAAAATTCCAAAATATCATTCATTTATTTTTCTATCAAATCACCCTTTAAATAGTTTATATTCCAATTAAATTAATTCATTTAACCATTTAAAAGTGAAGTTATTATTCTTTCAAGTCAAGTATTACATTTCCAAAGTTTCAGACCATTCTGAGCTCATTTCTTAGTAAAAAACCATAAACATTGAAAATTTCAGCCTTTCACAACATTTAGAAAAAGCTGTTATAAGTTATACTTGAAAACATTTTAATTTAGCAAAGACAGCATTTAGAACTGTTGTTATATCTCAGTGTTAGTTGAAATTTAATTTAATTCAGCAAAGACAACAGGCAACTACAGCATTTACATAACTGCCGTAATAGCCCTTTATTAAGTTTAGCCTTTTAGTTTACTTTTGCAACTACAGCACTTAGAAAGTGCTGCAAATTCTATTATTTCAGTTTTTAGTTCATTTCCAGAAACAATAGCATTTCTGAAATGCTATTAACGAATTTCCAGATTTTTAGTGTATTTCCAGCAAACAATAAACTTTATTTCAGTTGATATTTCACTTGAGTTGGATTTATTGATATGAGAATGTTAATCCTGACTCGAGTGTTTTGTATTCTGCTTTACGCTCGGGTCAGACTGAGTGGTTCAGTGTTCGAGACTCACCTTCGGAGTTGGAGCTTCACTTGAAGATCCGGCTATCTATCCAGCTTTCAGTTGTTCAGTTGATTTCAGTGATGTATGCTGATCTTGTATTTGACTATTGTATTGAGACATCTATGTATTCGAGACTTCTGTTGTATCTTGTTTAACTTTGTTATATATATAGTAGCTTCATGAACTACTATTCTTTGTTTCCGCTGCATTATTTTATATTACTCTATGTTTGTGATTCTGTGATTATTTATTTACTGTATATGCTGAGTTTTGCCAAATATAAATTAACAATATGATATTTTGAGCAATTCAATTCCGTCATGTGTGGATGCGAATGGTTGAAAATTTTAGGATGTTATAGTTGATTAGCTTTACTAATTTTGTGTTGAGAAAGCTAGGGTCTATTATATGTGTTTGAAAATTTTCAAGTGTGGTATGAATAAGTTCTTCTCCCAAAAGAATTATATATATATATATATATATACCTTGTTCAACAATTTTTTCAGGTTGAAAGGTGTAAAAAGGAGAAGACTCGCTTGCTAAAAAAACTGTTCTGCTTGCTTATAAAAAAATTGCCGCTTTAAAATAAATTGCTAATAATTCTACACACTCTGGTATCGTGCTCTCATCTCTTGTTTTTATTTGCTTTGCATTGTTGGTTGCTTAAATTTTAAAAAAATTCAAAAAAAAAAACAAAATAAAATTTCATTCGTAGTTGCATTCATACCATCTTATTTTCTTTTCAAAGGGCAACACCCAAATCCATATAAGGTGGGGGATTTAACCACCCCTTCCTTGGCCCATAAATTACATTTCATCGTAGAATTTGACTAATAATAACGATTAGATGTTAGACTTAAAGGTGTGACGAGCTCACCTAGGGCTTAATTGTATCTTGACAAATTGTCTTCTTTCAACAATTTATATTCTTGGTGTCTGGGCTACGACAGAGCAATAATCATATATAAATACTACGGTGATTCGTAAATATTATAATGATTGTTTCTCTGAAGGTACTTAAACCTTCGGTTGCATTGCTACGGTGATTCGTAGTGCAACGATAACTCAAGTCCGTTACCTGGCTAAGAACTATCTTGTTGGATTAAGATAAAGTGTGATAATACAATTTGGGTTAGCAGCTACCAAGGACAAAAAATTGTAGTTAAGCCCTTGCATTCATTTAGATGCATTAGTTCGTGCATATATATAAAAAAAATCCAAAACAAAAAAAATTATAAATTTTACTTAATTTAGTTTTTTTTAAATCCAAAAAAATCTTTTTAAATCTTTTTCTTTGAATTTTTTTTAAACAAAATCAAAAATCCACAAAAAAAACAGGCATTTTATTTAAGTTCATTTTTTCTTAAAAAAATAATCTTTTCAAAAACTAAAACTAAAACTAAAAGAAAAGCAAAAACATATTAAAAAGAAGGAAAAAATTTGAAAATCCAAAAAAACATAAATCAATCTTCCTTCTGAAAAATAAATCCTTTTTGGTAAATATTTCCTTTTAAAAAAAATATTAAAAAAACAATTTTTCACTTAATTTTCCAAAACTTGTTTCATTCTCTTAACTCGATTCTCACTTCCTTCTCTCCTTGACTTTTTCTTGTGCATGAGTACTTGGACTCATGACATAATAACAAATCGTGGACTCATGACACAACAACTAATCGTTTAGCTCGAACAAACGACCCTCTAGCAATGGAAAACGAAAACGCACCTCGAACTCTCATGGATAGAATCTTTCCCGGTAGAGTTTCTTTTCCTTCTTGCATCACTTTACCCGCCCCAACGGGTAACCATTTCGAAATTCATTCAAACCATATTGCCACGCTTCCGAAATTTGGCAATTTTGAAGACGATGACCCATACATTTCTTAACGAAATTTGAACAAGTTTGTGCAACCATTAAACTCCAACAACATTGTGATGATGGAATCAAACTTCGGTTAATTCCGTTTTCCCTTACCGATTACATTGAAAAATGGTTGTACAGCTTACCTTCAAACTCGGTCAAAACTTGGGAAGAATTCGTTAAAGTTTTCTTAAAAAAGTTCTACCCTTGGAAAAAACAAGTAAAATCCAAAACAAAATTGTCAATTTTCATCGATTCAAGGGTGAACCATTCGAAAAATATTTTGAAAGATTTAAAGAGCTTTTGATAAAATGTCCACACCATAATTTCGAAAAATGGACTCTTTGCCAAATCTTATTCGATGGACTTGAAAACAGCTCACGAACCATGCTTGAATCGATGTGCCAAGGCAATTTTCCTGCCCAGCATCATGACAATTCTTGGCAATTTCTTGAAAACCTAGACGAAAAGTCATCCCAATGGGAATGTTCTTACCAAAAATCCACTTATTCACGATCGAGCGCACATTCGATAGGACCATCTTTGGTTTTGGAAGCTAAAATTGGTGCAATGATTAATAATTTCAACAACATTTTCTCATCCAACCAAATGAACCAAGCTTCCCAACCAATGTGTTATAAATGCAATGATCTGAATCATATAGCCGATCAGTGCCCTAATTCAATAGAACAACTCAATGATTTCAACAAGGTTAGAATGACCCGTTTTCTTTAACGTACAATCCTGGTTGAAGAAATCATCTGAACTTTGCTTGGAACCAAAATAATTCCAACACGAATTTGGTTCGTCCCAATTTTCAAGCATTCCCAAACAGTGCTTCGAATACTCCCTTTCAACTCAATCATTTTCAACACAATTTTGCGGGTCCATCCCAAAATCAATCACAACAATCTTTTGCTCCCCAAGACGATAAGCGATTAAGTTCACTTGAGAAAAGTCTTGAAAATTTGGCTAAAGCAACCACTCAAAGCCTTCAATCAGACAACAATTTGCAAAATTTGTTAACCTAGTACATGCAGAAACGAGTCAAAAAATTGCTAAACTTGAAATGCAAATGAGTCAATTAGCCACATCTATAAGCGAACGTGAACGTGGCACATTCCGAAGTCAGCCAGTTCCGAATCCCAGAAATCAAAACACAAATTCGAATCAAGCCTATGTTGTTCAAGATAGCAACGTAACCTAAATGAATGCTATCACGACTTTGCGTTCTGGTAAACAAATCGATATAAGTTGTTAATCCAAACGATTTACCAAAAACCCCTCTCGATACTTCTAAAATAACTAATAAATCTGAAAAAAACATTGAGCCAAACATCAAATCAAATTCCACTCCAAATTCTTCTTCTACTCAAGTAGACCGACTTACCGAGTATCGTGTTCCATTTCCACATCATCTTCGACCAAAGAAACACTCCGACCAAATAGAAAAGATGTTGGAAATTTTTAAACAAGTCAAAGTAAACATTCCGCTTCTTGATATCATTCAACAAGTCTCAACTTACGCTAAGTTTCTCAAGGACTTGTGTACCCAATACGACACACTCATGTACCTAAGGAAGTTTTCTTAGCCACCGGACTTAGCGAAGTTTTGTCTTAGTCAATTCCCATAAAATAAAAAGATCTTGGATGTCCGACAATCTCGTGCACGATAGGAGACAAAACGATTAGCAAATGCTTACTCGATTTGGGTGCGAGTGTCAATTTTATTCCTTATTCCGTTTACCAGCAGCTTGGTTTGGGTGAACTAAAACCGACGGAAGTAACTCTTCAGTTTGCTGATCGTTCGATAAAGGAACCTGTAGGAGAAATCGAGGACGTACTCATCAAAATCGAACAATTCAATATCCCAGTCGATTTCATCGTTTCAGAGGCTCAACCTGTGGATAATCCAATTAGTCAAATTCCATTGATTTTAGGCCGACCTTTTTTGGCTACTTCAAATGCTTTAATCAATTGTCGAAATGGTTCGATGACAATTTATTTTGAAAACATGACTTTGGATCTTAACATTTTCAGTTTTGTAAATCAATCAAACGAACCACATGACCAAATGCTGGAAGTTAGTTCCATTCAAGAAAATTTTGACAATGAAACAATTGACCTTAACAACAAACGCGAGACCGAATACGAATAATTATTTCAAGACGAGCCTAATGAAATGGAAATTGTGCTTCTGTTTGAACCCCTCACCGTTGAATTAGAACTTCAACCGAATTCTTCGATTAAGTTACCCCCAAGGTTGGACCTTAAACCCCTTCCCGATCACCTTAAGTACGCATACTTAGGTAACAATGAAACATTTCCCATCATAATCTCTTCAACTCTCTCTTGATCAAGAAGCTTCTCTTCTTTCAATTCTATCGAAAAATAAAGAAGCAATTGGATGGTCGATCATCGATATAAAGGGAATTAGTCCCACTTTTGTTCAACATTGCATCTATTCAATTGACGATGCCAAGCCAGTTCGTGATGCGCGATGAAGGATTAACCCAAAAATGAAGGATGCGATTCGTGATGAAATTCTTAAACTTCTCGATAATGGAATCTTATAACCAATCTCTGATAGTTCGTGGGTTAGCCCAATTTATGTCACGCCGAAAAAGTTTGGACTTGCCGTTATCAATAATGACTCTAACGAACTCATTCTAAATCATACTTAAACAGGTTGGTGTGTTAACATCTACTATCGAAAAATAAATGCTGCAACACGTAAGGATCATTTCCCTCTTCCTTTCATTGACCAAATGCTTGAACGTTTAGCCAACCATGGATTCTATTGCTTTCTTGATGGTTATTCAAGCTATAACCATATTCCAATCGCTTCTGAAGACCAAGAGAAAACAATTTTCACATGTCTCTTTAGCACTTTTGCGTATCGACAGATGCCTTTTGGCCTTTGCAATGCTCCTGCTACTTTTCAAAGATGCATGGTCAACATCTTTTCTGATTTGATCGAATGCTTTCTGGAAGTGTTTATGGATGATTTTTCCATCTTTGGAAACTCTTTTTCCAAGTGCTTATACCATATTGAGTTGGTTCTTAAATGATGCAAGGAAAAACACTTAACGTTAAATTGGGAAAATGTAATTTTATGGTCAAACACGACATTGTCCTTGAGCATGTTATTTGAAACAAAGGCATTGAGGTAGATAAAGCGAAAGTTGATGTAATTGCGATCTACCCATTCCCATATCTGTTAAGGACATTTGTTCATTCATTGGACACGCTGGTAATTATCGACGCTTTGTGAAGGATTTCAGTTAAATTGCTCGACCTCTTACGACACTTTTTGGAAAACACATTCCATTTGACTTCAATTCTGACTGTGTTTCTGCTTCCAAACATCTCAAAAATGAACTCATTCCGCTCCCATCATTTGCTCACCCAATTGGGAACTTCCTTTTGAAATAATGTGTAACGCTTCTTACTTCACAGTTGGTGCTGTCTCAGGACAATGCATCAACAAAATTCTTCATGTCATCTACTACGCTAGTATGAATTTAAACAATGCTCAACTCAATTACACGACCACTGAAAAAGAGCTTCTAGCGGTAGTGTGACGCCCCACCTCTATGCTCATAATAACAAAGAGTATTAAAAGAAATACTGTCTATTATTACGAAGAATAAGGCTGGATAGGAGCGACCATCCGTAATTGGCCTTACACTAATATTGGTTCTCTCGATAGGAGTGGTATATACTTTTTATTTTTCATCTATTATTTATTTACTCCCATCGACATATCCAATTATCAGTATAAAACAAACTACGATAGTTCATAATAGTTTAGGACATTAGACATAACAATAACACAGATAATATAAATGCGGAACACAGATTAACAAAAATCTCATATATATATAACCGATGTCAGTTAATACATAGTTGACACAATACATATGATACAACTACAACTGTCGACTCTAGAAGTTATATATACAAGTACATTATCGACTAATATACATGAATACATATCGTTCTATACAATGACACGACTACTACAAAATGACACTGACAACTTCAGAAGATGTGAAAAGTCTTCAAATCCCGAACAGCAACTTAAAGAAGGAAATCTACAACCTGAAATAACTCGGGTCTGACCCGAGTATTAAATTCAAAAGAAAATAATACACGGGTCAGTCTAATTCAAACTCAGTTATTAATGCACAGAAGCAATAATAATCAATATAAAACATCAACTCTAGTAGGGCTGCAGCACACGCACGCGTGTGCTGCCTCGCCACTACAGCATGTATACTCAAAAGATCAACGCATCAAAAGCAAAGGAAATACCAATAAAATCAATACAGTGTGGCTGCAGTGCACGCTCGCGTGCACTGCCTCGCCACTGCAATGATGAAGTCATCACAACTCCAATTATTAACAGAAAGTAGAAACTGTAGAGGTCGAGTCACTACTATCAGGACTTAACACAACTTCAATGATTCAGCAGTATGGAAAAGGCTCGTAAGGCCAGATGCACGAAGGCAGTTATACCAAAACAATTGCAACCGTAAAAAGAAACAACCTCGACAGCAAGAGAACAAGGCAGCAATAGTATGCAAGTGCAGACCACATAAAGGCCATGCATCAGTAAGACAGATTCAACTCAGCTATGCAATACACCCCACTCAAGAGCCTATACGAACATGAAGTACAACAATGCAACGGTATCAGACTAAGGTACATCAGGTCAGAGACCAAAATAATGACAAGTAGACAAGACCAGTCCAGCAACTACACTCAAATGCAATCATGTACAACCAGGCTGCCAAATTCAAGAAACAATGGGACAGCAAGAATATGAATGCAGTAGTGACTAATGTAAGTGCAGACACAAGTGCTACCAGATAGCAATGTAGCATTAAGGGAACACGTAGAACAGTGAACCAGCTAATGAGCAAAGAGTCAGAACCCAAAACAGATGGAAGTGACACAGCCAGTTCGAATATGTACCAGCGAACATATGCAAGGGTTAAGCAAGTGAAATATGCAAACAGACCAGTAAATGCAACAGATATATAGTGATGCACAAGCAAGAATATGAATGCAATCATATACACTGCAGTGAAGCATTCATTCATGAAACATAAATGCAAACTAACTGACTCAAGTGATACTAATTATATGCTCTGTGCACACTGAAATTCAAGTGATACAACTCGAAGTAATGCACCAAGTTCATATAACAACACAAGTGCATAGGGGCAATGAAATGGAGACTGTACTTAGGTGGACAGTACAAGATAAAGAAATAAGCAATGCAAGTGAAACTAGGTTACTTCGACGACATGATGCAATGCAACAGCATACCCAACGACTCAACTGCCCAGGCTTAACGATGATTGTATGAATGCACATATACGAAGGATATTAACAAATGAAGGTTCAAGTACTACCAGCTCCAAGCCTATAACACAAATGACCAGTTATCTGACAACCAGGTAACAGTGAAACTACAAGTGTTCAACTACAATAGACCCAATGATACTAATATGGAATGCAGTGCAACTCAAAACGAACTCAATTGATCATGTACACAGGGAACTCAAATATGTAGGTTTAAACTTTGCGGATAAGATGCAAGCAAACGAATCAATGCAACATGACTCAAGTCAGTGAGCTCTTGGATATGTAGACCAACATTAGTGAAACATGATGCAAGGACCACAATGATACTGAAACAAACAAAATTTGACCAGTGGCCAACATCATAACCAAGTCAAAGTCGAGGTAAGCAAGTCAAATCAACAGCAGTATTATCGGAGATGAAGCCGAGAATATCAAAGACATGGCAACCAAACATTATCTAATAATCGAACAATTACCAAAATTCCAACGAAACTGCAATTGCAAACATGAACAACTGCAACCAGTTAAATAAACAATGACAAGGCATGAACCAACAGAGAGTTCATGTAAACGGCCATACACGATGCATCAGGTAGAAACAAGGAAAGAGTTGCAACGGTTTCAAAGCGAAGAATTTAACAAGTTCAAACGTCACAAAATCAATCAGCAAATTCACAAAACCGAGATGACCAGAAAACAAAGTCATAGCAATAAAACAAAAAAACAATCCATAAACATCACTTTGAAGTAGATGTGGGTGAGATCAAAATCCACTCATCAGTAAAACCCAATTCGAATTCGCAAAGCAAAAGGGGACTGAGAACAATTATCATCACAAAGTCACGTGCATAGAGTTGAATTAGATGTGAGCAAATTACTCACCTTTAATTCGAAGTCGAACACCATGAATTCGAAGCAGCTAAAGGGAATAACGAGAAGCCTCCCACGATTTTTCTCGCGATCGAACAACAATAGGTCGGCGCTTCGCAAACCCTGATTGTCGAAGGGGAAGAAAGGAACGACCACCATTTTTTTTTCTTTTCCTTCGTTTCGTTTTTTTTGATTAGGGTTTTTGAATGAGAGAAAAATGAATTGGGGAACGGGTTAAACCCTTATCACGGCATCAAGGCAATGCAAACGTGGGCCAGATTCAAATGTAAAGCCCACTTCAACACTTAACATATTGTTTAAAAGAATACCAACCGCTTTAAAATTCCAAACAGCGATTAACAAACTTTATTAATGAATTATAAAAGTATTTAACTCTATGAATTCCACTTGTAATTTTTATTAACCGTTTTATCATAGGATTCCAATCGATCAAAAACTAAATCGAGCAATTAACTAACATTCTAATCATTTAAGGACGATATTAAATTCTCACAAAAGCTCGGGTTGTTACAGACTCCCCTCCTTATAAAAATTGCGTCCCCGCAATTTTCATAATGAAAGCTGTCTATAACGATTATTCTTCTAACATAAGCTGGTTAAGTTAGAAAAATGAAGATCGAGAACACAAATACCAAAGTAATCTTTTAATTCCAATAAAAGAATTTCACAAATTCTCAACAAAATCTAATCATCAAATAGATAATCAGAAGCAATCAAAACTTAATAATTACAATTATCCGCAATATTCAATTATCAACAAAGATACTTATGAAACACCAATCACAATCGCAAACTGCAAATATATAGTTATCCAACAATTAACTAGAAAACATAAATTCCATGATCAACAAACTCTAACTATTACCAGAAATAGATAGAAGATAGCGATTCAATAAAATCAGCATACCCTAGAATCAATTGGAGACTAGAAAATCTCATAATCAGCGAAATTAGCAATCAACCAATAGTCGATTATCAAAGACGAAAATCAAATCTCAAATCAACAAATATTCGATTATCTAAAACGATAATCAAACCACAAATCAACAATTATTCAATTATCAAGAACGGTAATCGAATTCCAAATCAACAAATATTCAATTATCAAAAACGATAATCGAATTTCAAATCAACAAATATTCGATTATCAAAAGCGATAATCAAATCCCAAATCAGCAAATATTTAATTATCAAAAGCGATAATTAAATCTCAAATCAACAAATATTTAATTATCAAAAGCGATAATTAAATCTCAAATCAGCAAATATTTAATTATCAAAAGCGATAATTAAATCTCAAATCAACAAATATTTAATTATCTAAAGCGATAATTAAATTCGAAATCAGCAAATATTTAATTATCTAAAGCGATAATTAAATCTCAAATCAGCAAATATTTAATTATCAAAAGCGATAATTAAATCTCAAATCAGCAAATATTTAATTATCTAAAGCGATAATTAAATTCGAAATCAGCAAATATTTAATTATCTAAAGCGATAATTAAATCTCAAATCAGCAAATATTTAATTATCAAAAGCGATAATTAAATCTCAATCAACAAATATTTAATTATCAAAAGCGATAATTAAATCTCAAATCAACAAATATTCGATTATCAAAAGCGATAATCAAATCCCAAATCAGCAAATATTTAATTATCTAAAGCGATAATTAAATTCGAAATCAGCAAATATTTAATTATCTAAAGCGATAATTAAATCTCATAGCAACAAATATTTAATTATCTAAAGCGATAATTAAAACAACAATTCAACAATTATTTAATTATCTCAGGCGATAATTAAATCTAAAATCAACAAATATTTAATTATCTAAAGTGATAATTAAATCTCAAAGCACAAATATTTAATTATCTAAAGCGATAATTAAAACAACAAATCAACAATTATTTAATTATCTAAAGTGATAATTAAAAGCAACAAATATCCGATTATCAAAAACGATAATCAGAACTCATATCAACAAATATCTAATTATCACAAGCGATAATTAGAAACAACAAATATCTGATTATCAAAAACGATAATCAGAACTCATATCAGCAAATATCTAATTATCACAAGCGATAATTAGAACAACAAATATCTGATTATCAAAAACGATAATCAGAACTCATATCAGCAAATATCTAATTATCACAAGCGATAATTAGAAACAACAAATATCTGATTATCAAAAACGATAATCAGAACTCATATCAACAAATATCTAATTATCACAAGCGATAATTAGAAACAACAAATATCTGATTATCAAAAACGATAATCAGAACTCATATCAGCAAATATCTAATTATCACAAGCGATAATTAGAAACAACAAATATCTGATTATCAAAAACGATAATCAGAACTCATATCAACAAATATCCAATTACCTGCAGATAATTGGAAGCAACAAATATCTAGAAATCAATTAAGAAGACTAGAAAATCAACATAAAAGCTTGGATCGATCCCATCAGATGGCGAGTTTTTAATTCGCCGCACGTGCATCTCAGAGTGGCCGAAGCCTACCAAGTACTCAACATAATTTTGGCGCCCATCAGATTGACCCGAAGGTCCGCAGAGTGACCCGAAGGTCTAGTACTGGTATTTGACCCGAAGGTCCGCAGGGTGGCCCGAAAGCCCAACAAATGACCCGAAGGTCCAACAAATGACCCGAAGGTCCTCATAGTGGCTCGAAAGCACACAAAATCATCAAATATTTCAATTAACGAGTCCGGAATTAACCGAAATAGCAAACGCACATGTCCCATACCACGTGTTTTACTAAATCGTTTGATTCTCTTCATCGTTTCCTTGAAAGTGCAAAATTGTGTATTTTGTAAAAATACATTTCACATTCTCAAACGGACAAGTCCGGAATTAAGCGAAACAGTAAAAGAAAGGGGTCATAGTCCTCGATTTTGCTGAAACGTTTAAATCGCTTCCTCATTCTTTTGAAAGCGCAAACTGTTAAAATTCCTGAAAGCAATTTTATTTATTTTGCAAAAATAACAATTCACATTCTCAACTGGACAAGTCCGGAGTTAAGCGAAACGGTAAAAGAAAGGGGTCATAATCCTCGATTTTGCTGAATCGTTTAAGTCGCTTTCTCATCCTTTTGAAAACGCAAACCGTTAAAAATTTATAAAACAATTTTCAATTTTTTTTTTAAAACGAGTTTCCAATCACGTGATTAAAGCAGCAATATTAGTAACAATTTCGATAAGGAAATTGTACTTCTCAAAATACCGTAAAAATGGTTACAAATCAGCATTGCGGTATATCCGCTTGAAAATCCACTTTTAAAAACTTAACTATTACTGAAGTCAAAGCAACAGAAATTTTAAAACATCAAATATCTCATCCAAATAATTCACATCTAAATGTGACATCAGTGAATTTTCATTCATTAAAATTGTCAACAAAACACCATGCTTCAAAAAATCTAGCATTGGTGTAAAAATCCCGTTACAAAAATAACGGCAACAAAATACGTATCATAACCAAGCATCGGTTCAACGTAAAATAAATGCAATAACGTGCAATTCAAATTTTTGCACGTACTACAAAATGAACAGAGAAATCATTCAAATGTATCTTCAATGAAGACAATTCAAAACAGCAAAATCTAATCAATAGATGATTAGTACAAAAGAAAGCCAGCGGAAATTTCAACAAAAATCACATATCTGCAATTTCTTCGAATCCTCAATTTGGATTCGAAATTCTCAAAGAAACAAATAATTACAGCTATGTAAACAACAATTGGAATTCATATCAATTTCGTATTTTGATTCTTAAATCAAAAAGATTATCAGTTGTATTCAGCGAAGACAGTTTCACTGTTTCCGCTGCGCACTCTGATAAATAGAACACAAATCAATCAAATCATCAGAACACAATTTCATCCAAACAACAAAACACAATTCCACTTTTATTTTTAAATAACGATACTTAAAAATTTCATCAAAATTTCAAAACTTTAGTTTTGACTCAAATCACAGATAAAACGTCGACTAATAGTTGTAACATATGTTCCATCCAAGTTATGTTTTATATTATGTCCACAAACCCCAAGCTCTGATACCAACTGTGACGCCCCACCTCTATGCTCATAATAACAAAGAGTATTAAAAGAAATACTGTCCATTATTACGAAGAATAAGGCTGGATAGGAGCGACCATCCGTAATTGGCCTTACACTAATATTGGTTCTCTCGATAGGAGTGGTATATACTTTTTATTTTTCATCTATTATTTATTTACTCCCATCGACATATCCAATTATCAGTATAAAACAAACTACGATAGTTCATAATAGTTTAGGACATTAGACATAACAATAACACAGATAATATAAATGCGGAACACAGATTAACAAAAATCTCATATATATATAACCGATGTCAGTTAATACATAGTTGACACAATACATATGATACAACTACAACTGTCGACTCTAGAAGTTATATATACAAGTACATTATCGACTAATATACATGAATACATATCGTTCTATACAATGACACGACTACTACAAAATGACACTGACAACTTCAGAAGATGTGAAAAGTCTTCAAATCCCGAACAGCAACTTAAAGAAGGAAATCTACAACCTGAAATAACTCGGGTCTGACCCGAGTATTAAATTCAAAAGAAAATAATACACGGGTCAGTCTAATTCAAACTCAGTTATTAATGCACAGAAGCAATAATAATCAATATAAAACATCAACTCTAGTAGGGCTGCAGCACACGCACGCGTGTGCTGCCTCGCCACTACAGCATGTATACTCAAAAGATCAACGCATCAAAAGCAAAGGAAATACCAATAAAATCAATACAGTGTGGCTGCAGTGCACGCTCGCGTGCACTGCCTCGCCACTGCAATGATGAAGTCATCACAACTCCAATTATTAACAGAAAGTAGAAACTGTAGAGGTCGAGTCACTACTATCAGGACTTAACACAACTTCAATGATTCAGCAGTATGGAAAAGGCTCGTAAGGCCAGATGCACGAAGGCAGTTATACCAAAACAATTGCAACCGTAAAAAGAAACAACCTCGACAGCAAGAGAACAAGGCAGCAATAGTATGCAAGTGCAGACCACATAAAGGCCATGCATCAGTAAGACAGATTCAACTCAGCTATGCAATACACCCCACTCAAGAGCCTATACGAACATGAAGTACAACAATGCAACGGTATCAGACTAAGGTACATCAGGTCAGAGACCAAAATAATGACAAGTAGACAAGACCAGTCCAGCAACTACACTCAAATGCAATCATGTACAACCAGGCTGCCAAATTCAAGAAACAATGGGACAGCAAGAATATGAATGCAGTAGTGACTAATGTAAGTGCAGACACAAGTGCTACCAGATAGCAATGTAGCATTAAGGGAACACGTAGAACAGTGAACCAGCTAATGAGAAAAGAGTCAGAACCCAAAACAGATGGAAGTGACACAGCCAGTTCGAATATGTATCAGCGAACATATGCAAGGGTTAAGCAAGTGAAATATGCAAACAGACCAGTAAATGCAACAGATATATAGTGATGCACAAGCAAGAATATGAATGCAATCATATACACTGCAGTGAAGCATTCATTCATGAAACATAAATGCAAACTAACTGACTCAAGTGATACTAATTATATGCTCTGTGCACACTGAAATTCAAGTGATACAACTCGAAGTAATGCACCAAGTTCATATAACAACACAAGTGCATAGGGGCAATGAAATGGAGACTGTACTTAGGTGGACAGTACAAGATAAAGAAATAAGCAATGCAAGTGAAACTAGGTTACTTCGACGACATGATGCAATGCAACAGCATACCCAACGACTCAACTGCCCAGGCTTAACGATGATTGTATGAATGCACATATACGAAGGATATTAACAAATGAAGGTTCAAGTACTACCAGCTCCAAGCCTATAACACAAATGACCAGTTATCTGACAACCAGGTAACAGTGAAACTACAAGTGTTCAACTACAATAGACCCAATGATACTAATATGGAATGCAGTGCAACTCAAAACGAACTCAATTGATCATGTACACAGGGAACTCAAATATGTAGGTTTAAACTTTGCGGATAAGATGCAAGCAAACGAATCAATGCAACATGACTCAAGTCAGTGAGCTCTTGGATATGTAGACCAACATTAGTGAAACATGATGCAAGGACCACAATGATACTGAAACAAACAAAATTTGACCAGTGGCCAACATCATAACCAAGTCAAAGTCGAGGTAAGCAAGTCAAATCAACAGCAGTATTATCGGAGATGAAGCCGAGAATATCAAAGACATGGCAACCAAACATTATCTAATAATCGAACAATTACCAAAATTCCAACGAAACTGCAATTGCAAACATGAACAACTGCAACCAGTTAAATAAACAATGACAAGGCATGAACCAACAGAGAGTTCATGTAAACGGCCATACACGATGCATCAGGTAGAAACAAGGAAAGAGTTGCAACGGTTTCAAAGCGAAGAATTTAACAAGTTCAAACGTCACAAAATCAATCAGCAAATTCACAAAACCGAGATGACCAGAAAACAAAGTCATAGCAATAAAACAAAAAAACAATCCATAAACATCACTTTGAAGTAGATGTGGGTGAGATCAAAATCCACTCATCAGTAAAACCCAATTCGAATTCGCAAAGCAAAAGGGGACTGAGAACAATTATCATCACAAAGTCACGTGCATAGAGTTGAATTAGATGTGAGCAAATTACTCACCTTTAATTCGAAGTCGAACACCATGAATTCGAAGCAGCTAAAGGGAATAACGAGAAGCCTCCCACGATTTTTCTCGCGATCGAACAACAATAGGTCGGCGCTTCGCAAACCCTGATTGTCGAAGGGGAAGAAAGGAACGACCACCATTTTTTTTTCTTTTCCTTCGTTTCGTTTTTTTTATTAGGGTTTTTGAATGAGAGAAAAATGAATTGGGGAACGGGTTAAACCCTTATCACGGCATCAAGGCAATGCAAACGTGGGCCAGATTCAAATGTAAAGCCCACTTCAACACTTAACATATTGTTTAAAAGAATACCAACCGCTTTAAAATTCCAAACAGCGATTAACAAACTTTATTAATGAATTATAAAAGTGATTTAACTCTATGAATTCCACTTGTAATTTTTATTAACTGTTTTATCATAGGATTCCAATCGATCAAAAACTAAATCGAGCAATTAACTAACATTCTAATCGTTTAAGGACGATATTAAATTCTCACAAAAGCTCGGGTTGTTACAGGTAGTCTTCGCGCTCGAAAAGTTCCGACCATATTTGATTGGCTCACACATTACTATTTACACTGACCACTCCGCTCTTAGATATCTGGATGCTAAGTCTTGTTGGATCCTTTTACCAAGAATTTGACCTTATGGTCAAAGACAAAAAAGGATCCGACAATGTCACCGCCGATCATTTGTCGCATCTTCCAAACGTACCATCTTCTTTACCGGTCAACGAGAAATTTCTTGATGACCAACTCTTTTCTGTTTATGTCAATCCATGGTATGCAGACATAGTGAACTATCTAGTCACTAAAGAAACTCCTTCATTTTGGTCGAAACAAGATAGATGTAAATTTCTTTCCCAAGTCAAATACTTCTATTGGGATGATCCATACTTGTTTAAATACTGTTCCGACCAGATCATTTGACGTTGCATTCCAGATTGTGAAATCAAGAGTGTTCTTTCATTTTGTCACGACCAAGCTTGTTGTGGTCACTTCGGTCCAAAGAAAACCATGAAAAAGGTGCTTCAATGTGGTTTTACTGGCCTACTCTTTTTAAAGATGCATTTGAATTTTGTAAAACTTGTGATCGCTGCCAAATGTTAGGAAGAATCTCACGACGAAATACGATGCCTTTGAACCCCATTCTTATGATTGAAATCTTTGATGTTTGGGGTATTGACTTTATAGGACCATTTCCCAATTCTTTCAGAAATTTGTACATTCTTCTTGCCATTGTTTACGTCTTCAAATGGGTTGAAGCCATTCCTTGTACAACAAATGACAATAAAATTGTTGTGAAATTCATAAAAGAAAACATCTTTTCGAGGTTTGGAACACCTCGCACAATAATAAGCGACAATGGAACCCATTTCTATAATCGTTCATTTGAAACTCTAATGAAGAAATACTCAGTAACCCACAAGATATCCACTCCTTATCATCCTCAAACTTGTGGTTGAAGTTTCAAATCATCAAATTAAACAAAGCTTGGAGAAAACTGTAAATAAAAATCGAAAAGATTGGTCACAAAAATTAACAAATGTGCTTTGGGCTTACCGTACCGCTTTTAAAACTAACCTTGGGATGTCCCAATTTTATTTAGTTTATGGCAAAGCATGTCGTTTACCCATCGAACTTGAACATAAAGCATTGTGGGCAATTAAGAACATAAAGTTTGATCTTGAGAAAGCTGGCGAAAACAGAAAATTGCAAATCAATGAATTAGAAGAGATTAGGAACGAAGCATATGAAAACGAAAAAAATTTACAAAGAAAGAACAAAAGCTTTTAATGACATGCAAATCCTAATGAAAACATTTTCGCCAAACCAAAAGGTTCTTTTGTATGACTCTAGACTTTACTTATTCTCTGGGAAATTAAAATCAAGATAAACCAGACCATTTGTGGTACAAACTGTTTTTCCACATGGTGCAATAAAAATACAAAACCCTAGGGATGGAACAATTTTCAACGTCAATAGTCATCACTTGAAATCATACTTAGAATTGCGGAGTAATCGAGAGGAGGAGCTCATGACTCTTCATGAGCCATACTACATTTAGTAAGAAATATTAACCCTCTCTTGTAAATATGTACATATTTTTCCCCACTACACTCAATATATCATGCATTGACTATGGGGACATAATCAAAATTAAGTGTGGGGGGGGAGTCTTATGTTCATTTTTTATTTTTCATGGTTTATGTTTTTGCATTTTCTTTCCAAAACTTAAAACTTTAAAAAAAACAAAAAAAATCCTATAACAAATTTTCTTTTTAGTATATTTACTTTTGAAGAAACACTGTAGGATAAGTGTATGTTTTTGGTTATTAAATTGAAATTTTTGGAAATTTATTTGTCTCAACAAAATAAAAATAAAGTTTGATTACAAATAACGATGGTTTAACTAGTATATAGGAAGGTTCATTGGTGTTAATTAAGAAGTATATCCTAATTGAAATCTTTGTTTAATGAGTGGTTGATTTAAAGTAAAGGCGATAACGTTTTTGATCTTCTAAGTTAAGTGGTGCTAAGATGATATTGCAAAACTCTCTTCATAAAAAAACAAAAAAGGGAAAAAAATCTTTTGTAAAAATAAACACCTAGAGTCAAGTGTTCACACCTAAGTATGTACACTCGCCATACTCTGTACCCTTCTCACGTAAGCCCGAAAGGCAGTATATGATCGGTATATTTGGCCTCAATTTATCTGAGTTAGGTGTATGTTAATAAATTTTTAATAAGAATAACCACCTAGAGTCATGTGTTCATACGCAAGTGTGTACACTTGCCATGCTCTGTATCCTTCTCATGTAAGTCCGAAAGGCATTGCATGATCAGTTTATCTGGCCTCAGTTTATTTAAGTTAGATGTGTAAAAATAATAATGTTAATACTTTTCAAAAATAGAGAGAGCAAGAAATTGAAATCCAAGCACTATTTTCACTTAGTTGATTCGACTTGTTATTCAAAAGAAATAAAAATAACACTTTGAAACACTTTGATAATCAATTAAGGATCCATTTCATAGTTGCATTATGTTATCAACCGAAACAACCAGCCAAACTAGAGTTTAATTGTGATGATAACTTAATTTTTGTTGGAAGTTTTGACGAGTAAAAGGAATTAAATTTCTTGATAATGACCAGAACTTATATTTAACTTATTCATGTCTAAAAGTAAATTATTCATTTGTAAATATTTTCAAAAACTTGCATTCATATTTTTGTAAATAAACTTGCATTTAGGAATTTTTCATGTTGCATTTGGATTTTGTGGGTAGTTTCTGCTGAAAATCCTCACGAGATAACACTCATCCTACTAGGGACACCTAGAGGTTTAACGGTTTGTTGCATACGCTCAATGTAATCACGCTCCCTACGAAAGTGGTTACCTTAGTTTTTCTTTATTCGAGGACGAATAAAAAGATAAGGGTAGGGGTATTTGATGTGCACATAAAAATGTATATTTTTACTCACACTCTTAATCTCATTTTAGTATAATAAATGTCATAATTGGGTGTTTTTGAATGTTTAAAACCAAATTTCAAAAATACTTTCAAGTCATCATTCATGCATCTTCATGGAGGCAGAATGATAATTTTCATGTGTGAATTAATTTGGAAAAAAATTACTTGCACATTTGAATTTGTTTTGTAGGAATTTGGATTCAACTTGGAAATGGCTTCAAGGAAATATTCATATACAAGAGTTGGAAGCCAAAGAAATAAAGAAATAAAAGAATTCTTGTATTCATGGAGGACCACACCTACCCACTAACCATGATCCACAATTAAGAGCTAATGCACATGTTAGTGGGGATTAAAGGAACATGCACATTTAATGGAGGATTAATTTTATGCTAATGATAACTTTGAGGCCACATTACCTCAAGGGCACTTTATGGAGTTCCCTAAAAATGGATTAGTTATGTATAAATAACCCTCTTATATTCATGTAATAGAATTTTTATTATCGTCTTGTCATCTTATGCAAATTGTAGCACAAATCAATGAGAAATAAAATGGCTTCTTAAGCCTTTTCTTCTTTTTTTACATGTTTTTCCATTTCATGCTTACTTTTATTTACATGCTTTCTTCTATTTCACCTTAGTAGATTAGCTTTCTTTTCATTACAATTATTTTTATTTTCATGCAAGTAGTTTAGTTCTCTTTTATTTTAATTAGCTTGCACTCGCCTTGCTTTTTATAATGCTGCAATCTACATGGGTTGAAATGATAACAAAAACGAGAAGCTAAACCCTTTCAATTTAAGGGTAATGAAGTCTCTTAAATAATGTAGATTCAAAAAATTTGCTAAGTTATGATATCTTTTTAATGCTTAATGAAAAGTTGGATTATGATGTAAGTTTATTAGGGAATTTGATAGCATATGCTGTAATCACAAATGGGTTATGCTTAATGCAACATAAACACAATTTACATCATCATCTAACTAAGTGATTTTGATCATGGAGTCAAAATAGAATCAAAATTTGATGATCTGTGTTACTAATCAAAATAGTAAATAAATCATGCTTAAAATAGATTTTGTTTTAGTTTCATATTCATTTTCATGACATTTAACAAAGTGGTTTTAGTTGTATCAAACTTTGATGGTTTAAGTTATGTTAATTAATAACATAAATAGACCATACTTATGATAAATACATCACTAATTCTATTTAGATTAAAATAAAGGATCATAGATTGATTTTGTATTCATTTATGTGAGAGTATGAGAGTGGATTTGCCTCTAAATTGTCTTCTAATCTCATATTTTTAATCACTTTTATCTGTAGTTAGTTTTTGCATTTCTTTTCAGCTTAAACAATCTCAAACTCTTGGGGTTAATTTGATTGAGTATAATGTAAAACTTAATTCATTTCCCTATGGATCGACCCGTACTCGCATACATACTAAAATTATACACCGTGCGCTTGTGGTATTTTAATAGTTATATTTTTAACGGCGATTTTCTAACCGATAGAAAATCCGTCGTTATCAAACAAGTTTTTGGCGTCGTTGCCGGGAAAATTGCAATTTGATTTTAATTCTATTCTTCGAATTATTTTTGTTTGATTTTATTGTGTATTAATCTTGTGTATTGAATTGTATTTAAAAAAAAAATTGCTTTGTGTGTTTGTTGTGCGATTGTTATTTTCATTTGATTTGTGTGATTTTTTTTCTATTTGCATTTGCCTTTCAAGGAACATAGTTATATATATATACACACACACAATTTCATTTCAAAACAAAACATTTTTTTTTCATTTTCATTTACAATTTACATCATTTTCATTTACATAACAGTTACATTACAATACTACCACTGCCATAACCACCGGCTGCATATCTACTTCTGCCATCAAAACACACACCTCCACCATACCATTTATTCGTCACTCCATTCACGAACCACCTCACTCCACGGTGCAACACTACTGCCTACAACATTGCAAACTGCCTACAACATATCAAAACTTCAGATACCATCTTTCCACTGCCTACAACAGCCATTCATACCAACTAACATCCTCACTGTACAGAGCAAATCTTCTCTGCATACAAATCTTCTCTGTGCACTACATACATATCTTTTTTGTTCATAAACTTCAACTTCTCTGTGCATATCCCCTCTGCAAAGTCC
Organism: Allium fistulosum; assembly: GCA_030737815.1. Classification (NCBI taxonomy): domain Eukaryota; kingdom Viridiplantae; phylum Streptophyta; class Magnoliopsida; order Asparagales; family Amaryllidaceae; genus Allium; species Allium fistulosum. The sequence continues at coordinate 170,391,147 of CM060904.1, forward strand.
ACTGCATTATCAACCTCACAGGAATCCTTCCATTACAAACATCAACTTCTCTGTCATCTCTATACCATTTTCTCTGTGCACAAAAACTATACACATACACTGTTACATTTCTACAACTATAACGACTGGGGATTTTCGACCCTCGAAAATCGACACTAATACGTCCACTGTATTACATGTCGAGAAATCGAGTGTTGGAAAACCTGATTGTTGGAGAAAAGAAAGAAGGAAGAAGATAAAAAGAAAACTAAACAACACAGAATCTCACAGCGGAACAAATAATCTATAATATATGATAAATCTCTACACAAGAAGAAACTGTAATGTGTATATATACAAAACATCAATCAGAGTATACTAACCTATTTCAGCCTGGACAATTATAACAACCTTCCCTCACACTTGCTGATAAATACAACAATGAACACAATGGAAAATAACCATATACATCAATACCTCTCTCTGTGTCCAACTCTTCTCCTGAAGCTCTAAAGCTTCCAGCCAAAATATGTAAATATGCTTATTGGAGAATGGATTCCATACAATAACTGGGCTACCGGGGTACCGTCCATCACAGTGCATCTCTAAATAAAATAACACCAAGGTTGAACCTATCAACCCCTGCCAACACAAGACCGGCCTACCCTTTACTGAATAGTACCCAATATGATCACCCTCCGTTAATGGGTCCTGAAGCATACAAATGAAAGATAATAACGGCTCTAGATAGGGATGATCATACCCTACTTGGGAGCGACCCACTTAGCCCAGCTACATCTCCCCTGTTATAGTCATTCCCGGTTGATGAGGCTTGAGGCTATGTTTTACCTTTTATATAGCACTTCCCACTTGGAATGCTAATACTACCTTCCATGCAACAATGCAATACCAGCATTCATCCATACAAGTTCGTTCTGGGACTGAACGAAACACTTGAGAGATCCGTCTCTAATTCCATCATCTTCAAGATGCCTTCACTTCGAAACATATTCGTTGGATCAAAGTGGTTTTTGGATAACGTACCCGATCCCGGTCTCTTCAAAATAACTTTTCGATAATTTCCGGTAAACTCAATCCTAGTTCTTTATGAAATAAACAGTCAAAGATAAGATCGGAGATCACTTCCTAACCGTTAGTGGACAGATTTCCTTATCGTTGTCCTAGGACAACGATATGAGATTTATGCGCACAGTACAACATCATCGGAGATGACTGTGCTATACAACTCACGTGTTTCTCCTAGATATTTCCAAAGTTACGTTTGGGTCTAAATTCGATAGTCGGTTATTTAACTATCGAATAACAATCATTCAATCAGAAATTTAACTTCATAGGAAAACCAACATTGGTTAAGCATATAAGCAATCATTGGCCTCCTTTTATAATTTTTCATAAGTAAAACCATTTGTAAATTACTTGTATTAGAATACTTTTACAAAGTTATATCCACCAATTCCTATATTTTCAATACTTAGAAAATATCCATATACTTATCTCAATGGTATAAGTATATTTACAAAACTGAGAAAGAATTTCTTTTTATTCGATTCAAAAATCATCCATGAACTTCTTATAATTCTCTAAAACCATTTATAAACCATTTTATAAAACCTCTTTCATACTTAGACTGTACTTAATTAATAAAATAAGTAGACCGTACTTATGATAGATACATCACTAATTCTACTTGGATTAAAATGAGAGATCATTGACTGATTTTATGTTGATTTATATAAGAGTATGAGAGTGGATTTGCCTCTAAATTGTCTTTTAATTTCATATTTTTAATCACTTTTATTTGTAGTTAGTTTTTGCATTTCTTTTTAGTTTAAACAATCTCAAATTCTTTAGGTTAATTTGATTGAGTAGAATTTAAAATTTAATTCATTTCCCTGCGGATCGACTCATACTCGCATACATGCTACAATTGTATGTCGTGCGCTTGCGGTATTTTAAGGAGTATATTTTAACAGCAATTTTCTAATCGATTGGAAATCCGTCATTATCAAACAATATGGGTGATGTTGTCAGTATGCATATACAAACCGTATACATATATTGTAATATATTCAAACTCATATTTACACACACATTTAAGCATTTATATTACATATATGAATGTGAGTCTATTACATGTATATTATATATAATATATCTGTATATACAATGGATATAGATGCAAATATCTAGATGTACACATATATTTATATACATGTTTATACTAGATTGTTCGTATTCTTGGATGTTTGAATGTATACATGATTCACTCCTAAATTATACATTTAGTTGAAAATTTAAAATGATTAATTGACAAATATATAAAATGAAATTAAATAAAATATGATTTTAGTTAAAACTAGACTGGATAACCCAATAAACTTTATAGGCCCAATATGATCCGGATAGATTTTTTTTGAAATCTACCCATTTCACCAGCTGTAGACCAGCCTGGTTCCTACAGTTATAAACTAATATACGTTATACCATTGATCTTATATTTTGACTTAGTTTTATCAACATATATAAGACTCTCATCTAGTCGATCTGTGATTGTTCTAAATAATCACAAGTAAGTAACCCCTTATTACACTTAATGGTCATAAGTAATCCACCAACTATTATATGGAGAGCATTACGTACACTAGTCCCAATGGACGTATCGATTCATTTTCTTAATACATCTTGACTAACAACATTTAAAAAGCATGTATTTATATGTCGATTCAATACTTATGGTCATGAACACATTTGTAACTTCAATCGATAAAATACTTCTCAAAATGACTTTCTACTTATATATGTTTAATATGTTAATAACATTACTCATTTATCTATGTAACAACATATATAAACACCAAAAGTCTACATTTCGAAAAAGACTTTTTTTACAAAAGTTCAATTACTTAATAAGTTACATAATTGCCCATAAGGCACACCCTTAACTCTATTAGTCTCCTATTTGCACTTGGGGCTAATTTATGTGCCTCATGCCCACACCTTCGATCAGTATACCTAAACTAGACTAAGAAGGGGCCTTAGTTCATGGATGTGCATTATTACTATTTTGTATCTACTTTAAGATTATACTTTCCCGTCACTGGTAAACTCTTTTATCGCGTGTTCATATGAAGAATGACATTCCATGACATGAAATGATGAGGCACCATGACATGAAAGGAAGTGATGTAAAGGAGAAGTAATGAGGCAAATGAGGGGTGAGCCTTCCACGACAAGAAAGGAGGGTGAGAACAAGTTTATAGAGCACCATCTTGAGCCTATATAAGGAAAGGAATACCCTTGATAATAAATTACAAATTCATAAAGCAAAAATATGTTCTCTTTTCATGTCTTCTTCTTCTCAAAAGTTCTGAAGAAAATAATTTCAAAACTCATCCAAATCACTCAACTTTGGAGTAGAGCCTTGGAAAAACATTACAACAACTCCTAGCTAGTTTGTTTGGAAGAAGTGAAGCCAAACTCATCCCACTTCAATTGGCCGTGAGCAATTAGAGGAAGGGGAGGGCAAAAGCAAGTGAAGCCAGATTGGAGAATGAAGATGGTTGCAAGGTGAGGTTGGAATTGGGTGCTTGGATCTTACTTGTTTGCTTGTCTAAAGGTGAGATAACTCACCACCTTGAATGAAAATATATAGTATATACACTTGTGTTGATTGTGTATATATCGTTTGAATTGATGTTGACATATGTTGAAATATTGGTTTTGATTCTTCCTTTGAAAGTAAGTGGCATATATGATTTATATCTATGGACTTGGAATGGACTTGTATTATTTGTAGCAAGGCCTTGAAACAAAGCACATAGGTTGTAGATGAACTTTGGTTTAGATTGACTCAGATTTGAAAGTGCACTTATAACGATAGTCATTATGGATGCACTTAGGAATTTCCTCGTCTTTGGCGATTTCTATGGAACTTTGTAGAGAGATTATTAAGGGTTTCTCACCATAATTATGATGATTTTATATGTATGCTTGCTTCCATAAAAAATTAAGTAACATTTCGAAAAGTGGCCAAAACTTCACTTATGCAAAACTGCCCTGTTTAGCCTTGATTTTTGAACTTCAAATTTTTGAAAGGGACTTTTAACTAAAGTATTTTGTTTCATTCATTTTATAAGTGTTAGCTAACTCATATTAGAGTATTTTAAAAATGGTTTGATACTTTTATGAATTTTAAGAATTAGTTATGAATTTTCAAAGAAGAGATTTTACTTTAAAAAAAGAAAAACTTGTTTTTCCAAATTTTAAAGGATTTTATAAATTTGTTATTTTAAAGTAATATTTTGGGAAAATATTTTAAAACCTACTATAAGTATTTAAAAGTATTTTAAAATCATTTTTAAATATATATAATTTTTTTAGGAAAATAGTTAATTGTTTCATTAATGTCTTATATAAATATCTTATCTTTTAAATTTTTTTATTAAGTATCTAGTTTTATAAATAAATTACTATACATATATCTTTATATAATTTTAAAAAGGGTTTTTGAATTATAAAACTAAAGGTTTAAAAGGGGTTAAGAATTTCTTTGTGGCTAAATCATGTATTTGTTTATTTACTTGTTTGAAAAGTAATTAACCATGCTTAACACTAAAAGCCGATGAGGTAGACTTCTCTATTTGTAAAAGTTAAGATTGATGTTCGAGTAGGAATGAAGAATAGTGCTTTAACCTACCGACTTCCCTCTTGACTGAGGAATAGTTAAGTAGGAATATCGAAAACGTGTTAATCGTGTTGATTTATTACTTGTTATGGAAATTATTAATACTATACTTAACACTAAAAACCGACGAAGTAGACTTGTTTATCTATGAGAGTCAAGAATGAAGTGTTTTGGCAAGGCTTTGATATGCAACTAGTGCAACTTACCTGGCTTTACTCTTAACCAAGGGATAGTATAAGTTGAAATGTTGGGTTAAGTATACAAATATTGATTTGTATAAGCAACTGTTTTTGACTAGGTAGTTGATTAGTCGACCGACCAAATATGACTTAAGAACTATCATAAGATTTTGCAATTTCATATCAGTGAGAACCCTTGGAGAGGAGCATTAGTATGAAACGTCTCTAACTTTCGCTTACTCTTGAAAGGATCAAAATTGAGTTAAGCAGAAATTCATCAAATTGATTTTGAAGAGTCCGGGATTGGTAAGTGTTTTACTTAACGAACATCACTTCAAAACTAGTATACGGGTTCTATGTTTTGGCAGTGGTTGAAAGGGGGAATCTATGTGGAGATTTGAGATCTGTTCAAGATGCTCGAATCCATGTAGTGATTCATGATCTATTAAAGATACTAGAATCCATTTGAGGATTCATGTTCTGTTCAAGCAATGAAGACTCGTGTGAGAGATGCCGAACGTGACCTTGAAATCGAATGGCTAAAGACATAATAGGCTTTGTATTTTTCTTATGGTATATTTTATTTAAAGATTACGAGCTCAGAAGTTGACTTCTGATCCTTGTGCATGGAGATTGGATTTCGGCTTGATCGTAGGGCTCTGTGCATAAAATCCATTATGTGAACGTACCTTAGCGATATTGATTGTACCCTAAATATGTTGTTGTAACGACCAAGATTTTTTTAACGGTTTATAGTTAAATATTTAAATAATTTAATCTTGGATTTAGTTTGAAAAAATGATTTTGAAAGCTTATATAAATTATTTTTAAATAATAAATGGTTATTGTAAACTTTAATTTACAATTAAAGTGATTAAATTTGTTTCGATAATCTATTCTGTTTAATAACGGATGAAATTATCATTACAGGGCACTCTCTTGGATTTTGAGGAAACCAATGCCATTGGATCCTTAGTAATGAATTGTTATACACCGTTAAGTTTTGTGGCAATCAGATGTGTTGTATGATCATGCAGAATTGAAAAGCACGATGAAAATAAAAGGAGAATAAAATATATTATAAATTGCCTAAAAATACAACTTTAATTCTAACCTAAATTTTCAATTCCCTCTCTTCCTCTTCGTTCAAAATTTTGTAGCTACCACCCACTTCATCACTTCAATCAATTAAATTATGGACTAGAGTTAGTGAAATCAAGTGACTTCAGATCCTATGGACTTGTATGGTCAATAGCTTCATGATGGTGTGCTCGAAATCATGTGCGATGGTGTTTAGTGGCACTCGACAATTTGCAATCGGGGCTAGAGCATGGGGTCATGGTGGCTATAGGTGGAATTAGGCGATGGGGTGAGTAGGTCGAGTTCGTGGTGGCTTGTAGGTTTGGTTAGTGGTGGGCGTTGATGTTCTAGGGTCAGAGTTGAATCATGACCTAGGTGGTTGACTTAAGGATGCAACATATCAGAAATCGGCTGAGGGGGTCGGAATGGTCGAGCTTGGTACCATCGCGAAGAAGACGCGATGTGCAATGCGTGGGAGGAATCGGTTCGTCGGTTCATTGAGGAATGAGGGAGGAATCGGGGAAGAAAGTTATATGCATTTGGGTTTCTTCGTATCAGCATCGTGCATGTTGTTTTGAATGATGGGGGAGAAGATGAATTAGTTTGGTAAGTAATTAATTAGTGAGTAATTAATTTATTAATTAAGTTTAAAATCTAAATGCGCGTAACTTTTGCATACGTGTTCCGATTGAGGCGCCATTTTCGCCATTGCATTCATATCTGGATTATCTACGCAATGGAGTTGGATTCGTCGATTTTGGAAGTTGTAGGCACTTTAGTCTTGATTTTGGACGATTCAAATATGTGTAAGCGTTGGCTGGAACTTGGGTGAGTTTACTCACTGGTTAATTATATATTATTGTATATATAATTGTTATTGTATTAAAAGTATAAATTATATAACGAACAATGCAAGTTCTTACTTTTGGACCCCGCCTTTTTAAGTGAGAACATTATTATTGAGTATAATATCTTTGTTGATCATCTATAACATGTATCATGTCCCAGACTACTTGTTTACATGTTTGATATTGCTTTGTGAAAAGTGATAGTATGTTATGAATGTTAGACCGATATAGTCATTATAAACGTGCTTTGAAATCCCTGATATCTGACATATATTAAATTGGATAAATTGTAGGAAAGTGTGGGAATATATATGTACATATAAATATTAGGTTGTTCTGTACACATTTTGGTGTGTTAGGCATAAAAGGAATTAGTTTGGACATTTTGGAAATTGTAAATGGTAAAAGCAAAAAGGTCGCGTGGATCTACTTTGAAATCGCTATGATATGCGATTTTAAAGTTAACTTTGGAAGACATCCTAGGATTTGTTCATATTGATTAATAAGTACTGTTAGCGTACTTATTATGGGAAAGTAACAAGGTTTAAATATATTGCTGAAAATCATTTATGAATTTATAAAGTGATGGTTTTAAATTATAAAACGGGGTTTTTAAATGGTTTTAAATTAAGGTTTTAAAATATGTATAAGTATTTTAAAAGTATATTTCTAGTGTGTGTGTGTGGTTTTAAAAGTTATTAAAGATTTTAGTAATGAAATAAAAGGTTTTTATATTATAATATTTTACAAATGGTTTATAGTATTTTATTGAATATCTTAGTTTTACAAATAAATTAGTATATGTATTTATATATATTTTTAAAGGTATTTTAGTACATTTAGAAGTATTTTAGTAAGAAAGTTGGATATTTTGTAAAGGAATTTAAAAGGAGTTTTGGTTTAACACTTGCGTTATAATGGATTATTTTATAAATTGATTAAAAAGGCATATTACCTTGTTTAATAAAATGGAGAAGTACTTAGAACTTTAAATGGATATTTCAAAGTGAATGGAAAGTATAAAAGTGATTTTTGGGTTTATTTTATCGATGTTTGTGCAACACCTGTTTTAATCCATTTAACTATACTTTTGAAAAGTGATTGGATCTTTAAAATGGAATTTTAAAGATAATGGGATGGTAAAGTGTTTTAGGGTTTGTCGTAAACGATGTTTTAGTAACATTTGTTTTTAAATCCTTAGATAACATTTTAAAGATGTATAATATTGTAAATGAGTTTAGAAAATACTTAGATGTTTAATAATGGAATTTTAAAGAGAATAACAAGTATGAATTACTTTTAGGTTTGTTGTGGTACTGTGGCAGTAACATTCGCCTTTTAACCCATTTTGGTTATACTTATGAATTGATCTTTAAAAAGAATGTTGTAAAGATAATCATAAGTGAAATGGTTTTGGGTTTGTAGTAACGATGTTTGAGTAACATTTGTCTTAAGCCCTTTGAAATTGATTTGTGAATATAATTATATGGTTTAGATAAGTATATGAATACTTTTGGGAAATGTTGAAATGCGTTGAAAATGAATAGTAACGTTTAATTAAATCCTGGAGTTTAATAAATAAATGGAGTTTCATTTATAAAAGGGTTTATTGAGTAAAAATGAGTTTTACTAATAAAAAAGGATTTTAATTAATAATGAAAGACTAATTAAAACGGGGATTAGAAGTCATTTATATGACTTGATCGTGCTTGTTTGTTTCAATCAGGCTTTTTGTATTACTTGCTTATGGACATTATACGGGAACTAATTTTCCATATATGATTATCTTCATTGTTATTTGATTTGGCCAAATATACCGGAAATCGATCGATTGGTTTTTGGAGCACCCGATAAGCGAGGTATTGTACTTATATGAGATGACTTAAAACCGTAACCACTCCAAACCATATATGTGTTCTATGTTTTGGAAGAGGTTCATGATTGCTTCGTGATTGTTTCGTGATGGCTTCATGGTTAGTTCGTGATTGCTTCGTGATGCTGGAATCTATATGGGATTCAAGATCTATTTGAGATGCTTAAACATATGTAGTTGTTCGTTATCTATTCAGGATGTCGAGATCCATTTGTGATTCCAAGACCTGTTGAGGTAGGAAATCCATATGTGATTTCGAGATCTATTGAGTCTATGTGTGGTTCCGAGATCTATTGAGATATGGGAATCCATGTGTGGTTCCATGATCTGTTCAATCTAGACCTCATGTGAAAAATCTGTTCGAGTGGTGACTCATGGGCTGGAATGCCGAATGTAGCCTCATCAACAGGTATAACTAAAACCAGAGATAGAATATATAACCAGTAGGGTTGGCAAACTATAGGATGCATGCGACTCCATTTCTAGAGATAATTATTGGAATATGCATATGGGTGCGATGCATCAGGTCTTAGTAAGACCAACTATGGTTTTCCTATGGTATATTCACTAGAGATGTACGATGCTTTGAAATGATATTTATGATCCTTATGCAGTAGTTCAGATTCGGCTTCCCTGAAGAGACCTACAGGGAAATCTTACCCAATTAGCGAACGCGCCTTAGTGGTTGTAATTGTATACCTATTATTTTTGTGATGTTCACTCACATACATTACAGTTATGTAGTTATTTATATTTCACACCTTAGACATTATTATATTATCATTGGATTTTATAATAGAAATTATTTGGTTATCGTAAGGTAAAAAGCCGTCAGTGTTTATTGGTGGTGTAGTCTTACGAGATACCCATATTTTGAAGGGTTTTAAGATATAGTAAATCTATATGATTTGAGTTTCTAATGCTGGTTTACCAGACTGATCCGGGTGTTATTTTCTTAATGCTTGATTCAGCTCGAGTATGTTTCTTGAAATAGCTGTGGTTCATTGGAGCTCTTGGAGAGGAGTTGGATGATTTCTTACCATATTTATTTTCCACTGCATTACTTAGTTTGTATCTATCCGCATTTGTGAGAATAGGATGTTATAAGTGTCCAGGCTGATGATACGTTAGTTTACTTTGATTTATGTATGCATATAAAGGTTTTCCTTTTGGTAAAGACCTCTTGAGATATTATATATTATCGTTCCGCAAGTGAGATTCTGATATTTTGTTCTCTTCTTTCTTGTTCTATTTCTTTTTTATTTATTTTATCCTACCTTTCTGTCTTTCTGATACTTGGGTGCTCTACAAGTGAACACCATGTATGTATTAGTGTCGACGTTCGAGAGTTGAAAAGGCAGTTTGTTATAGTTGTGGTGTGATGAATGTAAGCATCATAGCTATTTGATATGATTTATATTCTACACTCCAGACATTATATATCATATCCCTATATTAAACTTAATGAATGGTTGGTTTTTTTGGGGGAAACCGTTGTGGAAATCCACACGGTCTCATTTGTATACATCACTATATCACTATATTATATCGCTATATTACTATATTAAACAATTACAGGTATTATATCTCGAGTTCTCTCATACCAGAATTATGTCTGACACTTGGTTGTTGTTTTACCTAAATTCCTCGTGTACTCTATCTAGTAGGCCGAGTATAGCAGGTTTTATTTGGACGCTTTAGAGTTCAGGAGCCGAGTTGGAAGCTTCCATTATCTATCTATTTTTCTTTCTGTTGAACCGTATTAGCTATGTATATATCAGCATTATGAGGATAGGCAGTTATAACTGTCCAAGCTGATGATAATACTTAGATTTTGTAACTTTGAAATTTCTGTATTTAGAGTAATCATTTGTAATGTTCTTTAGATATTATGTATTATCGTTCCCCTATGAGATTTTGATATTGTGTTCCCTCTTTTTGTTCAATCTTTTTTATTTTACTCTAACTTTTTGTCTTTTGGGCACTTAGATGTTCGACACAAATATCATGGATGTATTAGTATCGACCTTTGTGGGTCGAAAAGTCGGGTTGTTCCAGGGAGTAGAAGATCAACTTAGATCGGTGATACTACTTTGGTTCCAAAGACAGAAACTTTGTGTGACGCCCCACCCCGAGACCCACATTAACAAAGAGTATTACTGGGAAATACTGTCTGCTAATGTTGAGAATAGGGCTGGTTAGGAGCGACCATCTACAGTCTTGTCTTAAATATCTATTGAATACGTCGATTAGCGCTCTATATTTTTTTTCTCTTTGATATCTCAAGTGGATCGACATATCCAATAAATGCTTAACACAAAACTACAGGTGGCTATAGGATCTATCAGAACAAAATACAATTCAAATGCATAACACATCACAGAATAACAAACATATATATATATATACATATATACTGATACATCCCAATACAATACAAATAATACTTCATAAGTGGTATGACGACAACAATATACACACGAGTCAAAATAATATACATATCAGAGTAGCAGCAAAAAGACTACAATAAAAAGGGCTAGCAGATAAGTCCATGCGGAAGGAGAATAAGCTAAGTCCATAAGGGTACCTAACCTGAAACTCCTCGGTCTGACCCGAGTATAAAATACATGGGTCGGTCTATCTAAATAAATCAGTTTATAAGGATAAGCAGTAATAGATGCATAAGGATAAGGGTGATGTTCTTCTTAAACAAGAAGGACAATACTAAATATAAACATGAGTATAAGTATGGTATGGTTACTTTAAGTGATGAGATGATATCACTTACACAAACATATAATCTCAAAAGAGATAAGACAATCCATAAAACTCTAAATATAGAAAGCCTCGTATCATCGGTATATCACAAATCATCAATAGTGGTTTAGGGAAAATATAACTCCTAAAAAAAGAAATCCCAAACTCGCAATATCGGCAACTCAAAGAAATCTCAAAGAAATCACCATCTCAAAAATACGCCACAAGGCAATCAAATATAATTAACAACATAAGAGAATATAATCCCAAATAAACGCTAAAAGGCAAATCTCAATAATACCGCCAAAAGGCAAATCTCAAATAACGCCAGTGTAGGAAACACAAATTTCAAAGATAGAACTCCCAAGAGTTCAAATTCCCGAAAGGTAATCACCACAAATATATCGAATGGTTCAAAGGACCAATTCCGGAAAGGGGCGATACACTAGGGAAAATAGTCAAAGAAATCATCTCAAAGATATAACACGTGCTTATGGCCGAAGCCCGCCAAGTACTGTTTTCCCAAAATAAGGCGCCATGTCTCTTAGACAAACGTCCCGAAGGAAAAATAAATACGTCTCTTAGACAAACATCTCGAAGGACAAATACGTCACAATGACAAACGTCTCTTAGACAAACATCCCGAAGGACAAATGACCCGAAGGTCCAGTACTGGCAAATACATCTCTTAGACAAATGTGTCACAAACTCTCGGATAGGAACCCGAACAATGTTAATGTGTGTCACATACCACTCGTTCGCACTAAATGGTTTACTAACCACTAGTAAATTTCACACTGAAAGCACAAAACAGTTTTACCTCATCTCATCGGTAAACTCGACCCAAAGGTCAAAACGATCAGACGGACAAGTTGGGAATTAACCGATAAGATAAACGCACGTGTCCCATACCACGTGTTTTACCAAACCATTTAATTCTCCTTCTCATTCGCTCAAATAGTGCAAAAACGTGTATTATATATATAAAATAATTAACTTGAGAAAACAAGCTTTTAAAACCAATTTATGAAATCGTATTTGGAATCAAACTTTGAAAATTCCCTTATTATAGAGAATATATAGCCTGTATAACTCAAAAATAATTTAAAAATATTATATAATAATTGTAACAACTCGGATTTTGGAGATTACCGTTAATATTAAATTATAATGCAAATAATAATTTTATATTGTGATTATAAATGAATTGAAGGAATGAAATGTGAGTTATTATTGTTTATTTTATATAAACAATGTTTTGATGAATAAAACTTGGGTTTTTAATTTATGTGGGTTAATTTATCTCATAAGATGTTATTTCAACATATTGATGGTTGGAATAAATATAAATGAATGAAAATAAGTTTAGAATATCTTCTACAACTTTCATGTATAAAGTTTTCTGATATTTGAGGTTAGCTATGTCAAAATCGAATTTTTCTACTGCTATCCTGAGAGCAAAACCAATATTTGCTCTATGCTTGAAGCTGAAACGAAATTTGCCATAACTCCTTCGTTTCTTAATCGATTTTGATAATTTTGGATGTTCCGGAAAGCCTAAATTATTTACTAAAAGTTTCATGTTTTGAATTTTCTGTAATTTTGATGTTTGCTTGATCAAAATCGCGCTTGTTTGTTACTGTCCCGCGAGCAAATCGACAGCAACAACAAACACAGGCCTGAGAATTGTTTTGGCCATAACATTTTCGTTTCTTAACCAAATTCAGTAATTTTGGATGTTCTGGAAAGCTTAGACATAGTGCTATAAGTTTCATATTTTGAACTTTTATAATTTGAAAGTTATCCGGGTCAAAATTGAGATGAATTAAGAGCTAAAAATTTCTATTGGAATTATAGTTATAAATAACCATCTAGATGATATTTTTACTTGCCGATGAGATGAGGTAAGTGTAACGTTTCTAGATTTTCGACTTCCGAAAATCGACATTAATACGTCCACTATATCTACTGCCGAGCAATCGAATGCCGGAAAACCGAATTGTTATGGAGAAAAAGAAGAGGTAGAAGAAGACAGAAGAAAAAGAGAACATAAAAACACAGAAACAGAAACAATATCAGAATCTCACATTCACAGCGGAACAACATATAATAGATAAATGAATAATCTTTAAATCAAATTTAAATCAAATGATTTAAATTCCAATTTTATTAAGTTGTTTAAAATAACTTTTATTTCTGAAACTCATTTCAAAAACTTCCAATTATGATTCCAAAAACCATTTTGGATTCATAAACTCAATTTTTTCAAAATTGATAAAAATCTGTGACTTAACCGATTTCCACGTGAAATCCACATTTGTGTGTGTATTGTGTAGTCCACGGGTTTAACACAATAGTGCAACAACATACAATCATCACAGATCAAATATAACAATATAATAGATAAGCGGTATAAATTATAACGCTTATCTTTCATTCATAGATCATAGATATATACATATCACAGATAAACAAATTACAGATCACAACACAAATCAGGATATATCACAAAGTATCACACATCAAAGATGTCAAACAATTCAACATCCAATATAACCCAAACATCCATAAGTAGGATTAATTAAATTATCTGATTAATTCAAATCAGATAAATTTCTGTGAATATATTTTACTGGTTATGGTAAAATAATAATCAATTAATTTCAAATTTATTTCAAAACACCAAATCAAATTTTCAACGAATTTCCAAATTATTTCCTTTTTAAAAAAAAAATCCTTTTTAAGAAGATAAATTCCTTTATTTTCCAAACTATTTACAAATCCAAATTTTAAATAAATTCTCAACTTATAAATAATATTTTTGAAATCCATTTATTAAACCCTATTTTCCAAATTTGAAATTTAATTCAATACAGTTCAAAAATAAGACTTTTATCTTTTAACTCCTTTTAAATTTATCCAATTATCAAAAATAAATTTTTCGATAAATTTTCAACTTAAATTTCGAAAATCCAATTTTATTTATTTCTGGTATCCAACGATATCGAAAATATATTCGGCTAAATTATAGCCGTCAACAATTTAAATCACAATATAATCACACGGCGATTATAAATAAATCAACACACAACATTGAAACAAATTCAATTATTTGAGGAATCCAGTTGGATCCCTCCAACCTGTTTCCATGCATCCACAGATGTTAGCACAATACCAATTCCACTTCGAGGTAGAATATCGCGGTATATGGGATTTATACAATACTATCCGCTATTATGCTGCGCAATAGGGTCTCATCCGCTATATAATGCGGGAAATCAACTCCAAATACATATATAATACCAATTCCACTTCACGGTGGAATTATCGCGGTATATGTTTTTAATAAATAACCTCCGCTTAATATATTGCGTATAGGGTCTATTTCAACACAAAAAAATAGATAACAATTTATCATCCAATTCACACAATCAATCACTATCAATAATTTTAAATCTAACTATTTAAAATTTAAATCGAAATACAATATTCGATTGAGTGAGAAGTTCTCACCTTGAGTTTCCGATAACAGTCGTAGTGTTTTATTTTGAATAAAATTAAACAGCCGTTTAATTTTACCCGAAATTATTACTTGCTCCAATTGACTCCAAACCAGCTCCATTGCGTAGTGCTCGTCAATACGATTCCAACACAACTTGTTTCGTTAAATTCCGACCTCGTATAAACAAGTTACAACATTTTAAAGTTTTGAACGATTTTAATATATATAAATTTACATTTTTTTTAAACCTAGAACAGATCTGGGCCGCATGCTATCATCATTAGATCTGGGCCGTCGCACGCGTTCTTCCTCCCAGGTCACGAAATCGCGATCGAACCCATAGCCGCCTCTTCTTTGACCATTAACGCCACCTCCTCGAGCATTTTTTCAACGATTAGAGGCCGCCAAACAGAAATGTCGCAGCTCCATGACCACCGAGCTTGACCACGTGATGCTCGATCGCCTATATTGCTCAAGAAACGCGTACGAACCCGCGACGCTTGAACGAGATTTGCCGTGATTCCGATGCGCCATACCCCATCATCTCCGTATGGATCGAAAGATCTCGACGAGATCTTTCACTTTGTAGTTGAGTGATTCTCGTAATAACGCGTGGATTTGAAGAGATTGAGGAAGAAAGAATCGGGTATTCTCGGCCATTAAAAATCTAGGGCCGACTGAACGTTTGATTGTAGGGTTTGAGCAAATGTGAGAAAGTGAAGTCCTTTTATAGAAAATTTGCCAAAACACTATTCATCGAAAATTTTCCGCTCCAAATCGAGTGTGTCGGTTGGCGTTTCTAAGGTTTACCTCGCGTTCCGAACACAATGGAACGTGTTTCGGGTGCTAATTCGGTCATATGTGCAAGTTACGGAAATAAACGATCAAATTTAAATTAAATCGATTGAAACGATTTCTAGGCGTTTTGGCTTGCCCCGAACAAATCGTAAATCCGATTGACACGAAATTTGAAATCTTATAATAATTTAACATTATGGATCCGATGAAACTGGTTTCGTCGAAATCCGAGACTGTTTAAAAAATGACTATTTTTAGTCGTCAAATTAATATTAAAAATATTCAATTTCTGCAATTTAACTTTTAATTCAATTTTAAAAGTTCTATAACATCATTATAACTTCAATATGATTTAGTATAACTTTATAAATCATTTTTATACACATTAAACCCAATTTTCAATTATTTCTGGAATTTCAAATATTAAATTGTCGATTTAATTAAACAATTAAATCTCTATATTCGAATTTAAATTCATTCGGCTTATAAATCTTACTATTTAATATTTAAAATTAATTAAATATACGAATTTCAAATGACAGAAATTCTGGGTTGTTACAATCTTCCCCCCTTACAAAGAATTTCGTCCTCGAAATTGCAAAGTTAGAAAAATGCCCAAATCCATTAACTTTTCAAACAATTCGTTCAAATTAGATTTCAAAATCACTTAAGTGTACCACTTTCCCAAAATCCAATAGTTAAATTTTTTCAAAACTTTACTAAGTTTTTCAAATTTATACTTAGTTATACTTTTCAAAACAAACTATATCGTTAACCAAATCCAAAATTTAGTTTTCACCAATTTTCCAAAATTTCCCGGAAATTTTCTAATGCCTTGAATTTTCAGAAAAATTCGCCATAGTCTCCTTTGCGCGGTTCGATCGTAGTAGGATCACAATAGACATAAATATATATACATCGACCCACACGGTCGGAAAAGCAGAAAAACAGTTCATATTTCCTATTTTTATTGCGTAGGCGTACCTTTTTAGCATTTTTAAGCAAAGCAGTTATTTATTAAGCATTTTAGCGCAAACAAATCCCGCCAAACGGTAGCCCCGGTACCTATACTTACTCAGTTTAAATATGTAAGTGACATATATAGAAAATTCATTTACATGTCATTAATTTTCAATAACAAATACAAAGTTTCCATAAGCAATGCAATCAAATAATTCCCATAAGCAATTTATATGGTTTCAAAACGAATTCGAATGCTTCCAACAAAATTTTCAAACCATTCATGTATTCATTTTCAATTAGTTCACGTTCACTAATTTACATTCATATTAGTTCACTTTCAGTTTTTTATCAATTCAATTTCATTAACACTTAATGAATTATACTATATAAAATCAACCAACAATCATATAACAATCAAGTCATAACCAACACAACCAAATTATTAAATTTAATTTACTTACATTCAATTTGGTTCAACTCTTTTAATTCCAATTGGTTTAATATTAAGTTGACTTCCATTCGATTCATTCAAATTCCAATTACATTAGCTTTAATGAATTAACATTTACATCCATTATTCCATATCAATTTATTTAAATTCGATTGATTAACATTCAATCCATTTGTTAATTCAATTGCTAATTCATTTTACAAATAAAGTTGAATTTCATTCATATAACTCAAGTTCACATTCATTTAATTCACTTTATTATTTTACTTCGATATCAAAATCAAATTCATTCAACATTACTTAAGTTATATTCCATTTCAAATTTCCACTTACATTTGCTTTCACTATACAACTTAAGTTATATTCCTTTTAAACATTATTTGTTTAACTTAACTTAAATTTTCCACTTATAAATCCAATTCAATTCCAATTCTAAAGTAAATTCTATTTAACTTTTACCAAAGCTAAATTTATTATCTCATATTAAAAGTTCAAAACTCATTTCTACTTATATTCATCAATTTCAATTTGGATCTTTAATTTCAAATTTGTTTATCACAACGAAACTTCAAAATTTTCAATTTATTATGGTAGCAAATCCATCACACAGAAACTCGAAAATGATACCGATGATGCTGCAGTCATCACCCTTATTATTTCCCAGCAACACTAGTGAATCCAGTGCTTTAAATTCTTTTAAAATTTTTCCTTTTATTTATAAATCACTTTTATAAATCTCTTCATGTATAATTTCACTATTCCACTTTACTTATACAAGATTATTTCACAATTGCAAATCATATTAATTATAATTCCATACTTAATAATTCATTTGCTTATATACTTCATTCTTTCACAATTGTTGTTTTTTATTTAGATTATTCAAACAACTTTTATTAATTTATATATATTCTTACATTTTCAACAACCAAACAATCAATTTTATACACTTTAACAATTTCTGAAAACTTATTTCTTTTATATATAAAATATAATCGAGGTAAAATTATTTCATTTACCCAATTTAAAATGATACTATGTCGACTTGCCTCGTTTAAGTGTTTAGAAACCCCTATCGATAATATGGCGTCCCACATACCGACCAGAATTCATAAACAGCTCAACGGATAAGCAAACACAATATAAAACAATTTCATATTCACTAACAAATACGCGCTCGTATTTATTATTACACTCACACTCATTCTAGAGTACTACTGACTCTATCTCTAATGAGTAACACCCAACAGAACCATGGTTATCGCTTAACCATATGCTCTGATACCACATGTAACGTTTCTAGATTTTTGACTTTCGAAAATCGACATTAATACGTCCACCGTATCAACTGCCGAGCAATCGAATGCCGGAAAACCGAATTGTTATGGAGAAAAAGAAGAGGTAGAAGAAGACAGAAGAAAAAGAGAACATAAAAACACAGAAACAAAAACAATATCAGAATCTCACATTCGCAGCGGAACAACATATAATAGATAAATGAATAATCTTTAAATCAAAGAACTATATCATTTTATACATTACATCACATCAGAGTTTACAACAACAATATACAACACAACACTGGACAGTTATACAAACTTTTCCTCATACGGAATACACAGCGGAAAAATAATATCATATACAAGTGATACGTCTCGCCATCCAGCTTGCCACTGAGCTCCAAAGCATCTCCTGAATCCAGAATGACCTGATAACATGACTCTAGACTGACCGTGTGGAAATTAGTGGGCACCCAGAGTTTAGGAAAGAAACAATAAACTCCAGGTTAGTCATGGTGACTGGTGTGAGAACTAAAACAGTTATTTATCTTTTAAACAACAACAACAAAGGAAGTGAAAAATATTCGCAATGCTTTTGGAAAATGAAACTACCATAAGACCTCCCGCCACACACACAATGCAAACGCAGAATTGGAGGAGATTTCTTCTTATGATAGTCAAACATGCTTACTACGCAAAACAAATCATTTTGAAATTATTATTAGTGCATAGTGGAAAACATTTCGAAAATATAATATTAATCTTAGCCAACATACAACCATTATTGTATGCCTACTATAGCTACCATCTAAACAGTGGTGACCACTATAAGTAAATGGCAGGTTCTACAACTAATACCGTACAAGGTTCGTATTGGAAGATGGATTTCCAACAAATGGTCAGGCTAAGGAACTTCCTATGCCACATGGGATCGCCTCTGGCGAGACGTCCCGAGAACTAACTAGCTCTCTGCCAACACAAGGCCGGGTTACCTCTGACACCAGGTAACTACTACACGAATATGCCACCCCCGGTCCTTTGGGACCTTTATCCGAGGTGCCTCGATCAAACAACAATCACACAGTAAATGAGATTGGAGTATCCACATAGGTTAAATACCAGGGCTCCATACCTGATACCACCCTTTTCCAGAAGGAAATGACATACCCTAAAGGGAGCGACCCTCATAACCTTGCCGCATCATTCCTGTTTCCACCATTTCCGGGTTGTGAGGTCCGAAGAGGTCTCGTCCACAAAGCTATGCTTTTTCACAAAGCCACGCTTTGATCATAAATGATCAATAAATGATCATCACACAGCAACACTCAGCATGCCACACTACCAAATTGGGAGTATATCACTGATAAATTTCAACTACATAACCTCTGAGCTCGTACGTCTCAGAGAAGGGTGTTAAACTAAGAGAATAAATTCTCTGCCACCAAACAGAAATGTATTTGAAAGAAATCAGCTTTATATCTCAAAATGTAATGTCAGACATGTAACCAGACAAGTCTGTTCCAGGTTCGAACAGAACCGAAGGCACTTCCGAAGAAGCCCTTGCAATCCGGGTATTCACAATTCCGATCGAACTTCCCATCACAAAGGAAATCTCTATACCATAGCTAATGGTGCAGAGAC
Source organism: Allium fistulosum (assembly GCA_030737815.1). Classification (NCBI taxonomy): domain Eukaryota; kingdom Viridiplantae; phylum Streptophyta; class Magnoliopsida; order Asparagales; family Amaryllidaceae; genus Allium; species Allium fistulosum. The sequence goes on from CM060904.1 coordinate 170,411,203, forward strand.
AATCGATAGGTCATCCTATCGTTTTCACAAATACCCTGTCTTCACCACCGGTCTTCAATACGATCCATATCGTCATATCACTAATTCGGAATGGGTTATATTATACAAAGGTCTTTTCCCGGCTAACCCGAATAGTGAGCACAATATTCAAAACATATAGATATATGGATTTGTTTGCACAAAAAATGGACAAACACCTCAAAGTTGTATGATTTAGTAGATCTTATGTTATTCTTAGTAATTTGAGCGATTTATGCAAATACGTAAAAAAAACAGGGGCTAAACTGTAAAAAGACACGCAGATTTATAGTGGTTCAGCCAGAATGTGCCTACGTCCACTTTATATGTTATTTCTCTTCTTTTGTTATGATTACAAGTACAAAGCTTTGGTACGAGTAAAAGAAAGTTGTTTGAAGAATTCCTTCCGTGCTTGAGCTCTCCAACTTGTCCCCCATTGTTGTACCCCTGCCCCTCTATTTATAGAGTGAGGTTGGGGGTAGGGGTCTTGGAGGTATATAGCAGCTGGTGGGCCTGGGCTGCTACAATCTGGCCTGGCACTGCTCTGGCTCGGTAGGACTTTGGCTCGGTAGGACTTTGGCTCGGTAGGACTTTGGTTCGGTGGTTGGAGATGAGGCTTGGAAATGAGTTGGTTCGGCAGGCGGTGGTTCGGTGGGAGTTGGGAAGGTTGGTCCGGTTATGGAGTTAGGAAGGTTGGTCCGGTTATGGAGTTAGGAAGGTTGGTCCGGTTATGGAGTCTGCCGAATGGACATGGTGGGATGAGAATGCCGGATGGGCATTGTGGGATGAGAATGCCGGATGGGCACTGTGGGATGAGAACGCCGGATGAGTTCCTTGGGACAAGACTGCCGAATGGACATTGTGGGATGAGAATGCCGAATGGGTTTAGGCAAACCTGGATGGATGGATCAAGCTCCTTGGTCTCGAGATCTTCTGGGTGAGAACACGCCCAACATTTGCCCCCCAAAGTGGGGCATACGCCAGAGTGTGCCGTGCTTTGTTATTTGGATAGCCCGTTCGGTCCAAAGTGCCAACCGTTTGGTCCGGTCGCCTCGTGCTCGCCTATAAGTACGAGCCTCACGTCACCATTTTTTTTATCAGCCGAATCATTCCCTCGCCTTTGCCGAACCACAGTGCTAGCCGAACCAAAGATTTTTGCCGAATCAGGTGAGTGAATATTCTGCCGAATGAGTTTTCTTCAGTTTTACCGAATGGAATATGACGAACGAAGCTTGGCTCAACAGAGTGCCGAATGAACCTTTTACTCGAATACCGAACGAAACTCCGGTATCGGGAGTACCGAATGAACCTTGTTTTACTAGACGGACTTTTGTGTTGGATGGATTTTACATAGACTCGTTTGTTTATATCCCCCGTTTTAACAACATGTTTTTTCGATGTTGCAGATAAATGTCTCGAAAGGCAGAAACTCGATCAGACAAAAAGAAATCCGGGGGCGAAGGAGGTTCCTCTGCCGTGCCCCCAGCTCAGCCGAATCCCGAACGTCACGGACCAACCCCGAGATCATTAGTGGACGGGTACGGCCCTCAGGAAATTCTGAACTCCCCGCCCGACTGTTTTCCTAGTTCCCTCAAGGAGGAGCAGCTAGATGCCATCTCTCGTTCTTTTGGAATTGATAGGGCGCGAATGCTGTTTCCAGGGAGAGATGTTATGCCATACGACCCCCCTGAGGGGTACTTTGCTTACAGCAGATACCACTGCATGTGTGGTGCCATTCCGCCTCTTAATGCTTGGGTAGTCAGCTTCCTTACATATCTCAAGGTGGCCCCATTCCAGCTTCAACCCAACTCCTATGCTATCCTGGTGAGCCTCTTCGTCATTTTCCAAAGGAATTATGGTCGTGCTCCTTCCAACCGGGAGATCCGGTACTTGTATAATTTGAGGGGCTATAAGAAGGGGTCCCCATACATTAGCTTGGAGTCAGCCGTGACCTTCAAAACGGTCTTGGATCTGTACTCTAAATTCAGCATGTTCAAGAAAGAGTGGTTCTTTGTTAGGGACGACTCCGTTTCAATCCGGCGCTTTACTTCTGGATGTAAGTTGATGCTTTTACTTATAATTTCTATTCCGATTGCGATGCTTCTTCTCATACTTTCTCATTTTTGCTAGCGACAGGTGGCTTTCCGATTGTGGAGACTGACCGCCTGGTTCAGACGGCGGCTGAGATAGAAGCCATTCTTGGGAAATATAGATCATCTGCCTTCTTGATCAGAAATGCGATTCTTCTGGAACATAACTTAATCCTTCCGCAGCAGTCAGTAGTTAAGCTGAGGGAAACGACGGAGGAGAGGGCGGCTGCTCAGACCAAGGAAGGTGTTACGGTAGGGAGTAGCAAGCGGAAACCTTTCACGAAACCTCCAGCCGTCGGAGGTAAGAAACTCAAGAAGTCGGATGGTCCCTCCCCCAGCAACTGTCCACTTACCCAGGAGGAGGAAGATATAGAGGAGGAAAAAGGTGAGGGTGGAGATGGTCGCAATGCGGGGATCCCTTCTAGCCGACTGCTCGAGATACCGATCGGAGAGAGATGCTGCCGTTGGGAGGTTGTTGGCTTCCGAGGCCCGGATGAGGGAGTTTGAGGAGAACGAGGGGATGATGGACGAAATGCTCCAGGACATGTACTTCCGAACCTGGAAGCAGGGCAACCTATCCTGGATGGATGATTATCCCAGGATCATGGCTAAGATCTATCTTCGGGCTCTGGAGGAGGCCAAGGCCGATGCGGATAAAGATGGTGGCGTGGCCTTCAGCATGGATGCGGTCACTGCCCAGTTCGCCAAGGAGGAGAAGGTGGCGGTGAAGGAAGGTATGCGGTTGCTTGCCGCTGAGGAGGTAGGCGTGCAGGTAGAGGATGACGATCAGGATAGTCAGGAAGCAAGCGCTGGTAAGTCTCTCTTTTTAGTTTCTCCATCAACTTGGTTGCTTATTACTAATGAGTCCTTTCTTTGACTGGACAGGGGGTCAACAGGACAAGGATAAAGCTCCACTGCAGCCGGCCCCTTGATTATATCTGAAAAAACTCTTTTTGTGGGTTTGACAGGGTTGTATATGTTAATCGAAAAATAGTAAAGTAGTCTTTGGGTTATAATATTTTGCCACTTGTAATAAATAGTCTTATTTTTGACGTGTAATTCTTTAACTTGAGCTGATTTTGTCGTCTTTTGAATGTTTGCTGTTATTTTGGCATATCGTATGAGAAATGTAGCTATGTATATTCTTGTAATTAAATTGTGTTTGATGTTAGACTCTGGTTCTAAACCATAATTTCACGACTTGCAATATTAGCGTGTGGTGTGAACAAATTATAGTCATGTATTTGTACATAAAAGAAGAAAATACCGCCTTTCATGTTTTAATCGTAGATGGCAGTCTTGAATATCTTGTAGGACCGAGCATGGAATGTAGTCGAATGTCCTGCCACTGTGAGTCCCTACACCCATTGGCGAGTATCTCCTACTCTGTATCATGTACTTTAGGGATTGTTATAGGGGATAGGAAAAAAGCTTTTTAAGTAAAATTGAAATACGTAAAAAGGTAAAACTTCCAATCACGGAAGGCCTTCGATGTGCTTAAGTTCGTGGCAAACGGGTTTTGTAGTCACTTTCCCTAGCTGTGGGTCTTGGAGACATTCGTCACCCATCTTACGCCTCCGCGGGGAGTTAATTCTTTTTTACCACAGCCGCACTTAAGACACATCGGAGCCGAGATCGCGCACAGTAACTACCCGGGCCATTATGGCCCGTAATCGTGGGTATTATTCGATTTACTGTGGCCGGCTAGCGTGGGTGCCGATCGTCAACTGTGAACTGCCCCTGGCTGGCCACACCTTATGTTGGGGCTTATAGTCGGTTCACAGTTGCCGGCGAGCCTAACGCCGTAATGAGCTGCCTCGGCTATAGTCGGCCTTCTCGGTGGCTTATAATCGGCTCATTACAGTTGGCTTTCAGGGCCGTCGCGAGCAATGAGTTAACCCGCAGCAGAGGGATGCTGGAGCAAAAGTGTCTCATTGGCGAGGGCATAGATTCGCATAGTACCTGTTGGGTCTTGTCCAGGTGAAGTTGCGTTGTGGAGTGCTTTGAATAGAAATGCTATATACTCAGGATTTTGTTCAACAGAAAAGGATAAAGTTAACAAGCAGCCAAGATACAAAGGAACAAGTTAAAAAAGAGACAGGGTTTTTTAAAGTGGTTCGGCACGAAAATGCCTACGTCCACTGATTCTCTTTGTTAATTCACTTCATATGGGCAATACAAGTTAAGAAAAGTATCGACGGAGGTGTTGGATGTTCCATGCCCTCTGGAACACCTCTCCGTCCACTGTTGACAAAATATAGGCTCCGTTGTGGAGATCTTTATGAATTACATATGGTCCATCCCAGATTGGGTCTAATGCTCCGGGGCGAGGGAAGATTCGCTTGAGGACAAGATCCCCTTCCTGTAAGGTACGATGCTTGACTTTGGAGTTGTATCGTGTTGCCACTTTTTGCTTGTGGGCTGCTGTTTTGAGGACTGCATCGTTTCTTCTCTCCTCGATTAGATCCAAAGACATGTGAAGGAGTTCTTCGTTCTCTTCTGGGTTATAGTGGATCCGACGGTGGGAAGGCACAATAGTTTCAACTGGGAGCATAGCCTCCGATCCGTATGCCAAAGAGAAAGGAGTGTGCCCTGTCGATGTTCTGAAAGATGTGCGATAGGCCCATAGTGCCGTAGGAAGTTCATCCACCCAAGCGCCCTTTGATTTTTCGAGCTTCTTTTTGATTAGAGTTTCCAGGATTTTGTTGACTGCTTCGACTTGTCCGTTTGCCTGGGGATATGCTACGGATGAGAAGCTTTTATGAATTCGGTGTTCTTGGCACCAGTTGGCGAATTCCTCGCTGTCAAATTGACGTCCATTGTCTGATATGATTTTGAGTGGGACTCCATACCTACACAGAACATTTTTGATCAAGAAGTTAATAACTTTTGCTGAAGATACTTTATTCAGAGGTTCTGCTTCCACCCATTTGGTGAAATAATCAACTGCCACTATAGCGTATTTGGCCCCGCCTCGGCCCATCGGTAGCTCGCCGATTAAGTCAATTCCCCATATTGCGAAGGGCCAAGGGCTGGTCATTTGAGTAATCTCAGTTGTTGGTAGCCGTGGAATCTTAGCAAATTTTTGGCATCTGTCACATCTCTTGACGAAATCTGAGGCGTCCTTGCTTAGGGTGGGCCAGAAATATCCGTATCGGAGTATCTTTCTTGCTAATGTTTGCCCCCCGGTGTGATCTCCACAGCTCCCCTGATGGATGTTGGATAAGATTTCCTTGGCTTCCCTTCCGGCGACACACCTTAATAATGGGTTAGAGAAACCGCGCCGATAGAGGATGTCTCCTTGTATTGTATAGCGGGACGCTTTCCTCAAGATTTTCTTGACTTCATTACGCCCGTCGAGTAGTGTGCCACTTTGTAGGTAGCTTCGGATGGGAGTCATCCAAGTTGCTTCTTCGGCTGCGGCTATCAGATTCACTTGCTCAAAACTTGGGACCGTTTGCTTTGAGATGGTTACTGCCCCGAAGATGGCGATGTCTCTCATACTCGCTTGCTTTGCCAATTCGTCGGCCTCTTGGTTCTCTTCCCGAGGGATGTGTTTGACTAAGTACTGATCCAATCGGCTGAGAAGCAACTTGGTCTTCTTTAGATATGCTATGAGTCGTTCCTCTCGAGCTTGGAATTCTCCTAGTATTTGATTAACAATAAGTTGAGAATCGCTGTGAAGACACAAAGAATTGGCTCCGATTTCTATGGCAATTTCTAGTCCATCTATCACTGCTTCATATTCTGCATCGTTGTTGGTGGCAGCGAACTCCAACCTTATAGCATAGTGCAGTTTATTTCCCCTGGGAGTGATTATTACCACACCTGCCCCCGAGCCTTGTTCGTTAGATGCACCGTCCACAAAGAGATTCCACTTGATATCTTCTGTTATTTCCAGTTGCTCCTTATCCTCGTTGGTAGTGAACTCCGCAATGAAATCAGCCATGGCTTGTCCCTTGATGGCGGTGCGAGGGTGATAGGTGATATCATATTGACTCAGCTCAATACACCATTTAAGTAGTCGCCCGGAAGTGTCGGGACGATGGAGTACCTGCCTCAGTGGTTGATCGGTCAGAACTTTGATGGAATGGGATTGGAAGTAGTGACGTAGTTTTCGTGAAGTGATTAGTAAACAGTATGCTAACTTTTCAAGTTTAGGATATCTGACTTCTGCCCCAGTAAACCTTTTACTGACGAAGTAAACTGGTCGTTGCGTGCGGTTGTCTTCCCTTACCAAGGCAGCGCTTAAAGCGTGAGATGACACAGCAAGGTATAGGTATAATTCTTCGTCTTCGCTTGGGGTCGAGAGTACCGGTGGTTTCTGGAGGTGTTCGATTAGGTTAAGGAAAGCGGTTAAGCATTCGTCCGTCCATTCGAACTTTCCTTTATCTTTCTTTAGAGCTTTGAAAAAGGGGACGCACTTGTCCGTTGCTTTGGAGATGAATCGGCTTAGGGCGGCCACTTTTCCATTTAGGCTCTGCATTTCCTTTCGGGTGGAAGGTATCTTGATGTCCCTTAATGCTCGGACTTGTTCAGGGTTTGCTTCAATCCCTCGGGCATGGACGATGAACCCTAAGAATTTTCCCGATGACACTCCGAAGGAGCACTTTAGTGGATTCAACTTCATTCCATACTGTCGAAGTACCTAGAACATTCCGCCTAGGTGGCTTACGTGATCTTCGGCTTTCCGTGATTTCACCAGCATGTCGTCCACATATACTTCCATAGTTTGTCCTATTAGCCCTGCAAACATCTTGTTGATGAGGCGCTGGTAGGTGGCTCCTGCATTTTTAAGTCCGAAGGGCATCACTTTGTAGCAGTATAAACCCCGGTCGGTGATGAAACTAGTGTGGTCTTGGTCGGGAGCATGCATAGGAATTTGGTTATATCCTGAGTATGCATCCATAAAAGATAGGAGTTCGTGCCCGGCTGTGCTGTCTACAAGTTGGTCGATTCTGGGAAGCGGGAAGCAATCCTTTGGGCAGGTGTCGTTTAGGTTGGAGAAGTCAATGCAGGTCCGCCACTTCCCATTAGCCTTCTTTACTAGTACCGGGTTGGCGATCCATTCTGGGTAAACAGCTTCTCGTATGAAGTCATTGGCGAGTAGATTCTTTACCTCTTCATCGAGGGCTGCTGATCGCTCTGCCCCCATACTTCTCTTTTTTTGTTTTACAAGCGCCTTGGTAGGATCAATGTTTAATACGTGGCATGCTATGTCGGGGGAGATTCCGGTCATGTCAGCGTGTGACCAAGCGAATACATCCAAGTTGTGGCGGAGAAAATCAATGAGTTGTTCCTTCAATTCAGCTTTCAGTTGGGACCCAATTTTCAGTAGCCTACTTGAGTCGTGCTTGTCTACAGATATAAACTCCATAGCCTCTGCAGGCTCGGCGGTGGCCTCCTCCTCTTTGTCCCTAGGGTCTAATTCATTGAAAGGGTCGCTGGTGTATCGAAGAGGAGGGGCTTTCTTTAGTTGCTATGCTTCAAGGCTTTTTGTGCAGAGGGCAATCTCTACACCTTTCCCTTTATCTTTCCTGTGGTTGTTGCGAAGTTCGGTTACATAGCAGTCTCGTGCAATATCCTGGTCTCCTTCCACTTCCCCTACCCCATTGTCTGTTGGAAATTTCATTTTCAGGCACCATGGGGCTAGGACAATCTGGAAGTCAGATAAGGCTGGTCTTCCTAAGAAGGCGTTGTAGGCCGAATGGTTTTCTATCAGCACAAACGTCTGTTTCCTTACAACGGAGCGGGGATGGCTTCCAATCTCAACAAAGAGGTCCAGCTGCCCGAGGGGCATCTTCGCATCTCCAGTGAAACCGTGTAGTGGTTTATCGTAGGGAGATACATCCTTCATTGATAGCTTCATTTTGTCGAATGCGTGTTTGAACAGGATATTTACAGAGCTTCCAGTGTCTACCAGGATTCGGTAAACTTCGGCGGGACCGAGTCGGGCAGAGATAACCATGGGATCCATGTGAGGGTACTGTCTTCCTTCTAGGTCGCGTTTACTGAATGTGATGTCATCACTTTCTTTCCGCTTTGGGTGGCGCTCTTCTATAACCGTATTGACACAGTCTTTATTGTCTCTAAGCGACTTCCCATATCTTTCCATCTCTCTCCAACTTCTGTCTGCGATGTGCGGACCTCCTGAGATGGTATGGACCACTATCTTCTCTTGACTAGAGCTGCTAGCGTTGTGGTTTCCTCTGTTGGTCCCTGGTGAGGGTAGCCTTGGGTTTTCATTGGCAGGAGCTGGAGTCCTGTCTTGACTTTTTACATAACGTTCCAGTTTCTTCCTTCTGATGTGTTCCTCAATCAGATCTCGGAGATGATGGCATTCGTTGGTATCATGTCCGTGAGATTCGTGGAAGCGGCAGAATTTTCCAGATTTCTGTGCGTTATCTGATTCCTTCTTGTATGGTGGGCGTTTGTATCTAACTTCGCCTTGGGTGGCAAGGAAGATATTTTCGACGGTCTCGTTCAAAGGGGTGTAAGTGTCGAATCTTGGTCCTGGCCGATATAGGCGCTTTTCTACCTTCTTGCCCCCAGCATTGTCTCTGGAATCATTTCTTCGAACGTCCCTCGCCACAGCAGGGGCGTTGCCATGGGTCGTCTTACTTTGCTGTCCTGACTGCCCCTCAATGGCAGCATCCTCAAGCCTCATGTATTTCCCGGCTTCATGGAAGAAATCGGGTAAAGTAGCTGGTTTTTCTTTTGTCAATCTTCTAGCAAATTTAGTGTCCGGATGCACTCCACTGCAGAGGGCCATTAGGATAAGCTTCTCATCGGCATCTTGAACTGCGGCTGCTGCAGCGTTGAATCTGGTTAGGTATTGCTGCAGCTTTTCTCCAGGTTTCTGTTTGACGCTGGATAAGGAATAAGCATCCTTAGGTTGCTCCACATGAATGCGGAACTGACTGATAAATTTTTCTTTCAACATTTCCCATGAGCTGATGGATCCTTGGGGTAGATGACAGAACCAGGAGGTAGCAAGATCTGCTAAGAAGAGCGAAAAGCATTTGCACTGTACTCCCTCTGTTGCTCCACTCATGAGCATATGCTACGCGTACCTCTGTAAGTGTACAACGGGATCGGAGGTTCCTTTGTAGGGTTCCATTGTTGGCATCTTCCATTCTCGGGGGGTGATAGCAATTTCGATATTGCGGGCGAAAGGGCTGGTTACCCTAGCGCCTATCCCTCGATCTCTTTGCTCCCGTTGGACACACTCTCTGAATAAGCGTGCCATCCTTTCATCAGAACTTGGAGCAGATAGAAATGAGTTTGGTTCTGTTCTGTGGGATTGATTCCGTCCAGACGACCTGTAGGGATGGTATCGTCTATCATTCCTCATATTTTCCAGTGGCTGCCTTTGATCTTCTGGGAGCACGCTTGGGTCAGCTACAGTTGGCCCTTGCCTTGATCTCCCCCTGTCGGGTTCTGATCTAAGCACTTCCTCGGGTCCAACTTCGGGCTGAACTCTAGCTCGGCCCCGTTCACTGGTGTTTCTGTGGTTAGGCAGCATGACAGGCTCAGCTACAGTTGACCTTCGCCCGGTACCTTCCCCGTTGGGTTCGGTACCAAACGTTTCCTCAGGCCTAACTTCGGGCTGTGCTCGGTCTCGGCTCCTACCACGGCTACTTCTGCCGTTAGCTCCTTCGAAGAGGGAAGATCTTTGTTGTCTCTGAGATCCTCCAGACTGGGACTCGCCCCATGATTCAGTGTTGCGGTTGGATTCTTCAGCGTCCCTCAAGCGTGACATGAGATGGTCCACCAAGGCTTCCTGCTGGGACGTGAAGCGGTTAGTTACTTCAACAACAACTCTGTCCAAATCTGCCCTAGTAATTGCTGCAGGCTGTTCTATGGCAGGAGTGGTTGGGTTAGCCTGTCCTTCATTTGTTACCGTTGCTGGAGGAGGACGATTTACTTGATTCGTGACAGCTGGATCTGGAAGACTGCTGGATGCGATGTTTTTTCCTTTGTTAACATCTTTTCTCTGTTTGGGAGGCATGTTTTTCAAGTGGCGGACGACGCTGTTAGGAAAACTTGTTAAGTAGATGAAGCTGAAGCTTCGAGCTTCTAGTTCTCAGTGAAAGCACCAAAAATGTTTGCACAAAAAATGGACAAACATCTCAAAGTTGTATGATTTAGTAGATCTTATGTTATTCTTAGTAATTTGAGCGATTTATGCAAATACGTAAAAAAACAGGGGCTAAACTGTAAAAAGACACGCAGATTTATAGTGGTTCAGCCAGAATGTGCCTACGTCCACTTTATATGTTATTTCTCTTCTTTTGTTATGATTACAAGTACAAAGCTTTGGTACGAGTAAAAGAAAGTTGTTTGAAGAGTTCCTTCCGTGCTTGAGCTCTCCAACTTGTCCCTCATTGTTGTACCCCTGCCCCTCTATTTATAGAGTGAGGCTGGGGGTAGGGGTCTTGGAGGTATATAGCAGCTGGTGGGCCTGGGCTGCTACAATCTGGCCTGGCACTGCTCTGGCTCGGTAGGACTTTGGCTCGGTAGGACTTTGGCTCGGTAGGACTTTGTTCGGTGGTTGGAGATGAGGCTTGGAAATGAGTTGGTTCGGCAGGCGGTGGTTCGGTGGGAGTTGGGAAGGTTGGTCCGGTTATGGAGTTAGGAAGGTTGGTCCGGTTATGGAGTTAGGAAGGTTGGTCCGGTTATGGAGTTAGGAAGGTTGGTCCGGTTATGGAGTCTGCCGAATGGACATGGTGGGATGAGAATGCCGGATGGGCATTGTGGGATGAGAATGCCGGATGGGCATTGTAGGATGAGAATGCCGGATGGGCACTGTGGGATGAGAACGCCGGATGAGTTCCTTGGGACAAGACTGCCGAATGGACATTGTGGGATGAGAATGCCGAATGGGTTTAGGCAAACCTGGATGGATGGATCAAGCTCCTTGGTCTCGAGATCTTCTGGGTGAGAACACGCCCAACAGGATTTCAATTAAATCACAACTTATTACCCAAATCCTTTCCTTTAAATGGTTTAGACAAATTACCATTTTAAATCTTTAAACAAAATGATTTACTTCACAAAGTTTACCCAGTTTCACAAAGATTCATTCACAGATTTCCAAATCAATTTCCATTTCAATTGGATTAACCCATTAAATCTTTAATTAAGATTTAATTTATAGCTTTCAAAACTATTCACAATTCAAGTCTTTTATAATATAGAAGATACACCATTTGAAATACTCTTTTATTTCAAAACAAGATTTAATCATCGTCACAAAGGTTAATTCATAGTTTTTTTCAACTATTTACAATTTCATTTCGACTTGAAATGTTTCATACAAATTGGAAATCTTTTCACTTTATGAAAGTTATTATTATTTGAAAACAGATAGTTTTCATTTTAGGAAAAACTGGTTACATTTATACAAGTTAAAGCCATCCAAGTATAAAACTTGAATTTAAATTTAAATTTCCAAAACCATATTTTAAATGGTTAAAAACCCATATAAACACCTTTTATACTTATAAAAATTGATGCAGCGCATACCTCAAATCGGCGCCGAAACCCTAGATCGCTCCTCCTAAATCGCGTGGACGAAGCAGCGCCAAGATTTCCTAAGTCACGAACGACCTCCTTTAGGTCTCGAGCAAAGCTTCTTAAGTCGCGAACCAATTCCAGTAAGTCGCGGATGTCGCTCCACCTTCTTATGTCGCTCCACCCTAAGTCGCGAGCAAGTTCCAGTGAGTCGTGAGCAGCTGCCTTTAGGTCGCGAGATTCCTTGAGTCGCGAACAAAATCCAGTAGGTTGTGAAGCTCCAGTTAGGTCGCCGATTGAATACCGCATTCCTTAAGTCGCTGATGCTTCTAGTAGGTCATGGGTCGCGAACAAGATATCTTGGGTCGCTAATGCTAGGTCACTGAAGATGTTATATAGCTATACCGCTTTTTCTTATGTCATGTGTTGTAACCAGTTTTGTATTTTCTTAAGTCGGTTGTATTTGTTAAGTCGTTCGAGATGTTTGTTGTTAGGTCGTTTGTTTTGTAAGTCGCTTGTGTTGTAATTTTCTTAAGTCGTGTGTTGAGTTGTAAACTCTATAAATAGGGATGTGAGGTCATTTGTAAAGGTAGTTGATTGTTGAATAAAATTTTGGTTTGTGCTTTGTGCCACCATTGAAATCGGTAGTTGAGTGTGATCTCCTATCTCCACCTTCGGCATTCAAGTGCGCTCGAATCAACGATTGTTGAAGCCAATTCATGGAATCAAGTGCGCTTGATCAACGTTCGAAGAATTGTAGATCTTCTCTCACGGCATCGTGCGCGATCAACGTGTCGAAGATTGCTTGAATCCGGTATCTTCATGATCAACGGATTTGGGCGTTTGGGTATTCTTAAATTCACCGAGTTATCATCGATTCACCGATTATTTCCGCTAATCGTGTGAGATCCTGGATGGATTCGATTTACATCATCGAATTCGCTTCCTAGGCTGCATCATTTGGTATCAGAGCTAGATCGCAAGAAGTTTGCATCATTTGGAGAATTGGGTTTCGAGAATTTGAAGTTTGGAGATCAGATTTGCATTGTTGAGAAGTTTGGTGTTCATCGTGTTCATCGTGAAGTTGTAACAAGTTGGGAGTTTCGATCCATATCATTTTGGATCAAAATTCGAAAAGTGTTTGAATTTTTGAAGATTTGTTTGAAGTTCATTAATGCCACCGAGACGAGCTCAACGTCATCGCAATGTTGATGCTTTGTATGGAAGAGAAGAGGCCGATGAAATGGAACAACGAATCAACGAGAATTTCAATGAGAAGTTGAATGAGGGGATTGGTCGATTAGAGAGAATGATGCTTGAAATGAATCAAAGTAGAAGAAGGGTTTCACCTGAATCGAGCCATGGGGAAAATAGAGTTTCACCACATTCAGATCGGGAGAGAAGAGAAGATCATGATCGTAGAAATGTTGCCGATCGTGATAGGAATGTTGATCGAAATCGGAGAGACGTGGATGATCGTGATCGGAGGAATGTAGATCGAAGGGATCTTGGTGGTAGAAATGGTGGTGGTAGAGATGTTGGTGGTCATGATCGACATCGATATGCATCAGATTTTGATGAGGAGTTTGATGGTGGTAGTGTTCATGGTCGAAATCGAAGCCAAGGAAGAAATCATTCAGAGTATGATCACAAATGGGAGTCCGGAATGAAAATTGAAATTCCAGAGTTTAAGGGTGGTATGCAGGCTGAAGAATTTCTAGATTGGTTATCTAATGTTGAAGAGATCTTTGATTTCAAGGAGGTTCCGGAAGATCGTCGAGTGAAGTTGGTTGCTACTAGGTTGAGAGGGAGAGCTATGACGTGGTGGCAGCAAACCAAACTTACACAAGAACGGATGGGGAAGTCGAAGATTGTTGCTTGGGAGAAAATGAAGAAGATGATGAAGGCTACATTCTTGCCTTACAATTATCAATTACTCATGTATCAGAAGTTGCAGAATCTGAGGCAAGGGACGAAAACTGTTAATGATTATGCTGATGTGTTTTATCAACTGATTGCTCGAAATGACATTATGGAGACGGAGGAACAATTGACTGCTAGGTTTATTGGGGGGTTGAGGATCCAGATCCGGGATATGGTAAATATGTTTGACCTTAGATCTGTGGCTGAAGCGCACCAGAAGGCGTTGGCTTAAGAGAAGCAGGGAAGACGAGGAGGTGGTGTGTTTCCAAGTTCCAATACTCAGAGCAAGGGTGCTAGTGGGAGTTCCAATGTTTCTAAAGCTGTCAGTAAACCAGTTGCGAAGGCGAAGGTCAACAACAGTTTCAAGTGTTATAATTGCCAGGAAGTGGGTCACAAGAGTAATGAATGCCCGAAACCAAATAGGCGAGCTATGATTGCTGAAGTGGAAGGTGAGGATGTTGATGAAGGTTATTCTAGTCCAGTTAAGGAGGATGAACAGGATATCGCATCGGGAGATGAAGGATGTAATCTAATGTTGGGGAGATCATGTTTGACACCGAAGCAAGAAGAGGAGGCTAGTTGGTTGAGGAGTAATATCTTTCAGTCGACATGCACTATACTGGGGAAGGTGTGTAAATTTGTGATTGACGTGGGAAGTTGTGACAATATCATTTCTACCGAAGCTGTGAGAAAGTTGAAGTTGAAGACGGAGGAGCATCCAAATCCTTACAAGTTAGCGTGGTTAAGGAAAGGAGGAGAGGTGAAGGTGGACAAGCGAGTTCATGTTCCATTTTCTATTGGGAAGAAGTATAAAGATGAGATCTGGTGTGATGTGGTGGAGATGGATGTTTGTCACTTGCTTTTGGGAAGACCATGGTAGTATGACCGAGCAGTGCAGCATGATGGTCTAATCAATAGCTACAACTTTGTGTTTGAGGGTACTAAGATCATTTTGGTTCCGAAGAAGAGACAGCAAGGAGAGAGCAGGTCAGAAGAGATTGAGGAGCTGAAGACTTTGTTGACTTTGAAGGAGTTTGTTGAAGAAGTAGAGTAGAGTACAGAGGTGTTCTTGTTGATTGGACATGAAGCTACTGAATCTGTTGAAGTTCCAGAGGAAGTAAAGCCAGTGTTGGAAGAATTCAGAGATGTGTTTCCTGAAGAGTTGCCAAAGGAGTTACCACCGTTGAGAGATATTCAGCATCAGATTGATCTTGTGCCATGGGCGGCATTACCACACAGGCCACATTACAGGATGAGTCCTAAGGAGCATGAGAAACTGAGAAGGCAGGTAGAGGAGTTGTTAGAACAATGGCGTGTTCAGGAGAGCTTGAGTCCTTGTGCAGTGCCAGCCTTATTGGTACCGAAGAAGGATGGGACTTGGCGGATGAGTACGGACAGTCGGGCTCTAAACAAGATCACTGTGAGATACAGGTTTCCTATGCCGAGGTTTGACGATTTGATTGATCAGTTGAATGGGGAGGTTGTGTTCTCAAAGATTGACTTGAAGAGTGGATACCATCAGATTCGTATTAGACCGGGTGATGAATGGAAGACTGCTTTTAAAACTAGGGAAGGTCTATACGAATGGATGGTTATGCCGTTTGGCTTGTCAAATGCTCCTAGTACTTTTATGAGAGTGATGAACCAGATTTTCAGACCATTTATTGGGAAGTTCGTAGTAGTTTACTTTGATGATATTTTGATCTATAGTGGGAGTATGGAAGAGCATATTTGCGAGAAGTGCTGTTGATTCTACGACAGGAAAAATTCTATGCAGCAACGAAGAAGTGCGTGTTCATGACGCATAGTGTTTTGTTTCTGGGATATGTTCTATCAAAGGAGGGTATTCAAGTGGATGAAAGCAAAGTGGAAGCTGTCAGGAGTTGGCCACAACCCAAGACAATTACTGAAGGAGTTTTCATGGGTTGGTATCTTTTTATCGAAGATTCATTCCACATTTTAGCAGTGTGATGGCACCTGTAACCGATTGCATGAAAGGAAAGAAGTTCGTGTGGACAGAGGAAGCAGAGTTAGCTTTTGAGAAGATCAAGACACTTTTGACGACATCACCCATTCTGGTACTGCCGGATTTTCAGATATTGTTTGAGTTACACACTGATGCTTCGAAGGTTGGGATTGGTGGAGTATTGAGTCAGAATGGAAAACCAGTTGCTTATTTCAGTGAGAAGTTGTCTGTCTGGAGCCAAGTTAAGATATAGTGCTTATGACGTGGAGTTTTACGCAATTGTTCAAGCTGTAAAGCACTGGAGACATTATCTGTTTCAAAAGGAGTTTGTTCTTTATACGGATCATGAAGCTTTGAAACATTTGCAAGGGCAGGAAAAAATTTCAGCTAGACACGCTTCATGGGTCGCGTATCTGCAGCAGTTTACTTTTGTTGTAAAGCACAAATCAGGGGTGATGAATCGTGTAGCTGATGCCTTGAGCAGGAGGAATCATTTGTTGACGACGATGAAGGTTGAAGTGACAGGATTTGAACTATTGCCAAAATTGTTTGAGGAAGATCCTTACTTTGCGAAGATTGTTGAGAAAGTCAAGGATGGGAGTACTGATGAGTTTGTGTTGGTAGATGGATTCTTATTCAAGGGGAATAGATTGTGCATACCAGATTGCAGCTTGAGAATGAATATTGTAAAAGAGTTGCATGAAGAAGGACATGTTGGTCGGGATTGCATATTGTAGTTGATTTCTCAGTCTTATTATTGGCCCTCGATGAAGCGGGAAGTTGAAAAGTTTGTTCGAAGATGTCATGTTTGTCAACTTTCGAAAAGGACAACTACAAATGCGGGTTTGTATATGCCTTTACCCGTTCCTACAAAACCGTGGGTTGATGTAAGCATGGATCTTGTGCTGGGCTTGCCGAGGACTCAATGGGGAAATGACTCTATATATGTTGTGGTGGACCATTTCTCGAAGATGGTAAATTTTGTTGCTTGTAAGAGGACGGCAGATGCAGTCCATGTTGCACAGCTGTTCTTTAAAGAGATCTATCGCTTGCATGGTTTACCAGAATCTATAGTTTCGGACAGGGATACCAGATTTCCGAGTCATTTTTGGCTGAGTTTGTGGAAGACGGTGGGAACGAAGCTGAAATTCAGTAGTGCTTATCATCCACAGACAGATGGACAGACTGAAGTTGTGAACAGATCCCTAGGAAATTTATTTCGGTATCTTATGAAGGATAATATGAAGAGTTGGGATGTGAAGTTATGTCAAGCGGAGTTTGCTCATAATCATGCTATCAACCATAGTACGGGTTTCAGTCCATTTCAGATTGTATATTCAAGCTTACCAAAGGGGCCGTTGGATTTAACGATAGTGCCAAAACCGAAGGGGGCAGTTAAGCGGGCTGCTGATTTTGTTGATGGGTTGACAGAATGCCATAGAATCGTTCAGGAATGATTGGAGAAGTCAAATGAGAAGTATAAGCAATGGGCAGATAAGAAGCGAAGGAGTGTGGACTTCAAAGAAGGTGATTTTGTTTACGCAGTATTGACGAAAGATCGTTTTCCAGTTGGAATTTACAATAAGTTGAAAGCTCGAAAGATTGGTCCAATAGAAATCTTGAAGAAGATCAATGATAATGTGTATCAGTTAAAATTGCCAAAAAAATGATCATGTTTCTGATGTTTTCAATGTCAAACATTTAATTCCGTATTATAGGGAGAAGCTTGTCGAAGGAGAGGGGAGTGTGAATTAGAGGTCGAATTCTTTCCAACAAGGGGAGGATGATGCAGCGCATACCTCAAATCGGCACTGAAACCCTAGATCACTCCTCCTAAATCGCGTGGACGAAGCAGCGCCAAGATTTCCTAAGTCACGAACGACCTCCTTTAGGTCGCGAGAAAAGCTTCTTAAGTCGCGAACCAATTCCAGTAAGTCGTGAATGTCGCTCCACCTTCTTATGTCGATCCACCCTAAGTCGCGAGCAAGTTCCAGTGAGTCGCGAGCAGATGCCTTTAGGTCGCGAGATTCCTTGAGTCGTGAACAAAATCCAATAGGTCGCGAAGCTCCATTTAGGTCGTTGATTGAATACCGCATTCCTTAAGTCGCTGATGCTTCCAGTAGGTCGTGGGTCGCGAACAAGATATCTTGGGTCGCTAATGCTAGGTCGCTGAAGATGTTATGTAGCTATACCGCTTTTTCTTATGTCATGTGTTGTAACCAGTTTTGTATTTTCTTAAGTCGGTTGTATTTGTTAAGTCGTTCGAGATGTTTGTTGTTAGGTCGTTTGTTTTGTAAGTCGCTTGTGTTGTAATTTTCTTAAGTCGTGTGTTGAGTTGTAAATCTCTATAAATAGGGATGTGAGGTCATTTGTAAAGGTAGTTGATTTTTGAATAAAATTTTGTTTTGTGCTTTGTGCCACCATTGAAATCGGTAGTTGAGTGTGATCTCCTATCTCCACCTTCGACATTCGAGTGCGCTCGAATCAACGATTGTTGAAGCCAATTCACGGGATCAAGTGCGCTTAATCAACGTTCGAAGAATTGTAGATCTTCTCTCACGGCATCGTGCGCGATCAACGTGTCGAAGATTGCTAAAATCCGGTATCTTCGTGATCAATGGATTTGGGCGTTTGGGTGTTCTTAAATTCACCGATTTATCATCGATTCACTGATTATTTCCGCTAATCGTGTGAGATCCTAGACGGATTCGATTTACATCATCGAATTCGCTTCCTAGGCTGCATCAAAAATCCTTTAAACCAAAATTCCCAATTCATTGAATTCAATTTCAAAATATTGAATTCAAATTTTGAATTCAAATTTAAATCAAATGATTTAAATTCCAATTTTATTAAGTTATTTAAAATAACTTTTATTTCTGAAACTCATTTCAAAAATTTCCAATTCCAAAAACCATTTTGGATTCAAAAACTCAATTTTTCCAAAATTGATAAAAATCTGTGACTTAATCGATTTCCACGTGAAATCCACATTTGTGTGTGTATTGTGTATTCCACGGGTTTAACACAATAGTGCAACAACATACAATCATCACAGATCAAATATAACAATATAATTGATAAGCGGTATAAATTATAACGTTTATCTTTCATTCACAGATCATAGATATATACATATCACAGATAAACAAATTACAGATCACAACACAAATTAGGATATATCACAAAGCATCACACATCAAAGATGTCAAACAATTCAACATCCAATATAATCCAACCATCCATAAGTAGGATTAATTAAATTATCTGATTAATTCAAATCAGATAAATTTCTGTGAATATATTTTACTGGTTATGGTAAAATAATAATCAATTAATTTTAAATTGATTTTCAAATTTATTTCAAAACACCAAATCAAATTTTCAAGGAATTTCCAAATTATTTCCTTTTTAAAAAAAATTCCTTTTTAAGAAGATAAATTTCTTTATTTTCCAAACTATTTACAAATCCAAATTTAAATAAATTCTCAACTTAGAAATAATATTTTCAAAATACAATTATTAAACCCTTTTTTCCAAATTTGAAATTTAATTCAATACAATTCAAAAATAAGACTTTTATCTTTTAACTCCTTTTAAATTTATCCAATTATCAAAAATAAATTTTTCGATAAATTTTTAACTTAAATTTCAAAAATCCAATTTTATTTATTTCTGGTATCCAACGATACCAAAAATATATTCGGCTAAATTATAGCCGTCAACAATTTAAATCACAATATAATCACACGGCGATTATAAATAAATCAACACACAACATTGAAACAAATTCAATTATTTGAGGAATCCAGTTGGATCCCTCCAACCTGTTTCCCTGCATCCACAGATGTTAGCACAATACCAATTCCACTTCGAGGTGGAATATCGTGGTATATGGGATTTATAAAATACTATCCGCTATTATGCGGCGCAATAGGGTCTTATCCGCTATATAATGCGGGAAATCAACTCCAAATACATATATAATACCAATTCCACTTCACGGTGGAATTATCATGGTATATGTTTTTAATAAATAACCTCCGCTTAATATACGGCGTATAGGGTCTATTTCAACACAAAAAATAGATAACAATTTATCATCCAATTCACACAATCAATCACTATCAACAATTTTAAATCTAACTATTTAAAATTTAAATCGAAATACAATATTCGATTGAGTGAGAAGTTCTCACCTTGAGTTTCCGATAACAATCGCAGTGTTTTATTTTGAATAAAATTAAACAGCCGTTTAATTTTACCTGAAATTATCACTTGCTCCAATTGACTCCAAACCAGCTCCATTGCGTAGTGCTCGTCAATACGGTTCCAACACAACTTGTTTCGTTAAATTCCGACCTCGTATAAACAAGTTACAACATTTTAAAGTTTTGAACGATTTTAATATATATAAATTTACATTTTTTTAAACCTAGAACAGATCTGGGCCGCATGTTATCATCATTAGATCTGGGCTGTCGCATGCGTTCTTCCTCCCAGGTCACGAAATCACGATCAAACCCATAGCCGCCTCTTCTTTGACCATTAACGCTACCTCCTCGAGCATTTTTTCAACGATCAGAGGCCGCCAAACAGAAATGTCGTAGCTCCATGCACCACCGAGCTTGACCACGTGAGGCTCGGTCGCCTATCTTGCTCGAGAAACGCGTACGAACCCACGACGCTTGAATGAGATTTGTCGTGATTCCGATGCGCCATACCCCATCATCTCTGTATGGATCAAAAGATCTCGACGAGATCTTTCACTTTGTAGTTGAGTGATTCTCGTAATAACGCGTGGATTTGAAGAGATTAAGGAAGAAAGAATCGGGTATTCTCGGCCATTAAAAATCTAGGGCCGGCTGAACGTTTGATTGTAGGGTTTGAGCAAATGTGAGAAAGTGAAGTCCTTTTATAGAAAATTGGCCAAAACACTATTCATCGAAAAAATTTCGAACTCTAAATCGAGCGTGCCGGCTGGCATTTTTAAGGTTTACCCCGCGTTCCGAACACAATGGAACATGTTTCGGGAGCTAATTCGGTCATATGTGCGAGTTACGGAAATAAAAGATCAAATTTAAATTAAATCGATTTCTAGGCGTTTTGGCTTGCCTCGGACAAACCGTAAATCCGATTGACACGAAAATTGAAATCTTATAATAATTTAACATTACGGATCAGATGAAACTGGTTTTGTTGAAATCCGAGACTGTTTGAAAAATGACTATTTTTAGTCGTCAATTAAATATTAAAAATATTCAATTTCTGCAATTTAACTTTTAATTCAATTTTAAAAGTTCTATAACATCATTATAACTCCAATATGATTTAATATAACTTCATAAATCATTTTTATACACATTAAACCCAATTTTCAATTATTTCTTGAATTTCAAATATTAAATTGTCGATTTAATTAAACAATTAAATCTCTATATTCGAATTTAAATTCATTCGGCTTATAAATCCTACTATTTAATATTTAAAATTAATTAAATATACGAATTTCAAATGACAGAAATTCTGGGTCGTTACAGTAAGCTACTTTATGATGATTTTATGATGTTGAGATGTATTATGATGGCTTTAACTTGTCAATGAGATGAGACAAGTCACGATGACACTAATACCCGTCAATGAGATGAGCAGGTAGGGTATTGTATTTACTCGCCGATGAGATGAGGCAGAGTATATATTCATGATGTTTATGGTGTTTTACTAGTGTGGCACCAACTAACGGATAGTAAACCATTAGGTGAGAACGTATGGTATGGGACATAGGTTAACTCCTATTGGGTTCCTATCCGAGAAGTTGAGACACATTCACGATGTTTACTAATACTATAGACCACGAGTACTCAATTGGAGTCATCACAATGTAGTTGCGACTCTGATCATCACGATGTTATTAACTCGGGTCTTTGTGACTGGGAGTCATTATGTTATTTTAAACTATAGTCATCACGATTTTCATGATGTTATGATGTTACTTGACTCCAGTCATCACGCTGTTTATGGTATCAAATATTAGTACTAGTCACGATGTAAGCACATGCAGTTTTCCATGAAATTTTAGATGTTTTGATTTCACCTTTTTATGAGGAAGTTTATTATAACCCTGAGTAAGATGAAGGCTTACATGTATTGATGGTTTTATGGTGATTTCTAATATGATGTTTTGAACTCTTTGAGTTCTATTATGATGAATTTATAAGGTTTTAGATCGTTTTATGATAATTATTTATATGGTTCAAATCCTTGCCTATTTCACTTATGTAACTATAGAAGATGAACCATAGTTAGATAACCAATTGAATTCCCTTATGAAATCATGATGAACCCATAGATGTCTCACCATAGAGATGATCTTGATGATACTTTTATCGTTCCGTTGGCAACAACGGAATGGTTCCTATTACTGTTATCTTTACTAATGATGAGTTCTAGCTAGCCAGACCCATGTATTTATTACTCGGGTCAGACCGAGTTGCAGGTTAGGTATGGATTTAGCTCACTCCTTCTTAGATCGGTTAGCTTGCTTCTGTTTGGACCACTTTGTTCGGACTTGGACATTGTACCTATTATTTTGTGGGATGGTTGTGTATGTATATTTTGTAGTTCATGCTACTTATGTATGTTGTATTATGTATGATGTATGGAGATGTATGTATACTCTGATCTGGGTTTGCTGTTCTGTGACTGTTTATATATATTTGAATATTGCATTTATTTTGAAACGGTCCTAAACCACCGTGGTATCGTATTAGTTAAGGACTAGGTGTGTCAACCATATATGAGGTAATGAAAAAAAATCGACATACTTAGCTCTTAGCTAATGCATTATAATGAGGGTCGCCCTTAACCGGACCTATTCTCTGCATTAGTAGACAGGATTACTTAGTAATTCTCTTTACTAATGTGGGTCTCGGGGTGGGGTGTTACAATAATTATTTAAAATGCTAATTTATTTTAAAAATTATTTCAAAATCGTTCGGAGAAAACCGTGCTCGAAAATAATGAAAAACCAAAGAAATACGCCAAATCGATAAGTCGAATTCAACTCAATTTCAATATGAAATCAATCCAAACCCAATACGAATTCAACTCAAATTTGAATCACAAACTCACCAAACTTGGCTAGTCTATTGATGAACATCATAGCCCTTACTCATATTAAAAATCATCTAAAATTTGCATCAAAACAAATGACAAAATCATAGAAAATCGAAGGCAAAAGGCTGCAAATTCATGCTGCAAAAACAAGGCATAAGGCAAACTTTCAGGTCGACCTTAAGGTCGACCATTCGTACGGGAATTCATTCCCTTCGTTTCTAGGTTGTTTCTCCTACGCGTACCGATTTTCAAGCAAAGGTTTGACAGATCAAATGGCAATATTTTTCAATGAAATTTCACAGGCATGCACATCTACATCTAAACTACTAACTGAAAGAAATCCGACAAAATTTCGTTGCCGGAATTGAAAGATATCAGTCCTCAAAGAAGCACCCCAGAACTGATTTTTATAAGGAAGAAAACTATGAACAAAAATTCACTACAGTAACTACTTTTGTACAAAATGAAGCTTTTTGCTCTTTAATTTAGCTAGATATTGTGAGTTATTCAACTCACCTGCTGTTGCAAAGAAAAAACTTGAATTTATGCAGAAAGTTTGAGGCTTTGAGGAGAAGAAAGCTTCCAATAACCTATAAAAACTGATAACAGCACATGCAACAAGAAATACACAGTAAAATTAAAAAACCGCTCTTCTCAAATAAGGATCTTGATGAAATAGTGAGGTTGGGAGTGGGATTACCTTTTAATTTACTCTCTAGATTGCAAAAGATTTTAATTTGCAAAACAAATTGAAGGAATTGGCCTGAATTTGCTATATGGAGGAGTGGGTTTCTATTTCTCATTATCTGGTTTTGAGAAGGAAGAAAGTGAAGAATAGAACGTACAGGTGATTTCCTTTTCTCACTTTCTCAATATTTGCCTAAGTGCTAATGGGCTTTGGACCCATTAGTAAAAAGAAAATAAATAGACTATAGGTTAATTAAACAACACTTAACCAAAATATGTACATATATCACTTATACACAAAAACAAAAATGTATTTTCACTCAAGTTTTACAAAATAAAAATTTATAAACTTGTATACTTAAAAACTAAAACATTTTCTATTATTTAAATAATTAATTTATATTTTAAAAACATTTTTATTATTAAAATCCTTTATTTCACAATAACACAAAATTTTCACCAAATAAATTTAAAAGTCTACATTTTAACTTCTAAATTCAACAAAAATCATTTTCTCACTTAGAAAAATATTACAAACCATTTTTAACTCGAATTTACAGTTAAAATGCATTTTAAAACCAATTTCTATCATTTTTATTTAAATAAACAACCTTTAAAAATCTCATACTTCTTTTTAAAAATTATTAAAAGAAGTAATTGGCAATAATTAATATAATTATTGCATTTTCTCCAAATAAAACCCATTTTCCAATCATTATTAACCCAATTAAATAAAATAAAGTTTCTAACTTTATTTTTCTCATTTTATTTTCAAAATTCATTGTTTATTCCAAATAAATAATTAAAATTTCCAATTTTATTTTAATTTACAGTATTAAATTATAACTACTATTATAATTTAATATTAATTGGTAATCTCCAAAACCAGGGTTGTTATAGACTCCCCCCCCCTCGTTAACAAAATTGCGTTCTCGCAATTTCTAGTGAGGAGTTTGTATTCAACATAATTATTTCATCAATCAAAGGAAGATAGACAAGCTCGGGTTTAAAATTTCTCGCCCTCAACACAAGATGATAGAAAACCAAGATAAGATTGCTCGATTAATTCTATGGTTTCCTGAGTGGAATTACTGGGATTTGCGGACCATTGAATTTTTATGAGCAATACATCCCTGTTTCGAAAGCGTTTCACATTCGAAGCAAAACACGGATAGGATGTTATGCAATAGATAAATCGGGTGAGATCGATTCCTAAGAAGCTTCACGAACAGAGTCGGGATTTAGTCATAACTTTATCCCGAACTCCAACCCACAAGATGATAATCGATACGACTTTCCGTATAACACTACGAAGGGAGTCATACCGATATTAGATTGACAACTATTACGGAAAGAAAACCCAATAAGAGGTAGGTGATTTTCCCCCAATACCACCAGACTCATACGATTGCATAATTGCAAGTCGTAAAATAATTGCACAAAGGCAAGTTAAGACTCAAGGAATAGATTTTTAAACTCTCTCTTACTAATCAAATATTTTTAAAGTTTTCCAACCCATTATCTTCAAGATTTAAAATTCTCAATTTTCAACACTTGGAAATTTCTAAAGCTTCTAACTTAGATTTTTAAATTTAAATTCATTACTCTTCATTAGAGTAAATAAAGTTTAAGTTGTTTATTGTCTAATTCTTCCAAAGGTATTCTCTAGTTTGCAACATATATTTTTTTTCAAATTTTCTAAGTATTAGAAATTTCCGAAAAAATCGGCGGAGTCTCCTTTGTATGGAGGGTCGTAAACAATATTATAAAAATGATTTATATAATATACATTGACCATTAGGTCGGAAACACAATATATATCAGCATTTAACACTTTAAAAATTTAATCCGAAAACATACCTTTCTTTTTAGCATTTTAAAGCGAGTTTGCACAGACTTATATATATTCTTTTTGCTCAAAATACATTCCAACTATCCTCTTTCACCTTTATTTAACTCAAATAGATGATAATAGTTCATAAATAAGAAGTGCTACACTTAACTATTAAGGGAAATAGATCAATTTCATTTCAAACCTGCTGTAAAGAAGATATGTTTTGTCCTAGCAAACAACCAAATCTGGAAATTTTTACACAGTGAAAGTTGTTCTACTAAGTCTAAGCTTTCCAGCAATATAAAGATCATCAAAATCGGATTTACAGTTTGAAAGTTATGTTAAATTTACTTTCAGCTTAAATCTTAGAGAATTTTGTAATAGGGCAGAAATGCCTATCCACTTTCAAACCTATTTTAGACTCAGTAAATAGAAAAATATTTTAAAGTGGTAAAAAGAAAATTTATAGCTTACTGAAAGCTCTTTCATTTGCAAAAATATTGAACTTATTTGGAGTTATAAATCTCAAGTTATTTCTGTTTTAGTACTGCACTTTTCCAAACAAAATTTCAGCTTTTAAATCAATTTAAAATTTGAAATTCTCCCAAACCATTTTACTTTCAAACTACATTTTCAACAAGATTTTTGCTAAATCATTTATTAAATGCTTTTCTTTTTCCCCGGAAAGCTAAAACATACAAAATTATGATCAACTTATGCAATCATCATAAAACATTTCATTAAGTGGAAATATTTTCATTACTTTCCAAAATCTAGTTTTAAAAACAATTATTATGCAAACTCATTTTGGAAGAGATAACTAATCTCTTCCATTATCAAGAGATGATTATTGATATCCACCAAAATAAATTTTTGGGATATATATAAAAAGTTTAAAATTATTCTCACAATTTAAAATGATTATACTACATGAATTGTTCATTTATCAAAACAATCCAAATTCACATTTCTACTAGTCACAAAAATTAAATTCCCATCTAATTATCAACATAAAACTAATTAAAGTTGATAATTAATTCAAACTTGTTTATAAAAGAATTATGCAATTTCAAACCTACAAGTTTTAATACCATTTAAGTTTAAAACAAAAACTAGCTCACAAATTTATACTAAATGTTCTAAACTAACACTTCTTTATTCTCTCTTAAGATAGAGTTTTATATCTATCCTCTACTATTACTCAAATAAATAAGTGACAATTTTTTTTATAGTCATCATTAATAACTTGTACTAAAATATTCAATTAGTATTTTACTTTTTCAAACCAAAGCATTCTTTCACTTTAAATACATCATTTTATTAATCAAAGCATCAAATGATATTTTCTTCTAATTAAGACATCCCCTTGATTAGAATTATTCACTTTACCTACCCAAAATACCATATTCAATTTCTCAAATTTCAAATAATATAAGGGTATTGCCTCGCCATTGATTTTATAGTGAATGACCCCATCGATTGGCTGCAGAGTTGATCAAACGATCAAAACTGCCTCGCCACTCCTCCAACACTCACTATGGTTTAATGGTTTCATTAAACATTTAAAATAAAATTAGTACTCCACCATATTAATTATTTTCAAACTTTACTTATTAAAACTCAATTTACCGTGTCTAACTCTCTCATTACAGCGTTTAGGAAATTCCTATCGATAACGTTGGCCAAACGCATCGATCAGAATTCTTAAAGCACTAGACGGACAACCCAACACCAAAAATTCATTTTCTTTAAAAAGAAATACCTCATATATAATACTCAAAATGTTCTTTGTTTTCCCCAAAAAAATCCAATTTATCTCAAAAACTAATCTTCAATTTGAAAGATTTGAAAATTCAATTATAACTTATTCTCAAAATCAAAGACACAAGAAGAACTCACCGAGATATTCCCAGAATACTCGATTCACAAGATTGATGGAATAGACTAGAGTGTTCATTATTCCGAACGGTATAACGAACCACTCTCAAGACTCATAACAAGTGTGGAATGCGGTAAGAGTAACGCTATCCTCCGCAATTCATAGCTCATGAAAAATCGGTGTAGGGTCAAGCTGAGGAATGACCCTAGCACCACTCAATAGGTTAAAAGAGAGAAATGGGATATAAAAGTAAGGGTAAAATATCTTCTCGAATGAGGAGAAGTAACATTAATAACAAATCATTACTTCAAGTGAAGTAATACCACAAAGTATATTAACAATTGAGTATCCAAAGAGGACATCTCAAAAAGGGTATGAATGGCAATATCAAATAAATTTGATGAATCACCTCATTCCCTAGTGGACATCCTCGTAGAAGGATGATCGAAAGGCTAAGAATTAGGAATGAGGTCAATACAATTCTCGATTGCCCGATTGGGTGTCATACCCGAACGGACTAACAAAAATCAACAGAGTCACAATGATTGGAATTCGAGATATATCATCATCAGCTCGAAACTCAAGAGTAAATACAGAGACTTTGGAATCATCATTAACATTCCGAAGAACAAGAAGCAACAAATCGACCGAATAAGGACACCTAATATAGGATTCTTTGAATCACAGAATGTGGTTTGATAATAGGCAAGCCACTTCATCTCAAATACTCCAAACTCTAGATAGAAAATGGCGTGCTAATTCGCACGAAAAGATAAGCTATAAACAACAATCCCAAATTCTCATACATCATGTCAAATATTGACCACTCAATAGGATTCGCAATCCTCACAAAAGAACAAGACAAGAACATCCAAAAGCATCAACAAACTCCTCCGATACGGATGGGTTTCAAGCACCTATATTGATGAGGACTTGAATAAAACAATCACGATTAGGATTACTCTTAAGATAAAATGTCATCAATTCTATTTTTGGAATACTATGGAATAAAAATATTCCTAGACATATCCCAAACTTCAATCTCAAAGGACACGATAAGATAAAGGACACGATGATTAAGGGATTTGTAATATTTGTACTATGCTTGGATATATCGTAATATATGCTACTATTCTATGTTTATCCTATTTTTTTCAGAATTCAGCTCTGATACCAAGCTGTGACGCCCCACCCCGAGACCCACATTAACAAAGAGTATTACTGGGTAATACTGTCTGCTAATGCGGAGAATAGGGCTGGTTAGGAGCGACCATCTACAGTCTTGTCTTAAATATCTATTGAATACGTCGATTAGTGCTCTAATTTTTTTCTCTTTGATATCTCAAGTGGATCGACATATCCAATAAATGCTTAACAAAAAACTATAGGTGGCTATAGGATCTATCAGAACAAAATACAACTCATATGCGTAACACATCACAGAATAGCAAACATATATATATATATATATACATATATACTAATACATCCCAATACAATACCAATAATAAATCATAAGTGGTATGATGACCACAATATACACACGAGTTAAAATAATATACATATCAGAGTAGCGACAAAAAGACTACAACAAAAAGGGCTAGCAGATAAGTCCATGCGAAAGCAGAATAGGTTAAGTCCATAAGGGTACCTAACCTGAAACACCTCGGTCTGACCCGAGTATAAAATACACGGGTTGATCTAGCTAAACAAATCAGTTTATAAGGATAAGCAGTAATAAATGGATAAGGATAAGGGTGATGTTCTTCTTAAACAAGAAGGAAGAATACTGAGTATAAACATGAGTATAAGTAGGGTACGGTTACTTTAAGTGATGAGATGATATCACTTACACAAACATATAATCTCAAAAGAGATAAGACAATCCATAAAATGCTAAATATAGAAAGCCTCATATCATCGGCATATCACAAATCATCAATAGTGGTTTAGGGAAAATATAACTCCTACAAAGGAGAAATCTGAACCCGCCATATCGACAACTCAAAGAAATCTCAAAGAAATCACCATCTCAAAAATACGCCACAAGGAAATCAAATATAATTCTCCAACATAGGAGAATATGATCCCAAATAAACGCCAAAAGGAAAATCTCATGTAATAACGCCAATAGGCAAATCTCAATAATAATGCCAAAAGGCAAATCTCAAATAACGCCAGTGTAGGCAACACGAATCTCAAAGATAGAACTCCCAAGAGTTCAAATTCCCGAAAGGTAATCGCCACAAATATATCGAAGGGTTCAAAGGACCAATTCCGGAAAGGGGCGATACACTAGGGAAAATAGTCAAAGAAATCATCTCAAAGATATAGCACATGCTTATGGCCGAAGCCCGCTAAGTACCATTTTCCCAAAATAAGGCACCACGCCTCTTAGACAAACGTCCCGAAGGACAAATAAATACGTCTCTTAGACAAACATCCTGAAGGACAAATACGTCGCAAGGACAAACGTGTCTTAGACAAACATCCCGAAGGACAAATGAACCGAAGGTCCCGTACTGGCAAATACGTCTCTTAGACAAATGTGTCACAAACTCTCGGATAGGAACCCGAACAGTGTTAACGCGTGTCCCATACCACACATTCGCATTAAACGGTTTACTAACCGCTAGTAAATTTCACACTGAAAGTAAAAAACAGTTTACCTCATCTCATCGGTAAACTCGACCCGAAGGTCAAAACGATCAAACGGACAAGTCGAGAATTAACGGATAAGACAAATGCACGTGTCCCATACCACGTGCTTTACCAAACTGTTTAATTCTCTTTCTCATTCGCTCGAATAGTGCAAAAACGTGTATTATATATATAAAATAATTTACTTGAGAAAACAAGCTTTTAAAACCAATTTCCGAATTCGTATTTGGAATCAAACTTTGAAAATTCCCTTATTATAGAGAATATATAGCCTGTATAGCTCAAAAATAATTTAAAAATGTTATATAATAATTATTTAAAATGCCAATTTATTTTAAAAATTATTTCAAAATCGTTTGGAGAAAACCGCGCTCGAAAACAGTGAAAAACCAAAGAAATACGCAAAATCGATAAGTCGAATTCAACTCGATTTCAATACGAAATCAATCCAAACCCAGTATGAATTCAACTCAAATTTTAATAACAAACTCACCAAACTTGGCTAGTCCATTGGTGAACATCATAGCCTTACTCATATTAAAAATCATATAAAATTTGCATCAAAACAAATGACAAAGTCATAACAAATCGAAGGCAAAAGGCTGCGAATTCATGCTGCAAAAACAAGGCATAAGGCAAACTTTCAGGTTGACCTTAAGGTCAACCATACTCTTCCTCAGGTCGACCGCCAGGTCGACCATGAGGAGCCTCAGGTCGACCTAGGGAAGGCTATGGCCTACCTCAAGGTTGACCATTCATATAGGAATTCATTCCCTTCGTTTCCAGGTTGTTTCTCCTGCGCGTACCGATTTTCAAGCAACGGTTTGACAGATCAAATGGCAATATTTTTCAATGAAATTTCATAGGCATGCACATCCACATCTAAACTACTAACTAAAAGAAATCCGGCAACATTTCATTGCCGAAACTGAAAGATTTCAGTCCTCAAAGAAGTACCCCAGAACTGATTTTTATAAGGAAGAAAACTATGAACAAAAATTCACTACAGTAACTATTTTTGTACAGAATGAAGCTCTTTGCTCTTTGATTTAGCCAGATATGTGAGTTATTCAACTCACCTACTGTTGCAAAGCAAAAACTTGAATTTATGCAGAAAGTTTGAGGCTTTGAGGAGAAGAAAGCTTCCAATAACCTATAAAAACTGATAACATCACATGCAAGAAGAAATACATAGTAAAATTAGAAAACCCCTCTTCTCAACTAAGGATCTTGATGAAATAGTGAGGTTGGGAGTGGGATTACCTTTTAATTTACTCTCTAGATTGCAAAAAATTTTAATGTGCAAAACAAATTGAAGGAATTGGCCTGAATTTGCTATATGGAGGAGTTGGTTTCTATTTCTCATTATCTGGTTTCGAAAAGGAAGAAAGTGAAGAATAGAACGTACAGGTGATTTCCTTTTCTCACTTTCTCAATATTTTCCTAAGTGCTAATGGGCTTTGGATCCATTAGTAAAAAGAAAATAAATAGCCTATAGGTTAATTAAACAATACTTAACCAAAATATGTGCATATATCACTTATACACAAAAACAAAAATGCATTTTCTCTCAAGTTTTACAAAAGAAAAATTTGTAAACTTGTATACTTACAAAATAAAACATTTTCTATCATATAAAATATAAATTTATATTTTAAAACATTTTTATTATTAAAATCCTTTATTTCATAATAACATAAAATTTTCACCAAATAAATGTAAAAGTTTACATTTTAACTTCTAAAATTCAACAAAAATCATTTTCTCACTTACAAAAATATTACAAACCATTTTTAACTCAAATTTACAGTTCAAACACATTTCTAAACCAATTTCCATCTTTTTATTTAAATAAACAACCTTTAAAAATCTCATACTTCTTTTTAAAAATTATTAAAAGAAGTAATTGGCAATAATTAATATAATTATTGCATTTTCTCCAAATAAAGCCCATTTTCCGATCATTATTAATCCTGTTAAATAAAATAAAGTTCCAAACTTTATTTTTCTCATTTTATTTTCAAAATTCATTGTTTATTCCAAATAAACAATTAAAATTTCCAATTCTATTTTAATTTACAGTATTAAATTATAACTACTAACAGGTAATCTCCAAAAC
Organism: Allium fistulosum; assembly: GCA_030737815.1. Taxonomy (NCBI): domain Eukaryota; kingdom Viridiplantae; phylum Streptophyta; class Magnoliopsida; order Asparagales; family Amaryllidaceae; genus Allium; species Allium fistulosum. The sequence continues at coordinate 170,443,012 of CM060904.1, forward strand.
CAGGGTTGTTACACTTTGTGTTTTGTGGGCAATTGCTTCAGATCAACTTGGAAGAATATGACTTGGGTTAGGTTGAAGAACTTAGCCAAGGAATTGGCTAGGTATAGGGCTCGGGGCCGAGTCATGCTTGACTTGGTACCGAGGTATGAAGGCTTTGGGAATTTTGATACTTGGTTTGGCTCGTGCACATAAAAGGTTGAGAGAACATAGGAATGGGCTCAAGCAGGGTGGAATGCAAAGGCAACCTAAACATTTAGCTAAAATCTAGCTAAGTGTGGGAAGTCATAACTTGGGTATCAACTCATGCAACAGTCGGTTACCGAGTTATGAATTATGAAGAGTTCTGAACTATGACGAGTTATGAATTTAGATGAGTCCGATTTTGTGATTGAAAGTGACAGCTTCAATGATGGCATAACTGTACTCCGAGACTCAGAGCGAGGGGCTTCGGGCCAGACCTAGGGTATTACTAGAGGATGTTTTAGAACATATGGTGGCACTCTACGATGAATGATGGAAGTCAAGAGTTGTCTCGAATTTAACAACTTAATGATAAGAATTGTATGGTAATCCAAAAGACAAGTTCTAGGACGTGCACCATGAATGGCGCGTGCAAAGGGATCATTAACACATAGAGGTTGCGAAGTGTACTCATAAAGCAGGGGCAAGTGAGGCACCTACTAGGACCATGATGGATCCTGGTCTTCGTGATGGAAGATCTTTCTTCTCTTTGACCTTCCATGACGGGCGGTCTAGTTCCTTACCTATCGAGTAACTTGGATTCGAGTACCATGAAACTAGGACATTGACTATCAGATCGGTTGTCTAGTCCCTGACCATGGGTCATACACATTATCATATATCCAACACACTGAGTGAGTGATGTAAGGACGGATGATGGATGCCATGTTTTCTTTGCTTATTAAGGATGTCACATGACGAAGTAATCTTTGACGTAGCCACCAGGACACCTATTTGTACTTTGATGTAGAGTACACTCATGATGATTATGATATAGAGTAGCATATATCCTATATTATATGTTAACTCTTTAGATGATGGGACAAGTCAAGTATGATTCTCCATACATTATGTCTTAGTATATATACTTTATAATATTATTTGAGATTTTCTACCGCTCACACTATTGTCTGACTTAGGATTTTGTGCTTTGCTCCTTCTTATCTCGGGCACTTTTAAATGAGAAGATTAGATAGCAGGTGTAGGCGACACGTGGAGTTGTATAGATAGATGAGTAGGAGGAGATGATTTCCCATATTTGTGTTTGGACTCATTATTGCTTATTCCACTGTGTTACACTATGGAGCCTATACAATGTCCATTTATATTATTTACGAACTGTTTATCTATTTAGTTTATTATCAATTGTATAAACTATATCAATATTTTGTACGACTATATGGATATGTCACCTTGATTTTTTGGTTTATTCGGTTATTACTTTCTTTCCTGTTTCATATCTATGATGAACATTATATTTTATTCAATATGCTATGAGATATTCGATAGGTTCTGTGATTTTTTAGTTAATTTTCAATCCTGACAACCGTCCTACATCAATCGGGCATTGTAGCAGCACACTATACGGGTATATTGCGTGTCGAAGGTGTAGGGTGGTCATCACACTTGGCATGGTTTAGGATACGTAGTTAACCTGATTTGATACCGGGATCCATCAGCGATAGATTATGTGTTATCACTTTGGGATGTGTCGAGAGAATACAAGATAGCGTATTTGTGATATATTTTGGTTTTCAAAACTATATCGTAATATATATACATATATACACACGCACATATACATACATACATACATATATATATATATACATATATTTATACACACACACACATATTTATATAGTATAAAGCCGCATTGCACAGGGTACTGCTTATGCAGAATTCCTTATAGAGAGACTGATCATTCTTATTACAAATTAAAGGATGAGTCATCACATGAGAAATGCTGCTAGAAACTCCATTTCTATAGTAGACGAATGATCTTATTCATAAGTTGCTAATCCAGATATGTAGAAGATGTTTAACACCCTGATGAGGAACATGCTACAAAATGCTCAGGTGGCTACTTCTGATGTTGCTATTGGCGGTGGTGCTCTGGTGCAGGCGTCCAGAGTCGAATTCATTAAGGTGAATAAAAACTTCACTAGTCTAGGTGGAAAATCATTCTAAGGAATGAAGTCGGCTATGGAAGTGTAGGATTATTTAGATATTTGCAAAGGAATTTTTGATGACTTAGAACTAGAGGATGATATGAAAAGAATGTTGGCTTCTCAATAGCTCTAAGGCGATTTATGAACTGGTGGAATGTTATGAAGGTTCTTTCTCCCAAGGACCAATTAACTTAGGACCGGTTCAAATCAAACTCGAGGAGAAGTTTATACTGGTAGCTTAAAAGTTAGCCATGTTTCCATAAGTTTGCAAACCTAAAGTAAGGATACATTGTTGGGTTTGATGCTTTGTCAAAATTTGGGATGTCTTTCATTGACACTCCACTAAAGAAAAATGAGAAACTTATCATCAGCTTAGATGACCCCTAGGGAGAGAGACTCGTGAGTCATATTGATGAGACCTTCAAAATGATAATCGAGAAGACTTTATGGCATGAGAGTCTTTATCCAAAGCAAATGATTGTTCTCAAAGACAAGCTGAAGTTGTAATCAGGTGGAGGAGGCAAGAGGAAGTGGAATAATAACAACAAGAAATGTAGTTTTAGAATAAAGGCCAACAGAAGAGAAGGACAACCCCAACTTGCTACAAATGCTTAGAGAAGGATCACTATAGTGGAGACTACAATGCCGAGGAGAAAAGCTGTTACAACTGCAATAAGCTTGGGCATATCCAAAGGACTTTTTAGAATAGCCAAAGCAGAAATATAGTGAAAGCATATGCTTTCAATGGTGTCCTAGCTTCATCGAGTGCTCCATCGGCAAAAGAGAAGGGAAAGTGCGTCGCTATTCAAGGTATGCTTTCTAATTATGATATTCCCATACGTGTTTTGTTTGATACCAAGGCTTCACATTCCTTCATATCTAATTACTTAGTGGATAAGTTAGGATTTAAACCCAAAATTGTTGACCAATCTTTAATTGTGACGATTGTTGGAGGCTCTACTAGCCTATGTGGTGTTTGTCATGGTTTGGTCTTATCAAGTCATGGTTGTTCTATTACTTGAGATTTCTTTGTTTTGGAGTGGGCTTTGGTATTATTTTGGGTATGGACTAGCTTCAAAGATAAAGAGTAGTAGTGGATTTTAAGAGGTCGTTAGTGATGATAGGGGTAGAATATGGATGTAAGGTAGTGTTGGGCCGCCTACTAGATGACGAGATGATGGTTAGCTTTCTATATTCGCTCAGTATCCCACATGATAAGTTATAATTAGTATATATTACTAGGGAATATTCGGACATATTTTTGGAAGTGACCATACTTTCGCCACATAGAGAGATAGAATTCTTGACTTAGTGAAATTCGCTAGACCAGTGGTTATGCCTTTAAGGAGGATAGCGTCTAGAGAGTAAAGAGAGCTCGAGGTCCAAGTGAATGACCCATTAAGGAAAGGGTTCATTCGCAAGAGTATTTCTGAGTAGAGAGCACTCGTAGTATTTGCCACGAAGGTGGATGGTTCCCTTAGATTGTGTGTCAATTACCGTGAGTTTAATAAAGCAACGAAGAAGAACGAGCATCCACTCCCATATATTGATGACTTGTTCGATCTGGTCCATTGTGCTTTGATGTTTTCTCAGTTAGGTCATGTGATAAGATTTCACTAACTAAGGCTAGCAAAGGAGAGTGGCCAATTATAGCATTTCATACACCGTCTTGTTTTTATGAGTGGTTAGTCATGTCATTCGGGCTTAGCAATGTGCTGACATACTTTGTGTATTTCATGAACCTTGTTTTCGAAGATCAACTAAATAAATTTGTGCTTGTGTTTGTTGATGAAATTCTTGTCTTCTTATGGATGGAAGAGGAACGCATGACACACTTGAGATTTGTACTTGAGGTGTTGAGAAAACACCGATTAAAGGTGAACTTTTTAAAGTGTCACTTCTGGAGAGCAAAATGCAATTTTTGGGCCTTTTTTTCTAAGCAAGGCATTTTCATAGATTTTGCAAAAGTTGTAGTAGTCCAAGATTGGAATAGACCCAAAATTGCTACAGATATAAGAAGTTTCTTCAGGTTAGCTGGATATTATAGATGGTCCATCCAGTACTTCTCTAAAGTGGGCTACACCATTTACTCATTTGATGACAAAGAATTAGACTTGAACTTAGGATGCGAGGTGCGAGCATACATTCGTGAGTATGAAAGAGAAGTTGACGACTACATCGATGTTGACCATTCTAAGTAGGAACGAAGAGATGACGGTATAGATCGATGCTTGTGGTACCAGACTAGACATGGTATTGATGCAGAATGGTAAGGTTGTCGCATATGAGCCGACAATTGAAGCTACATGCGAGTAAATATCTGAACTATGATTTAGAGTTTGCAATACTCGTGTTTGCACAGAAGATTTAGAGGCATTTAAGTACCACTTTTCGCATAAGGATCTTTACATTCGCCATCTGCAATGGTTAGAGTTCTGGCCTCCTATGACTTTGATATTGCATATATGCAAGGGAAAGGAAATGTAGTCACCGATGCATTGAATATGAGATATGCAAGCTTAGGAGCTATATTCCTAGAGTGGATGCAGTTAGAGTATATTGTTGGTTATGATTTTCGACCAAGATGTGAGCTATAACTAGAAATGTTGGAAGGCCTGACTATCAAATCTACTCCGATTGAGCGAATTGGTATTAATCAGAGACATGATGCCATATTAGCTGAGATTATTTCTAAGCTCGAGGATGGAGTAGAATCTGAAGAGATGAGGTAGTATAGACTTGACCAAGATGGTTGACCCAGTAAAGATGGAAGATTGTTTATACCTGGCATTGATGGGTTAAGAGATGAGGTATTACGAGAGTACCATCAGTCGAGATTGACTATACATCCCGAAGGCAATAAAATGTACAAAGATATGAAGTAGACATTCTATTTGGAAGGGATGAAGGACGTTGGGACATTCGTCCCGAAGTGTATGAATCACCTGTTAGTGAAGGCAAAACAGAAGAAGCCTAATGGTTTTATGCAACCGCTAGAAGTTCCCAAGAGGAAGTGGGAGCTAATATCGATGAACTTCATCGATGGATTGTTGTAGGCTAGAGGAGGGCAAATAACATTTGGGTCATAGTCGATAGGTTAACCAAGAGCGCCAGATTTATACCCATGAATTCAAATAGAACTACAGCCAAATTGGTCGAGTTGTATGTGAAGTCAATAGTGTGTTTCCATGGTGTGCCGAAGAGCATTGTAAGTGACCGAGACCCATTGTTCACTACTGAGTTTTATAAGAGCATACATGAGGTGTTTGCGCCAAAATTGGCCACAAACCCCAAAAGTAGCGAAAGCGCTAGTATTTACACACAAATCCTCAATATATTAACACAGATCTTAGATCCAGTTAATGTAGAAAATAAAAATGGAGAAATAACCAAATTAGAATGAAAGAAAATGGGAAATGACACGAGATTTATAGTGGTTCGGCTATCTCTGGCATACGTCCACTTTGAATTGATCCTTTTATTCCTTTCGTATTGAGATTACAGTTACAAGCCTTTGAAATCAGTAAACAAACTGGCAGAGTTTCACCTAGAAAAGCGGAAGAATATCCCTTTTTAGTTGCCATAGAGCTGCTATTTATAGGTGCAGATCTGAAAATATCCGCCCCAAAACCTGGAATACCTCTTCTCATGCGCAGGTGGGCCCACCAGATCGATCTGGAGTCGTTTGGGATCGATCCTGATCGATCCAATTATAATTCGTATCGATCAAAAAATAGTTCAATGAAGCTGAGATTGATCATGGACGTTCTTGAGTGAATAAGCAAGCTCCTGCAAAAATTTCATAGCATTTGGACTTGTAGAATGAGAGTTATGATCGATCCAAGTTTGTATTTCTCAATGTAGGCTAGTAGCTTCGTATCCATCATTGCTTCATATCCATCACATTCCACTGCCTCGTGTCCATCATTCATATCGATCCCTGACCGCTCGCTGCCCTTCGTATCCATCCCTTCTTCGTATCGATCCCAAGTGTCAATGTTGTTCGTATCGATCCCCTGCTTTGCATTCCATCTTGATCGCTTGTATGGATCAATACAAACACGATCGATACGAAGTGTGCCTCCATATCCAACAACTGCCGCCCTTCGTGTCCATCTCCCACTTTCTTCTTCATATCGATCCTTTACTTGGATCGATACGTACTATGATCAATCCGAAGCAAAGTGCATTTTCCATATCCATACCCATGTTGATCGATACGAACCATATCGATACGAACTGATTTCCCATGAATATTGATCCATCCATATCTTGAGCATACGAACTCCGTTTGACCTGAAATTTGAAATGCAGCCTTTCCTAGCCTTGTTCATTATTCCCAATCGATCCCACCTTGATTGGAGCTTAGTCCAATTTTGACGGTATCGATCATAGACTCATTTCCAATCGATCTCCAATCTTGATATCCATCCTTTTTAACCGATCTGTTGATATCTCGGCATTGACCAAAAGGCGTGGTAACATTTTCCCCCCAAAACATGCCTTGCGATAGGAAGGCTTATTTTGAATAGCTTTAAATCCGTCATCCGAAATCCATATTCCTTCCATAGCCATACCTTCTGATCCATAATCCAATCCATTACCAAGCCATTCTATCCAAGTGCCATAGCCATATCCTTGTCCAAATCCGCGATTGCTCCGAGTCGATATCCGATTCCGAATCCAATAACCAAATCCTTAGCCAATTCCATATCCATCTGAACCCGTCCACTGAGTTTTAATCCATTCATATCTAGAATCCAATAACCAAATCCATGACCCCATCGGGTCGCTTTATCCACGTCCGGGACCTTGCCGAGTCCAAATCCAAAGCCGGGACCTCTCCGGGTCCAAATCCAAATCCGTAGTCCTTACTGGATCATTTTATCCTGCTCCGGCCTCGTCTTTCCTGTCGGGGGCTTTTATATTCTCCAGCCTCGACTCTCCGGTCGAGGACTTTTGTATTCTCTGGCCTCGACTCTTCGGTCGATGACTTTTATATTCTCCGGCCTCGACTCTCCGATCGAGGACTTTTGTATTGCGTTCGAGTCCATTCCATCGCTCTCTGGCGAAGGGACTCGTAACTTGCGATTACTGCCCCGTCTCTTTGGTCGGGACCATAATCGCATGACATGTATTATTTATTACATTAATCCAAATCCAATCAACACAAAGTCCAATTGACAAAATAAAAATCCATACAACCGAGAAAATCAAATGTCCATAGTACCAAGAAAGAAACCAGAGTCCACAAAAAACAAAAAGAAAACAAGATTTCATAAACCCGAGCATCACGGTTTATCACCATCTCAGAGCATGCCTAGGGACCGTCCTCGATATCTTACATGTGTAAGTGACTTAGCCGCATCACTTCAGGGTTTATTACTTATTTAAAGCCATAAATCCATTCATTTGATAATAAGCTAACGATGCCTAGATCCAATGCCATCTTCGTCTGAGGTGGGCAGTGGCTGATCTTGTCCCACTGCCACAGCTCGATTCCTTACATACTATTGTAGAGGACCATTCCTTACATGCTCCTCAATGATACCCTTCAAATGCCTGCAGTCATTCGTGTTGTGCCACTACAAGAAAAAACCCCATTGACAGCAGCTATTCTCAGCGTTTGTACCTTGAATGCAGTCAACAAAAATCCTGGAGGGAAACTTTTACGTGTGAACGCTGAGAAAACGTAAATAATATAACTTTTCCACCTTATTTTTTCACTTCCCCAATTTACTTTTCTTAGCCTTTCATCTCGTTAACACCTTCACCACCTAAAACCGAATTAAATCTCTCTTCTAATCACCGAAATTCTCCTTCATCACCCTCCCTCCGTCGTTCAGACATCTCCCTTCACCATTCTTTGGATTTCAAATTCGAATCATCACCGCTAGCTGCTCCCTCTATAGGTACTTATTTTTAACTATTCATCAATTTTATTTAGGTTTAAAATGGGTTCTTCGATTAGTTTAATCATACATCAATTTCGATTTTGTTATTTCAGTATGTGTTTCTTTAATCATACATCAATTTCGATTCTGTTATTTAGGTGTAAAATGTACTTTTATATGCGATCTAGTTTCTGTGATTAGCCGTGCTTGGTCAAGTACTATACTGAAAAATATGAGTATTATAATCATAATCAACTTGATTTATTTTAGATGTGAGTGTACAGGAACATGCAAAGAAATATACTGGAACGTTCTTAGTGTTAGAATTTCGTATTAAATCAAGATTATCAGTGAAAAACATGTTGATAGAACTTTATATAGTGTGGTGGGTTAGCTATCATAAGACAACGAAGACAAAGTCACACCCCCTAAACATTCTACAGTCCATATTGAAGAACAATGATTAGACACTCATTTGAGTTCATCTTTAGACAAGAATAAATTGAAAAACAACTATCGGATGTCCTCGGTATATATACTTAACCTAACTTTATCATTTTTGTTGCACGTACAGAGTTTCTTAATTGATTATTATGCAGAATTCTATCTAATCTTAGTTTGTGATTTAAATGAACTAGATCACACTAAACTTTGTTGACCATGAATTGAAGCTAAAACTTTTCTAACCATGTAAACGTAAGCATTCTGTGCTTTGGTTATCTTTTTTAAAATTACAATCACCAAAAATTTGGTAGCTATGTTTTACACCTTACATATCAGTACATGTATATTTCGTTCAAATACATTTGTAACAAAAATTTGCATATTTTAATTTCCTTGTGGATATCCTTATTACAACATACATTTGTAATATCACAACTCACTTCTTTAATTAATTGTTGTATACTAATAGAGTTTACTAAGTTTTTTATCTTCAGTTTCATTATACATTTGACTATATTTTAGTTATTGCCCGATGGCTCCGTAAGGGAGTGATAATATTATGCAGGCAGATAAGCATTAGATTAATTAGGTCCAATGGGACTGGACTAGAAGCCCAACTAAATTTTTATGGTTAATGCAGTTCCGTTGGAGAAAAAGTAATTCCAACTGCTTGCTCGTTTAATATGGTGAATTGTTATTTTAGAAAACTTGTATGATTTTGCAGCAATAAAGAAGTTACAGAAGTCAATAATTATTAGCAGTATAAGAAGTACATGGTGTATTTTAGTATTTATATGAACATATAAAATAATAAGTTCCTTCAGTTCAAATCCAATCTGATAACATTTAATAACATTTATTTACTAATAAGTTACTTATCTATGCATATACCATTGCAACCACTATTTTCTTGAGTATGTGTTGTGTCCCCTAAAGCCTCACTTAGTTTTTTTTAATTTTTTATGTGTGATTGAATTACTTGTGCAGTTGACTGATATGATTCACTACCATAGTTTTATATAAAAAAATGGAAAGCATCTAAAATGTACACTTTTTTCCTGAATCTGAGTGTCCTATCTGTAGTAGATTAGTATGACAACCCTTAGAATAAAGATAAGAAGTTCTAACGAATTTTGTCCACAATCATTTATTCGACTATTATATGTGTGTATGTGTACATACATGCAATTATGTATGTGTGCACAGGGTCTTGAAGAAGGATCCCTGGCTATTTGTGTGAAGTCTGTAACAAATGAAATGGTTCCAATTATTCAGCCTGCACTTTGCCCTGTCAATACACTAAACATACACAGAAGTCCACTATCCACTAGTTTACAGTAAAACTAGTTACTGTATAATGCAAATTATTTCCTTATTCAGCCTGCAATTTACATATCCATGGACAAAATGTGACCAGGTTCAAATGCTTCAGCTTGCATTTTGCCTTTTCATCTCTAACTTGTACTTATGTAAATTGTAGGTTTTAAAATATACAATATGTAAATTGTAGTGTTTCATTGTCAAGGTTTATTGTTTAAACTTGCTACCATTGCATATTTTGTTCTGAGAATCTGGATTTTGGGGATTGTGTGAATAATAGTCGAATATAGATTGATTTTTACTAGTTGCAAATCAAAAGCTTCAAACTATTTATGCATGCATGCCTATACATGTGCGCACATACATACATATGGAAATGTTCCACTACACCCTATCCATGCCCCTATGTATTTTTTGAGCTACACAACTCTGAATAAAACAAAAGTCTGTGGAGACACCTACATCATTTAGGGAGTCCATTAGTTATATACTTTTCCATTAGTTAAATACTAATATTAGTTATCCTTATTAACATGTATGCTCTGATAGCCGGATACGATGACAATTGTTTCTTTTACAATGCTATCTTGATGCTCTTGGCTATTCACCTAAACAACTTTGCATGCCTTTTCTATCAGTTCCACATAATGCTTTCCTTTTCTGCACCATGATAGATTTACCTTGTCTGGGCAGTAATTGAACTATTGTTCCTTTAGGTTCTCAGTTTTTGTAAAGAGGAACCGGAAGCAAAAATCTCTCTTGCCATGGATGCAGTGATAAGAGTATTCAAACGTGTTTCCGACTTTGAAACAAATAATATAGGATCTTCCACTCTTACGACCATTTAACTATTGGTGCCATCGACTCATCAACTCATTTGATTGGAAAACAAGGAGCTTTAATTAAATCAATTTAAAAGACTTCTGGTGCCATAATAAGGATTAATACTGGAGGTACATGCAGCAATTGCTTTTTTTAATAGTGTGTGATCATATATTTATTTACTCTGTCAGGTAATAGTATCACTCTCACTGTTTACATTTATTGAAAGCGTTTTATGATCTTTTTTATTTTAGTTCTCTTTAGATATATACCATGTTTTGTTAGTATGAACATGCAAATTATTTCCATGCAAATTAGTTAAGAATGTACTACTTTCTAAATTGAAGTCATTCAATCGTTCTAACAATAAATTGAAGTAGCAATATTTTTTAGCCTACTTAATCTGACAAGATTGCGGCAGATGTTAGATTACATCATCATGTATTTCTCTTTTTGTATTTCCAAATAAAGAAGCATCAGTGATAAGGGTGTTGTTCAAGTGAAATTCAATATCTGATGTGTGGTGGATGGCATTAGCTAGCTGCTACAATCCATATAACTTAAACCTTGTTTTAGTTTGCATGTTTCTAATTGCCTAATTACCTTGTTTCAATTTGTAGATTTGAGTTCTGTATCATTTTACAATCAGCGTGTATTAGTAGTTAACTGTTTCAGTATGTAATCATGCCGGCTTAATAAAACTAGCAGTATGTAATATCACATGTACTTGAAATTTTTCTTCAAGCACTAGTCTTTTTGAAGCACGGTATCAGGCTAGCGTTACTATAACCTAGAACGAGCTCTTTCAATGCCGTCGCTTTTCTAGGAGTGCAATTTTGTTAACACCTTACAGTGTGTTAACTTAACTTCAACCACATGATTGGAATTTGGAAAACCAACTCATTTATCTTATAACCAGATGAATTGAAGTTAACATACTCTCGAAGGGTGCGTCTATTCGGTCCTAAAGGGTTTCAACTCCCAACAAATGCTGGGCACATAAAACTTTGTGGGTTAATCTCCTTGAGTAAGCCATTTCACTTTTTATTTTTAAATATTATACTGCTTCAGTATGTGACATTGTCTACAACTACTCAACACTTTGCTTGTATTCACTTATCAATTTTTCATCATGTGGGTTGTGTAGAATTTGCAAGTAAAATGCATTGGTATTTCTTGGAGTCCTTGTTTCATCATTGCTTCCCTGATGAGAATAGAGAAGAAGTCTCTTCAAGGTTAGAAATAGTGTCCTTTGCTTGTTAGTTGAATGCTTGTTTCTTACAGTCATTTGCAGTCCTTATTTCTTTGTCTGTTTGTTTTTTTTTGGTGTTTGTTGTTGCAGAGGCACTTGAAACTTTCAAGGAAGTATGTGAATTTGTTCCTTCTAATCAAGGATTCCTTGACCAGGTTTAACAGCACTACTAATGCTTGTTAGCATCATTTTCTTTTTGTGTAGGTTGCATGGGCATAAGTTTTATGTTAACTAAGTTAACTTTGTTTTATAAAAATTAAACAAGTTTATAAAAATTAAACGAGTTTATAAAAATTGACTAAATTTTATAAATTTTTAACTAAGTTTTATTATAAAACTAAGTTTCTAATATTAATTAAGTTTTATAAAGATTTAACAAACTCGACGAAGTATATAAAAATATAAATTAACAGAATCTACTACTACTACAATAATAATAATAATAAACAACTAAGATTTATAAATATTAAATAAGTTTATAAAAATTAGTCAAGCAATATAAAATTTAACCAAGTTAACTAAGTTTTATAAAAATTAACAAGTTTAGTTTACAAAAATTTACTAAGTATATATAAAAAATATATATAACTAAAGTAGAGAGTAAGCAATATCTTCACACTGTCACATAGTATTTTCTTTGTTGTGTTTCTCTTAAGGTGGCGTGCATTGAAGGCTTCCTAGCATTATACAAAGGCATTTGAAGCTACATAGGCATCTACATGTAAGGTGGTAGTTTCAACTGTTACGATTCCTTCGAGTTTTCAATTCCTAGCTGGTCCAGTTTCCTTCATTGGCCTTTGTCAAGCTAATTTATTTTTTCAGGTACAAAAAATAAAATAAAAATATGTTACAGTGGTTAGAGTTCAAAAAACTTATGGCTAGACTTCAAGGCAGTGGTACAAATACAATAGAAGGAGAAGAAAGTGTGTGGTGGACTAAATCTAAATATCAGATACTTTTCATCTAACAAATTGTTGAAGTTCTGAATTCCTCTTACTGTATTATATATTCTGATGTTTTAGCCAAAATTTGGGAAGTTTAATGTATTTCAACGCTATCATCACTCCTATAAGGCTGCTGAAGAGTTGTGTTCAAGTATATTTTCGTCTCAATATATTTGAATTACATAATAAGGTCGATATCTGCTAGTTAAAGTCTTCTAGTTTAAATAATCATATGTTAATGTTCACTTTTTGCTTTTTTAGTTTTTGTACATCCTATAATAATGCTCCTCATATGACAAAATATAACATGCTTAATTATTTATTTAGAAAATTAATCACTTTACAGTTTAAAAAATTGAATGTTGGTGACAGTTGCAATTGAACAAGAAATTTAACCTATAGTGTATAGCTATTACAAGGGAGGAACTTCGAGTAGTATGTCTAAATGTTATTATAACTGTGAGCATTATATCTGAATAACTATATTAGGAATGAATTGTAACAAGGTAGCAGTAAATTCATTTCTGTCATTAGCATCGTTCAATATTCAGGGAATAAACAGTTTTGGGTTTAACTAAAATAACAATATGTTCACACTGTATCTATTAAGTGAATCCTATCTTCCCTCATCGTGGAATGGTAAACAAAGTTTGGCTGTTTAAATGAGCCATCTAAAATATTAATGGGAGTGGATTGCAGAAAAGAGGTGAGACCTTCAGAATGACAGGGTGGGGTTGGTTTATAGATACAAGTACCTGAACGAAAATTAAAATTTGTGAAGTTTAACAAACAAAAAAGCAACACATCTTCAATTCATAAAATAATTATGAAAGGCAATGCCTCAGTTTGTACTTGTATCAAACTGAAGTAGTATATGTTCCAGAGCCTTTAGATGTTGGGCGGTTACTATAAGTGTAGATCATATTAGATGAACATAAAATAACATTGTCAATAGCTGGGACAATAAATCCTTATCCTCTTCTTTATTCCCAGTTTGCATACATCCAGTAATTTAATTTAAGCAGTTAGATATAATTTTTATTTGTTTATGCAGCTGCATGAAAGTATAAAATTCATGGATGTTATTTTATTTAAACTTTCATTTTTCCATAAGCAGCATGAAAGTATAAAATTCAGATGCTAACCTTTTTCTATAAACAGGATAATTTGATCGCCAAGGGGCACACTGTATTAATCTTCTCTCAAACACGGAAAATGTTGAATCTTATCCATGTATTATTCTGCCTCAATATGCATGCTTGTTACATATTCATGTAAAGAAAAAAATTTCAATTATTAACTAATTGGTTAGGCACGGTTCTATCAGTATAACTTTTCTTATCCCAGTCATAAATGAACCAAGTACTCCTTTTATCTAACTACAAGACTGGATACAGATAAAAATCTGATCCATTGACGTGCCTCTGCATTGAGGTACTTGCATATTAAATCATGAATCAAAAATACAATAGATAGCTAAACTAGACAAGCTTAAACTTAGTTGAGTGTACTATAGGGGTATGGAATTTTTCGTTGCTGTGCATCAGGTCAACAACTCGACAAGGTTATGGCTATTTTTGTTATGTTAGAAATTTGAAGTTTGATGGATCTTTCTTTATACATTTCATTTTGGGTTTCGTAATTTCTGTTAATTTACTACCGGTATACACATTTTATTTCTGGTTGAATGGGCATTAACATGAATAAATCAAGTTCATCTCCATGGCTTACCACATCAAAAAAGTAGATTACTTTGTTGTTGGTTGTTCACTCTCTTACGTGGAGGAGTTTTTTTTCATACTCATAGGTTGATGTGTCATTTTGTACATACCTGAAAGGTCTGTCTTGACTTAGAGCTGAATACCGGCACGTGTACACAACTGTATAAAATAACTGCTGCATTCACACACATACAAAATTTTTGAAATAGTCTCCTCGACTAAAATATGTACATTTCTACAATCTCTGTACATGCTCTTATGAAGCCGAGCTCACCAGTATGGATTCTAGTTGTGTCTAGGACAAAGAAACATATTTGATTAATCCAAATAAACATCGTCGATTCCTTATATTATTATTATTCAACAGAACCAAAAGCCTTCACATGTCCTTGGATTACTGGATCTTCATTTACTACTCACAGGATGTTGACAAAGCCATGGTTAGTGATAGCTCAACAACAAAAAGTCAAGAAAAAAAGACGGAAGGAGGAATCTTGCCGAGTTCAGACTGCCCTGTTGGCAACAATTCAGTAAACCAATGTCTAACTATCTTCGTACTGCCACTTTTCATTTTCAGCCTGTATTTGAACTACTTTTATGCACGTTTTGTCGATAATATTAGATGCAAACTTGCTTTCTAGATATTGTGCATTTGTCTAATTTTGTATGCAGTTGGTTTATAAATTTTATCTCTCTTTACGGGTTTATGTAAACTTTGTTCATGGATATTGTGTTCAACTTATTTTATGGAAGTGATTAATAGTTATGCTTTTATTTTACAATTTTTAGTTTGATTTGTTTATGTTATGTACATTAACTAATTAAAATATAATTAAATGTAGTTTATATTAATGATATGTGTGAATATTGCAATGGCACAACATTGCTGTCAATTCTTTGGAAAAAAAATGCATATCCCTACGACAACGTTTATACATTGCTGTCAATTCATTGGAAAAAAATGCATATCCCTACGACAGCGTTTATACATTGCTGTCAATTCATTGGAAAAAAATGCATATCCCTACGACAGCGTTTATACATTGCTGTCAATTCATTGGGAAAAAAATGCATATCCCTACGACAGCGTTTATACCTTGCAGTAGAAAACTATTAACAGCGTTTATACCTTGCAGTAGAAAAATTATTAACAGCGTTTAAAAAACGTTGTAGAAAGTGGGTTTTTGACAGCGTTTATATTTTGCAGTTAAAAATTTAGGGTCAACGACCGCATGTCGTTATACAACGTTTTTAAAAACGCTGTGAAAACTTTTAACAGCGTTTTTCAAACGCTGTGAAAAGTCTTTTTTCTTGTAGTGTGCCCATCCAGGTCATGGAATAGGCAGTGCTTTCCCAATGCCCATTCGTGTTCAGAGGGTTCCCTTTTTGCCGTCCTTCGATACTGGTGGCGCCCTCGAGTATCTAAGTAAATCCTTTCTTGAGTTTCAGTTAAATCTGTGTAAGAAGAGAATTTAGATTCCCTCCATTGCCTTTTCGATCGTTCATTTTCCTTTTTCCTTTATCGTCCTTGTTTGAATCCTCCCTAGGCGGACCTCCACCTTTTACCGCATAAACTTCAGCCTCTCTCCCCTCTCTTTCAACCTTCACATCTTCCTATCGTTAAAACCTTTTTACTTCATGATAAAACTCTCCGAGATCCATCGGCGGATCCCACTCCAATGATATCTTAAAATCTGAATCATCCACAATTCTTGAGACCCCTGCCATCAAAATCACCGACGGATCGGGTCGATCCACCGAAGCTACTGCTGCATTGAATCTGGTTAAGAAATCCTTAAGTGATTCTCCCTTCCATTGTTTCATCGATGTTAATGTCATCACATTCTTGGGTCTCACGATGTTGACATGAAATTGCCTCATAAATCTCTCAATCCTATCCGTCCAAGTGCCAAGTGAGCCGCTCTCTAGTTGTCTGAACCATAGTGCTGCTATATCTGTCAGATACAAAGGGAAGCACCGAGCCATAATCACCTCCGATGCCCAGTGCTTCCATATGCCTCATGTACCTCGTCAAGTGAATAACGAGATCCGTTCTCCCATCATACATCTCCAGCTTTGGTAGTTTGAAATCCGGTGGATTCCTAGCCTGCCTGATCACAGGAGTGAAGGGACTCTTGTTCACATCCTCCAAATCCCTACTCACCAATCCTCCCCTCATAGTCCGTCTGATCATCTCCACTAACCTATCGTTGCCATCAAGTGGTAGCCTCTGTCTGCGATCTCCAACTTGCCTCCCAAGTCTGCGAGGGAATCCTAAAACCTGTCCTTCTGGACGAGCATCCATATCCCGATCAACGCCAAACTGCACAGCGCCGCCTGGTCCCACTCTATCCTAAATCCCGGTTGCTCCATGCTCGTGATCCTGATTCTGAACTGTCTCTGCTCCTGCTGCTCCTGCTTCACGATCACTATTTCCAGCATTTCCTGCAGTTACGTTATCTTGATTTTGCACTCCAGCTTGTCCAACTTGTCAGAGTAGGTTATGCATCATCTCCTCCTGCCTTTATAGCATCCCTTCCTGCATAGCATCCATCATCATCTCCGTCTCATCTCTGGTGATGAAAACCGAGGTCTGATTAGCTCCTGAAGAAGCCTCCTGACTTCCTTCATGCTGACTCCTTTCCGTTCACTGTCTCCTTGTTGATTGCTTAGCCATTGCTTCCCAAAATCGACCCTTTAGCTTTCCAAATCTGAACTCCAAACCCGGTATAGCGGGTGCTAGTCCTTCTCAGTGAAAGCACCAAAGTGTTTGCGCCAAAATTGGTCACAAACCCCAGAAGTAGTGAAAGCGCTAGTATTTACACACAAATCCTCAATATCTTAACACAGATCTCAGATCTAGATAATGTAGAGAATAAAAATGGATAAATAATCAAATTAAAATGAAAAAAATAGGAAAATACATGAGATTTATAGTGGTTTGGCTATCTCCGGCCTACGTCCACTTTGAATTGATCCTTTTATTCCTTTTTTATTGAGATTACAGTTACAAGCCTTTGAAATCAGTAAACAAAATGGCAGAGTTTCGTCTAGAAAAGCAGAAGAAGATCCCTTTTTATTTGCCATAGATCTGCTATTTATAGGTGCAGATCTGAAAATATCCACCCCAAAACCTAGAATACCCTTCTCATGCGCAGGTAGGCCCACCATATCGATCCGGAGTCGTTTGGGATCGATCCTGATCGATCCAAGTATAATCCGCATCGATCCAAAAATAGTCAAATGAAGCTGAGATCGATCATGGATGTTCTTGAGTGAATAAGCAAGCTCCTATGAAAATTTGATAGAATTTGGACTTGTAGAATGAGAGTTATGATCGATCCATGTTTGTATTTCTCAATGTAGGCTGGTAGCTTTGTATCCATCAATGCTTCATATCCATCACATTCCACTGCCTCGTGTCCATCATTTATATCGATCCCTGAACGCTCGCTGCCCTTCGTATCCATCCCTTCTTTGTATCGATACCAAGTGTCAATGCTATTCGTATCGATCCCTTGCTTTGCATTCCGTCTTGACCACTTCGTATGGATCGATACGAACACGATCGATATGAAGTGTGCCTCCATATCCAACAACTGCCGCCCCTTCGTGTCCATCTCCCACTCTCTTCTTCGTATCGATCCCTAACTTGGATCAATACATACTGTGATCGATCCGAAGCAAAGTGCATTTTCCATATCCATACCCATGTTCATCGATACGAACCATACCGATACGAACTGATTTCCCATGAATATTGATCCATCCATATCTTGAGCATACGAACTCCGTTTGACCTGAAATTTGAAATGCATCCTTTCCTAGCCTTGTTCATCATTCCCAATCGATCCCACCTTGATTGGAGCTTAGTCCAATTTGACGGTATCGATCATAGCCTCGTTTCCAATCGATCTCCAATCTTGATATCCATCCTTTTTAACCGATTTATTGATATCCATCCTTGACCAAAAGGCGGGGTAAGATTGGAGGATCACCCTCAAACCGACAACTAAACTTAGAGAGTTAATCGTATATTGGAGGATCTTTTGCGGCTTGCATACTCGACTTTAAAGGCTCATGGATGATCGCTTACATCTCGTTGAATTTGCATACAACAACAATTATTAGTCTAGCATTGATATGGAACCATTCAAGGCATTGTATGGCCATTCGTGCAATGCTCCTTCATGTTGGTGTGAAGTGGGAAAAAAACTGATACTTGGGTCGACTATGATCAGAGAGACTTTGAAGAAGATCGAGATCATTTGATAATGAATGAAAGCTGCATAAGATAGACATAAAAGTTGTGTTAATAAGAGACGTAGAGATTTAGAGATCTCTGTCAACGATATGTTGTTTGTCAAGGTTTCTCCATTGAAGAACGTAATTCGATTCAGTGCTAAAGGAAAGATGGCAATGAGGTTCATAGGTCCTTTTCCGGTACTAGAGATGATTGAGAATCTAGATTATAGAGTCGACTTACCCCAGAAGATAGCGGGCATGGACAATATATTCCACATTTCTCACTTGCAGAAGTTTGTGCATGACTCAAGCGTGATTATCGCATAGGATCAACTAGATGATATCAAAATTGAACCACAAGCTTCAAGACCTCGCAATCCATTTCGTATCATTGGGCTGATAGAAGCATCTTAGAATAAAGATAGTGAAGTTAGTGAAGGTTCAATTAGTTGAAAGTGAAGGCAATTGCATGTGGGAATAGTGGACACTACGAGGGCTTCATATCCAAAGCTCTTTACATGGTAAAGTCCACTATTTGTCATATTTACTTTCACTTTTGATATCATATAAGATAGTTTAGTATCTCACATGCTAGGATAGGTTCATCTATATTATTCAGTACATGGCTGGCTATTTGAGATGTTTGATGATTGCTAGTGGTTGTTAGGCATGTAGTGTAACTATGTTTGACTATTGTTTGATTTATTCAAGGATTTCAGAGGCGAAATTCCTAAAGAGGGAAGAGTGCAATGATCCGTATTTTACATATCGAATGATCATAAAATATTATATTTTAATTCATTTGAGGTCGCATGACTCTATAACTTTGGGGAACATCTACTAGGGGCATTCCTACCACTAGAATTTCTATCAGACAATTTTGACCTTGAAAATTTTATGGATCCTATAACTTTTCATAGAAGCTGAACTAGGATCCAAAACCACTTTTATTAGATCGAGATAATGGTTTTCTTTTCGTAGAATGGTGTAAGATATGCTATTTGAAATTTGGATTGATTTTAGATAACTTAGTGTGTTACTACTAGAATAGTGGCTAAGCCCAAAGGCACATTTCGAAATTAAAGCCAAGTGAGGGCCGATGAGACTTTCTATAATCATTTCACACTTCCCAAAAATAGTTAGAGAAGTCACCATTAATATTCTCCAAGCCATAAACCACCCAAAACCTTATATTATTAGTCAAATCTTGTCATTAAGAAAGGGATAGCGGGGCTAGCACTTGTTTTTAGATATTTGGAGCTTCTTGGATTTTGAACTACTATTGTTCATCTCGGGATTTGGATCATTTTTATGTTGCTTTGAATTTTTAGTTGAGTAGTTTGAACTTCTCACTTACTAAATAGTCACTGTATGCTTTAAATGATGTTTTTAAAAATGACTTGTGGACTTTAAAATATGTTTTACTAAACATCTATATCATTTACAAATTATTTTATAAGATTTTATGTAAAGTGCATCTAACTCATTTATGTGTTCTTATGACTATCCCATCTCCTTTGCATATAGATTTAGGCTATGATTTGATATGCATATATGTTTTTTCTGTCTAAACGTATGATATATATTGAATGCTTGCATGTATTTTATGTATTTGGTTGATACGTCAATCAAATGGAAACTTAAAAATTGGGGAGATGGCGTTACAAGTCATCATCAACTTGATAAATAGTAGCCAAATTGTAAGCGTATTGAGAGGAATGATAAAGAAAGTCATATGATGCAATATTTCAAATTTTAGGTCATTTGGAGTTCGTTTGCTCAAGTTATGGAAAAGAGAAGTATTGGATTCGTAGAGCTTCTACTTCGAGTTTCAAGGGCAAAGACCTTGGGTTTGGAAGGCATTTGCTTTGAGTTGACTCCGAGGAGCAAGGGAGCTACTTGGATCAATGCTACTGCTTTAGTTTCCAAAGGTAGAAACTTTGAGTTTTGTAGGTAATTGATACAGGTCAACTTGGAAGGAGGCGACTTAGGTTGGATTGAAGAACTTAGCTAAGGAGTTGGCTAAATATGGAACTCGGGGACCAAGTCATTCTTGACTTGGTATAGATCTATGAAAGCTTTGAGAATTTTGACGCTTGGATTGGCTCATGCACATGGGAGGAATGGACTCGAGCAAGGTGGAGTGAAAAAATGACCTAAACATTGAGTGAAAAAATGTTAAATATGAGAAGACTTAATGATGGGATAGTTGTAACTTAAGACTCGAAGCAAGGGGCTTCTGGCTAGACCTAGGGGATTACTAAAGGATGCTTTGGGACATTATGATGGAACTCTATGACGAATGATAAAAGTCAAGAGTTGTCCCAAATTTAAAAAATCAATGATGAGAAATGTTTGATGATCCAAAGATGAGTTCTAAGACATGCTCTACCATGATGTGTACATAGGGATCGTTGATACATGGAGGTTTCAAAGTGTACTCGTTAAGATGGGATAAGTGGGGACACTCACATGAGCCATGACGGGTCTTGATCTTCATAACCTTTCTTACCTTAGACCTGCCCATGATAGGCAGTCTAGTTCTTGGCTTACTGAGTAGCGTGGATTCGAATATCGAGAAACTAGGACATTAACAATCATATAGGTGGTCTAGTACCTGACTATGATGGGTCATACGAGTTACCATAGATCCAACACACTGAGTGAGTGATTTGAGGATGGATCATGGATGCCATGTTTGCTTTGTTAGGGATGTTATATGACGTAGTTAGCTTTAATGTTGATACCTGGTGTAACGACCCAAAATTTTGAACAAATCAAATTGAGGATATTTAAATTATTTTAAATATTTGAACGATGATTTAATTTGAATCCCCGATATAACTTTGAATTTGGTGATTAAATTATAAAATTTAATCTATTGTAAGTTGGATAAAAATTTGAATCTTCATTTTTAAGCTGAAGAAAAATATTTTAAAAGCTTGTAAGAGTCGTATTGATTTTACTGAAGATAACAGAAGCTTCAAAATCAAATTTGAAAATGGTTTGTTCAGTTTTGAAAATTATCGTTCGTATCGATATTTAAAAATAGTCAATTTTCACACAGTCTCGGAATTCGACGAAACCGGTTCCATTGGGTCCATAATACTGAATTATTGTCGGATTTCCAATTTCGTATTTATCGGAGTTGTTATGGGAGCACACGATAGTTAAACGCATTGGAATTTAATCAAAGTCAATTTAAATTTAAAATTTAAAATTTTGGTCAACGACACCACGTTATTTCCTTTGATCACGCCAGGAATCAAGGAACAACATCGTGTAAAGCATGACTGTGCTCGTTTGAAATACTCCTCCCCCTCACTTCGATTCACAGAAGAAAATAAATAATGGCCGAACTCGTCTCCCCTCTTTTATTCATTTTAAACGACGAAATCTCATTCCCAATTAAAATTTTAATCTTTCTCGTTCAAATTCGTGACCACACGGTTCGCTTCAAAGGCAAGGCATCGCGAACCAATTCGCGATCAAAATCGCGATGTTGATAGGATGGAGGCAATCGATTTCTGGGTGCGAGCAATTGAAGGCAAGTCGCGAGCTAGGGCTTCAGGCAGCGGCATCGAAGAGTTTCGCGAAGTTCGTGGTGCTCGCGAGCTCGTATGGAGGCGCTCATCGCGGCGCATCGCGAACCACACTCGCATGAAGGCTGGGGTAGGGGTTTTGCGTGCTTGGGGGAAACTCGATCGAGCTTTTGTGATGCTCGAGGCTGGAACGCGGAGGTGATAAGGCCAGTCGACGATTGGGGGCGGTAGCTTCAAGTTGAGGTCAAGGCAGTGGCGTGCGATCTGGATGGCTCGCGATCGATTGAGGAGTTCGCGACGAACTTCGCGATTCGAAGTAACTGAGGGTTCAGCAAGTTCGTCCCTAGGCTGTGAGGTATTCGTCTCCCCTTCTCATTTATACTTAATTTAAATATATATATATATATATATATATAGACTGGGGAAAAAAAATTATTAATAACAGTGAGATATATGTACATGTAGTCTAATTTTCCAGTTAGAATATATATTTGTATATGTATGTATAATATGGTTAAAAAGAATATTTTTACAGTAATTTTACTTAAGACAAAATTTAAAAGGAGTTATAGGGGTTTTAAAATGGTCCAAAGAATTTATGAAAGGTTGGATTAACTGGAGTTTTAACTGGGAATATAAATTTATTTTGCTAACCTATGTAATTATTTTGGTAATTAGGAAATATTTTATTAAAAGGGAAATTTGTTTGAAAATTTAAATCAGGTAAGATAAAACTTTTGGTTAAGTAAATAAATTAAACGATAATTTAATTGAGCGATTAATTCGAATATTAATAATTGTATAAACTATTTATACAAGGTTCGAAACCGTGAGGAAATGGAGAAAATTGGAAATGGATGGCAAATTAAAAGCTAAGGTGAGATCTTCTCACTCAAAATAAATTTGGATTGCAGTTATTGATTTGTTTGATGATTGGATGTGATATTAGATATAGTAGGATATATCTATATATATATAGCAATATATACATATTGGCATATGTATATATTGGATTGATTGATTTCCCGCCTCGTATAGCGGATGAGACCCTATTGCGCCGTTAGTAAGCGGATATTTTTATAAAACTCATATACCGCGATATTCCACCTCGAAGTGGAATTGGTATTGTGCTAACGTCTTTGGATGCAGGGAAACAGGTTGGAGGGATCCAACTGGACCCCTCACATTGATTGATTTTATTTATACTGTGGTATGAATCTGTGAATGATTATATTGATGTTATTAATCATATTGATATCTGGAAATTATTTGAATGCTAAAATTTAGCTGAATGGATGTTTGATATCATTGGATTCCAAAAATAAATGAAATTGAATTTTTGAAATCAAAATAGAAATTTTTAAGTAAATAAATTTTTAGAAATTGAATAAATTCGAAGAAAGGAATTTTAAAGTATAAAAAGTTAATTTTATCGAATTTATTTCCAGAATAAAGTGAAAATGTTAAATAAATGAATTTCGTATAATAGTGATTTTAAATTTAGGAAATTAATTTAAAATCTGGATTTTTAAATAGATTGAAAGAAACAATTGAAATTTATTTTCTTAAAAAGGAATTTATTTAAAAGGAGATAAGTTGGAAATCCAATTAGAAATTTAATCGGTAAATTGAAATAATTTGGGAAATCAATGCAAAATGATTTCAATTTGAAGAATCCATTTAAAAACAGGATATTGAATAATTTGAAAAGAATAAGGAATTTATTTTAGTAGAGAAAATAAATTTAGAAATCAATTTGTAATTGATTTGGAATTGAAGTAGAATTAGAAATTAATTTGAAATCCGATTTTAGATTTAAAAATGAATATTTGGAAAATGAATCCAATTGAAATAAGGGAATGTGAATTTAAAATGGAAATGATGTTAAAATGATTTATAAAGGGATAAAACTTTACAGTTGTAAAGTTTTAAAAGAACGATTTTTGAAAATAAATGAATTATAAGTATTAACTTATAATATGGATCGTTAGAGAAAAAAAAAATTGAGTTATGAATTGAATTAGTTAATAAAGAAGATTTATAAATTGTAGTTTTATAAATAGAAATAGAATTTATAAACATTGTTTTATAAATTCGAAATCGATTGAATTTGATAAATTTAATATAGAAGATTATTAAAGAAGATATATTCGCGATTTTGGATAGCGAATTTTTATTGAAATAAAAATGTGTAGAGATGATTGAAATTGGGTTAAGTGAATTATATTCACGATTTTGGACAGTGAATATATTATTGAATAAAATGGATTCATTTTTGAAGAAGTGATATTACGAAATGAAGTAATTGTTTTAAAAGATGTTTTTAAACGTGTTAAATATCGAAAACATAGATTTCAACATTTATTGTTGAAATAGACGTTTTCGAGGAAGAAGGAAATGATGGACTATAACACTGTTGTTATAGTAAATGATTTCCGAAAGGAAATGTTTTATATAGTATTGGGATTTACATATCTATCTTAAAAATTCGAATCCCTATACTAATGATTTTGAGTCGTCGTAACGATGTTTTACGTAACATTCGTTTTGACTCAAATAAATGTGCTTAAAAGAATGATTTCCTTAAAGAATGAAATATATACTTAATATTGATTTAAGTATATCGAATATTTTCAAGTGTTGAAAATAAAATAGATTTGTGAATTACTTATTTTAAATAAGTATGGAATTGCTTTTCCAGTATGAAACGAAGGGTTTGAAACTTTATCTTTTAAAGATAAATTGAAAAGTGAATATTTGAAATTTGTTTTCAAATGATTAAGTGTGGAAATTTTATATCTAGTAAAGATATTTTTGAAGATAAATAATTTGGAAAATTATTTGGAATCTGATGATGTCGCGCATCTTTATTGATAGTTAAATAACCGACTATCGATAATTACGTTTAGATAGGTATTTGTTGTGAATTGGATGAATTTGAATGCCACACTTATTTTTGAATAAGCGCCCACTATTCGGGTTAGCCGAGAAAGGACCATGGGGTCGTATAACCCATTCCGAATATGTGATACGTCGTTATGAATTGCATTCGAAGACCGGTGTTGAAGACCGGATATTTTTGAAAACGGAAGGATTACCGTCGAGTTACTCTACATCGGCTGATCTCCGGTTTAGAGGTTTTATCACCCTTAGTGACGGGAAGTCCGGACGTGATTAGAAAATTATCCGGATATGCAAGGGCTTCGTGAGAAGTGCCTTCGGTTCTGTTCGATCCCGGAACAGACTTGTATGGATGGTGTGTCTGACGTTACAATTTGAGATATAAAGCTGATTTCTTTCAAATACATTTCTATTGGTGGCGGAGAATTTATTCTCTTAGCTTAACACCCTTCTCTGAGACGTACGAGCTCAGAGGTTATGTAGTTGAAATTTATCAGCGATATATCCCAATTTGGTAACGTGGCATACTGAGTGTTGCTGTGAAATGATCAGTGTTTGATCATTTGCGATATGATCATTTGTTTGATCTTATATCTTTGTGATCATAGGTTGATCATTTTTGTTTGACCCGAAGCAGGGCTTTGTAGAAAGCGTAGCTTTGTGGACGAAACTTCGTCGAGCCTCACACCCCGGAAATGGTCAAAACAGGAAGGATGCGGCAAGGTTCTAGGGAGTAGCGCCCCTTAGTGTATGTCATTCCTTCTGGATAGAGGTGGTATCATGGTATGGAGTCCAGATACTTAACCTATGTGGTTGCTACATTATTATTTATGTGGTTTGTTGGAAATCGGGGATCCTCGAGAAGATCGGTTACGATCGGGGAATGACATACGCGTGTCAGTAGTTACCTACTTTTGCAGAGGTAACCCGGCCTTGTGTTGGCAGAGATCTAACCGTAATGTTAGGTTATTTCTCGGGGCGTCTATTCCAGGGACGTACCCATCGTGGATAGGAAGTTCCTTAGCCTGACCATTTGTTGGAAATCCAAACTCCAATACGAACTTTGTACGGTATTAGTTGTAGAACCTGCCATTTACGTACGGTGGTCACCACTGTTTAGATGGTAGCTATAGTAGGCATACGATACTGGTCGTATGCTGGCTAAGATTAATATTATACTTTCGAAATGATTTCTACACTATGCACTAATAATAATATCAAAAATGATTTGATTTTGCGTAGTAAGCATCTTTGACTATCATAAGAAGAAATCTCCTCCAATTCTGCGTTTGCATTGTGTGTGTGGCGGGAGGTCTTATGGTAGTTTCATTTTCCAAAAGCATTTCGAATTGACTTTAAAATTATTTTGTTGTTATAAAGAATAACTGTTTTACGATCTCACACCAGTCACCATGACTGACTCGGAGTTTATTGTTCCCTTCTAAACTCTGGGTGCCCACCAATTTCCACACGGGCTGCCAAGAGTTATGTTATCAGGATATTCTGGATATTCTGGAGCTTTGGAAGCAAGCTGGATGGCGAAACGTATCACCTATATTTTTGTATTATTCCGCTGTGTATTCTGTATGAGGACAAGTTATATAACTGTCCATTGTTGTATATGACTCTGATGATTGATGTATGTATAAACTGATGTAGCTCTTTGTTTTAAAAGACTAGTGTTTATTTATTATATATTGTTCCGCTGCGATATGTGAGATTCTGATATTGTTTCTGTTTCTGATGTTGTTCTGTTCTTTTTCTTCTTCTTCTCTTTATTTTCTCTTCTTCTATCTTTTTTTCCTCTTTTCTTCTTCTTCTACCTTTTTCTTCTTTTTAAAACCCTCACTATTGGAGTTTCCGGCACTCGATTTCTCGACAGTCGATAAAGTGAGTATCGATGTCGAATTTTCGAAAGTCGAAAATTTTTGTACGTGACACCTGGCCACCCATTTGTATGTTGATGTACAGTACCTCCATGATGATTATGATATAGAGTAACATATATTCTATGTTATGTGCTAACTCTTTGGATGCAGGAACAAGTCAGGTATGATTCTCCATACCATATGTGTCATAGTTTATTGACTTTATAATATTTGAGATGTTCTACCACCCACATCAGACCGTTGTCTGACTTGGGATTTTATGCTTTGCTTATTATTATCTCCGGTACTCTTAAATTAGTATAATGGATAGCAGGTGCAGACGACACGTGGTGTTGTATAGATGGACAAGTAGAAGAAGATGCTTTCTTGTATTGTGCGACACTGTGGGGCCTAGACAGTGTCCGTTTATATTAATTAAGGTCATTTTACCTATTAAGTTTATTATTAGCTATACAAACTCTATCACTTTTTTGTGTGACTATATAGATCTGTGTACTCTGATTTTATGGTTAATTTGGCTATTAATGTCTCGCCTACTTCATATCTATGATGACTATTATATTTTATTCGGTGCGCTGTGAGATATTCAATAGGTTCTATGATTGTTTAGTTACTATTCAACCCTGACAATGGTCCTACATTGGTCAAGCACTATAGCAGCGCACAATACGGGCATATTGGGTGCCGTAGGTGCAAGGCGGTCGTCACATAGGTTTATCTACTTTTGACAAAAAACATGTTCCGTTTTGTACAAGCATATTATAATTACAAGCGCATTTAATGCAAAGCATGGTAGAACACACTTCTAGTATAGTTTTGTTAGCATTCATCTCAGCGATGCATTCGTTTCTTTTTCCATCCGTCTCTTATCAAACCCACTCACCCAATCAATGGTTAGGCGTGCTTCATGCCCGTTTTTCGGCATGATCTCAACCCTCCAAACACTGAGTTCGGCCACTATAAATACATCATACAGTGCAAATTCACAAGGGTTGAAAAATATTAAGCTAAAATGAGAATACCTTTGTATTTTTAGAAACTGCATCTTATGATTTAGGCTGTTGTAATCAAAGAAGAATAATAAATGACTCCTTGGGGTGGTCATAGATCATATTTGGTCGAACTACTTTAAATCCTGATCTTTTTACTATTTGCATATTTGTATCACTACATTTCTCATTTTTCAATTGAGATACCAGTTGCCAATCCTTGCTAATTTAGCCCCGTGAAAAAAATTTCGAGGTTGACTAAAAATCTAGTCAACAAATAGCAATAAGTTATAAAAAAGAACATGATGTCTTTGTATTTGGAAATAATAGAATGAAGTTCAAAGAATAATATATTGTAGAATTAATAGGACTTTCAATGAATGGAGAAAGAGTAGTAACACAAAATCACTTAAAAGAGGAAGACCAAACTGAAGAATACACAGATTCAAGTAAAAAATACTATGCTTCTAGAGTGGTAAGAAAAAACAATAGAAGAACATTTAAAAAGAAATGCAAGAAGAAAATACGAAGGAGGCGCCAAAGATATAATAAGATTGATAACCTTATATCTCATGGCAAAAGTTCTAATTTCGAATGCAAACTTAGTCATTCTAGCAATTCTACTATCGTACATAATCTACTTTAGCAAAATGAAAGAAATTTCATGGCCAAAATGATATACAAGTACCTAATGGATCAAGTTAGAATTTTTTTATAAAAACTAAGAAAGATCAATGCTTGTGTAACATTGCTACATGTATGTACCTTTAAACAATATTTAGTCAAATATTCGTTTATAAACACTAATATATTGTCATGAGAGTAAAACCAAACTAGATAGAGACAATGCCTACAGTAGTAAAATGGAATATCCAAATATTGAATCCAGTGAAAATTATGGAATTATCGATGTCTAAAATAAGTATATTAAATACACATTATTATCAAATTTGCAAAAAAGCAATTATCTATTTAATTAAGAAAAAATAAACCAATGATTATAGAGAAGACTGTAAATGTTGGGAAATAATTGCATAAAATAGTGCAAATATTAACAGTATTTGTTGTATCAACATCAAATATTTGATGTATGAACTTCAAATATATGTATGAATTGCAAATATATGTTTTACAAAATGCTAATTTTTGCATTAGGAATAATAAATATTTGTTGTATGAACTGCAAATATTTGCCATATGAACTACAAATATTTACTTATGAACTGCATATCCTGGAAATTTAAACCAATTTTTTTTAAATATTATATTTGTACATATTCTAAAGAAAAGCATAAAAAAGAATTCAATAAGCACAGAAAGAAGCAGAAGAAAAAGATATTGCAGGTGAAACATCATTTGCATGTAAGGAAATAAAAGTATATTGAAACAATTGAGAATCTGAAAGAAGAAAATCAAACTTTGAAAAATGAAGTAAATATTTTGACACAATGGCTCAAAGAATTCAAGTCAGATTCAAACAAAAGAAAATGATACTGATGAAGAAATTAATGACGAAGGGGGAGGATAAGAGGAAAAGGAGGAGGAAGGAGAAGATAAAGAGGAAGATGGAGGGGAATGAGAAAAGGAAGGAGAAAAAATAGAAAAGAATAAGGATGAGGAAGAAGAAGAGGACGAGGAGGGAGAGAAGGAAGAAAATAAGGAGGTAGATGATGAGGGGAGGGACAAAGATAAGGAAGATGACAAGGAGTACGAAAAGAATGAAGAAGATAGAGAAAACGATGATGATGAAATGCAAAAAGGGAAGTTAATAAAAAGACGAGGATGATGAAAGCAAGGAAAAAGTAGACAATGACAAAGAACATGTAGGTAAATAAGATAATGAGTAAGAAGAGAATAAAACATGTGAGGAAGAAAAAACAGAAAAGAAAAATAATGAAGAAATGTTAGAAAAAAAGATGGTGGAACTAACATAAAAAAGGATAATGGAAATTGTGAAACACATTTAAGAGAAATAAAACAACATGAAAATACAGAAAGAGAGAAGGAAGAAGATAAAGACAAAATCATCAAAGAAGGTGAATGAGCAAAAAAAATGATGAAGATACTGAAAATCTTGAAGAACAAAAAAAATATAGAAAAAAAAAAGAATCGAGCTTGACAATAAAAGCGAAATAAGATATAGAACAACAAGTGAAAAATATTCTTGAAGACCATGTTGAAATTGGAACATAGCTCTAATGCCATGTTGAAATTATTGAAGAAAACAAAATAAAATAGAAAAGAAGATATGGGAAGAGAAAGAAGAAGAAATAAATAGTATTAAAGACTACATGTAACGACCCGAAAATTCCATATAGTTATGAAAAAGAAGAAAGAGGTAGAAGAAGAACAGAAACATCAACATCTCACATTCGCAGCGGATAAAATATAATAAATAAATAATAACAGTTTGCAAAGAATAATATATCAGTCAGTTACAATTAATATACATCAGAGTCTCACTTATATACATCTACTAAATATACAATTATCATGTCTCAGAAAACAATAATAATCTGCAGCGGAAATACTCTACACGTTCCTGCCATCCAGCTCGACTCCCGAGATCCCGAACGTACCTACCTGAAAATCTATAACACTCGGTCTAACCCGAGCATTACACCAAAGTAACACCCGGGTCAGGCTGGAAACCAGCGTGAGTAACGCAACTAACATGGAACACCAAAGAAATCAACTTATATAAACCCGGGGTAATTTATACCAATTTCACAATTCACAATTTGCCATGGTCAACACTTATTCCACACATTAATTTCTAAGTACCAAACTTAGATAAAATAATCCAATTCACTTAAGTCATTTCAATTTCATCGTATTGATTTCACAAATCAATTTATAAAAATTCGAAGTGGTTTCGGTATTTCCCAATACCAGCCCCCGGCCTCTTCGAAACTCATGTTATCTCATCCCAATTTATTCAAATGAAATACACAACCTTCCATATCAGAGATATCAACTCATTCAAAACATCCAATTCCATTCAATCATCTATAAGCAAAGCTTAAACACTTAAATTCCCTTATTTAGCATTAATTAATTTCAGATCAATTAATTAATCAATCATTCCATATCCATTCATCTTAATTAATCACCTTGGATTAATTATCTTTTAATTGCATTCAAGTAATTATCCTTGATTAATTTCACGATATTAATTCCTCTTAACCAAAATCAATAAGAAATCTTAATTACCTCATCAATTAATTAACTATATTAATTACATAAATTCTTAATTTCTTATCTTACTTAATTTCTGATAGTCACTATTTATGGATTAATTAATCCTAATTAATCCAGTCTTTAATTTCATCATTTATTATATAAATTGTTGATTTCCAATTATATTTCAATTTATCTTAACCCGGAATTAATTATATTAATTTAACCGCAGTATTAACCATACTTGATTCATCTCCACCTGAAATTACCTACCCCCTTTTTATTTACTTCATTAAATAGATTAATTCTCCTTAAGTAATTATCTTAATTTATCTCTTGGTTAATTACACAAAGTAATTATTTTTCATTAATTGCATCAAATAATTACTTATTAAACTGCCAAATGATCATCCTAATTAATTTAAACTTAATTAATTAATCCAAATCAATAATTAACTATCCATATAATTTATCCTGCCTATTTAATGAATCATCAGTCATTAACCCTTATTGATTTTAAAAATGAACCATCCTCTAATTTATGATTTAAGTTAAAAACCCAAATGTCTCGAGTTAAACAACAACTAACTCGCGAATCCACCAAAACCGAAGTCATCAGAACATCAACCCACATACAATCAACCCGATAAATCAACCAACTATTTAAATTTAACCTTTTAAATCTAAATAGAAAACCAACAGAGTGAGATTTACTCACTTTTGATTTTTTTTTCGCAATCCATTCCTATCCGGCTTGTTTCCTTTCAGATTCTAACCTTGTATAAACAATTTTACGATTTATTAATATCTTACAACTCGAACAATTAAATTCCCATTTATACATTCGACTAACCAATGGACTATTTTACACTACAAATCTTATTTTAAACTGATTTCCCTTTAACAAAAATATTTTTAGCTACTAAGATACTTGAATAGGTCTATTAAACAAATCTACCTCCATAAACAATATTTTAAAGTTAAGCTAGTAAGTGAAAATATTCATATATATTCTAACTCCTTATATAAATTTTGGAAATCGAATTATTTTTATACGGATCCTATACCGACTTTTAAAAATTCCTATATATTTTTTTCAACCTTATCCATAAAAAGAAATTTCCTGTTATAGACTTTACATTTATTTTATTTAAACGAGTATAACTAAAAAGAGAAAAGAGAATACTCACTGCCTCACAAACGATCGCGAGCTCCAGACAAATCGGCTGCTGTCACCATAGTCCATCACTGCGACCACACTCGAACACAGATGCACTGCCATCGCGCGTGCCCTAGCACCCACACGCTTCGCCGAAAAACTCGCTATCGCCTATCTCGAATTGACGCCGCTGTATGCTCGAAAACCCTAGCTCATCTCCCCCCTTTCGAGCCGCCGCTCTTCTTGGTGCTGCCAATCGCGATTCGGTTGTAAGCAAAACCCCACTCGTGATCACCCCCCCCCCTCTGCTTAAATTGATCGAACACGGCTTTGGCTCAGCTTCCATCAAGTCCAACCCTCCCCAATTTCTGCCTCGCGAGCTCGAAAGCATCGCACCGCGATTCCAGAACATCGTCGCACTCCCTCCTCTTTGCGCCGAAGGATGGAGTTCGCTTCGATTCATGAGAGAGAGGAAAGGGGGTTTCAATTGCTTTAGGGAATTTCGAAGAGAGGGTGTAACGACCCATATTTTTACGGATCGAAACATCGTAAAACAGTCGCATTGTTGATAAGTCGTCCAGAGTCTAAGTCTTAGGTCGTATGAGAGTTTGGAGCGACCTAAGGAAGTTGGCGAGTTAAGAGGTAGGCGGCTTAGTGAAGTGGAGCGACCTAAGTATTGGAACGACCTAAGAAGTTAGGTCGTGTGAGAGTTAGGTCGTATAGGAGATAGGTCGTGTGGTGGCTTAGGTAGTGGGGTAGGTTAGGTCGGTTGGAGCGACCTATAGGATGTTGGCGACCTAAGGGTTTGTAGCGACTTATAGAATTAGGCGACCTAAGGAAGGTTGGCGACCTATAGGAGTTAGCGACCTATAGGAGTTAGCGACCTATAGAAGTTAGCGACCTATAGAAGTTAGCGACCTATAGGAGTTAGCGACCTATAGGAGTTAGCGACCTATAGGGTTGAGCGGCTTAAGGATAGGGAGCGACCTAAGAGGTATAGCGTGTTAGTGTAGTTAGGTCGTTAGACGACCTAAGGAGTTAGGTCGTAACCTGGCTAAGTGTTAGGTTGTGTGTGTGTTAAGTCGTAGGTTTGTTAGGTCGTTAGGTCGTGGCATTGTTAGGTCGCGAGGATGCGGTCTGTGTTAGGTCGCTAGGCTGCATCATTCGTTAGGTCGTAGGTCGCGGATGCACGTAGGTCGTTGGATTTGATAGGTCGCATGGATGCGCATTCGTTAGGTCGTAGGTCGCTTGGGTGCGCTGATGCGCTAAGTCGTTAGGTCGTAGATGCGCATCTGGTTAGGTCGTAGGTCTCGAGGAAGTGCATCTGGTTAGGTCGTAGAGGCTTGGGGCTGTTAGGTTGAAGATTTTAGGTCGAAGGGTTTTAGGTCGTAGGTCGTGGACGACCTAACTCCGAGTGAGCGACCTAAGGTAGATTTCAGCCTATAAATAGGAGGGTTCTTCTTCATTTTTGGGATCCGGATTTTGAAGCGACGAAGTGCTGCCATTTTGAGAGCTCGACTTCTATACTTCTTCACTTCTTTTCTCCACTCTAATCTAGTGATTCCTTCCATCCAAATCGAAGATCAAATTGAAGATTCAAGAGCTTAGATTGAAGATCTTCATCCATCGAAGAGAGATTTCATCGTTTGAAGCGGATTGGTGATAGATCGAGTTAGATCCTTCGCTGTCCAGATCTGAAGTGGGTTTCTTTTAAGGTGTTTAGGTGATTTGGTGAGTGGTGATTATCTCTCACACGGATCCAAAGGAGTATATCGGATCGTTGGCTTGATTTTGAGTTAAAGTAGTGATTTCCATGCATTTTCATAATCCTAAGTATAGATCCATATAGATCCATTGTTCATAATGATTTGGCATCCATTTTACTACATGTTAACCTATGCAAGTTCATTCATCAAGATTATAGAG
The DNA here is from genome assembly GCA_030737815.1 of Allium fistulosum. Classification (NCBI taxonomy): domain Eukaryota; kingdom Viridiplantae; phylum Streptophyta; class Magnoliopsida; order Asparagales; family Amaryllidaceae; genus Allium; species Allium fistulosum. Next base: position 170,477,432 of record CM060904.1, read on the forward strand.
ATATTGCTCATGTTTTCATGCTTATTAGATTTTTGACTCTTTAATTACGAAATTGTCATTATTGTTATAATTGTCTATTTAGATCATATTTGAATGCTTGTTTACTTGGATTAATGTTTGATTTGATTGATTTCTATGTATTAGATGATTGATGATTTGATTTAGACCGAAGATGATTCAAAAGCTAAGGGAAAGGCTCTTGAATTGGAAAAGCTGCTCGTGGCATATGTAGCGAATGATGAAGCTCATATGGATAGATTTGATGATGATGTTGTGATGAAGCTTTGCTATGATAATGATGAGGCAAAGTATGATATGTGATAGCCTTTGTCTAATCTAGACGGGATCATTCCAAGCAGATTGATAACTCGGTGATATGGTTCGGGTTTGAGGATAATGGTTTGCTCGAGAGGCGCTTGAGCTAGTATTGAAATAGTCGTCGAGGAGGATGACTGGAAGGCTGAGATATCATCATTGTTGAAGGTTCTAGCATGCTCAAAGCAAGAGTACGTTGGGCAGATTCGATAGTCCCTGAAGGCTTCTGATTGGTAGTCAAGTACTCTGGGCAGATTCGATAGTCCTAGGCACGAGTCACGATGACGTGCGAAGTTATGTCTAGAACCGGGATTTCCATTAGCCCTTGATGGACGGATGAAATAAAGAGCCGGTCATTCAATTAACGATGATATCGAAGCAATGATAACAGTGATAGCCAGAGTCATGGATGTTTGGTTGTATCGTCATTCGGTCTCAAGAGCGGTATTTTCTAGGTGCTTATCTGATCTTGGTTTAGGCCTTGGGGGTTTGTACTTGGAAAACATCGCCCTTGACTCGAGTGATGATTGCTTTACTTTAAATTGTATGCTTTGCTATGTTTGCTTCTGCTTAGTGTGTGTCTGGGGCTATCACTGTAGAAAGAGGTGGAGTGGGAGGGTTGTATTCCTATTCCTTTTCCTTTATGCTCTTTTGGTATGTTGTTAGTTAATTTACCGCTCACTAAGACTGTTGTCTGACTCAAGGCTTTATGTTTTAACTCTTATTGCCTTGGGCTGTTCGTCCATTTTGGGACGGGCAGACTAGGTAGCAGGTGACAGGTGATGTTCTTGCTTTCCACGATGCTGATGTCGAAGACGAGCTGGAGGCTTGCGTATTATCTTCTTACTATATGTACTGGATGTTCCGCTGTTTGTATATTCTCTGAGTGTTATGTAGTGAGGCTTGATGTATTGACTGTTCAAATGTTTGTATTCAACTATTATGAAGTATTATTGATATGTTCCGCTGTTTCTATTTCCGCGAAGTTTCACTATATATATGTTCTATTGTATTTTGTCCATGCGCTGTGAGTAATACGATAGATTCTTTTGTTTTAATTTACCCTGACAATCGTCCATGGTCGCCTAGCACACTGTACAGCGCACCTATTTCTAGGTTCGGTGCAGGGGTCATGGGCGGTCGTCACATTTGGTATCAGAGCTTTGGTTAATCGATTTTACCCAACGCTCGTTGACGTAACTACGTATGAGAGACGTAATTGTATTTTGATGGATGATTACTATATATAATATAGTAGCTTAGTGGAGTTTGAGTCCTTTATGCAGTTGTTTCTCTAGGTGTGCTAATCATTCCTTTTTATAGATATTAAGGATGAGTCGAAGAGGGTGACCAGCTGCTAGGGAAGGCCGTGCTACTGAAGGGGCTGTTGATTATGCTGCTATGTTCGAAGCTATGATGACTTCGATCATGAGAAGGATGCCAGCTCCGGGGCCATCGGCGGATGTTGGAGTTCAAGTTCAAACTCCAAAACCGGTGGATTTTGCTAAGTTGTGTAAGGATTATTCTGCTCTTGGAGGAAAGGTTTTCTTGGGAACAGAATCAACCATTGAGGTCCAGAGGTGGATAGATGCTTGTAGAAGGATCTTTGGTGATTTGGGAATCGATGATGCGACTAAAAGGAAGCTTGCGTCAAGACAGCTTCAAGGGAGAGCTTCTGATTGGTGGAACTCTATCACTATTGATACTCCGGAGGAAGAGATTACTTAGGAGCAATTCTAAGTCAGATTTGAAGCTAAGTTCATTTCTACAGCTCAGAAGTCTGTTCTGTTCAAGAAGTTTGTGGAGCTCAAGCAAGGTGGAAGATCAGTTCTTGAGTATGTTTCGGAGTTTGAAGCTTTGTCCAAGTATGCCCGGTCGTATATTGAATCTTCTTACCAGAAGAATGAGAAGTTTGTGACAGGCTTGGACAGTTATCTTGGGAGACAGTTGGTGGATCATTTGGACGATCCATTTGAGAAGCTTGTAGAGAAGGCTCTCAGGCATGAGAATCTGTTTCCTAAAGAGGGATCTGTTGTTGCTATGACCAAGGAGGAGTCTAGACCACAGCAGGGTGGAAACAAGAAGAGGAAGCAGCAGCAACAAAAGGGTAAGGATGGCCAGAAGAAGCCGAAGGGCGAAGTGACTTGCTTCAATTGTCAGCAGAAGGGCCATTTTTCCAGGGATTGTAAGAATCCGAAGGTGCCAGTGAAGTGCCACAACTGTGACAAGCTGGGGCATGTTAGGAGGAATTGTCCAGAACCGCAGAAGGACAAGCAGATTGTGCAAGCTTATGCTTTGGGAGCTGTTCCATCATCTTCGAAAGCTCCTACCGCTGAAGAGAAGGGAAAGAGTGTGGTGGTTCAGGGTACTCTTTCCATTTGTGGTGTTCCAGTTAGAGTGTTATTTGATACTGGGGCGTCGCATTCTTTTGTTTGTAATGAACTTGTAGGCCGGTTGGGTTTAGAACCGGATATTGTTGATAGGCCATTGGTTGTGACTAATCCAGTTGGGGGTTCGTCTTGTTTGTGTATGTTATGTCGTGGTCTGATTGTATCGAGTCTTGATTGCTCTTTTGTTTGTGATTGCTTTGTTCTGAACTTTGCGGGGTTCGGAATTATTTTGGGTATGGACTGGCTTAGGAAGTATGCGGCAAAGGTTGATTGTGAAAGGTTGGAGGTGACAGTCGAGAATGTGGAGGGGCGAAAGATTGTAATACGATGTAAGCATGAAGAAGGCGTTTTTATGAGCTTCATGTATTCGCTGGTTGTTCCACGGGATGGACTGTCATCTGTGCCAATCGCTAATGGATTTGAGGATGTCTTTGACGAGGTCAAAGGGTTACCGCCGCATAGAGAGATCGAGTTTCGTATAGATCTAGTTGAAGGAGCCAGACCTGTTGTGATGCCTCTTAGGCGGATGGCACCTAGGGAACAGCAAGAGTTGAGGGTGCAGGTTGATGATCTTTTGCAGAAAGGATTCATTCGGCGTAGTGTGTCCGAATGGGGTGCACCAGTTGTGTTCGCAACTAAAGCGGATGGATCGCTGAGGTTGTGTGTGGATTATCGTGAGCTGAATAAAGTGACTAAGAAGAACAAGTATCCATTGCCGAGAATAGATGACTTGTTTGATCAGCTTCACGAAGCTAAGGTGTTTTCTCAGATGGATTTGGTATGAGATTTCACCAGTTAAGAGTGGCTAAGGATAGTGTGCCAAAGACTGCTTTTAGGACACCATCCGGTTTCTTTGAGTGGCTGGTAATGCCGTTTGGATTGACTAATGCGCCAGCATATTTTGTGGATCTTATGAATATAGTGTTCAGAGATCAGTTGAGCAAGTTCGTGCTAGTGTTCGTGGATGATATTCTGATTTATTCCAGAACTGAAGAAGAGCACAAGACGCACTTGCGTATTGTTTTGGAAATCTTGCGGAAACATCAACTGAAGGCTAAGTTTTCGAAGTGTCACTTCTAGAAGAATGAAGTGAGGTTCTTAGGCCATATTATTTCTGGAAATGGAATAGCGGTTGATCACGCTAAGGTGGCAGCAATCCAGGATTGGGTTAGACCTAAGAATGCATCTAATGTGAGAAGTTTTCTTGGATTAGCAGGATATTATCGACGGTTTATCAAAGACTTCTCCAAGGTAGCTGCACCGTTAACAGGATTGACGAATAAGAACCAAGTATTCAGATGGGATGATAAGTGTGAGCAAGCTTTCAGAATCCTGAAAGAGCGATTGACAAGTGCTCCTGTTTTGACTATTCCTAGTGGGAATGATGAGATGGTGGTCTACACCGACGCATGTGGTACTGGACTTGGAGCAGTGCTGATGCAAAAGGATAAAGTTATTGCGTATGCCAGTCGACAACTGAAGCCACATGAAAGGAATTACCCGACTCATGATTTGGAGTTAGCGGCGATTATTTTTGCTCTGAAGATGTGGAGACATTATCTACTAGGAGTTCGATTCGAGTTGTTTACAGATCATAAGTCGTAGAAGTATCTTTTCTCCCAAAAGGATTTGAATCTTCGGCAGCAGCGATGGTTAGAGTTTTTGGCATCATATGATTTTGGTATAGCTTATACTCCAGGAAAGGGTAACGCAGTGGCAGATGAGTTAAGTCGAAGACATGCAGGATTGGGAGCCATGTTTTCAAAATGGAAGAATCTCGAGTATTAAGCTGGATTTGACTTCAGGCCTAGATGTGAATTGGAACCTGAGATGTTGGCAAACTTATCGATAAGACCGACTCTTGTGGAAAGGATTGGCGAGAGCCAAAAGCGAGACGATAAGCTTGTCAAGATTATCCGTGATTTGGAATCTGGATTGGACCCAGAAAAGGATAAAGGATTCGAGGTCGATCGAGAGGGTTGGCTTCGGAAGCAAGGACGACTAGTTGTTCCCGATATCGATGAATTGAGGAATGAAGTTCTGAGGGAAAGTCATCACTCGAAGCTGACAATTCATCCAGGTGGAAATAAGATGTATCGGGATATGAAGAGAACCTATTACTGGGAAGGTATGAAGAAGGATGTTGGAAATTTTATTTCCATGTGCATGAACTGCCAGTTGGTAAAAGCCGAACAGAAGAAGCCAAGTGGATTGCTTCAGCCATTAGAAGTTCCTACATGGAAGTGGGAGCAAGTATCGAATATTTTATTGATGGGTTACCTAGAACAAGAACGGGAAATGAAGGGATTTGGGTCATTGTAGATCGTTTGACTAAGAGTGCAAGATTCATTCATGTTCGACCGACTAGGACTGCATCAATGTTGGCTGAGTTATATGTTAAGTGGATAGTTCGATTCCATGGTATTCCGAAGAGTATAGTGAGCGATCGAGACCCATTGTTCACTAGTAGATTTTGGAAGAGCTTCCAGGAAGTTTTGGGAACCAAGTTGTGTTTGAGTACAGCTTATCACCCACAAACAGATGGTCAGACTGAGAGAGTCAACCGAGTTTTGGAAGATCTCCTCAGAGCTTGTGTTTTGGATTTCGGGGGATCATGGGAAGACCACCTTCATTTGGTGGAATTTTTGTATAACAACAGTTACCAGTCAAGCATTGGTATGGCACCGTATGAGGCATTATATGGAAGACCGTGTAACTCTCCGACATGTTGGTTAGAGACAGGAGAAAAGCTGATGCTTGGGCCAGAGATGATTCGACAGACTTCAGATTGTATAGAGATCATTCGGCGACGAATGAAGGCAGCCCAAGACCGTCAGAAAAGTTATGCCGATAAGCGTCGTAAGGATTTGGAGTTCGACGTAGGTGATATGGTTTTTGTGAAGATTTCTCCTCTGAAGAATGCTATTCGATTCGGGAAGAAAGGAAAATTGACTTCGAGATTTGTTGGACCATTCCCGATCACCGAGCGAATTGGAAAGCTCGCCTATAGATTGGAGTTACCTGAGAAGATGTCGGGTGTGCACAATGTTTTTCACGTATCATATCTACGGAAGTATGTGCACGACTCGAATACAGTGATTTCTGCCGATAGCTGTGAAGATTTTGAAGTGGATCCATTCGATAAGAGACCTCATAAGCCGCTTCGTGTTGTGGAAACCGACACGAAACAGCTTAGGAGGAAGGTAGTTAAGTTGCTCAAGATACAATGGAGTGATGATGATAACGACTGTACATGGGAGGTGGAAGAGAGGATGAAAGCAGCTCATCCTGAACTCTTCAAGGTATGGCCCTAAAGTGTCGTGTCATCTAACGACATTGTAACTTGTTCTAAGTTTTAGAATTCTGCATGCTAAGCTAGAATTGGATGCATGGTTTGTTGATTGCTATGGATGGTAGGCATGCAGAATAGTCTTTGATTGCTCTGTTTGTTTGGAATTTCGGGGGCGAAATTCCTAAGGGGGAGAGAATGTAACGACCCGTATTTTTACGGATCGAAACATCGTAAAACAGTTGACATTTGGTCGCATTGTTGATAAGTCGTCCAGAGTCTAAGTCTTAGGTCGTATGAGAGTTTGGAGCGACCTAAGGAAGTTGGCAAGTTAAGAGGTAGGCGGCTTAGTGAAGTGGAGTGACCTAAGTATTGGAACGACCTAAGAAGTTAGGTCGTGTGAGAGTTAGGTCGTATAGGAGATAGGTCGTGTGGTGGCTTAGGTCGTGGGGTAGGTTAGGTCGGTTGGAGCGCCCTATAGGATGTTGGCGACCTAAGGGTTTATAGCGACCTATAGAATTAGGCGACCTAAGGAAGGTTAGCGACCTATAGGAGTTAGCGACCTATAGGAGTTAGCGACCTATAGGAGTTAGCGACCTATATGGTTGAGCGACTTAAGGATAGGCAGCGACCTAAGAGGGTTAGCGAGTTAGCGTAGTTAGGTCGTTAGACGACCTAAGGAGTTAGGTCGTAACCTGGCTAAGTGTTAGGTCGCGTGTGTGTGTTAAGTCGTAGGTTTGTTAGGTCGTTAGGTCGTGGCATTGTTAGGTCGCGAGGATGCGGTCTGTGTTAGGTCGCTAGGCTGCATCATTCGTTAGGTCGTAGGTCGCGGATGCGCGTAGGTCGTTGGATTTGATAGGTCGCATGGATGCGCATTCGTTAGGTCGTAGGTCGCTTGGGTGCGCTGATGCGCTAAGTCGTTAGGTCGTAGATGCGCATCTGGTTAGGTCGTAGGTCGCGAGGAAGTGCATCTGGTTAGGTCGTAGAGGCTTGGGGCTTTTAGGTCGAAGATTTTAGGTCGAAGGGTTTTAGGTCGTAGGTCGTGGACGACCTAACTCCGAGTGAGCGACCTAAGGTAGATTTCAGCCTATAAATAGGAGGGTTCTTCTTCATTTTTGGGATCCGGATTTTGAAGCGACGAAGTGCTGCCATTTTGAGAGCTCGACTTCTACACTTCTTCACTTCTTTTCTCCACTCTAATCTAGTGATTCCTTCCATCCAAATCGAAGATCAAATTGAAGATTCAAGAGCTTAGATTGAAGATCTTCATACATCGAAGAGAGATTTCATCGTTTGGAGCGGATTGGTGATAGATCGAGTTAGATCCTTCGCTGTCCAGATCTGAAGTGGGTTTCTTTTAAGGTGTTTAGGTGATTTGGTGAGTGGTGATTATCTCTCACATGGATCCAAAGGAGTATATCGGATCGTTGGCTTGATTTTGAGTTAAAGTAGTGATTTCCATGCATTTTCCTAATCCTAAGTATAGATCCATATAGATCCATTGTTCATAATGATTTGGCATCCATTTTACTACATGTTAACCTATGCAAGTTCATTCATCAAGATTATAGAGATATTGCTCATGTTTTCATGCTTATTAGATTTTTGACTCTTTAACTACGAAATTGCCATTATTGTTATAATTGTCTATTTAGATCATATTTGAATGCTTGTTTACTTGGATTAATGTTTGATTTGATTGATTGTTATGTATTAGATGATTGATGATTTGATTTAGACCGAAGATGATTCAAAAGCTAAGGGAAAGGCTCTTGAATTGGAAAAGCTGCTCGTGGCATATGTAGCGGATGATGAAGCTCATATGGATAGATTTGATGATGATGTTGTGATGAAGCTTTGCTATGATAATGATGAGGCGAAGTATGATATGAGATAGCCTTGGTCTAATCCAGACGGGATCATTCCAAGCAGATTGATAACTCGGTGATATGGTTTGGGTTTGAGGATAATGGTTTGCTCGAGAGGCGCTTGAGCTAGTATGGAAATAGTCGTCGAGGAGGATGACTAGAAGGCTGAGATATCATCGTTGTTGAAGGTTCTAGCATGCTCAAAGCAAGAGTACGTTGGGCAGATTCGATAGTCCTTGAAGGCTTCTGATTGGTAGTCAAGTACTCTGGGCAGATTCGATAGTCCTAGGCACGGGTCACGATGACGTGCAGAGTTATGTCTAGAACCGGGGTTTCCATTAGCCCTTGATGGACGGATGAAATAAAGAGCCGGTCGTTCAATTAACGATGATATCGAAGCAATGATAACAGTGATAGCCAGAGTCATGGATGTTTGGTTGTATCGTCATTCGGTCTCAAGAGCGGTATTTTCTAGGTGCTTATCTGATCTTGGTTTAGGCCTTGGGGGTTTGTACTTGGAAAACATCGCCCTTGACTCGAGTGATGATTGCTTTACTTTAAATTGTATGCTTTGCTATGTTTGCTTCTGCTTAGTGTGTGTCTGGGGCTATCACTGTAGAAAGAGGTGGAGTGGGAGGGTTGTATTCCTATTCCTTTTCCTTTATGCTCTTTTGGTATGTTGTTAGTTAATTTACCGCTCACTAAGACTGTTGTCTGACTCAAGGCTTTATGTTTTAACTCTTATTGCCTTGGGCTGTTCGTCCATTTTGGGACGGGCAGACTAGGTAGCAGGTGACAGGTGATGTTCTTGCTTTCCACGATGCTGATGTCGAAGACGAGCTGGAGGCTTGCGTATTATCTTCTTACTATATGTACTGGATGTTCCGCTGTTTGTATATTCTCTGAGTGTTATGTAGTGAGGCTTGATGTATTGACTGTTCAAATGTTTGTATTCAACTATTATGAAGTATTATTGATATGTTCCGCTGTTTCTATTTCCGCGAAGTTTCACTATATATATGTTCTATTGTATTTTGTCCATGCGCTGTGAGTAATACGATAGATTCTTTTGTTTTAATTTACCCTGACAATCGTCCATGGTCGCCTAGCACACTGTACAGCGCACCTATTTCTAGGTTCGGTGCAGGGGTCATGGGCGGTCGTCACAGAGGGAGGAGAGACAGAGCGATGGCCATAATCTTTTTTTCTGTATCCTGATGTAGATTGAAGACGAGAAATTTACTCGCGTTGATTCCTTATGTATTTATTATCATATATTTTTTTAGATGAATTTTTCGATCTGCCTTCGAGAACCAAGAGGGTGACGGGGATGATATAAATTTGGGGATAGCTTCCTGAGAAAGATTGTGGTAAAAAAATATCTTGTGTTGTTAAAATATCTTGCCAATTTATTTTAGATTTTTTTTTATTATTATGAACTAAGATCTTGTTCGAAGAAAACGAAGGCTCAGCATTTTATTCACCTTTCTTCGATCTGATAGCGGTGATAAAAAGAAAAGTGGAAGGGGACACGATTTGAAGCAGATAAAAGGGCATGTTTGGGAAGGAAGGAACGGCTTCTAGAGTACGCTTGTAAATGAAAATATCTTTGACTATTTGACCTTAAATTTTGTTATATTATAAAACGCCCAAAACATCTCGTTGCATAACGCGAAATCCCGAACCCCAAACCAGACATTCTGACAGACGTTTACAAGGTTTTATCCATATTCCGAACACGATGGAATGCGTTTCGGAGGCTAATTTGATCGTATACGCGAGTTATGGAAGTAAACGATCACTTTTAAATTAAATCGGTTCGAATAAATTCAAAGTGTTTTGAGTTGCCAGGGTCAAACGACAACTCTGATTGCTACGAAAATTGAAATCCGATAATAACTAACTAGTACGGATCCAATAAAACTGGTTTCGTCAAATTCCGAGACTGTGCCTCGGAAGGCTATTTTAAAATTCAATTTAAACTATATATTTTCAAAACTGAACATATCATCCTTAAATTAAATCCCAATTCATCTATTATCTTCAGTATCATCATTATAAATTTTATAAGCCTTCAAATTATTTTAACAGGCTTAAAACTGAAGAATTCAATAATTTACCCAATTTCAGTTTATTAAATCTAATAACTGAATTGCTATTAATAATAATAATATTTGAATTCAAGTTAAACTTTACCTTTCAAATATTTGAAATCAATTTATTATTCCAACTTAAATTGTTAGAAATTCTGGGTCGTCACATTCCTTCCCCCTTAAAAGAATTTCGTCCCCGAAATTACCATTTAGGAAGAATGGTCCGACACCCGTTACAATTTTCCTAAAACCAAATAGTTCAACCTCCTACCAACTATCTTTATAAAAGATCCATTATCATTTATATTAACTTCCCAACTCTCGCCTACAGTTTCCAAACAATACCTTATTCTTGACATTCAAGTTTACTTTAAAATCAAATTTAAAGTATCAAAATTCCTTCAAAAAATTTCTAACACTCTAAATTTTCGAGAAATTTTGCCAGCGTCTCCTTTGCGCGGCTAACTCGGTACTACTACAAAATGCCTCTACGGGCTCCCAATTTCTCAAAAGAAACAAAAGCCAAGTGGCTATATCAAAAACCCAATTCAATCCAATTTCATACAGAAATTTAAATACATACCTTTTTGTCGGGCAACTAAAATTTATCTTTCGGAATCAATTCCAATTTCTTTTCCCTTACCTGCATTTCTTATTTACCAACAATATCCAATCACAACCTCTCAAATTATTTTATACATCTCTTTACACAAGTTTCAAACTCACTTCTATTCACCTTAGTTTTCACCATTTCATATGAATTCAATTTATTTCGATTTCTAATATTGAGTTTTATCTTTCATTTAAACTGATTCATATTAGTTTCATTTACTGGTTTACTTTAATTTCTAATTTGAAATTGTTTTGCCGTTAACGAAAATTTTCTAACTCCCAAAATTTTCGAAATTTTTTGGCAGAGTCTCCTTTGTACGGAGGAGCTTTTGCAATTTGACAATAGATATAAATATATATACATCGACCCACACGGTCGGAAAAAGCAAAAACAGTTCATATTTCCTATTTTTATTGCGTAGGCGTACCTTTACTTAGCAATTTATGCAAGCAGCTTATTTATTTTAGCATTCATCGCATCCAAATCCAGCCAAACGGCCTTCAGATACCTATACTTACTCAATTTAAACATATAAGCACCATATACATATAAAGTTTATAACATATTCCTTACTTAAACAACTATAACACTCCAACTCTAAAGAAATGTATTCAAATTAATTCACACGAGCAATTATACGGTTTCAAACCTAATTCAATTTCCTCAACTAATTTATATACCATTCCCTTCAAATTTAATGGCTTACAACTCAAGTGCTTGCATTCAATTTTTTTTTAATTCATCAAGCTCATATTCACTGCAAATGATTCAAAATTAATTATATTTAATCTCCATCTATTCCTAGAATTTTAATTACTTTCATTTATGTTAAACGACAATTATTTATATGTAAATTCGGCGATATTCGCCTAATAGAGTATTTATTTTTAGTCTATGTCTGCTTCAAATTAATTTCAACTCATTCTGTATTTAATTCATTTCATTTCTAATTATTTACTAACCATACATATGCGTTTCATTTCAACTTCGCATTAAATTCAATTTAAAACTATTTCACTAAGCTTGACAACATTCAATGCTTATATTCAATTCATTTATAATTCCAAACAATCTCATTTTCATATCAATTGATTCAAAAATCAATTATATTTGCATCCATTATTTCATAGAATTTAATTAAACCTCGTTTACGTCAAACGACCATCATTTTATTTCTCTTGACACATTCCATACCTATGTGCTACAAGCCATTCTAAATTAATTCAATCCAAGCTTTATTTAATGGGCTTTCACTCTTACTCGAAGCCAGGCTTTCATAAATTTTTAAACTTAAGTTAATTTTACTTTAATTTATTCCAACATCAAACTTAAGTTTACTTCTATTTGATTCTCATTTAATCAAATTTCATTAAATTCAGATAGCCCATCCATTTTAATTATAATTTTAATTCCCCTTCATAATTTATCAAAATAATATCCAAGCACATACTCAGTTCGTTTAATCTTCAAATTAGTATGCCACCGAATTTAAGTTCAGCTTGTTAATCCCATTCCAAATAACTTTGATTTAGTTTTTATATTCAATCAAACTTCATCCATTTAGTATTTAATTCAATTAACCCATTTATTCGCCTCATTTCAAAATTTTAAATTCCACTTAAATCATTATCAAGTCTAAGTCGAATTCTATTTAAAATTCGAATTCATTTCCAAACTCCATTATTAACTTACCATCTATTTTATTTAATTGGGTTAAATTTTATTTAATAATTCCAGTTTTGGATTTTCTTTTATCGTTAAAAATTCCAACACCTTTATTTTAAATTTTAGAAATGCCTTTAAATTTACATAATACTATTTAAAATAGCTCCTTTCTAAAAATACTTCTTATAACTCGATGTCTCAACCAGTCCATCCTTGTTCTAACAGAAATTCAGTCATACGTTGATCAGGCGTAGGACTGAAAATCTGTAAGTACTTAGCAGACCCATCTTCAACATCCAGTGAAAATACTTTAGGAAAATAATTTTACTTGAAAATATAGGAAACAGTTTTTTTTTTGAAAATAGTTTAATGAAAATATCTTTGGTGAGAATGCTCTGGAAATCATCACACCCATCCATGGTCACACTTACATCCTGGGTTACGTTGCCGTCACAGCAAAAGTCCATGTAACTGATTACACCATAGAACCCATGACAGATCGCAGTTACATCCAGGGTTACGTTGCCATCGCAGCAAAAGTCCATGTAACTGCAGGCTCTATGCGACCTCTTGATTACGCTGTCAAATGAAACTTCTCCACTCCCACATAGGTTGCAGTGTACCGATGTAAAATCAAACGCAGACTGTTGGCTCTCAGCGGCACACACGACTTTTGCTATGTTACCATAGTGTCGCAGTCTACCGATATAAAATCAAACGTAGACTGTTGGCTCTCAGCGGCACACACGACTTTCGCTATGGTCTGCAGTAGATCGCAGTGACATCGAGTTACACTGTCGTCACAGCATAACCCAAATGCCCCTGTAGGCACCAGCCCCTCGACTTTCGCTACACAAATAATCCTCAGGAACTAGTTTTGTCCGGACTCCTCACAGGATCAACTTTAGAACCTCCCTCTTAGAGGCTCAAGGCAGTGCCACCCTGTGGCACTCCTGAGAAGTTCATTCCAAGGGAGCGCCTTTTTCCCCAGAGCCAATCTCAAAACACTTTATACTATACACATATAGTATTTTTCCCAAAATCATACACCTAGTATGAAGTTCATATAAGACTCCTTTACACAAAATCGATTCCCAAAATCGATAAATTTTCAAAATAGGCTTTTCCAAATCTCAATATTGATTTTACCCAAATATCAAAAGCCCTTTTCAAATCCATAGGTTCTCAAAACCTTTTTCCAAAATCCTCATAAGATCCTTTATATATATATACAAATATATAAAAATTTTAAAACTTTGGATCATTTCAAACTTGTATAAAACTCCTTTTATACTTCAACACTTTCAAAAAAATTCCTTTTTTTTATTACATTCACTTGAATTCTCATTGTACATAATTTCAATTGCTTCAATTTCATTGAATTATCACTTAAATCCTCATCTCAATTGGGTACTTTATCCATAACAGTTTGAACTCCGACCTGTTTAGAAAATAGCTTGGAAATTTTTTAAAATAGACAAGTAGTTGGAAAATAAAATAATTAATAGTTTGCAAAGTAGCTGTAAAATGGTTAACTAATAATAAAATAGTTGAAAAATAGTTAAATAGTTTCAGAAATCGTAGATAATTGCAAAATAATTGTAAATAGTAATTAATCTGTGAAATAGATGAAAAATAGTAATAAGTTTAGAAAACAATTGAAAAATGGTTAAATAGCTCCAAATAATTATTGAATAAGTATAAAATAGTTCGGGGTTCGGAAAGAAGGTTATATATACTAAGTAGATGGGGAAATAGATTAAAAACAGTTTATATTAAAACAATTTATATTGAAAATAATCCAGAGTCAAAACTGTTCACTTCCTCTTCAATTCAATTTAAATTTCCATTTAAAATGACCCAATTTCCAATTCAAATAACTCCAAATTCCATTGGACTTGATTTATTCCCAATTCAAGTTGAATTAATTCTCAATTTCTCTTCAACCCAATCAAATTCCATTTGATTTTTAAACTTATTCGACTTTAATTATAACTTCAAGTTATTCCAAACATTTCAAATCAATCCAATTCAAATTGTCCATTTGAATTTTAAAACTTATCCATTCTCAATCACAACTCCAATTAATTCCAATCGGATTCAACTTAAATGAATTCAATTCCAACTTCAAATTTTAACCATCTCGAATTATATAAATTCGAGTTGAATTTGTAAATGTTAACTTAATTCTTTAAATCAAATCAACTTGTCTCCTTATACTATTAACTTTTTGAATTCATTTCAAACTTATTTTCATTGAATTTTAAATTTAGTTGTACTTCTTTTCTTACTTAATTTAATTTCAATACAAGATTTCAGTTTGGTTGTATCATATTATTTCTTACTTTATTTTCAATTTATTTAACACCCAATTTGCTTAATATTTTTTTTTTAAATATTGCTTTATATATAAAAATATAATCTTATATAAAATCATTTAAAATCCTTATATAAAAATATAACAAGTACGCACTCATATATATACTCAACTCATTCTAGAGTACTTGGGACTCTACTTAGTGAAAAATCCCCACCAGAGCCAAGGTTCTCGCTTAACCTTTCAGCTCTGATACCAACTGTAACGACCCGAAATTTTCGAACCCGAAAATTCCAGATAGTTATGAAAAAGAAGAAAGAGGTAGAAGAAGAACAGAAACATCAACATCTCACATTCGCAGCGGATAAAATATAATAAATAAATAATACAGTTTGCAAAGAATAATATATCAGTCAGTTACATTTAATATACATCAGAGTCTCACTTATATAC
Organism: Allium fistulosum; assembly: GCA_030737815.1. NCBI lineage: Eukaryota > Viridiplantae > Streptophyta > Magnoliopsida > Asparagales > Amaryllidaceae > Allium > Allium fistulosum. Next base: position 170,492,435 of record CM060904.1, read on the forward strand.
ATCTACTGAATATACAATTATCATGTCTCAGATAACAATAATAATCTGCAGCGGAAATACTCTATACGTTCCTACCATCCAGCTCGACTCCCGAGATCCCGAACATACCTACCTGAAAATCTGTAACACTCGGTCTGACCCGAGCATTACACCAAAGTAACACCCGGGTCAGGCTGGAAACCAGCGTGAGTAACGCAACTAACATGGAACACCAAAGAAATCAACTTATATAAACCCGGGGTAATTTATACCAATTTCACAATTCACAATTTGCCATGGTCAACACTTATTCCACACATTAATTTCTAAGTACCAAACTTAGATAAAATAATCCAATTCACTTAAGTCATTTCAATTTCATCGTATTGATTTCACAAATCAATTTATAAAAATTCGAAGTGTTTTCGGTATTTCCCAATACCAGCCCCCGGCCTCTTCGAAACTCATGTTATCTCATCCTAATTTATTCGAATGAAATACACAACCTTCCATATCAGAGATATCAACTCATTCAAAACATCCAATTCCATTCAATCATCTATAAGCAAAGCTTAATCACTTAAATTCCCTTATTTAGCATTAATTAATTTCAGATCAATTAATTAATCAATCATTCCATATCCATTCATCTTAATTAATCACCCTGGATTAATTATCTTTTAATTGCATTCAAGTAATTATCCTTGATTAATTTCACGATATTAATTCCTCTTAACCAAAATCAATAAGAAATCTTAATTACCTCATCAATTAATTAACTATATTAATTACATAAATTCTTAATTTCTTATCTTACTTAATTTCTGATAGTCACTATTTATGGATTAATTAATCCTAATTAATCCAGTCTTTAATTTCATCATTTATTATATAAATTGTTGATTTCCAATTATATTTCAATTTATCTTAACCCGGAATTAATTATATTAATTTAACCGCAGTATTAACCATACTTGATTCATCTCCACCTGAAATTACCTACCCCCTTTTTATTTACTTCATTAAATAGATTAATTCTCCTTAAGTAATTATCTTAATTTATCTCTTGGTTAATTACACAAAGTAATTATTTTTCATTAATTGCATCAAATAATTACTTATTAAACTGCCAAATGATCATCCTAATTAATTTAAACTTAATTAATTAATCCAAATCAATAATTAACTATCCATATAATTTATCCTGCCTATTTAATGAATCATCAGTCATTAACCCTTATTGATTTTAAAAATGAACCATCCTCTAATTTATGATTTAAGTTAAAAACCCAAATGTCTCGAGTTAAACAACAACTAACTCGCGAATCCACCAAAACCGAAGTCATCAGAACATCAACCCACATACAATCAACCCGATAAATCAACCAACTATTTAAATTTAACCTTTTAAATCTAAATAGAAAACCAACAGAGTGAGATTTACTCACTTTTGATTTGTTTTTCGCAATCCATTCCCATCCAGCTTGTTTCCTTTCAGATTCTAACCTTGTATAAACAATTTTACGATTTATTAATATCTTACAACTCGAACAATTAAATTCCCATTTATACATTCGACTAACCAATGGACTATTTTAAACTACAAATCTTATTTTAAACTGATTTCCCTTTAACAAAAATATTTTTAGCTACTAAGATAATTGAATAGGTCTATTAAACAAATCTACCTCCATAAACAATATTTTAAAGTTAAGCTAGTAAGTGAAAATATTCATATATATTCTAACTCCTTATATAAATTTTGGAAATCGAATTATTTTTATACGGATCCTATACCAACTTTTAAAAATTCCTATATATTTTTTTCAACCTTATCCATAAAAAGAAATTTCCTGTTATAGACTTTACATTTATTTTATTCAAACGAGTATAACTAAAAAGAGAAAAGAGAATACTCACTGCCTCACAGACGATCGCGAGCTCCAGACAAATCGGCTGTTGTCACCATAGTCCATCACTGCGACCACACTCGAACACAGATGCACTGCCATCGCGCGCGCCCTAGCTCCCACACGCTTCGCCGAAAAACTCGCTATCGCCTATCTCGAATTGACGCCGCTGTATGCTCGAAAACCCTAGCTCATCTCCCCCCTTTCGAGTCGCCGCTCTTCCTGCTGCTGCCAATCGCGACTCGGTTGTAAGAAAAACCCCACTCGTGATCACCCCCCTCTTCTTAAATTGATCGAACACGGCTTCGGCTCAGCTTCCATCAAGACCAACCCTCCCCAATTTCTGCCTCGCGAGCTCGAAAGCATCGCACCGCGATTCCAGAACATCATCGCACTCCCTCCTCTTTGCGCCGAAGGATGGAGTTCGCTTCGATTCATGAGAGAGAGGAAAGGGTGTTTCAATTGCTTTAGGGAATTTCGAAGAGAGGGAGGAGAGACAGAGCGATGGCCATAATCTTTTTTTCCGTATCCTAATGTAGATTGAAGATGAGAAATTTACTCGCGTTGATTCCTTATGTATTTATTATCATATATATATTTTTTTTAGATGAATTTTTCGATCTGCCTTCGAGAACCAAGAGGGGGACGGGGATGATATAAATTTGGGGATAGCTTCCTGAGAAAGATTGTGGTAAAAAAAATATCTTGTGTTGTTAAAATATCTTGCCAATTTATTTTAGATTTTTTTTTATTATTATGAACTAAGATCTTGTTCGAAGAAAACGAAGGCTCATCATTTTATTCACCTTTCTTCGATCTGATAGCGGTGATAAAAAGAAAAGTTGAAGGGGACACGATTTGAAGCAGATAAAAGGGCATGTTTGGGAAGGAAGGAACGGCTTCTAGAGTACGCTTGTAAATGAAAATATCTTTGACTATTTGACCTTAAATTTTGTTATATTATAAAACGCCCAAAACATCTCGTTGCATAACGCGAAATCCCGAACCCCAAACCAGACATTCCGACAGACGTTTACAAGGTTTTATCCATATTCCAAACACGATGGAATGCGTTTCGGAGGCTAATTTGATCGTATACGCGAGTTACGGAAGTAAACGATCACTTTTAAATTAAATCGGTTCGAATAAATTCGAAGTGTTTTGAGTTGCCAGGGTCAAACGACAACTCTGATTGCTACGAAAATTGAAATCCGATAATAACTAACTAGTACGGATCCAATAAAACTGATTTCATCAAATTCCGAGACTGTGCCTCGGAAGGCTATTTTAAAATTCAATTTAAACTATATAAACTGAACATATCATCCTTAAATTAAATCCCAATTCATCTATTATCTTCAGTATCATCATTATAAATTTTATAAGCCTTCAAATTATTTTAACAGGCTTAAAACTGAAGAATTCAATAATTTACCCAATTTCAGTTTATTAAATCTAATAACTGAATTGCTATTAATAATAATAATATTTGAATTCAAGTTAAACTTTACCTTTCAAATATTTAAAATAAATTTATTATTCCAACTTAAATTGTTAGAAATTCTGGGTCGTCACATTCCTTCCCCCTTAAAAGAATTTCGTCCCCAAAATTACCATTTAGGAAGAATGGTCCGACACCCGTTACAATTTTCCTAAAACCAAATAGTTCAACCTCCTACCAACTGTGACGACCCGTAATTTTTGTATATTTGAAATTGGGATATTTAATTAATTTTAAATATTCAGAGATTAATTATTAACTTAAATTTCAAATATCGCTGTTTATTGGGTGATTTAATTATTAAATTAAATTATTTGAAGTTGGATAAAATAGTAAATCTGGCATTCTAAGCTAATTAAAAATATTTTGGAAGCTTGGAAAAATTCATATTAATGATACTGAAGATGATAGAACTTTCAAAATGGAATTTCAAAGAGTTTTGTTCAGTTTTAAAAATATATCGTTTAAATTGGATTTAAAAATAGTCGTCCGAGGCACAGTCTCGGATTTCAACAAAACCAGTCCCATTGGATCCATAATATTGTATTATTATCGGATTTCAATTTTCGTAGTGTTCGGAGTTGTCGTGTGATCATACGATAGGTAAACGTGCTGAAATTAATATCGAATTTAATTTAAATAGTCGGTTCAAAAAGTTATCTTCTCCATACGATCGAATTTGGACTCGATACCTTTTCCATCGCATTCGGAATAGGGGTACAACATTATGAACGTTAGGCGGGCATGGGTCATTTGGAGTTTGGAAGTTTTGTGGGATGTTGGTTAGATATTTTCTAATTTGATAAATATATTTGCACTTCCTTAGCCCGACATTACGTACATCCCACACCCAAACTGTCTCCTTCGTACCCTTTTCTCTTCTCAAACACGCAATTCCCCTCTCCACTTTTTTTTAAATCACGACCAGATGTTCCCTTCCTTCTTTTTACTGCCGAGCTTTCTCATTTGAAATAAAATAAATTGCCTGTGATTATCTTCTTTCTCCTATCTTCAATTACAATCCACCGAGCCATTCGAAATAAATACCCAATCGAATCCCTCCCATTTCCTCTCAATTCATTCTCGAGGCCGATCTCGTCGTCTCTAGTACGAGTTGAAGCTTCGAATCGTCCAAATCTTCTGGGTTCAGCTAGGGTTTCGAAACATGATTACGTTCGAAGTCGAGTGAAGGCTCGCGATGGTTTCGTGCTATCTGGTGGCGTTTTTGAGGAAGGGATCACGCATGCATAACATCGAGCAAGGGCGCTCAACGAGGGAGGCTCACGACTTGGCGTTTTCATGACCAGAGCTGCGTCTTTGCAATGGCAACATAGATCGAGGCTGGCAGTAGACTGGAGGCGCGTGCAAGCCGAAGTGGTCTCGCGCATTCGTGCTCGCGTTGAAGGCAGAGTAGCTAGGGTTTTCGCAATTTCAAAGGCAAGGCCGCAGTCGTGGGTTCGTCAAGCACTGAGACAGTGAGGTACCATTGATTTACTTTCGATTAATTTATAAACACACATATACAGAAAGCAGAAAATAAATAATTACATTTTGAATCGATATAAAGTAAGTTTTCAAATATATATAGTTAAGTAGGAATATTATGGACAGTCTAGTAAATTTCTGGTATTTTATTAAGAAAAGGAAAACAAATTTTGATAATAAAATTATATATATAAATATACACATCTATTTTAATAAATATGGGAAATTGGTTTAATAAACTTATTTGATTTACTTTAGTCATTAAAAAATATTTTATTGATAGAAAATTTGTTTAAAAATAAATTATCGGTTTAAACCCAAATTATTAGCTAAATTAAATGAATAAATAGAGATTAATTATTTGACTAATTTAAATATTAATATACCGTACAAATGCTTATACAAGGTCTAAAATCGAGAAAATACAATTCAGAATGGGACTGGAGTGGAATAGACTGCAAATTTAAAAGCAAAGGTGAGTTAATCTCACTCAGTTAAATTTAAATTTAAATGGTTAAATTTAAATAATTGATTGGATGATTGCATTGATTGATGTGCTATATATATATAGTAGTATATAGTAATATACACATATTGGCATATGTGTATATTGGAATTGTTGATATTCCCGCATTGTATAGCGGATGAGACCCTATGCGCCGCATAATAGCGGATGATTTTATATAAAAACCCATATACCGCGATATTCCACCTTGAAGTGGAATTGGTATTGTGCTAACATCTGTGGATGCAGGGAAACAGGTTGGAGGGATCCAACTGGATTCCTCAAAATAATTAATTTTGTTTAAATATTTTGTGATATGATTTTTGATATCCTGTGATGAAATATATGGATAATTGGATGTTATGGTTTGGTTGGACCGATTTGGATAATGCCGAGTTATCAAAATCTCTAGAATAGAAATTTTGAAAGAAATAAAAGAATAAATTTTTAAGCTAAATACTTCTAGTGAATTTGAATAACTTAAATAATGAATTGTAAAAGAAATAAAGTAATTTCTAAATTCGAACAAATATGGTTAAAGGGGATTTTGAATTAACATGAGGGTAATGAATTTTAAACTAAAGTGATATTATTGGAAAGAATAAAGAAATTATTTTTGAACGTAAGGATTAAATTTAATAAAGGGATAAAGAAGGAATTTTGGAAGTTTTTAATTGGTATTTTCAGTTAAAAGGGTCTTAACTCAAAATTAAGAAATAAAATCTGAGAGTAAATGTAATTTGAAATAAATGAAGTAAATAAGAAATTTATTTCAAAGTAAAGTAAATGGGAAAATCAATGGGAAATTGATTTGGTTGTTTAAAATTGGAATTTAAAAGAGAAGAGAGATTTTGGAATTTATAAACTGGGTTTATAAAGTAAAATAAAATATCAGGGGATATTTGGAAATATAAATTCAAGGTGGGAATTTATAAAGGGATATGAATTGGTTTAAAATAAATGTTGATTTATTTTTAAAGGATGGGAATGAGAAGTGTATTTCTCTGGATAGCCAAGTACGTTTTTCAAGGTAGTTTTAAATATAAGTTAAAGGTTTTAAGTATGTTTTAAAAATGCATGTTTTAGGAAATTGATTATTTCTAAAGGTAAATTTCCAAAGTAAGTATTTTCAAAAATCTATTATTGTAGTAATTATATAAAAGTGATCTGTTATGTTTTAAAAAGAGAAAGTTAGTTATATTTATAAAGTGGTTTCATTTTAAATATTCCTTAAGTATATATTTTAGTAAAGTATTAAAAGTAGTTTTAAACTTCGATGTTATAAAGTATATTGATAATAAAGTGTTTTTAAATTATTTTAAAATCCAAAGTATTTTGTACTTGGTGATTCAGTGAAAATAAATATTTGGGAAATGTATTCCGTAAGCGGAAACTGTTTTCAAATGAGCTTTGAAAATTTGGAAATATATCTTGGAAAGATATTTGGGCAAATAAATAATGTGGGAAATTATTTATTGTGTGATGGTTGCTTGTGGATGTTAATTGATAGTTAAATAACCGACTATCAATATTGGCCAAATGCGTTGATCGTTTCGAAGAGACCGGGATCGGGTTTCCGTATACCAGGATTCTAGGTCTGGAGACTCGAATACCACTTCGATCTGGTTTGTACGTTTCATGTAACGTGTTCAGAATCGAAGATGGAGCTGTGAAGTGCAAGGGCTAGTCGCTACTAATCCTGAGGATATTTCCAAAATGGATGTAGTAGGAATAGTGCCTTCGGTTCCGTTCGAACCCGGGACGGACTTATATGGATGAATGCTTTCGGGACATCGTCAGGTGGACGATGGGCATTCTAAGGGATATGTTCTGAAAAAGGTATCGTTTAGCCTCAAGCCTCATCAACCGGGAATGACTGAAAATCAGGGGTTATGCAGCAAGGCTTCGTGGGTAGCATCCACTTGAGAGTAAGGTCATCCCTGTCTAGATGTCCCTTTTATTTCGGCTTAGTGTTGCGGTTGCTGATCCCAACCGTGGAGTGATTTTATTTGGAATTATCCAGTAAGGGATGATTCCGGCCTTGTGTTGCAGGGGAGCGGGCGTACTCCTCGGTACTGTGATCTAGGCCACGTACTGTGACAGGTGGTACCCCAGTGCCTAGTCATTCGTTGGAAATCCATTCTCCCTACGTGCTTGTACGGTTTTGATTGTGCCCAACTATTGTTGAAATGTGAGATGCAAGCATTTCAGCTAGATTCTATTTTACTTTCAGTAGACACTATTATAATATCAGACGGATTTTGATATAAAGTGTTTTAGCTATCGTAAGGTAAAAACCCGACATGTTATTTGTGGCGTGGTCTTACGAGATGCTTTTGTTTTCAAAAGATTTTTGAAACTTTAATAATCAAATTGAGTGTGATTTTCTCACGCTGGTATTCCAGACTGACTCGGGTATTGTTTTATATGATGCTCGGGTCAGACCGAGATAAACAGGTTCAGGATATGATGCCATGGAGCTCAGGAGACGAGCTGGATGACGATATGTACTCTCGTACTTGCTATTATTTTTCCGCTGTGTATTCAGTTGTATGTTATGGATGTTGATGTACTCTGATGATGTATTCTGATGATAAATTGTATAAACTGATATAGTTTTGATTTGTGTAAAGATCTGTTAATATATATTATATTTTATTCCGCTGCGATGGTTAGATTCTGATGTTGTTTTCTATTTTTCTTCTGCTACCTCTTCTTCTTAACTTAAATGGATTCGACTTTCCTGGTCTGGAAAGCCGGGTCGTTACAGTGGTATCAGAGCTTAGGCTGGCGACAACCTTGGCTCTGGTGGGAATTTTGAGAGTATTAATAGATATGAGCGCGTATTTGTTAGTGAATATAAAATTGTTTTATATTGTGTTGATTGGTTTATTGAGTAGTTTATGGATTCTGGTCGATGTGTGGGACGCCACAACATTGATAGGGATCTCTAAACGCTTGTATAGAACAATTCGACACAGTATTGTTTTAAAGTAGGGTAAATGAAATAATTTTACCCAAATTATTTTTGTATAAAAAGAAACGTTTTGTAAACTATTCTAGTTAATATATATGGTTGTTTGGATGTTAGAAGTGATAATATGGAATTATTATCATTAATATATGGAAACTTAACTAGAAATTGAAATTTATAGCCAAAGTAAAGAATCAAATTTTATAATAAAATAAAATTTGAAATATAGATTATAAATGTAATTTATAAATTGGAATAAACTCCATATCCAAATGAGATAGTAATTTAAAATAGAATTCCAGAGAAAGGTTTAAATTTAATTGGATGGGTTGGAAATTTGGAATTTTTAAGAAAGGACTTAAAATTCCTTTGGATTTGAAAACGGTTTTCAAGGGTGTGGGAGAAATAGTAGTGATACTATTGTGGGAAATATTTTAAATTGGATTCGAAGTCTGATGAGATTGGGTATTCAAAAATATTTGAAATGATTTAAAGTGATAAAAGCACTAAACTCTCTTTGGTCGCTGGAAAATAATTCCGATGATGATCGCGACATCATCGGTGTTCATTTTCGAGTTTCCAAAGAGAAATTGCTACCGAATTGTTTCAAATTGAAATTGTTGCGAACTGGGTTTGATTTTAAAATTCAAAAAGATAATGAAATTTACCAAAGGAGTTTGGATATAGTTGATTTCAAAAAGGGATTTTGAAATTTTGAAAATTTGTGTATACTCTGGAATCTTATTTTGGAATATTTATAGAATAATAATAATGAAAAATATATACTTGACTAAAATTTAATGTATAATCTGGAGTAAAGGGTAAAATGTGAATGCGAAAAAGTAGTCAAGATGGACTAAAAATAATTAATGTTTGGAAATAAAATTTATTGGTTAAATAATGAATTGGTGAATGAATAAATGGATCAACTATTGTACTTATAAAGTGAAGTTGATATTAATAAGAAGAAATTGGGAAATTGTAATCCGGAAATTAAAATTTAACTTAAGTAAATGGAAGTGAAGGAAATATATTTGAATTTAACTTGAAATAAGTTATATAAATTGAAATTGAAATTGAATTAAATTGGATAGAAATAAATTCTGCCGAGTATAGATAATATTTAATGAAATAAAATTCTACTCAAACAGATAAATGTGAAAATCCAAACTTTGGATATAAAATAAGATTGAACTCAAGGAAATCAAATAGAATGGATTTCAAGTTAAATGAAAGGAAAATCAAATATGGGATTTGATTAAAAGAAAATGAAATCAAGGATTTGAACGGAAGTTGTTGAATAAAATAAACTTAAGTTATTGGGTGGAATTGTTTGAAGAAAATAAATAACTTGAGTAAAATTTTGTGATGGTTATTTGATATATTGGTGGCTGAGTTTAATAAAATGGTTTGGAATCAAACTCTTTGGATATGGAAGAAATACAATGGAAGTTGTGAATAAATTTAAAATGGAATAGGTTAAATGTAAATTTATTGGATTTAACCTAAATGGTTCTAAAGCAGAAGTAATCATTTATTCACATTGATATTGTCGAATTGTATTAGAAAATGGATCGTTTGAGGTAAAACGAGGTTAAATAAAATTCTATGAATTGATAGAAAGGAAATATAATTGATTTTTAAATCAATCGTAATAAATACGTATTCATTTGGATTAAAATGAATAGGATGTAAGTAATGCAGTGTAAACCATTTAAATGGAAGCATTTAATTTGTGTTGGGCCTAATAAATTCACTTATGGAAGTGTTTAGTGAATATTGCTTATGTTGTATGTGTTAGCTAATGAAATTAATTGAAATGATAACAAACTTTGGATATTTGTCACTAACCTGTTTAAGTTGAGTTAGTACAGGTTCAGGAAAACCGTTTGGCTGGATTTGACTGCGCTAATTGCTTAAATAAATAACCGCTTTGCTTTAAAAATGCTAAAATAAGGTACGCTTACGCAATAATTCAAAATAGGAGATATGAACTGCATATATTGATATATATTGTGATTTCCGGCCTGAGGCCGATGTATATATATATATTTGTGCATCCTGCGATATCGCAGAAGTCCCTCCGTACAAAGGAGACTCTGTCAAAATTTTCCGTAAATTTTGGGAGTTAGAAAATTTTTGAAAATTTTCATTTACGATAAATAATTTAAATTTGTTAAGCGAATGAAATTAAAACTGGATATTGAAATCTAATTCAAATGTGAATGTAAGGTGAAGTGAAATCAAAGGAACTAAAGAAAGTAAAGTTCGTAAATAAACTGTTATTTGAGATTTAAATTAAATAGTAAGTGAAACTAATCCATATTCAAAATGGAAGCCAATTTGAGTTTAAATGAAATTGTAAGGGCTAAGTAAATAGTAATGAAAATAAACTTCAATGGGAAAGTGAAAATAAATATAAACTTCAAAAATGAAGTAAAACAAATCCAAGAAGTATATAAAATGTTTATTTTGGACTTAAGAAATGAATGGTGAATTCTTAAGTAAATTTGGTATGGAGGAAAATTATTCTAGGTGAATAATTGAATGACGATTAAAATATGAAGATGTGAATGGGATAAGTGTGATAAGTGAATAATAATCAAATGAATGTGAATAAAAAGGAAATTGATATAATTGATAATCAATTGGAATTTATACGTAGGATGTACGTATATTATTTTATTCGCATAATGATTTGATCCGGATTCGAGCACAGAATTTCGAGGTAATTATGCCGATCCGAGTTAGGATTTTTCGCTCGATTTTCAACGGCGAACCTGGATATGGATTGTTGATTGATTCTGGATATTCTCTATCATAGTTTGTGGCTATGCAAGGAGAATGACGGTTTCTGATCAAGAAACCAAATCCGAGTCCGCACTAGGAAGTCGGGTGGACGATACTAGTTCGGAAGTGAAATTGTGTGATCGAGTGAACGATCGAATGTGATATTGCGTACGGATGATATATAGGCATCGTACGGGCTAAGTAAAACAAATATTGTAAATTTGTAAAGGGAAGTATAAAATGACTTTGGAATTGTGATTGAATATTATTGCTTAGTAGGATATACAGGTGTATAAAAGCAATGGATAAATTGGGATTTTGATTTTTGAAGATAAAATTTAATGGCCCGACCAAAAAGGTATGTATTTGAATTTCTATATGAAATTTGATTGGGTTTTGATCCAGCCACTTGGCTTTTTGTTTTCTTTTTGAGATTGGGAGGCCGTAGAGCCATTTTGTAGTTGTACCGAGCTAGCCGCGCAAAGGAGACGTTGGCGAAATTTTTCGAAAATTTAGAGAGTTAGAAAAATTTTGAGAAATTTTTGATAATTCAAAATTTGAATTCAAATTTAAATTTGAATGCATAAGTAGGTGGTATGGGTTGAACTTATGAATAAGTTTGGGAAGTTAAAAGATGATTAGTGTATCATTAATAAAAGATTGTTTGGGTATTGTTAAAACTGTTTAAATTTGGGAAATAGTTAACGGGGATTTAATCATTCCTCTTAACTGGTAATTTCGGGGACGAAATTCTTTTAAGGGGGGAGGAATGTGACGACCCGTAATTTTTGTATATTTGAAATTGGGATATTTAATTAATTTTAAATATTCAGAGATTAATTATTAACTTAAATTTCAAATATCGCTGTTTATTGGGTGATTTAATTATTAAATTAAATTATTTGAAGTTGGATAAAATAGTAAATCTGGCATTCTAAGCTAATTAAAAATATTTTGGAAGCTTGGAAAAATTCATATTAATGATACTGAAGATGATAGAACTTTCAAAATGGAATTTCAAAGAGTTTTGTTCAGTTTTAAAAATATATCGTTTAAATTGGATTTAAAAATAGTCGTCCGAGGCACAGTCTCGGATTTCAACAAAACCAGTCCCATTGGATCCATAATATTGTATTATTATCGGATTTCAATTTTCGTAGTGTTCGGAGTTGTCGTGTGATCATACGATAGGTAAACGTGCTGAAATTAATATCGAATTTAATTTAAATAGTCGGTTCAAAAAGCTATCTTCTCCATACGATCGAATTTGGACTCGAAACCTTTTCCATCGCATTCGGAATAGGGGTACAACATTATGAACGTTAGGCGGGCACGGGTCATTTGGAGTTTGGAAGTTTTGTGGGATGTTGGTTAGATATTTTCTAATTTGATAAATATATTTGCACTTCCTTAGCCCGACATTACGTACATCCCACACCCAAACTGTCTCCTTCGTACCCTTTTCTCTTCTCAAACACGCAATTCCCCTCTCCACTTTTTTTTAAATCACGACCAGATGTTCCCTTCCTTCTTTTTACTGCCGAGCTTTCTCATTTGAAATAAAATAAATTGCCTGTGATTATCTTCTTTCTCCTATCTTCAATTACAATCCACCGAGCCATTCGAAATAAATACCCAATCGAATCCCTCCCATTTCCTCTCAATTCATTCTCGAGGCCGATCTCGTCGTCTCTAGTACGAGTTGAAGCTTCGAATCATCCAAATCTTCTGGGTTCAGCTAGGGTTTCGAAACATGATTACGTTCGAAGTCGAGTGAAGGCTCGCGATGGTTTCGTGCTATCTGGTGGCGTTTTTGAGGAAGGGATCACGCATGCATAACATCGAGCAAGGGCGCTCAACGAGGGAGGCTCACGACTTGGCGTTTTCATGACCAGAGCTGCGTCTTTGCAATGGCAACATAGATCGAGGCTGGCAGTAGACTGGAGGCGTGTGCAAGCCGAAGTGGTCTCGCGCATTCGTGCTCGCGTTGAAGGCAGAGTAGCTAGGGTTTTCGCAATTTCAAAGGCAAGGCCGCAGTCGTGGGTTCGTCAAGCACTGAGACAGTGAGGTACCATTGATTTACTTTCGATTAATTTATAAACACACATATACAGAAAGCAGAAAATAAATAATTACATTTTGAATCGATATAAAGTAAGTTTTCAAATATATATAGTTAAGTAGGAATATTATGGACAGTCTAGTAAACTTCTGGTATTTTATTAAGAAAAGGAAAACAAATTTTGATAATAAAATTATATATATAAATATACACATCTATTTTAATAAATATGGGAAATTGGTTTAATAAACTTATTTGATTTACTTTAGTCATTAAAAAATATTTTATTGATAGAAAATTTGTTTAAAAATAAATTATCGGTTTAAACCCAAATTATTAGCTAAATTAAATGAATAAATAGAGATTAATTATTTGACTAATTTAAATATTAATATACCGTACAAATGCTTATACAAGGTCTAAAATCGAGAAAATACAATTCAGAATGGGACTGGAGTGGAATAGACTGCAAATTTAAAAGCAAAGGTGAGTTAATCTCACTCAGTTAAATTTAAATTTAAATGGTTAAATTTAAATAATTGATTGGATGATTGCATTGATTGATGTGCTATATATATAGTAGTATATAGTAATATACACATATTGGCATATGTGTATATTGGAATTGTTGATATTCCCGCATTGTATAGCGGATGAGACCCTATGCGCCGCATAATAGCGGATGATTTTATATAAAAACCCATATACCGCGATATTCCACCTTGAAGTGGAATTGGTATTGTGCTAACATCTGTGGATGCAGGGAAACAGGTTGGAGGGATCCAACTGGATTCCTCAAAATAATTAATTTTGTTTAAATATTTTGTGATATGATTTTTGATATCCTGTGATGAAATATATGGATAATTGGATGTTATGGTTTGGTTGGACCGATTTGGATAATGTCGAGTTATCAAAATCTCTAGAATAGAAATTTTGAAAGAAATAAAAGAATAAATTTTTAAGCTAAATACTTCTAGTGAATTTGAATAACTTAAATAATGAATTGTAAAAGAAATAAAGTAATTTCTAAATTCGAACAAATATGGTTAAAGGGGATTTTGAATTAACATGAGGGTAATGAATTTTAAACTAAAGTGATATTATTGGAAAGAATAAAGAAATTATTTTTGAACGTAAGGATTAAATTTAATAAAGGGATAAAGAAGGAATTTTGGAAGTTTTTAATTGGTATTTTCAGTTAAAAGGGTCTTAACTCAAAATTAAGAAATAAAATCTGAGAGTAAATGTAATTTGAAATAAATGAAGTAAATAAGAAATTTATTTCAAAGTAAAGTAAATGGGAAAATCAATGGGAAATTGATTTGGTTGTTTAAAATTGGAATTTAAAAGAGAAGAGAGATTTTGGAATTTATAAACTGGGTTTATAAAGTAAAATAAAATATCAGGGGATATTTGGAAATATAAATTCAAGGTGGGAATTTATAAAGGGATATGAATTGGTTTAAAATAAATGTTGATTTATTTTTAAAGGATGGGAATGAGAAGTGTATTTCTCTGGATAGCCAAGTACGTTTTTCAAGGTAGTTTTAAATATAAGTTAAAGGTTTTAAGTATGTTTTAAAAATGCATGTTTTAGGAAATTGATTATTTCTAAAGGTAAATTTCCAAAGTAAGTATTTTCAAAAATCTATTATTGTAGTAATTATATAAAAGTGATCTGTTATGTTTTAAAAAGAGAAAGTTAGTTATATTTATAAAGTGGTTTCATTTTAAATATTCCTTAAGTATATATTTTAGTAAAGTATTAAAAGTAGTTTTAAACTTCGATGTTATAAAGTATATTGATAATAAAGTGTTTTTAAATTATTTTAAAATCCAAAGTATTTTGTACTTGGTGATTCAGTGAAAATAAATATTTGGGAAATGTATTCCGTAAGCGGAAACTGTTTTCAAATGAGCTTTGAAAATTTGGAAATATATCTTGGAAAGATATTTGGGCAAATAAATAATGTGGGAAATTATTTATTGTGTGATGGTTGCTTGTGGATGTTAATTGATAGTTAAATAACCGACTATCAATATTGGCCAAATGCGTTGATCGTTTCGAAGAGACCGGGATCGGGTTTCCGTATACCAGGATTCTAGGTCTGGAGACTCGAATACCACTTCGATCCGGTTTGTACGTTTCGTGTAACGTGTTCAGAATCGAAGATGGAGCTGTGAAGTGCAAGGGCTAGTCGCTACTAATCCTGAGGATATTTCCAAAATGGATGTAGTAGGAATAGTGCCTTCGGTTCCGTTCGAACCCGGGACGGACTTATATGGATGAATGCTTTCGGGACATCGTCAGGTGGACGATGGGCATTCTAAGGGATATGTTCTGAAAAAGGTATCGTTTAGCCTCAAGCCTCATCAACCGGGAATGACTGAAAATCAGGGGTTATGCAGCAAGGCTTCGTGGGTAGCATCCACTTGAGAGTAAGGTCATCCCTGTCTAGATGTCCCTTTTATTTCGGCTTAGTGTTGCGGTTGCTGATCCCAACCGTGGGGTGATTTTATTTGGAATTATCCAGTAAGGGATGATTCCGGCCTTGTGTTGCAGGGGAGCGGGCGTACTCCTCGGTACTGTGATCTAGGCCACGTACTGTGACAGGTGGTACCCCAGTGCCTAGTCATTCGTTGGAAATCCATTCTCCCTACGTGCTTGTACGGTTTTGATTGTGCCCAACTATTGTTGAAATGTGAGATGCAAGCATTTCAGCTAGATTCTATTTTACTTTCAGTAGACACTATTATAATATCAGACGGATTTTGATATAAAGTGTTTTAGCTATCGTAAGGTAAAAACCCGACATGTTATTTGTGGCGTGGTCTTACGAGATGCTTTTGTTTTCAAAATATTTTTGAAACTTTAATAATCAAATTGAGTGTGATTTTCTCACGCTGGTATTCCAGACTGACTCGGGTATTGTTTTATATGATGCTCGGGTCAGACCGAGATAAACAGGTTCAGGATATGATGCCATGGAGCTCAGGAGACGAGCTGGATGACGATACGTACTCTCGTACTTGCTATTATTTTTCCGCTGTGTATTCAGTTGTATGTTATGGATGTTGATGTACTCTGATGATGTATTCTGATGATAAATTGTATAAACTGATATAGTTTTGATTTGTGTAAAGATCTGTTAATATATATTATATTTTATTCCGCTGCGATGGTTAGATTCTGATGTTGTTTTCTATTTTTCTTCTTCTACCTCTTCTTCTTAACTTAAATGGATTCGACTTTCCTGGTCTGGAAAGCCGGGTCGTTACACCAACTATCTTTATAAAAGATCCATTATCATTTATATTAACTTCCCAACTCTCGCCTACAGTTTCCAAACAATACCTTATGCTTGACATTCAAGTTTACTTTAAAATCAAATTTAAAGTATCGAAATTCCTTCAAAAATTTTCTAACACTCTAAATTTTCGAGAAATTTTGCCAGCGTCTCCTTTGCGCGGCTAACTCGGTACTACTACAAAATGCCTCTACAGGCTCCCAATTTCTCAAAAGAAACAAAAGCCAAGTGGCTATATCAAAAACCCAATTCAATCCAATTTCATACAGAAATTTAAATACATACCTTTTTGTCGGGCAACTAAAATTTATCTTTCGGAATCAATTCCAATTTCTTTTCCCTTACCTGCATTTCTTACTTACCAACAATATCCAATCACAACCTCTCAAATTATTTTATACATCTCTTTACACAAGTTTCAAACTCACTTCTATTCACCTTAGTTTTCACCATTTCATATGAATTCAATTTATTTCGATTTCTAATATTGAGTTTTATCTTTCATTTAAACTGATTCATATTAGTTTCATTTACTGGTTTACTTTAATTTCTAATTTGAAATTGTTTTGCCGTTAACGAAAATTTTCTAACTCCCAAAATTTTCGAAAATTTTTGGCAGAGTCTCCTTTGTACGGAGGAGCTTTTGCAATTTGACAATAGATATAAATATATATACATCGACCCACACGGTCGGAAAAAGCAAAAACAGTTCATATTTCCTATTTTTATTGCGTAGGCGTACCTTTACTTAGCAATTTATGCAAGCAGCTTATTTATTTTAGCATTCATCGCATCCAAATCCAGCCAAACGGCCTTCAGATACCTATACTTACTCAATTTAAACATATAAGCACCATATACATATAAAGTTTATAACATATTCCTTACTTAAACAACTATAACACTCCAACTCTAAAGAAATGTATTCAAATTAATTCACACGAGCAATTATACGATTTCAAACCTAATTCAATTTCCTCAACTAATTTATATACCATTCCCTTCAAATTTAATGGCTTACAACTCAAGTGCTTGCATTCATTTTTTTTTAATTCATCAAGCTCATATTCACTGCAAATGATTCAAAATTAATTATATTTAATCTCCATCTATTCCTAGAATTTTAATTACTTTCATTTATGTTAAACGACAATTATTTATAAGTAAATTCGGCGATATTCGCCTAATAGAGTATTTATTTTTAGTCTTTGTCTGCTTCAAATTAATTTCAACTCATTCTGTATTTAATTCATTTCATTTATAATTATTTACTAACCATACATATGCGTTTCATTTCAACTTCGCATTAAATTCAATTTAAAACTATTTCACTAAGCTTGACAACATTCAATGCTTATATTCAATTCATTTATAATTCCAAACAATCTCATTTTCATATCAATTGATTCAAAAATCAATTATATTTGCATCCATTATTTCATAGAATTTAATTAAACCTCGTTTACGTCAAACGACCATCATTTTATTTCTCTTGACAAGTAGTTGGAAAATAAAATAATTAATAGTTTGCAAAGTAGCTGTAAAATGGTTAACTAATAATAAAATAGTTGAAAAATAGTTAAATAGTTTCAGAAATCGTAGATAATTGCAAAATAATTGTAAATAGTAATTAATCTGTGAAATAGATGAAAAATAGTAATAAGTTTAGAAAACAATTGAAAAATGGTTAAATAGCTCCAAATAATTATTGAATAAGTATAAAATAGTTCGGGGTTCGGAAAGAAGGTTATATATACTAAGTAGATGGGGAAATAGATTAAAAACAGTTTATATTAAAACAATTTATATTGAAAATAATCCAGAGTCAAAACTGTTCACTTCCTCTTCAATTCAATTTAAATTTCCATTTAAATTGACCCAATTTCCAATTCAAATAACTCCAAATTCCGTTGGACTTGATTTATTCCCAATTCAAGTTGAATTAATTCTCAATTTCTCTCCAACCCAATCAAATTCCATTTGATTTTTAAACTAATTCGACTTTAATTATAACTTCAAGTTATTCCAAACATTTCAAATCAATCCAATTCAAATTGTCCATTTGAATTTTAAAACTTATCCATTCTCAATCACAACTCCAATTAATTCCAATCGGATTCAACTTAAATGAATTCAATTCCAACTTCAAATTTTAACCATCTCGAATTATATAAATTCAAGTTGAATTTGTAAATGTTAACTTAATTCTTTAAATCAAATCAACTTGTCTCCTTATACTATTAAATTTTTGAATTCATTTCAAACTTATTTTCATTGAATTTTAAATTTAGTTGTACTTATTTTCTTACTTAATTTAATTTCAATACAAGATTTCAGTTTGGTTGTATCATATTATTTCTTACTTTATTTTCAATTTATTTAACACCCAATTTGCTTAATATTTTTTTTAAATATTGCTTTATATATAAAAATATAATCTTATATAAAATCATTTAAAATCCTTATATAAAA
This sequence comes from Allium fistulosum, assembly GCA_030737815.1. Lineage (NCBI taxonomy): Eukaryota > Viridiplantae > Streptophyta > Magnoliopsida > Asparagales > Amaryllidaceae > Allium > Allium fistulosum. The sequence goes on from CM060904.1 coordinate 170,511,424, forward strand.
ATATAACAAGTACGCACTCATATATATACTCAACTCATTCTAGAGTACTTCGGACTCTACTTAGTGAAAAATCCCCACCAGAGCCAAGGTTCTCGCTTAACCTTTCAGCTCTGATACCAACTGTAACAACCCGAAATTTTCGAACCCGAAAATTCCAGATAGTTATGAAAATGAAGAAAGAGGTAGAAGAAGAACAGAAACATCAACATCTCACATTCGCAGCGGATAAAATATAGTAAATAAATAATAACAGTTTGCAAAGAATAATATATCAGTCAGTTACATTTAATATACATCAGAGTCTCACTTATATACATCTACTGAATATACAATTATCATGTCTCAGATAACAATAATAATCTGCAGCAGAAATACTCTATACGTTCCTGCCATCCAGCTCGACTCCCGAGATCCCGAACGTACATACCTGAAAATCTGTAACACTCGGTCTGACCCGAGCATTACACCAAAGTAACACCCCGGTCAGGCTGGAAATCAGCGTGAGTAACGCAACTAACATGGAACACCAAAGAAATCAACTTATATAAACCCGGGGTAATTTATACCAATTTCACAATTCACAATTTTCCATGGTCAACACTTATTCCACACATTAATTTCTAAGTACCAAACTTAGATAAAATAATCCAATTCACTTAAGTCATTTCAATTTCATCGTATTGATTTCACAAATCAATTTATAAAAATTCGAAGTGGTTTCGGTATTTCCCAATACCAGCCCCCGGCCTCTTCGAAACTCATGTTATCTCATCCCAATTTATTCAAATGAAATACACAACCTTCCATATCAGAGATATCAACTCATTCAAAACATCCAATTCCTTTCAATCATCTATAAGCAAAGCTTAATCACTTAAATTCCCTTATTTAGCATTAATTAATTTCAGATCAATTAATTAATCAATCATTCCATATCCATTCATCTTAATTAATCACCCTGGATTAATTATCTTTTAATTGCATTCAAGTAATTATCCTTGATTAATTTCACGATATTAATTCCTCTTAACCAAAATCAATAAGAAATCTTAATTACCTCATCAATTAATTAACTATATTAATTACATAAATTCTTAATTTCTTATCTTACTTAATTTCTGATAGTCACTATTTATGGATTAATTAATCCTAATTAATCCAGTCTTTAATTTCATCATTTATTATATAAATTGTTGATTTCCAATTATATTTCAATTTATCTTAACCCGGAATTAATTATATTAATTTAACCGCAGTATTAACCATACTTGATTCATCTCCACCTGAAATTACCTACCCCCTTTTTATTTACTTCATTAAATAGATTAGTTCTCCTTAAGTAATTATCTTAATTTATCTCTTGGTTAATTACACAAAGTAATTATTTTTCATTAATTGCATCAAATAATTACTTATTAAACTGCCAAATGATCATCCTAATTAATTTAAACTTAATTAATTAATCCAAATCAATAATTAACTATCCATATAATTTATCCTGCCTATTTAATGAATCATCAGTCATTAACCCTTATTGATTTTAAAAATGAACCATCCTCTAATTTATGATTTAAGTTAAAAACCCAAATGTCTCGAGTTAAACAACAACTAACTCGCGAATCCACCAAAACCGAAGTCATCAGAACATCAACCCACATACAATCAACCCGATAAATCAACCAACTATTTAAATTTAACCTTTTAAATCTAAATAGAAAACCAACAGAGTGAGATTTACTCACTTTTGATTTGTTTTTCTCAATCCATTCCCATCCAGCTTGTTTCCTTTCAGATTCTAACCTTGTATAAACAATTTTACGATTTATTAATATCTTACAACTCGAACAATTAAATTCCCATTTATACATTCGACTAACCAATGGACTATTTTAAACTACAAATCTTATTTTAAACTGATTTCCCTTTAACAAAAATATTTTTAGCTACTAAGATAATTGAATAGGTCTATTAAACAAATCTACCTCCATAAACAATATTTTAAAGTTAAGCTAGTAAGTGAAAATATTCATATATATTCTAACTCCTTATATAAATTTTGGAAATCGAATTATTTTTATACGGATCCTATACCAACTTTTAAAAATTCCTATATTTTTTTTTCAACCTTATCCATAAAAAGAAATTTCCTGTTATAGACTTTACATTTATTTTATTCAAACGAGTATAACTAAAAAGAGAAAAGAGAATACTCACTGCCTCACAGACGATCGCGAGCTCCAGACAAATTGGCTGCTGTCACCATAGTCCATCACTGCGACCACACTCGAACACAGATGCACTGCCATCGCGCGTGCCCTAGCACCCACATGCTTCGCCGAAAAACTCGCTATCGCCTATCTCGAATTGACGCCGCTGTATGCTCGAAAACCCTAGCTCATCTCCCCCCTTTCGAGCCGCCGCTCTTCCTACTGCTGCCAATCGCGACTCGGTTGTAAGCAAAACCCCACTCGTGATCACCCCCCCCTGCTTAAATTGATCGAACACGGCTTTGGCTCAGCTTCCATCAAGACCAACCCTCCCCAATTTCTGCCTTGCGAGCTCGAAAGCATCGCACCGCAATTCCAGAACATCGTCGCACTCCCTCCTCTTTGCGTCGAAGGATGGAGTTCGCTTCGATTCATGAGAGAGAGGAAAGGGGGTTTCAATTGCTTTAGGGAATTTCGAAGAGAGGGAGGAGAGACAGAGCGATGGCCATAATCTTTTTTTCCGTATCCTGATGTAGATTGAAGACGAGAAATTTACTCGCTTTGATTCCTTATGTATTTATTATCATATATTTTTTTAGATGAATTTTTCGATCTGCCTTCGAGAACCAAGAGGGGGACAGGGATGATATAAATTTGGGGATAGCTTCCTGAGAAAGATTGTGGTAAAAAAAATATCTTGTGTTGTTAAAATATCTTGCCAATTTATTTTAGATTTTTTTTTATTATGAACTAAGATCTCGTTCGAAGATAACGAAGGCTCAACATTTTATTCACCTTTCTTCGATCTGATAGCGGTGATAAAAAGAAAAGTGGAAGGGGACACGATTTGAAGTAGATAAAAGGGCGTGTTTGGGAAGGAAGGAATGGCTTCTAGAGTACGCTTGTAAATGAAAATATCTTTGACTATTTGACCTTAAATTTTGCTATATTATAAAACGCCCAAAACATCTCGTTGCATAACGCGAAATCCGGAACCCCAAACCAGACGTTCCGATAGACGTTTACAAGGTTTTATCCGTATTCCGAACACGATGGAACGTGTTTCGGAGGCTAATTTGATCATATACGCGAGTTACGGAAGTAAACGATCACTTTTAAATTAAATCGGTTCGAATAAATTCGAAGTGTTTTGAGTTGCCAGGGTCAAACGACAACTCCGATTGCTACGAAAATTGAAATCCGATAATAACTAACTAGTACGGATCCAATAAAACTAGTTTCGTCAAATTCCGAGACTGTGCCTCGAAAGGCTATTTTAAAATTCAATTTAAACTATATATTTTCAAAACTGAACATATCATCCTTAAATTAAATCCCAATTCATCTATTATCTTCAGTATCATCATTATAAATTTTATAAGTCTTCAAATTATTTTAACAGGCTTAAAACTGAAGAATTCAATAATTTACCCAATTTCAGTTTATTAAATCTAATAACTGAATTGCTATTAATAATAATAATATTTGAATTCAAGTTAAACTTTACCTTTCAAATATTTAAAATCAATTTATTATTCCAACTTAAATTGTTAGAAATTCTGGGTCGTCACACTACATGTTATTGATACTTGAATTCATAATTCGATAATACATGACTCATATTTATATTTAGATTACTTAAAACCCAAATAATTATATAATTGAAAATATTAACTTGGGAAAACTAAAAAATGCAATAGGTAGGTAATAAATTGTGAAATCTCCAGCAATATTTTTAACATCTTTAACGTCCCTCCTTAAACTCAAGATGTGTAGCAATTGGAGTTTGTCAAAACAAACACAATCAGAAGTGGAATCTGGAATTGACACTATCACCAAAACCATCCATTGCTGCAAAAAAATGGTTTCAAGTGATATTGGAGAGACTGTCTTAAAATACCAGCTTATACCCGATTGGTAGATAACTATATAAAAAATGATAATAATGAATCAAAAATACAAAGTTGAAATTTGGAAGAAGAGAAAACGGGAATAAGGAAATTCCTATGGAATTGGAAGTAGAATTCTAATCGAATTGGAAGAGTAATTCGAAACGGAAATCTTGAATAGGAATCTGAGAAAAGAGAAAATAGAAATAAGGAGATTCTCGTGGGATTGAAAGTGGAGATACAATCGAGATTCATTATAATCGTTGCCAGAAGACTGATACCGATCAGGAAAAGAAATCCAAAATCTGAAAACTGATATAGCAAACTTAGATTGTTTCGCTACTAGCGGTAGCACGGTTTGAGTAATACATCCGACAAGTTTCAAATCTTCGACCTTCAAACTAGAATGATGTTAGGATGCAACATTTGGATGAGCATTGATGAATTTCGATTGCAGTTGATGAATTGAATTGTAGTTCTCAAATTGAAATTGAATCACAAAATTATTTTATTAGAATCGAAACATGCTCTGATACCATGTTGAAATTGGAACATAGCTTTGATACCATGTAACAACCCTCTTTTCGATACTCATAAGTTGACACTAATATGTCCACGGTATTCACATGCCAAGCACCCAAGTGTCGAAAAGATAGATTGCTTAGGTGAAAGAAAAGAAAAGTCAGAACAGAATCTGTTTGCACCAAAAATTGGCACAAACATCTAATAGAGATTTTGTAGAGGAATAAATGAAGAATAATAAATGTAAACTGAGAGAATATAGTATTAAAGTAATAAGAAACAAGCTAATAACAGAGAAACACCGATTCATAGTGGTTTGGCGTTGTTTGCTTATGTCCACTTTGAAGAATAACTTTATTAATCACTTTATAAACTGAGTACAAGAGGGACCGGATGAAAATCCTTAGTTTACCAAAGAATACAAGGCAATAAGCAACATAAAGATCCCGAAAATTAACAATCAATCATGTATTTATAGAGGAAGATGGTTAAATATCTCCCTGAAAATTCGACAGAAGAACCTCTAGAACCATAGAGACCCACAGGACGGATCGCATGGCCCAAATCCCAAGAAATAGGGATCGGTGATGATTCCAATTATTGGTGATTTTGCCGGTGCGATCCCTATGGGAGCTTCCCATGTAGTATTATGCTTAGCCTCCAAGTTTCATACCAATTGGACTAGAAGAACTTGAGTTATTTATCAATCATTGTTGCAATGGTGATGTTGTCTGATTCTGGCCGATCCCTCCAATGGGAAGAGGGTCGATCCCTTTTGTTTGTGCTTTTTGGGGGTGCGATCCCTAGGGTGGACTTCCTAGGGTCCCCACTTCTTGTTCCCAAAGTTTCATATGTATCCGACTTCTGGATTTTGAGATATCGACCGTTTTCTATTAAGTTGCACTTTTTAGCTGAAGTAATTTGATCCCTTTGGTAGAGAGGGATCATACCCGATCCCTATTTTGGATTAGACTATATTCCATGCTTAGAACCTTCTGTATAGAGTGTCTCTTGATTTCGTTCGATCACGACTTCATAATATCATTGGCACTTGATTGCTGGACCCCACAATCATCGCTATAGTCTACTAGCCTTGATTACAGTCGAGTCTACCTTGTCCAGTCAGTTCGGATATAGCCGGGTCAAAATGATGGATAACACTTGCCCTCCAGAGTATGTCTTGTGTCGAACATGAATTGAAGCAAATTAGAGTCGCTGAAAATAAATCCATCTAGTTTTCTGAATAGTCTCTATCCTTCCGTTGAATTATTTTCCCAAGGTGTCGTATCCCACTTTGATTGTCATGATGCTTGGTCGATTTCCAAGTTTTATGTAAATAAAAGTTCTTTGGTTTTTGTTGAACTCTTATGTTAATTTGTTTAAGTAGTCGAGCTATTACTTTTCCATTCAATGTACTTTTAGTCCGTTGCTTGTTGATTCGGATAATCATCCATTAATTTTACTTAAGGCCTCTATGTGGTCGTGGCCTCAAGTTGTACCAAACACTGTGCCCGAGCCCTATTACTACGCTGTCGAATTTAGCGGCTTAAGTCATTATACTCCTGCCCCCAGTTTTCCATTAGAGGAGTTAGATAGTGGATGGTCAAATTCCATCCTTATAGTATTTATACTCCTTTTATCGATTTCAGGCCGGAGTTTATGGAATAGCGAGTGGTCGAGCCATACTCATCTATTTGTTTATACTCATATCCACACTTTGGGGACAAGAGTTTGTGGGCGGGTGGTCGAATCGCACCCAATTTGTGTTTATACTCCGGTCCATACTCTAGGGACTTAGAATTATTTCGAAAAATAGTCGGACTGTACTTTCCTTAATTGATTGGTTTGCCCCCAAGCCTGGGAAACTTAGAGAGCGATTGGTCGTGTTACGATTGCTTTTTAATTCATATCTGTCTCATCGCTTTGTGGGACTAATTTGATTATCAAATGGTCGATTCATATCCATTTCTCATTAGGTACTCCACCCATCAGGTTGTGAGCAAGAATCATCGAATGAACAATCAGACAACGTTCATTTTGTTTAGTCCAATCGTGAACTTGTGTAATCGACTGGCTCCAAACTCTAGGAACCTACTCGAACATGTCGATATTAGTTAGTCAGGTATCATAACTAATATGTAATGCTATAGAAATCACATATATAAATAAAATTTCAAACTTTATTTGCCAAAGGGAAAGAAATGACATAATTTTTCTTATTACGTATCTGGAAAATCAGATGCTAAATAAAATTTGAAAATCAAATACAAATAAATGAAAAGGATAAATTAAGTGAAATAGCATCGTAAATGCTCACTATTCCACGCCCATAGGAGTGTGATGCCATTAATAGTCGCTAGTTTGAAAGTTCCTTCTCCAAGCCTCTGTTCAATGACGTATGGTCCTTCCCAAGTAGGATTCATGCATGATGAGATAGGAAAACCCCATTCCAGGACGAGATCGCCGATTTCAAATGTCCTTGGTCGGACTTTAATGTTGTAGTATCAGGCATCTCGGTGTCGATGTGCAACTGCCCTCAAATCAACTTCTTCATGCTTCTCATCCGCCAAGTCTAGAGATTTTAAGAGGAGATCTCTATTCGTTCTGGGGTCATAATAGATCGTCGATGAGAAGGGACTTCGAGTTCAACAGGAATGATGGCTTCAGAGTCGTAAACAAGGGCGAATGGAGCATGGCCAATCGTGAACTTGTGGGTGGTTCTATATGCCCATAATGTTGTTAGGAGTTCATCCACCACTTGCCTCTAGCCTTTTCCAAACGTTTCTTTAGAATGAACTTTATAATTTTGTTCACAGCTTCAACTTGTCCATTTGCTTGAGGGTGAGCAACTGCCGCAAATCTATTTTCAATATGATGCCGACGGCATAAGTCTTTGAATTCAGCGCTGTCGAATTGGTTCCATTATCAGCTACAATGGTTCGTGGAAGGCCAAAACGATATATGATGTTCTGGACAAGGAAGTTGATTACTTTCTTCATCGTGATTATGGCTAAAGGTATGCTTCGGCCCATTTGGTGAAGTAATCGACTGCTACAATGGCGTACTTCGCACCACCTTTAGAGATCGGTAAGGAACCGATAATATCTATGTCCCATGTGGAAATGTCCATGGACTGACCATGTGTAATTTCCATCGACGGAGCTCTCGGAAATTTTGCATACATCTGGCACTTGTCGCATCACTTAGTGTAATCAGCAGCATCTCGGTTGACAGTTGGCCAGTAATACCCATAACAGAGTATTTTCTTTGTTAGAGTTTTCCCCGAGTGTGATCGCCACATCCCCCTTCATGAACTTCCCATAGGACTCGTTTTATTTCATCATGAGCGATACACTGGAGCAGGGGAATGGAAAAACCTTTCTATACATGAATCCTTCCTGAGTGATATATCGTGAAGCTTTGTAGAGGATTTGTCATCTTTCATTCCTTCATTCGGGAAGGACTCCCTGTAGCAAATAATCTTTAATCAAAGTCATCCATGACTCCTTCTCAGGCTCCGTCTCTAGTACCCTGTCGATTTCCATCTGGTTAATGCTCGAAGCATCTAGTACTTTGACTGGAACCAAGCCTATTTGTTGTGCATCCCCAGTGCTAGCAATCTTTGCCAATGAGTCGGCCTTTATGTTTTGATCCTGGGGAATGTGCATGATTTCATAATACTCAAAGTCAGTCAATAGCACTTAGACTCGGGTAAGGTACAGAGCGAGTTGCTGTGCTTTAGCCTGGTAATCTCCCTGACTTAATATACCACCAACTTGGGATCATAAAATATTTCAAGAGATTTTATTCCCAGTTCTCTGACAAGTTTGAGTCCAGCAATCAAAGCTTCATATTCGGCTTTGTTATTCATTGCAAGGAAGTCAAGCTTCAAGGCATAGCAAATTGATCGATCCTCCGGAGTTACTAGTACGACTCCGGCTCCAGAACAACGATCGTTGGAGGCTTCATCCGTATACATTTTCCATTGGATAGTAGGGGCTTCACTTCTATCTGGGAGATCATCCTGTGTAGTGAACTGATCTATAAAGTCCTCTAGTGCTTGTCCCTGGATGGCTCTCTAAGGGAGATAGATAATGTCAAATCGGCTCAACTCAATGTTCCACTTGACTAAGCTTCTAGATGTCTCAGGTTGCTATAGGACCTATCGTAATGGCTGGTCGGTGTAGACATTGATAGAATGAGCCGAAAATAGGGGCAGAGCCTTTGTGATGGAATCAGTAGGCAATATGCCAATTTCTATATCTTTGGATAGTTCCTTTCAGCTCTTGTTAATCGCTTGCTAAAATAATAGAGTGGCCTCTGGATTAGATTCTCCTCGCGAAGCAATGCGGCACTTATAGCATGCACCGACATGACCAATTAGATATACAAGTCTTCTTGATCCACTGGCTTTCACAAGATGGGAGGTCTCTCTATGTGGATCACCAGAGCTTTGATTGCATCTTCACACTCTTGTGTCCATTCAAAGTTCCTCTTACCTCTTCTTATCATGTCAAAGAAAGGAATAAATTTATTAGTGGCTCTGGAAATAAACCGGCTTGGGGAGGCAACCTTGCCATTTAGGCCTTGTACTTGTTTGATAGTCTTTAGGGCTTGGATGTTGCGAATTGCTTGAATCTTCTCGGGATCAACTTCGGTTCCACGAGCATTGATATTGAAATCCAAGAATTTTCCTTATGTAATGCGAAAGGAATATTTTAGAGGATTGATCTTCATTTTGTAATATTGGGGGATGTTAACATTTCTGTTAGTTTCTAATGTGGTCACTGAATCGTCGTGACACTACGAGCATATCATCTACATATACCTCCATCGTCTTTCCAATCCGATCTTTAAACATTCGGTTAACTAGGCGTTGATATGTTGCTCCAGCATTCTTCGATCTGAATGGCATTACCACATAGTAGTACAATCCAACGTCGATAATAAAACTATTGTGCTCGCTGTCAGGGATGTGCATCGGGATTTTATTTCATGCAGAGTACTCATCTATGAAAGATAGCAATTCGTGTCCCGCGGTAGAGTCTACCAGCTAGTCAATTCTAGAAAGGGGAAAACTGTCTTTTGGGCATGGCTTGTTTAAATCTGAATAGTCAATGCACGTTTGCCATTTTCCATTTGTCTTTCCCATAAGTACAAGATTCGATACTCATTTTGGGAAGAGGGCATCACGAATAAACCCATTGCTTTTGAGCCTATCCACATCCTCTTTAAGGGCGGTAGATCTCTCGAATTCATGCAACGCCTGTTTTGCTTCACCGAGACATACCTCAAATCGATATTTAGTGCATGCCTCGCAATGGTAGACGAGATACCATGCATATCAAAATGAGTCAAAGCGAACACATCAAGGTTCGCTCGAAGAAAACCAGCAAGTTCTTTCATCATCGGAGGGCTAAGCTGTGATCCAATCTTTAGGACCCATAACGGGTCATCGCGGCTGACCATGATGTTGATCGTCAACTCAACCGGTGCAGCCTTGGTCTCTTTGGGCTCCTCCTCATCGTTCCTTGTATCTATATCTTTATAGAACTGACTGTGGTGCCCTAGCTAAGGCTAAGGCGTTGGTTGTCAATCCTCATTGTCTTGGACGTGGAGAGACTTCTCCACACCCTTTCCTTTCTCTTTTCGTTGGGCCTCTCTCAGCTCGGCTAGAAAATAGACACGTTTAGCTGCCAGATCACCGTGCATCACTCCTATTCCATTATTAGTTGGGAATTTCAAAGTAAATACCATGGAGCAATGGTGGCCCAGAATTCAGCGAGGGTCGGTTGGCCCAGAAAAAATGTTGTACGGGGAAAGTGCGTCCAACACAACAAACAACAACATTCGCACTCTCCAACGGTCAGCTTCTCCCAATTCTACTTGTGACTCAAAAGATCCAATGGCTTTTGTCGCACTGCCATTAAAACCATGAATATGGGCTTGGCACGATTTCAGATCATTGGCTTCCATTCTCATATGGTCGTATGCATTTTTGAAGATAATATTCACCGAGCTTCCACTGTCAATCAAAACTTTTCTCACCAAGGCGGGGCCGATCATGACTAAAATCACCATTAGGTCGATCGCCGGTGCCTCCACCTTGTATGCATCTCTGTTTCTAAGTACAATGCCATCTTCCATTGTATGCTGTTGTTTGGTCGGAGCCCCATCTTCTGTATTAGAACAACACTCAAAACTTACATGCTTGATTGAGCTAGCATAGCACTCCATCTCGTGCCAACTTTTGTCGAAGGGGTGTTGTCCTCTAATTATTATATTGATAACTAATCTTCCACTAGTCCGTGCAGGCTCCTCAGCCCTTTACGACTTTTGTCCCCAGTTGGGATCAGGTGTCCCCTACCCACCATCCTACGGGGCTTTAACATGTTGTTGTTTTCTTTCCCGAATCAGTTTCTCGATAACAGCATGAAGATGCCTGCATTCATTGATGTTGTGACCATAGCATTCATGGAAATGACTATATATTCTAGTTTGCTTTTGTTTTTCCGTTGATTCCTTCAAAGGTAGCTTCCTATACTACATGGTATTGCATGTAGTTGTAATGACCCATAAATTTTCGATAATTAAATTTGTTAATTTAATAATATTTTGGTAATTTAATGTTGAAATAAATAAAAATTTGTGAGTTATGAATGAAACAATATCTAGAATGAACGGTAACAATGTCAATTTAAGTTAATTATTAATAAATTGAATGAATTCCAATTAATTAAAATAATATATAAAATGTTACACTTGGTTATAAATTGAATATAAGAAACAGGTGTAAATATTGAATTTATTAGTGGTAATTGAATAAAACCAGTATTGTGTAAAGAATTATAATATTTGTTGTATTAATGGGTGCATTAATTTATAATGGGATATAAAAGGTAATTGATAATTTAAAATGTTGACTTATTGATAAAATAGTGTGTAATGAATGGAAATGGAATAAAATTAGTTTGAGGAAAGAAATGGAACAACTATTATAGGTTACCTATTTATTTAATTTATTTAATTTGAATTGGAAATCAATTATAATTTTAATGCAATTAAATGTTACATTAATGTGAGTAAAGACAATAACGGAAATTTGTGAATGTAATAAAATGAATGGAAATGTTAATTTTATTCATAAGATAAAATAAAAGAACGAAACCAAGTTGAATAAGTTAATTGAGATTTTGATTATTATTAATGTATAAATTTGACAAAATTTCAATATAAGTGGAAATACAGTAGTTAACACAGATTAAGATGAAATTGGGAAATATTAATGTACTAAGATATAAACAAATGTTAGTTATATCCTTATTGTAATAAAAGACTTGAATAATAAGGTTTAAAAATTTATTAAATGGAATTATTGAAAATTTAATTTATAATTTATGAATTCAATGAAATTGAAATTAAACACTGAAATTGATGGATTAATCAACTTTAAATTGACATCTAAATTTGTTTAAATTGTGGTAAGTGATTAAGAAATAAAAAAAATGATAGAAGTTGTAAATTATTAAAATTTAAACGGAAAAAGTGATTTAATTAATATAATATTAATTTATTTAATTAAAGTGAAAATAGCCATTTTCGCAACCGTCTTGGATTTTGACGAAACCAGTTTCATCGGATCCGTAACAGTGAATTATTATAGGATTTTAAGTTTCAAAGCGATCGGACTTGTCGTTTGATCGTACGGGCTTGAAACGCCTAAAAATCAATTTAATTGAAATCAATTTGAAATAAGCTGATTTTAATATAACTTCTTCATATGATGGAATTTGGACTTTAAACCTGTTCCATTGAGTTTTAAATTATCAAAAGCATCTATTTTGATATATGGGTTTACCCATTATCATTTCGGAGACAGAACGGGCTTTTCGGGTCGTTTATCGTTCCAACCCAAATCGATCTGGTCCATTCTTTTCTATTTCTGTCCTACCTATAAATAGCTCGTTATAAACCCTAATTTGTTTCTCATTTCTTATTCCTTTTGTCTGTACATATATTTCCTTCTCAACTGCTCATTCCAATGGCAGACAAATAAATTCTAGATCCAACTTCAAATCATATTCAAATCAAAATTTCAAACTCCACAAACTATATCGAATTATATATCGATTTGAAGCTCTCGACGAGTGCAAGTCAAATCTTTTGTCTGTTTTTCGAGTCTCTATGTGACCAGAATATGGGAAGAAATTCCGGCCGTTCGTGCGTTGTGGTGGAGAATCAACGGTGGATCGTCGATTTAGGGACGATCAGTTGGTACGGTTACGTATGGGGAGTCGTATGCTTTCGATCCATGGGTTTACTTGGTCTCGATGGCGCCACGATTCACCGAGATTGGAGGTTGAACGGGAGGGAGGCTTTTGCATTCGAGATGGCTGTAGGAGGTCGCATGGCCACGGGAGGATGGGCCGGAGGAGGCTTGGCCGTTGGCAAGGCCAGATCGTGGGTCAAGGGTGGTTGGTGGCGGCGAATGCACGGTCAACGGCGAAGGTTAGGAGGCGGCAGTTCGTGTGCATGCTGGATGGAATTAGGGTTTAGAGAGAGAGTATTGTTGACGTCACAGTATACGTGTAAGCCTATTTATTATGTTTTTTTTATTATTTGAATTTTTATCGTATAATGTTCAAACCTTAATGACTTTTACATACGAGGTCTGATTCACGCGCGGTTTGATCCGCTGGGATCGTATCGCAATTCCGGACATTCTGACTTAGGTTTGGATGAATTCTGAGACGGTCTAATTTTGGCCCTTTAAATTGGATTTAAATTCAATTTAAATTCAATGGTGAGTGTTTTAACCCACTCACAACTTTTAAAATTTCTTAAGTTGGTTAAATTAATTTTTGATGTGATTAGAAATTTATTTATGGCTATTTGATATATTTTAAATCATCATCTCAGTTAATTTGAATTTATTTGAATTAAATCGTTATTTAATTTATTATTGAATATAAATTGACAGTTAAATACTTGTTATTGATTATCAGTTCTATATTGATATTTATTGATTGATTTGGATGATGTTTTGGATGTTGATTGTTGATATTGGATGGATGGATGTTTTATTTTATATCGTTATAAACTGCAAGTTCACTATGGGTTGAAATGATACATACCTGAATGATCTATAGATTAGGGAAAAATCGTTATGGGTTGAAATAATAGACTCGAGCGATTTTATGAATTTTATTATTAATTCGGGATTGCGGTTTGAAATGATATATAACCGTAAAATTTTAAATTGCGGATTGAAATGATAAATATTCGTATCACTTGACCTTAGGGTAGAGAATTAAATACGGACACTGGATTGGTTAAATTAAATGATTTTAAAATCCTTAATTTTTGAATTTAATTAAATGATATTTTGAAATAAAAATTTGATTTATGTAAATTGAAGTATTATTGGAAAATCAAGTTTATGATGAAATGTGAAATGGTTTAAAAGAAATTGCTTTAAGAAGTTAAATTGGAAGTTTAAAGTCAAACTTTTAAGTATAAACGAAATTCTATCGAAATTAAGTTATTGAAGTTGTTGAAAATAACTTTGAAATATTTTGAAATTGGAGTAATTCGAATTGATATTTGAACATGGATTGAAACGCTATGAAATTCAATAGTTTATTGAAATGTTAAATTGAAAGATTTGGAATTTGGTTTGTTGACTTGGAAATTAAAAATGGTCCAAATGTGTTGAAATGAAATGAATAGTTTAATTTGATATTAATTCCAAATTCATGTTTTAATATAAACTGTTTTAAAAATATATTTTTATTTCAAAATTTCTAATTATTAAGATTTCAAAGTATTAAACTATTTTAACCTGTATTGATTATATTAAATCATTTTAACCTATTTTAAACCATTTAATTTATTTAAACTAATTAATCTGTTTTAACTTATTTTAAATCTAATTAATCCATTTTAAAGCTATGTAATCTATTTAATTATATTTAATTTATTTTAAATCTATATTAACTATTTATAACTATTTAAACTATTTTCTTCTAAATTCCAAACTAAGTAAAATGGATGGGTTTTTATATTCAAATTCCCGATTTTTAAAGTGAATGTGATTAAGCGACATTATAACCTAAGTTGGGAATTAAATAACATATTTGGTTTAATATGATATTTTGAAACGAGAGTTTAACCTATTTTGGAAATATGACTTTTGAAAGGAAATATAATTTCGAACTATGATTTAATTGTGATATAATTTCGGAAGTAAGTAATGATTTCGAAAATGATATGATTTGAATTAAATATGATATTTTGATATCAATTATGAAATGATTTTGGAAATGTAAAAGAACCATCCGGTGTGAAATAAGCGTTTGGTTGTTAAAGAGACCGGGATCAGATATGGACATACTCTCTGTCGATACCGAAAACCACTTTGACAACTATGTACGCGGTGGAGATTCCAGAATGAAGTAGGATGGTTAGCAACGATCCTATATGAGTTATATACGTGGACCCGATTCCCGTGAGTTGGCTTAAGGTGGCTAAACAGGAGAAATCGATGGGCTAAGTGAGGTCATTCCTCCGATCGGGCACATTTCATTGATACTATATTCTGACTTTGCAATTTATTTGGTGGCCACCTTCAATTTTTTTTGGGAGTGTGTTCCGAGGTGGGCGGTAGTAGCTGCTATGCGTTACCACCGGTCCGAAAGTGTAATTGGTATATCTACCCTGGCATTGCCTAGTTGTGTTGTGTCACCTACCCTAGCGCGCCTTCTACGAGTTTGTTTTATGTCGTACCTATGGGGTATCCTCTGGCGGCCCCAGTTTACGGGGAGTTACGGTACTGTATTGACTATTGGCATTATAAAAATGTGTTAAGGGGGATATGAGTAACGCCTTAACGCTATTTTAATACTTTTACTTTACTGTAGACATATTATAATAGCGTATTGTACTACATAGTAGATAGTTTAACGGATCCTTAGGAGATGTGAATCCCGAACATCTCTTAAGTTACTGCACTCACGTTAGACACTGGATAGGAGATGTCAAATCCCGTAAACATCTCTGACGTCGTTTACACTCATATTTATTTACCGTTGATTTGACTTACATAAGATCTTTTAGTTCTGACTCGAGTGTTTTGTCTTTTCAATTCGCTCGGGTCAGCCTGAGCATTTCAGGATTTGAAGACCTTATTTCTGGAGGACGAAGACGAAGATTTGTACTACTATTATTTACTATATTTATTCCACTACATTCGTACTATTCCGCTGCATTATTATTTATTTATCTCTGATATGTGTAACTCCGATTTTGTATTGTATAAGTATAATCAAATGTTTTGTATACAGCTTCATGAACTGTTATTTGATTATTATATTTTGTCATTCTGCTGCGAGATTTTGTTTTGTTTTTTTTCTTTCTCTGTTTTTTTCTTATTCACCCCAATAACAATTTGCCCTTCTGTATGGTTTGAGTCGGCATGTGTGTCTGCTTAAAACGTACAAAAAGGCGGGATGTTACAGTTGGTATCAGAGCTTTGGTTTAGCGAAAACCTTAGCTTTGTGGGGTCTGACTCTTTATTAATAGGGTAGTAATACCCTAGAATGAGTCATTGAGCGTATATATATGAGAGAGCGTATTTGTTAGTGTTATAAAAGGTTTTTATATTGTGTTAATTTGTTCCGTTTTGTATTTATAAATTCTGGTCGGTTCATAGGACGCTATGACATCGATAGGAATTTCTAAACACTTAATAGGACCGATCGACACAATATTATTTTGAAATATATGTAAATGAAATAATTTTACCTATTGTATATTTTATATATAAAATAATGATTTATAAATGATATATATTTGGTTGTAATATGTTGGTTGTTAGGTAGTGAAATTTATAAATATAGGTTGGAAATAAGATTTGAAAATAAAATAAATGAAATTTGGAAATTTATAACATAAGTTCCGGGGGTTTTTTTGAAAATTTCTTTCGAATGATTTTGGAATATAATAATAATATAATTAGAAGTATCTTCTGGTATAAATATTTCAATATAATTTGAAAGAATTGTTTTAATGAAATTTGGAAAGAAATAAGTTCTGTACTCCCCTCTCTGTCGCTGGAAAATAATTTCGGTGATGAGTGCACGCATCATCGACATGCATTTTCGAGTTTCAAAGTGGGAAGGCCATTATAGTAGCTTTACTACAGATCTATTTTGATAAATAAATAAAAAATTTAAGTTTAAATATGATTGGATATAAAAGTTATGAGTGTGTATATATATATATGTATGTATGTATGTATGTATGTATTATTTTAAATGATTGGAAATGGCACTCGGCATTTAGTTCTTAAATTTCTATAAATTAGAGATTTCAATTATTGAAATGGAATAAATTTTTTAACTATTTAATAATTGAAACTTCTAAATGAAAATAAGAAATTATATGCTAAGTTATAACTGAAATATACAAGGAATTTGAAATTTGTAACTTATAAACGAAAAGAATATGAAAATAAGAAATGATTACTATTGAACCTTAAGTTAATTAAAATAAGTAAGTCAAACTTGTGTAACTTTCAATTGCATTCTTAAAGACATATATATAACTTACCAATTATAAAAAGTTGAAATGTTAAAAGAATATGTAATGGAAATTTTTACAAGTAAAACTTATGTAATGGAAGTGTTCAATGAAATTTACTTTTATAAACAAGAATTTTGATATGAAAATAGTTATAAACTTGAGTTAAAATTGTAATACTACTAATTAAATGAAATAGAAAATGAGTACTGTAAGTAAAGGATTTTGAACTTAAGTTAATATTGAAACTATTTATAATTAAAGTAAATAATAAATGAATGTAATGCAATAAAAAAGAAAGTGACATGATATGAATAAATGAAAATGAATTTTTGTAAGTAATAAAGGAAAATAAATGAAATAAGCACTAAATGAATGAATGGGAAAATTTTTGTAAGAGATAAATGTAAGTTAAAGAAATAATCCTTGTATGAATGAAAAGAAGAAAAATAAAAACTGTAAATGTTGTGAAAGAAATTTAATAAGAATAACTCAAGTACATTGTAAATTATTGTTTGTTTTGGTTTATGGGTTGTTTGGGATAGAATACTTCTAATTGTTTAAGATGTATGAATAATCTATTAAGTTCATCTAAGACTGTTGAGTAAATGGTGCACTCAGTAGTTTATTTGTCATTCTAGGCGGTTAAAAATTTCTGAACCTGAACAAACCATTTATTTGTTTGCTATGGATGGATAGTTGATTTTATTGATTTCATATGATGATTGTATGCTGTGGTTGCCAGTGATTGTTGTTTATATTGATTTGTTTGTTATTGGTTGAAACAACTTAAATTATTTCTTTTTATATAATTATTAACCTCTTCGGATTATATAAGTGAAATACAGGTTATGGAAACAATTGCTACTGTTTTTGGTTTCATAAAAATAAGCGTTATTTGCCCGACAAATAGGTATGTTCTTGGATTACGGTTTTATAGTGATATTATATTATTTTTCCACTATTGGGATATATTATTTTGAAAATTTTTGATATATATTATTATTATTGATATTATTATATTCTCCTGAGCCTCTCCGTACAAATGAGACTCTGCCGAAATTTTTCGTGAATTTTGGACTTAGAAAATCTTATGAAATGTTTTCCAAACTATATTAATTTGAGTATAAAAGGATTTAATTGTTATAAATTGATATATTTTATTTAAATTATTTAATTTTGTAAATTATTTGTTTACAAATTTAATATTTTGAATAAAATATATTGATTTCTAAATTCTTCTTTTCCCTCCTTTTTCCTTTTCGGGGACGAAAAGTTTTTAGTGAGGGAGAGTGTAACGACCCGTAAATTTTCGATAATTAAATTTGTTAATTTAATAAGATTTTGGTAATTTATTGTTGAAATAAATAAAAATTTGTGAGTTATGAACGAAACAATATCTAGAATGAACGGTAACAATGTCAATTTAAGTTAATTATTAATAAATTGAATGAATTCCAATTAATTGAAATAATATATAAAATGTTATATTTGGTTATAAATTGAATATAAGAAACAGGTGTAAATATTGAATATTAGTGGTAATTGAATAAAACCAGTATTGTGTAGAGAATTATAATATTTGTTGTATTAATGGTGCATTAATTTATAATCGGATATAAAAGGTAATTGATAATTTAAAATGTTGACATATTGATAAAATAGTGTGTAATGAATGGAAATGGAATAAAATTAGTGTGATGAAAGAAATGGTAACAACTATTATAGGTTACCTATTTATTTAATTTATTTAATTTGAATTGGAAATCAATTATAATTTTAATGCAATTAAATGTTACATTAATGTGAGTAAAGACAATAACGGAAATTTGTGAATGTAATAAAATGAATGGAAATGTTAATTTTATTCATAAGATAAAATAAAAGAATAAAACCAAGTTGAATAAGTTAATTGAGATTTTGATTATTATTAATGTATAAATTTGACAAAATTTCAATATAAGTGGAAATATAGTAGTTAACACAGATTAAGATGAAATTGGGAAATATTAATGTACTAAGATATAAACAAATGTTAGTTATATCCTTATTGTAATAAAAGACTTGAATAACAAGGTTTAAAAATTTATTAAATGGAATTATTGAAAATTTAATTTATAATTTATGAATTCAATGAAATTGAAATTAAACACTGAAATTGATGGATTAATCAACTTTAAATTGACATCTAAATTTGTTTAAATTATGGTAAGTGATTAAGAAATAAAAAAAATGATAGAAGTTGTAAATTATTAAAATTTAAACGGAAAAAGTGATTTAATTAATATAATATTAATTTATTTAATTAAAGTGAAAATAGCCATTTTCGCAACTATCTCGGATTTCGACGAAACCAGTTTCATCGGATCCGTAACAGTGAATTATTATAGGATTTCAAGTTTCGAAGCGATCGGACTTGTCGTTTGATCGTACGGGCTTGAAACGCCTAAAAATCAATTTAATTGAAATCAATTTGAAATAAGATGATTTTAATATAACTTCTTCATAAGATGGAATTTGGACTTGACCTGTTACATTTAGTTTTAAATTATCAAAAACATCTATTTTGATATATGGGTTTACCCATTATCGTTCTGGAGACAGAACGGGCTTTTCGGGTCGTTTATCGTTCCAACCCAAATCGATCTGGTCCATTCTTTTCTATTTCTGTCCTACCTATAAATAGCTTGTTATAAACCCTAATTTGTTTCTCATTTCTTATTCCTTTTGTATGTACATATATTTCCTTCTCAACTCCTCATTCCAATGGCAGACAAACAAATTCTAGATCCAATTGCAAATCAATTTCAAATCAAAATTTCAAACTCCACAAACTATATCGAATTATATATCGATTTGAAGCTCTCGACGAGCGCAATTCAAATCTTCTATCTATTTTTCGATTTGGGTCTCTGTGTGACCAGAATATGGGAAGCAATTCCGGCCGTTCGTGCGTTGTGGTGGAGAATCGACGGTGGATCGTCGATTTAGGGACGATCAGTTGGTACGGTTGCGTAGGGGGAGTCATATGCTTTCGATCCATGGGTTTACTTGGTCTCGATGTCGCCGCGATTCACCGCGATTGGAGGTTGAACGGGAGGGAGGCTTTTGCGTTCGAGATGGTTGTAGGAGGTCGCATGGCCACAGGAGGGTCGGCCGGAGGAGGCTTGGCCGTTGGCGAGGCCAGATCATGGGTCAAGGGTGGTTGGTGGCGGCGAATGCACGGTCAACGGCGAAGGTTAGGTAGCGGCAGTTCGTGTGCGTGCTAGATGGAATTAGGGCTTAGAGAGAGCGTTGTTGACGTGGCAGTATACGTGTAAGCCTATTTATTTTGTTTTTTTTATTATTGGAATTTTTATCGTATAATGTTCAAACCTTAATAACTCTTACATACGAGGTCTGATTCACGCGCGGTTTGATCCGCTGGGATCGTATCGCAATTCCAGACATTCAGACGTAGGTTTGGACGATTTTTGAGACTGTCAAATTTTGGGCCTTTAAATTAGATTTAAATTCAATTCAAATTCAAAGGTGAGTGTTTTAACCCACTCACAACTTATAAAATTTCTTATGTTAGTTAAATTAATTTTTGTTGTGATTAGAAATTTACTTATGGCTATTTGATATATTTTAAATCATCGTCTCAGTTAATTTGAATTTATTTGAATTAAATCGTTATTTAATTTATTATAGAATATAAATTGCCAGTTAAATACCTGCTATTGATTATCAGTTCTATATTGATATTTATTGATTGATTTGGACGATGTTTTGGATGTTGATTGTTGATATTGGATGAATGGATGTTTTATTTTATATCGTTATAAACTGTAAGTTCACTATGGGTTGAAATGATACATACCCGAATGATCTATATATTAGGGAAAAATCGTTATGGGTTGAAATGATAGACTCGAGCGATTTTATGGATTTTATTATTAATTCGGGATTGCGGTTTGAATGATATATAACCGTAAAATTTTAAATAGCGGATTGAAATGATAAATATCTGTATCACTTGACCCTAGGGTAGAGAATTATATACGGACACCGGATTGGTTAAATTAATTGATTTTAAAATCCTTAATTTTCGAATTTAATTAAATGATATTTTGAAATAAAAATTTGATTTATGTAAATTGAAGTATTATTGGAAAATCAAGTTTATGATGAAATGTGAAATGGTTTAAAAGGAATTGCTTTAAGAAATTAAATTGGAAGTTCAAAGTTAAACTTTTAAGTATAAACGAAATTCTATCGAAATTAAGTTATTGAAGTTGTTGAAAATAACTTTGAAATATTTTGAAATTGGAGTAATTCGAATTGATATTTGAACATGGATTGAAACGATATGAAATTCAATAGTTTATTGAAACGTTAAGTTGAAAGATTTGGAATTTGGTTTGTTGACTTGGAATTGAAAATGGTCCAAATGTGTTGAAATGAAATGAATAGTTTAATTTGATATTAATTCCAAATTCATGTTTTAATATAAACTGTTTTAAAAATATATTTTTATTTCAAAATTTCTAGTTATTAAGATGTCAAAGTATTAAACTATTTTAACCCGTATTAATTATATTAAATCATTTTAACCTATTTTAAACCATTTAATTTATTTAAACTAATTAATCTGTTTTAACTTATTTTAAATTTAATTAATCCATTTTAAAGCTATTTAATTATATTTAATCTATTTTAAATCTATATTAACTATTTATAACTATTTTAACTATTTTATTCTAAATTCCAAACTAAGTAAAATGGATGGGTTTATATTCAAATTCTCGATTTTTAAAGGGAATGTGATTAAGCGACATTATAACCTAAGTTGGGAATTAAATAACATATTTGGTTTAATATGATATTTTGAAATGAGAGTTTAACCTATTTTGGAAATATGACTTTTGAAAGGAAATATAATTTCGAACTATGATTTCAATGTGATATAATTTCAGAAGTAAATAATGATTTTGAAAATGATATGATTTGAATTGAATATGATATTTTGATATCAATTATGAAATGATTTTGGAAATGTAAAAGAACCATCCGGTGTAAAATAAGCGTTTGGTTGTTAAAGAGACCGGGATCGGATATGGGCATACTCTCTGTCAATACCGAAAACCACTTTGACAACAGTGTACGCGGTGGAGATTCCAGAATGAAGTAGGATGGTTGGCGATGATCCTATATGCGGTATATACATGGACCCGACTCCCGCGAGTTGGCTTAAGGTGGCTAAAACAGGAGCAATCGACGGGCTAAGTGAGGTCATTCCTCCGATCGGGCACATTCCATCGATACTATATTCTGACTTTGCGATTTATTTGGTGGCCACCCTCGATTTTTTTTTCGGGAGTGTGTTCCGAGGTGGGCGGTAGTAGCTGCTATGCGTTACCACCGGTCCGGAAGTGTAATTGGTATATCTACCATGGCATTGCCTAGTTGTGCCGTGTCACCTACCCTAGCGCGCCTTCTACGAGTTTGTTTTATGTCGTACCTATGGGGTATCCTCTGGCGGCCCCAGTTTACGAGGAGTTACGGTACTATATTGACTATTGGCATTATAAAATTGTGTTAAGCGGGATATGGGTAACGCCTTAACACTATTTTAATATTTTTACTTTCTTGTAGACATATTATAATAGCGTATTGTACTACATAGTAGATAGTTTAACGAATCCTTAGGCGATGTGAATCCCGAACACCTCTTAAGTTACTGCACTCACGTTAGACACTGGATAGGAGATGTCAAACCCCGTAAACATCTCTGACGCCGTTTACACTCATATTTATTTATCGTTTATTTGACTTACATAAGCTCTTTTAGTTCTGACTCGAGTGTTTTGTCTTTTCAATTTGCTCAGGTCAGCCTGAGCATTTCAGGATTTGAAGACCCTATTTCTGGAGGACGAAGACGAAGATTTGTACTACTATTATTTACTATATTTATTCCACTACATTCATACTGTTCCGCTGCATTATTATTTATTTATCTCTGATATGTGTAACTCTGATTTTGTATTGTATAAGTATAATCAAATGTTTTGTATACAGCTTCATGAACTGTTATTTGATTATTATATTTTGTCATTCCGCTGCGAGATTCGGTTTTGTTTTTTTCTTTCTCTTCTTTTTTCTTATTCACCCCAATAACATTCTCTAGAGACGTCTTCAGTGGTCTGTTGGTATCATACATTAGGATCCTAGAATTTCCTCTTCCAGATTCCATATTTCCTTCGCGGTTCCTACCACTGTCTTTCTTTTGTTGATTCGGTTTATTTTGGACATTTACTTGAACTTTTCTGGAACTCACCTTAGACTTTTTCATTGCAATGTAACTCTGCACTCCCTCTCTACTCGGTCCCACAACATTCTTCTTTCTAGAGTATCTAGCTTCATCTTTGCTCAAATATTTATCTGCTTTTTCATAGAAATGCTCCAACGTTGCGGGTGATTTGCCAGCTAACCAATCGCCAAGTCAGATTCTAGGCCAATCCCTCTTGTTACCACCATCAATAAATGGTCATTCGGATTATTGACTTCTATGACACCTGTATGAAATCTTTCCAAGTAATCTTTCAATGATTCTTCTGAAGCCTGGATCACACTTGATAGGGACATTACATCTTTGAGGCGAGTTGCATGCATATGGAACTGCTCCACAAATTTTGTTGCCAAATCGTCAAATCTAGAGATCGACCGTAGGGTGATCTCGTAAACCACATCATCGCTATGCCAGAGAGAGTAATAGGAAAACATTTGCATTTTATGGCATCATCAACTCGTGCGGAATCCATCAGCCATTCATATATGATAATGTGTTGTTTGGTGTCAGTTTTTCCTTGTAGGCAAGCATCGATGGCTTGTTGAATATCCTTGGATACTCTGCATGTAAGATATTGACGGTGAATGAGGTATGGCTTCTTGAGATCCCCTAATCATCATTAATTAAGCGTTGGTTCCCCCTTATTAGCTGCCTTATCATAGCCATCAAGTCCAGCATTTGGCTAGTTGGGTTCAAGCGGTGGTCGTGCTCCACCTCACGTGAATGGTCCGGTAATGTCTACAGGCCAGTCCACACTTTCTTGGCTCTACATCCTCTTGATGTGCATCGCATGCGTTCACATTATCGTCATTTCAAAGAGGTAACTTATCTGCATTAACTTGAACTCCAGCATCCAGAACAACCGCAGCGGCTCCAGTACGAATTCCATCAAAAAAAGGGAAAATTCCTCCTCTAGAGGAGGGACCGGCCCTGGTCCCTATAGAGGGATCGGTTCCCTTCGGTCCTGGCAGCCCGAGAATAGTTGTGTGCTGATGTCCTAATGCTTTTGTATGATATCCGTTGGTTTTCCGACATCTGCACCTGGTTATCTGATGAAGTTGAGCTCTCCGATGCAAAATAGGGAGTTGGCTCCCTCATAATTTTCCTGTGTTATTGATCCATGAGTTGATTCATTATTGGCTTGAATTTTCTAGTTCAATTGTCGGAGGCTATCCATGAGTTCTCTTATTAGGTTTTGGAATTCAGCTCTTGTGATGGAATCAGCTGGGTTTTGGAGATCAACTGGATTGCAGCATTAGCATCCACTAGTAGATTATTCTGGCCTCCTTGTTGGATGCTGGCATTCTCGTTTCCTTCTGCATTTTTGAGAGGTAGATCCGGTGTCCTAACCATTATTGATAGTTTTCCTTAGACTTTTGCAAATCTAAATAGAATAGATAAACTATTTGAAGATAAGTCTAGATCTCTTTCTTGTATTTGTGCAATCCAATAGCAGCAAATGGATCCAAATGAAGTCGGGAATCTTGGTTCTCAGTGAAAGCACCAAAATGTTTGCACCAAAAATTGGCACAAACACCCAGAAGAGATTTTGTAAATGAATAAATGAAGAATAATAAATGTAAACAAAGAGAATATAGCAGCAAAGTAATAAGAAACAAGCTAGTAAGAGGCACAACAGGTTCGGCATTGTTTGCCTACATCCACATTGAAGAGATAGCTTTATTAATCACTTTGTAAACTGAGTACAAAAAGGGATCAGATGAAAATCCTTAGTTATAAAAGAATACAAAGCAACAAGTAGCATAAAGATCCCGAAAATGAATAATCAAGTCTGTATTTATTGAGGAAGACGGTGAAATATCTTTCTGAAAATTCGGCAGAAGTATCTCCAGAACCATAGGATCCCACAGAAGGAATTGCATGGCCCAAATCCCAAGAGATAGAGATCGAGGACGGTGCCTATGATTGGGTATTTTGGGGGTGCGATCCCTATGGTAGCTTTTTCATGTAGTATTATGCTTAGCCTCCAAGTTTCATGCCAATTGGATTAGTAGAACTTAAGTTATTGATCGATCATTGTTGCAATATATGATGTTGTCTGATTCTGGCCAATCCCTCCAAAGGCAAGAGGGTCGATCCGTCTTGTTTGTGCTTTTTAAGGTCCGATCCCTTGGTTGGACTCCCTAGGATCCTCTCTTCTTGTTCCCAAAGTTTCATGTGTATCCGACTTCTGGATTTTGAGATATCGATCGTTTTCTGTTAAGTTGCACTGTTTAACAGAAGTAATATGATCCCTTTAGTAGAGAGATCGTACCCAATCCCTTTTCAGGATTAGATTATGTTCCATGCTTATAACCTTCTGCATAGCATATCTCTTGATTATGTTCGATCATGGCTCCAAATTATTATATGCACTTGATTTTTAGGCCCTACAATCATCGCTCTAGGCTACTCGTCTTGATGACAGTCGAGTTTAACTTGTCTAGTCAGTTCGGATATAGCCAGGTCAAAATGCTAGATGATAGAATATCACAATGTGACAAGTAATATATAATATAGCAATCATCTTTATAAAAGAAAACTGTGATATACAGATATAAATCAGAGTAATTAACCTATCTTCAACCTAGACAGTTATAACAGCCTATCCCTACAATTGCTGACAAATGCAAACTAGAAAATATAGTACAATGTAACGATCTTCCTTTCTTACACCTAAAAACAACACTTAATACATCCAAATATTCATGTGCCAACCATCTAGAAGTCTGAAAGACAAGCCATTGGGTAAAAAAGAAAAAAGAAGAGACAAGAAGAAAAGAAACACAGAATCTCACAACGCAAAGCGAACGTATATAATAGTCAATATAAGATAATATATAGCATCATTTCCCAAAATGAATATTAGAGTTACACAAATACCAACTTCAGCCAGGGGCAGTTATAACTGCCTGCACCACAATGCTGATAAAAAAATGTACACATACAGCGGAAATAAATAGATAACTAGCTAATGTCGAAGCTACCTGCTCCATGCTCCTCCAAAATGCATCCGTAAGAAATCTGGACAACCTTGGCCACTCAAATAATTTGAGTACCCAAGAGTTTTAGGAAAAGAATAATACTCCGGGTCAGACATGGGTCTAGTGTGAGTAAACTTCAAACAACGGAATTGTTATACTTATAAAACCCTTTAAAAATAAAGGTATTTCGTAAGACCATACCGCACATAAACACTAATAGGTTTTTACCTTACGTTAACCAAAAATCCTTTTCTACAGAAAATCCAGTGATATTATAAAAATATATAGGGTTTAAATTAACTATTGAATCATAGCCGAAATAGCTACATTAATTGCATCCCATCATAATAGGTATACAACTAAATCCGTAAAGGCACTTATTGGAGAACAGATTCCATACAATAACAAGGCTACTGGGGTACCACCTGCCATGGTGCATCTCTGGATAAAATGTACCGAGGGCCTCACATAGACCCTTTGCCAAGACAGGACTAGCCTACCCCTTACAGGATAGTTGTAATGACCCGCCTTTTTGACCATCGAAAGTCGACACCAAATACAACCACTGTGTTTAAATATCGAACATCCAATCAATAAAAGGGAAGATTGTTAGGGTAAATAAAAAAGAATAGAGAACAAAGAAAATCAAAATCTCACAGCTGAATCGACAGCATATAATATATCAATGACATTAAAATCTACCACTTAAAAAAATACAAAGTATATCAGAGTTAAAAACAAACCTTATCAGCTGGACAGTTATAAATTTCTGATCTCTCAATTGCTGATATGGATACTATATAATACAGGGGAAAATAAAATACTACGATAGAAGAACCTCCAGCTCTCTCCAAGAACTCCTTAACATCAAAGCCAACCTGGGAAAAATACTCGGAATGACTCGAGCATTATAATAATATAACACCCGGATCAGTCCGGAAATACTAGCGTGAGAAAAACTCAAATAATGGAAAACATATAAAAGCTCTGTGAGACTACGTTGCTAATGCGAAATGGGTTTTTACCTCACAAGAATAACTTCTATATACGAAAGGGTAGAGATAAATAACAGGAAACCAATCCAAATAAAATGGACATAAATAGTATTAAAACCAGACTTGAAAGAATGGAAATAATCTTAACGGAAATCCAAACCGGACAAAATGAATAAAACAAGATAATAGTCCAAACTTGATAGAATGGGCAAAACCTATCATTAAACATTATGAAGAGTGGTTGACTCTTCCCGTTAGAGTTATAGGAAAACAATTCGAAGGTTTGAATCAAATAAGGAAAGGAAAATTTGCAACAAATGGCTAAGAGGGTGCATCCCCCTCAAAAGAAGTATACCTTTAGAAATATACTTGAAAACCCTGGGAACTCTAAGCTCGACCCTGCCAAACCTTACCGAGAATCCGAATATTTCACATCTAAATCATAACCATTTTAGGGATACGGTACACTAAAATCTAGATGAGATGTAAAAATACTCTAATGGGAGCAACCCCACATAACTTGGCCCTTAAAAAAACATGCTTTCGTTTAATCATTTCCGATAAAGGATAACAAAGCTCAAAGAGCAACAAATCGTTTTTAAGGTGACGATACACCATGAAGAAAGCTGAATCCGATAATTAATAAATCAACTATCGGGGATAATTAAAATGATTGTATATGGAAATTAATTATCATATATTAAACACTACTCTGCGATTCCAAACAACTGCTATCACTCGATTGAAAATTAAGCCAGGCAAGTTGAGGTAGTTCTATTTCTAGGCATCGCCTTGACGACATTTTCAACCTTCAAGACAGAAACAGATCCAAGCCTTAATGTTTAGCATTAAAAGTATGACTAAATCCTTTCCATATAAGCGATATCGATTATGGAACTACTTTTCCATAACCAAAATCGAACTTTGCTTTTAAAAACTGAACTTGGCTTGTTTTCCAAATTACAATATTGGTAAAAAACACTTTGGAAATACTTTTCAAAAAATATTCTTTCAAAAGATAAACTTATAATACCAAGTGTATTAAAACAAGGGTAAAAAAAATGTCATTAAAACATTATTTACTATACCAAACAATTTACACTTAGCTTTATTTATAAATAATTCCTTTTAAAGGATTTGCTCATTTAAAACCATCATTTGTAAATTTAAAACAATATTTATTATCCCAAAAGATAATAAAATAATTTAAAATACCTTTATAAATTTAAAAAAATATTAATTATCCCGAAAGATAATCAATCACATTTATAATCTCTTTTAAATAAACAAATCCATGATCTTTAATAAAATAGTTAAGTATTTCCAAACACTTTTGTAACATCATTAAGTTAACTTTAAAAACCTTTACTAAACCTGTTTATTAACTTTAAAATGTTTTCATTAAATTAGTTAATTTACTTTAATCGCTTTTATTAATTTAATTTACCTTAATTATCATTAATTAACAATTTTTTTTATTAAATTCAAATAATCATTAATTAAAATGAATAATTAATCTCAAACATCACTAATTAAAATGATTAATTAATAAATTTTAAATTCCATTAATTAAAACAATTGATTAAGTTCAAATAATCATTAATTAATTGAATTAATTAAATTCAAACATCATTAGTTGAAAAGATAAATTAAATACAAAACATCATTTGTTAAAAATGATTAATTAACTGTAAAACATCATTAATTAAAATGATTAACTAATTTTTAAATATCACTAGTTAAGACAATTAATTAAATTTAAAACAATCATTAATTAAAATGGTTAATTAAATTTTAAAATCATTAATTAAAATGACTTAACTAAATTCAAATCTCATTAATCAGATAGATTAATAAATTTCAAAACATCATTAATTAAAGTAATTAACTAATTTCAAAATCATTAGTTAACATGACTAGTTAACCTTAAACATCATTAGATACACTACAAGGAAAAAGGCATTTTCCGACCGGAGAAAACCGTCGGCGGCCGTCGGAAAATGCCGTAGGAAAATAAGGCGTCGACGTGCCGTGTTTCCGACGGCTTCCGACACATCTCGTTGTTCGTATTTCCGACGGCTTCCGACGAATTCCGATAGATTCCGACACTTGTCGGAAGCCGTTGGAAAAATATAACCTGAAAGCCATCGGAAGCCGTCGAAAATCTGCTGCATTTTTTTATATTTCTGCTGCAATATAGCCTTCCATCCACATTTCCCATACAAACACTATTCTGCAGAATCCAATATATAATATTCCAACCAAATATCAAAAACCAAACTGTACACAATTCACCAAACAAAAAAAATACATAAAATTACGTCAAAACACATCATCACCCAACATCCCCAACATCCACATAATTATACAACAAAACAGCTAAGTGTATCATAACATAGTACATAAATCAACAATTACCTCCACCGTCTACCAAATCTTACAAAACAGAAGAAAAAAAACATACCGACCAAAGCAATCAATCAATCTCCTCCAGAACCAGAGCCAACAGAGAAAGGGGAGCGGCCACCATACTGCTGCATGTACTCGGCGATAGGCTGGTCTAGCAACTGTGTGGTCTCTATGGCCTGCTGACAGTTCTGCTCCTCCAGCTGCGCCACTCTGGCCCGCAAATCTTCGATCTTTGCTAGATTGATCTGAGCTCTAGTCTGCCTACCCCGTCTCTGACTGCTGGCCTGTAATAAATATTTAATTTAGCTGTGTGATCTCTATAAGTGTATGTGCAGGTATGTGAATGATTAGTAGTGTGATAATGTTATTTAATTTAGTTTATGCATGTTTATGTAAGTGTATGTGCAGGTATGTAAATGATTAGTAGAGTGATAATGTTATTTAATTTAGTTTATGCATGTATAATGTATACATTTGAAAATATGTTCTTTTGGCCGTTTTTAAATTGTGCTTCAACCATTTATTAACAAAAATAATAGTACGTTACATTACGAGATATCACTGCTTTTGATCTCTTTAACAGTAAATGTGACAAATTTATGCATGTGTACAGCATATATCAGGCAAACTAAATTAAATAACATTTCTTTTTCGTTTTTTTTGAAATGACATTCAAGTCACGAATTAATATATTTTGGTAATGCATAATGCTTTCATAACAAAGTGACTCAAAACCAATGTACTGAATTTGAAAAATTATATGATACCCAATATATTATTTACTTACCACTTGATTGCCAAATCTGTATCATCTGCCATGCTCCGATGGATCCATAAGTGACTCAAAAATAGCATCCTCCTCATCCATCGTCAGCTGATCTCGACCCGTATCAGCAAGGAGTTTCTGGCGCTGCTCCATAAACTTTTCCTGCATTAAAAAATTAATATCATCATATCTTATTTCATTATATTTTAATAAGTAGAACAATTACTAATACTGCATAAAATGAAATATGCTTACATGGCTCTTGCTGGATTTATCGTCGTGCCATGTATACGAAACTGTCCCATCTGGATTTACATGCTCGACAGCATGCGTACAAGTAAACACGTCCATATAGCCTACGGGACCATGCGCCTCAGCTTCCTGAAATTGATTTTTACATAAAATTATTGTACATTTAAAATTATATAGCACAAACTATTTACAATTTGCATTTAGTAAATTTACCAACTCCTACCGATACTACTGAAATGACTTCGACCCTCCGCAATGAGTGACGGGATTTTTATTTCTGTTTGCAGAGTTTCTTTCCGACTCTGCCTGTACATTCAAAATTTGATACATTATTTATCTGTCATGTATTTTTTGATATTTACTACCAGTCAAATAATTTAAAAAAAATTAGTATATTTTCCTTCGCCTCGTCAGTTTCCCAGTATCCCAACCATGCTTGCCATACGCTCTCCCCCATCCAACGTGGTTTCTTACCTGATTTCTTGATTTCGGATATCGAGTCCCTACAGTTTTTAGGCATCTTCTTCATCCAATATTCTCGTGCCAACTGCATATCGTCTGTCTGAATGTCTATCTCAACCTATGTTTCATGATAAAAAGCAAAAAGAATATTAAACTGCAAACGATAAACAGTAAAAAAACGACAAAAACGAATTAAAAATGAAAAATGGAAAAATATACTTACTAGGACATCCTGCCAAATACACTCTACTATGTGGGGAGGAATGTTATCCCACTTCAGCCAACACGAACTCATCCTACTCTGGTAAGAAGCTCTAGAAACATCCAACACAACCTTCGAGGGAAGTAGGCCGAACCCCCTGTTTTTAAATATGATACAGATAAGTATGTACGTATATAAAAAAAATAAGATGCTGAATAAAATTTAATTCTTACCCCTCTGCTCTAGGTACTAAAGAAACTACAGGACACTGTGATGCTTGCAATGGACCACTGCCATCACCTCCTGAAGATCGGGAAGAACTCCTACCTCTAGATGACATTACGATAAACATGTGACATATATACACATCATTTCAAAAGAGAATAATAACATGATAATGAAATATATTTCATACGTAAATGACATCAGTGGTATAAATTGCTAAATTTATGACTGAAATGGAAATAGAAATGGAAGTGTGTTATACCTGATTCATAATGGGTCTCATGTTCCGATGATAAGCAGATTACGTTGCATTTTTAATAAAAATTGCTAAATAAATGACAAATGGAAATGACATAAAACATGTAAATGTACAGATTTGGTTTCATAGTTACATCAATTTCATAATACATCAAGAATTCAACATAGTTACATCAATTGCAAAAAAATCAGATTCGGATTTTTATCAATCATATCATCTTCTGATTCAGATTCGGTCTCGTTTTCTACGATATTTTCCTATGCACTATCAAACGCTTCTACCAAAACATTTGATTCATCGATCAAAGGACCAAAATCTGTATGATCATCTGTAATTATTATTTCGTTATTTTCCTCAAGATCTGCCTGATAAGCTTGTTCGTCTGGAATATTCTTCCCATCGAATGTAAATCTGGCCTTTGTTTTAAAAACTACAGACCAATCTGCTTTATCTCTTTTTAGAGATGGATAAGGAGCGTAATAAACTTGCAATGCTTGTTTGGCTAGTACAAAAGGATCGTACTTGTGATAGTGCGATGTATGCTTTATTTCGATAAGATTATAATCCTTATGCAGATTAATTCCAGAACCTGGAACATTGCTAAACTAATTGCATCTAAATAGAATCACCTCCTCCGCGGGTCGTGAGAAATATGTCGGTTGCAAAATTTGTGTTAGAACGCCATAAAAATCATTTATGTGATTTTCTGGATCGTCTCTACCTTTAACAAATACACTAGTATTATTCGTTAATTTTTCTGTACCGTATTCTTTGGTGTTAAATTTATATCCATTGACGAGATATATTGGATATGTCTTGACCACTCTTTTTGGTCCCATCGCAAGATGTTTCAACCCTTCATCAACAACACAATTTCTCGGCTCATAAATGTAATTTGAAAACCAACCGGAAAATTCTTTACTGAGATCTCCGTTTGGATGTTCACGTTCATAAACACTGTATATATAAACAAATTATTACATTAGGTTATACACGCGCATGCATTATAGAAAAGAATAAAACACAAATTATTATTTCAGGTTACCTAACAAAAGGTGCAACCTCGGCATAATTTAGAAGAATATAAGTGTGTGCTACATGAAGATCTCTATCGTCTAGCCATATTTCTACACATTTTCCAGAAGGCCGACCATGTTGTCTAAAAATAGATAACATTGCTTGGGAGGACTCTTGTTCGTCACCTTCGTCATTACGAGGAACACTTTCAAATGATATATTCACATAGTCACTGAAATAGTGAGAGAAAAAGAACGAAGCTTCTTCTTCGGTGTAAGGTTTACATATCGAACCTTCAACTCATGCTTTTTGCCTCCATTTTTTCTTCAGATGATTTAGATATCTATGCAAAATTAATTTACATTAACTTCATCTTTCAAATGCAATTAAATTACATGATAACATATTACATACCTCTCAAACGGATACATCCATCCATATTGGACAGGACCTCGAAGTCGTGCTTCAGATGGGAGATGAACAGGTAAATGTTCCATTACATTAAAAAAACCTGGCAAAAATATTTTCTCTAATCTGCAGAGCAATATAGGAATGTCTACTTCAAGTTTACGTAAACGTTGCACTTTTAAAGTAGTCGAACAAAGCTCTTTGTAAAACATACTAAGCTCCGTTACTACCTTCCAAACTTTTAACGGTAGTAGTTCTTTGAACATAACGGAAAATAAATTTTCCATCATTATGTGACAGTCGTGGCTTTTCATTCCGCTCAATCTACCATTTTTAAAGTCAACACATCTACGAAGATTTGATGATATCCCATCAGGAAATCTTAACCCTTCCACCCATTTTAACACAACTTTAACTTGATTATTATCTAATTCGTAACATGCTTTGGGTTTTTTATTGTCATTTGGTTTCATATGAAGCTCAGGACGTTTGCACAATTCTTCTATATCGTGTCTTGATTTCAAATCATCCTACGTCTTCCCTTTCACATTCAAAATTGTGTTAAAAACATTATCAAATGCATTTTTCTCATTGTGCATCACGTCTATATTATGACAAAGCAGAAGATGTTTCCAATACGGCAACTCCCAAAAAATAGTTTGTTTGCACCAGTTATGAACAATCGATTTGCCTTCAATTTCTGTTTGCACTCCAGTTTCATATATCTTTGGATAGTCCCTAACAAGTTCATATATGTCTTTGCTTGACCATATCGTCGGTGGTTGTCTGGTTTCTACTCTATTAGCTAAAAAGTTTTTCTTATCTCCTCTAAAGGGATGATTTACATGGAGAAAATATCAATGAAAATCAAACCATGAAATTTTCTTACCATGAGGTAAAGAAAACGCTCGTGTTTCATCCATGCAATATGGACATGCTAGACGACCGGCAGTACTCCATCCTGAAAGCATTGCATAAGCAGGAAATCACTTATAGTCCACAACAAAGAAGCAAACATACGAAAAATTTTCTTCTTGGACACATCGTATGTTTCTACTCTTTCGTTCCACAGTATTTTTAACTCCTCAATCAACGGTTGTAAATATACATCGATTCCTTGTGTCGGATCGTCGGGGCCAGGAACGACAACAGTAAGAAACATATATGCGTTTTCATACACATCCATGGAGGTAAATTATACGGTGTGACGATAATGGGCTAGGATGAATATTTAGAACCAAATTGAGAAAATGGCGAAAAACAATCCGTACATAATCCTAATCTAACATTTCGACTCTCCGCTGCAAAATTTGGATACGTTTTATCGAAATGCTTCCATGCTTCTCCATCGGCCGGATGTGTCAACGTACCCTCTTCCTCCATTCTCACACTATGCCATCTCATATTAGATGCAGTTACAGAAGATGCATATAATCTTTGTTGGAGTGATGGGTAAGTAATGCATACGCTTGTACGGAACTTCCTTCCCTTTCTTTTTTCTTGGTTTGTATATCTCCTGATTACAAATTTTACAATTTCTAAGGTTTGCGTCTTCTTTCCAAAATAACATGTAGCCTTTCAAACATGTATCTATTTTCTGATAAGGTAAACCAAAAGCCGACATAAGTTTTTTAACTTCATAGTGATTTTCACACATTAGATTATCGGGCGGCATATGTCTTTTTGCAGCTTGTACAATAGCCGTAAACCCAGCTTTAGTGATGTTGTATTTTGACTTCATCGCAATGTATTCTGCGATTACTAACAGCTGAGTGTCGCTTTTACAACCATCCCAAATAGGTTTCTTAGCGGCATCTAGTAAATCATAAAAAAAATTGCTTCAATATTTGGTTCTTCAACATTTCCATCATCGTCATTAACTTCAACCATAGGAAACATTGATCGTGCTGCATCTATACGGGTCGTCGTAACTACTTCGTTAACGACACTTTCAGACTCTACAGAAGTATTTGCTACAACTTCTCCATGCCGATCCCAAACATAATACTCGGGTACGAAACCGCTTTGGCACAAATGAACTTTCACAATATCTGGTAACAAATACTTCAAATGTCTACACCTACTATACAGACAATGAATTTCTGGATCGTTTCCATTGTTACTTAAAGAGAATTCAACAAATACCTTTATACAATTATAAAAATCTTCTTTTATTGAGCCTCTCAGTCCTTTTCTTTGGTACATTCGTCTCCTCCGATCAACAAAATAATCAATCATTTTTCCTATTTGAGAAAATGAGTCACAAGTTCAAAATTTAATATTTATTTTCAAGAATACAAATTCGAAAAAAAGATTATTTTCATGGTCGTATAATATTTGAATTTAAAGAACTATTTCACAAATTACAAAATATTTTCAAATATGACACTTTTTTTTAACGTATCGATACAAAATTTTGTACAAAATGATATTTTTTCCATGGTCAGGCATCCTACTTCCCATTACAAACACAGTAAGCATTTACATTTCGTATATTACTTCGTCTCAAACGATTCAACAAAATTTCGGCAGCATTTCCCTTTTGTTCCCTGCATTGTACACAAATGCGTGTACGTAGGAAACAAAAAAGAAAAGTTAGGCCGAAATTTTATGAACCGTTTGAGACGAAGTAGTATACAAAATGTAAATGCTTACTGTGTTCATAACATGTCCAATACAGGGACAAATCCAACAAACATTGTACCAGATGAATATAAATGGTCGTTTTTCGGAAAAAAACGTCTATTTATATAACGATCATGTACAACACTCGTCAAACGAGGCCAAAAACTCTCTAAGGGACATTAGTTAATTAAATGTCCCGCGTAATTTATTAATACATTTCAAAAAATTATTAATATACCACATTTGTTCTACGTATTTTATCGAATAAGACAGCTTTAATATTATTATGATTTTCCAATACAATCAAATTCTTTTAGACTCGTGCATTCATTATTATTATACAAGTCAAGATGTTATACAACTCATTTCTTATTCCAATTAACACAATAAAATGGTATAAACAACACATATACAATGGTTTACATATACACACAATCATAAATTATACATACTCTTTAAAACTTCACGATAACATATGAAATAGGTATACCATGGGATACTATAAACCGTTATTACGCTATTGGAAACAATTGCAATTACTAATTAATCCTAATTTATCAACTTATGCAAATCTAGATTTAGGGTAAAAATTAGATTTTTGGTGAAAATAAGATATTATACCTGAGATTGAGAGCAATAGAGTTTGATTAGGCAGCCGTGGAGGATCTGGAAGCTCGAAATTAGAGATTGGAAGCTTGGAGAAGGGAATTGGGGGTTTTTTGCTAAAAGTGTTCGTGTTGAGAATGAGGAAGAAGAAGGCTTGGCTAAGCCCTGTAATTCGCGAATTCCGACGGCTTCCGACGGCCGCCGACGGCCCGTCGAACGCCGTCGGAAAAGAGCCGTCGGAAGCCGTCGCTCCTTGCTGTCAGAATAAAAGCCTTTTCTAGTAGCGATAAAACAATTAATTAAATTTAAACAATTAGTAATTAAAATGATTAATTAAAGTTCAATATCATTAATTAAAATGGTCTATTTTAAATTCAAATCTCATTAATACAAAAGATTAATAAATTTCAAACATCATTAATAAAAATGATTAATTAAATTCAAATATCATTATTTAAAATGATTAATTACATTAAACATCATTAATAAAACTGGTTAATTAATTTCAAAATCATTAGTTAAAATGATTAATTAATTTAAATAACCATTAATTAAAATGATTAATAAATTTAAAATATTATTAATTAATATGATTAATGATTTAAAAATTATGTTTAGTGAAAACACAAGCTTAAGTTCAAAACACATACGATGGGGTTTTGGGGATGAAAGTCAATAAACAACGGTATAGCGAAAATCGCTATAACGACATTTAAATAATTTAAATGGAATATCAAGATTTATTTCAATTAAACATCAATATAATAGCATAAGGATGTAAATAAATAATTATTGGTGAGAAACCCCTAAGGGCCTCTCTATAAATTTTCCCTGCAAAACAATGGTTAAGCGCGCGCGCGTGCACACACACACAGATATATATATATATATATAATCATATATATATATATAATCATATGGGTTCATAACAGTCAAGTTAATATGTCATCCATTGTCCAAACGAAAATTTAACCAAACAATTTAACTAACATCCAAGCAATCAATAATATCTATAGCATCATAGATATGGTATAGTAAAATTGAATGTGAGTTAAACTCACATTGGTTCCAGTTTTCGCCTAAGCATTCTGGTTTGGATGAGAACCAAACGAACGTTCGATTTTTGCCAAAAATTCCACTAGCTCTAAACCCAACCAAACCAACTCCATCGTAGCTATCGTAACTACGAGTCCAACGCGAAAAACGGCATTTGAATCCGACTTTGTATGCAAAAGTTATTCAAATTATAAGTTTTCGGATTTAAATAATATAATTAAATAGTTAGTTACATCATTAACCAAACTAATCACTCACTCATCTTCTTCCTCCCTCATCCCTTCCTGTACACGAAAAAGGACATGGTCGTGCATGCCATTCCAATGACACGATTCTCCACTTAGCCGATAGACGAAGGGACATTGCCGTTGGCTCCTCCTCGATCTCGACCTATCTGACACCTCGAATTCCCCTCCGCGCCATCCCACCAAATCGCGACATGTAGCTACCTCCTCCTCTGTCATAAATTACGAATCCCCTCAGACCATCATGCCTCAACCAAACACAGCCAACGATGTGCTCCAACCTCCAAACTCCAATATGAACTCGAATTATCCACAAGCTTCACCAAATCTCAGCAAAACCAAACCCTAACTGAACTCTAACTACTGTAAATTGTCGAGTATCCCAATATGGTGCCGCATACTCTCAAAACTCCATGGCATGAAGATCTCAAGCAAACGAACTTAACGAAACAAGCGGCATGATTTTTCATTGAGTATAGAATTTATGTTAATTTTTAAACTTTGTAAAAGCTTCCATTTTTAGTTCTCAAGCATGATTTTATAAGAGGAGATGGTATAGAATGAGTATGAGGTAAGTATAGGGGAAGTTGGGTGTGAATACGGTAGAGAACGGGTAAGAGTATAGGCATGTGTTATTATTATTTTTTATTCGATAATATTAGGCATTAAACACACCCAAAATCACGAACTTCAATCGAAGCATGCCGACCGGCGTTCTATACCAAATACCCCTATTCCGAGCTCAATGGATCTATTTTCAAGGCCTAATTCCAAAGTATACGGAAGTTAGATTTTTAAATCCAGTTATATTTGAAATAAACCGCAAGGCATTTCGAGCTCGCATGACCAAACGGTATGTCCAATTGTTATGAAACTCGATGGCGTACAACCATTTATTATTCTGGATCCAATGGCACTGGTTTCATCAAAATCCGAGACAGTTGATGTGCACGTAAATGTGCATATTTTTACTTCCATATTTTATCGAATTTAATTAAATAAATGATCATACTGGGTATTTTAACATGTTTATACCAAAATCCAAATTATTTTCAAATCGTCATATATTCATCTTCATATAGGGGCATAATGGTCATTTTTGTGCATATATTAATTTGATAAAAATTACTTGGATATTTTAATATTATTTTGTAGGAATTTGAATTCAAATGGAAGAGGGTTTCATGAAGAAATATGCATGCACAAGAGAAGACAAAAAAATAAATGAAAATAATTCATGTCATGAATCATGGAGAACTCCACCTACCCATCTACCTTGATGTACAAATTAGGAGCTAATGCACATGCTAATGGCCATTAAAGTTTCATGCTACTTAATGGAGGATTATCTCATGCTAATGATAACTTGGTGGCCACTTCCTAAAGGGTAGTTTGGGTAGTTCCCCAAAAATGGATTAGGGTTTCCAAACATGTATAAATACCCCATATGCTCGTGTAATTAGTCTCTTTCTCTTAGCTTCCTTAACCTCCATTTTAGCTAGTTTAGTTAGAGGCTCAAAAATAAACAAAGCTCTCTTTTCTTTCTTTTTATGGCTACTTAGCCATTTCCTTTCATGTAATTTTTATATGCAATTTTAGCTCATTCTCTTTTTATTTACATGTTCTTTTCCTTTCATGTTAGTAGTTAGTTTTATTTTATACAAGTAGCCTAGCTTTTAACTCATTTAGCTCTCATTTTCTTCTTGTTTTTGTTTCATGTTGCAATCTACATTTGTTGATATGATAACAAATATGAGAGGCTAAACCTCTTCAATTTAGGGGTAATGAAACTCCCTAATTATGTAGATTCAGCATAATTTTCTAATTAGTGATCTCTTTTTGTGAAATGTTTGAATGAGTTTAAAATTTGTTGTTTTAGCTTTGAATTTGATAGCCTATATTGTTGACACCAAATAGGCTACGCTCAAACAAACAAAACACAATTACCTCTTCATCTACATATGATGTTGGTAATGAAGTGATTTTAAATTAAAATTTGATGGTCTATATTTCTAATCAATAGTTAATAGGTCATGCTTAGAATATATTTTATTTTTAATTTCATCATCATTTTCATGAGAGTTAAACTGTAATTTAGTGGGTGTGTTATAGTTTGATGGCTTACGTTGAGCTAATTAATAGTACAAATAGGCCATACTTATGATAAACACATCAACTAAATTCACTAATGACAAAAAAAAGATCATAATTTCATATTGTGTTGATTTATGTGATCTAGAGAGTGGATTTATCTCTAAATTGCCTTCAAACTCTCATATTTTTATCTATTTTCTTTTGCTAATTTTTCTACATTTTTAGCTTAAAATAACTTAACTCTTGGTTAATTTGATTGAATAGAAATTTAAAAATCTAAACAGTTCCCTGCGTATCGACCTGTACTCGCCACATACTAACATTGTATGCCGAGCGCTTGCGGTTATTTTTAATTTAAATTCGATCGGCTATTTTCCAATCCGATTGATATTTAGCTGGTTCGAACAAGTTTTTAGCGCCGTTGCCGGAGAATTGATTTTATTTTATTTTCTATTCTTCGAATTATTTTCATTTGATTTTATTGTGTGTTTGTTTACATTTAAAAAAATTGTTGTGTTTGTTGTGTGATTTTTGTGTTCATTGGGTTGTGTGCTTGTTTTCTAGTCTATTTTCATTTGCATTTGCATATTTTAAAAATATAAAAAAATTACATATGCAAGTTCATTTCAAAAAGAAAAAAAATTCCATTTCATTTACAATTTTCATTTGTATAACTTTCAAAAATAATAATTTACACAATCATCTCATTTTCTGTTCGCTATTCCTATTCTCTGCGCTGTTACCACTGTTTCATTCAACAGACTTGCCTCTACACTGTTACTTCACCACTTACCTCCATAAACATACACTGTCAACCAACTATTGACTTCATTCAACCTGCACAGTGCTTTCAGACCACCCCAACCTACCATTTTAGTGCACATTAATAAATGCCTTCACACCTTCCTCCGTACCACTGTCACCTCACCCTGACCAACAACCACCACAGACATACCACTTCAATCCGACCACTTCCTTTTACGTATCTTCCTGCTACTGTCAAACCATACAAGCCATTACATTCAACTTATACCACACTGCAACTACCCATTCACACTGCCACCATCATCACAGTGAAACAACAACAACTCCGCTACAGACTTCACCAATCCCCTACAATACATACTGGCCCTCTGTAGTTAAACCAAACTACCTCTGGCCTTCCACACTTCTGCCTAATCACTGCAAACCACCCACAAACAAATACTTCCCCTTCAAAAAACAATCAACTTCATTGTTCACATAACAGTTGCCTTATACAATATCTCTGTTTTCCTTATACACCATCTGCTCTACTACTGCTCATCACTTGCTGCATAAACCACTAGTGCAAACACTTTTGCACTTCAACATTCATCTACAACCTCACCTCATATCATTGCAACTAACATATCATCAATGTTAACGGTCAAAAGTGAACGCTAACACCCGGTGTGTGTAATAGAATCGTGAAAGCACCACCCGTTTGTACGGGAACAGAATATAAGCTGAAAATAGCAGAAAAGCAGTAAATGAACAACAGGTTTATAGTGGTTCGGCCCGTAATTAAGCCTACGTCCACTTTATAATCTTTTATTGCTGATTCGGTTACAATTTGATACAATATCCTTCCAAATACAATACAACTTGATCACGAAAGCACTCTTGACTACTAGCTCAATCTTTGATGATGGAACTCGACGAATCCGTGTTGGATGTAAGGAGTTCTTCTCGAAGCTTGTTGTAGTGTCTTGAATGCTTGAAGATCTTTGATTGCTGAATGAGAGGAGACTTCGACAGCGTAACGGCGCTTGAAGAAATGAATGGCCAAAAGTCCCTCTGATGTTGGAAGTGGTGGGGTATTTATAGGAGCTGATTTGGATTCAGAAAATTCGCCTAAGTCTTAGGTCGCGTACGACCTTAGTTAAGTCGTAGGTCGCGAGCGACCTAAGCTAGGTCGCAGTCTCCTTGCGGCTTAAGAGATTAGCTGGTGAAGCAGTACTTGGCTTTATTTGATTAAGTGGTAGGTCGCAGGCGAGTTAAGGAATAGCTGTGGGAGTTCTAAGTCGTTGAAGCCCTAGCTCGTTAGCCTCGTAGGTCGCAATCTTTTCCTGCTGTTAGGTCGCAAACCTCTATGTCCTTAGGTCGCGAAGCTTCCTTAAGTCCTTAGGTCGCAAACTTCTCCCAAGTCCTTAGGTCGCAAACTTCTCCCAAGTCCTTAGGTCGCAAGGTCTTCTGTTGTTAGGTCGCAAACTTCTCCCAAGTCCTTAGGTCGCAAACTTCTCCCAAGTCCTTAGGTCGCAAGGTCTTCTGTTGTTAGGTCGCAAACCTTTTCGTAGTTAGGTCGCAAGCCTTTCTATCTTTAGGTCGCGAGGTCCTTCTGTTAGGTCGCAAAGCTTCCTGCTGCTAGGTCGCGAAGCTCTTGAGATAGTTGGGTCGTAGACTCTCTTAGGTCGTAGCTCCCTAACCCGGTAGGTCGTAAGTCGTTCAAGCCGTAGATTCCTTTTCAACAACTAAGTCGTAAGTCGTTGCTAAAAGGGAGTTAACATTTGCCCCTCGAAGTATACGTCTTAAGTCGTAAGTCGTGTGCTTCGATTTCCTTAGCTCGCTTCTTGATGAGTGCGCTAGATCGCGATCGACTTAAGATGAGTCGTAGGTCGCAAACGACTTAGTATAAGTCGTAAGTCATATGTGTCGATTCACCTTTCACTGTCCCAGGGCATAAATAGCTTAGGTCGTTCCTTCTTCCCCTTCACCTGTTTCATTCCGTCATTTGCAAGCATTCAAGTTCTTCTCAGACAAACTCAATTACTCGATCGCCAGACATCTTCGATTTCGTATTGCGTAAGTGGATTCGATTGCTATTCATTCCTCGATTATCACCCAATTACGAATCCCATTTTCACCATCGACCCCCCTTTTCTCATGCCGTACTTCTCTGCAATTCTTGTTTCAATTGATTACTAATGGGTTTGAGACGGCTTGTCCTGGCTTTGGATAGTCGGTCAGAACAAGACGATGGACAGCAGCATTTCAGTTTGATTGATTCGTGTTTTGTGATGGAATGACATTAGACCGGGTTTATGGTGATTTCGGGATGATTAAATGCGCTAAGGGAACGAGAGTCTTGGTTGGAGGAGACGCTAATGGGTTAACGGGTTAAGGAGTTAGTGAATTGATGTATTGGGGAGAAGACGAACGACTTAAGGCCTTCGCGTTCTGAATAGAAATCTTGAGACCTAGGTCCTAAATCATATACGACTTAAAGTAGGTCGTAGGTCGATAACGACCTAAGACTTTGACAATTTTTCATTGCCTTGAGACCTTTCTTATGCAGCACTCCTTAATAGACTGATGGCTTAACTTAACTCGTAGCTTGCCCTTAGGTCGTGGACGAGTTAGCACTTGAGGATTTAACTTGCGAGCACATCTGAATGACTAGGTCGTGAATGAGATAACCCTTAACTCGTAACTCGCGAACCCATCTGAACGACTTAAGAACTTGAACTCCATGACTTCGAATTCTTGGACTTGAATGATCTGACTTAAGAGAACATGCCTTGAACATCTTGACTCGCACAATACGACCTAAAAGCCCCGACCTATGATAGGTCGTTTAACGACTTAAGACTTAGATGATTTTGCACAGAAGTTGGCTGAACTCTTGAATTTGAACTGTGTTGTGTTACCTCTCACACTGTCTTGACTTTAATGCTAATAACCTGCTTAACACAACATTCACAGAATACTGGGACGAATATACTGCCACTGACTGCCCACATCGAATGAGAGATTAGTTGATAAAGAGAAAATTAAATTAAATGAACTGTATGAGTGAAATGCTACACAATAACCAACTCAAGTGAAGTATTTAAGCAAAATCGTAATGGTAAACTAAAACTGATTTGTCTGCATTAACACTACACTTGAGTATTAGCAAGTTCTGAAATCTTGTAATCAACTGATTGTCGGTTAGTTTAATTCCAGTTATACTTGCTTTTCCTTGTTTTCATTAGTCTTGCACAGCACTTCACACTTTTAGGAAACGTGCACCTTCACTTTTGAACATTCAGCTGATTGTGTAGAATGGCATCTCATCAAGAAGACTTGGAACCAACTGGAGAAGCTTTTCCAATTGCTACCCCGCTGAATGATCCCCCGGAAAGGACTCCTACCACTCTGAGTCAGAAAGTCTTCCGTCAACTATGCACCTAATTTGGCATTGCTGAGTCTGACGCTTTGCTCCCTGGAGTAAATGACACTGCTGATAGGCCGCCCCACGGCTTTGTCGCAGTGAACCGCCAAATGTGCTTGAGTGGAGCGATTCCCCCGTTTAATGACTGTCTTCGAGAACTTCTCCTTCGATTGTCTATCTCCCCTTTTCAATTACACCCTAATGGCTATGCCATCCTGTTGGGATTGTGTGTGCTTTTTAGGAGAACGCTGGACCGTTTTCCCAGTTTGGGAGAAATTTGCTTCCTGTGCTCATTTGCAAAGAACAAAGACCA
Organism: Allium fistulosum; assembly: GCA_030737815.1. NCBI lineage: Eukaryota > Viridiplantae > Streptophyta > Magnoliopsida > Asparagales > Amaryllidaceae > Allium > Allium fistulosum. Next base: position 170,556,044 of record CM060904.1, read on the forward strand.
TCCCTCTATCACAGTTGTAAGGAGTGCCAGGAACCGTAAACTGATTATTGGTCTTCCCGAAAGCGTTCCTGGGTTCCTGAGCTAGTTCTTCTTTGTTCATTGTCCCCCGTGATTTTACGCCATTTGGAGAGTGGGAAATACGATTATCTATCTTTTCCCTGTGTTTTCTAAATTCTTCGAAATCCAAATTGTCAAGTGTTAACTTCTTTTTCTACTGTTTCATCGCTCCCTCCCCCCTCTAGGGAAACTCGTCACAAAACTACCTTCGAGAGGCTTATGGCTGTGCCGGTCGAGGAGAGGAGTGTTCAATTTCTATTGAGAGATGAGTTCCTCCACGAATTTGGACTCTTACATCCTTCCCGTTCCACTCAGCCACATGAAGTCCCTGATTCTTCGGCTGAGGAGTCAGATGCCCCCGCTTCTGCTAAAGAACCTTCACCGAAAGAACTTACCGTTGAGACTTCATTGGTAAAGTGTTCTACTCCTACCGACATTGCGGGGTCGTCCAGTAAGTTAGCACTTGCCCCGGTTATTGAAGAGGAGGAAAGTCTTCATATTCTTGAAAAGACGGCTGAGGTGGAAGCTGAAAAAGATAATTCTCCTGTGCATCATGGCGATGATACTTTTGACAGTCTGAGCGACATTATGATAACCTCCCAGGAGCTCTTTAAAGATGATGTTTCTAAAGTGATCTCTCCTGTTATTGAAGAAACTTCTTCCTTGCAACAAACCACAACGCCTTCTATACAAGCCGTCACCATTTCCATACAAAAAAGTGGTTTGTAGTCCGACGCGCATAGCCCACATGCCGCACACACTTAGGATTTTTCTGCACTTATAAGCATTTACTCTTTCTTTCTGGAAATTTCTAAGCTTTACTTATTTTCCGTTTTTCAGATTCTCCGATGGGACGCTCTGGCTCATACTATGACTCATTTCAGCGCCATGGAGGTCGTGGATCCTATGACTTTAGGAAATATCTTGGTGACCAGAGAGAGACAGATGAGGAACGGGCCCAAAGGAAGGCTCAAGAAAAATGGGATTATGAGCAGCGGCAGAGAAGAAGAGATGCTGATCGATATGACTCTTCTTACAGAACTTACGATTCTCATAAGCGAAAGTCTTATGATGACAAAGGGAAGACTCAAATTACTGATGAATCGAGCAAACGGTCTAAGCCAAGTGACGCGTCTGCTATTTCTGAGAAGACTAACGCTCCCATTTCTTCTGACATTCCGGCCGGTTCTCCTCCTCTAAAGGAATCTGATATTCAAACCATCATTAACAGGCCACGATATCAAGTTAAAGACGGCCCTCCAACGCTTCAGAGCCGATTTCCGAATTGGTGTCTAAGAGGAGTCCGTTTTGACTTAGATTTGGTTCCTATTGATAAGCAGGCAATGCTGAGAAATGTCGATGCTGTCAAGCTTGATATTGAAAGAATGTCTGGATGGCAGAAGTTGGTTGATGAACTTCAAAGGGTCAACCATTTTAACCTTGAGGCGATGATGACCATGGAGAACGATAAATCAGAATGGGACAAATGGCGTAAGCAGCATGACGCGGAGATGACGAGCATTGCAGACGACAATGCAAAGCTTGCGTCTGAAGTTAAGCAGCTTAAGGAAAATCTCGCCTCTTCTTCTGCATCATATACTCAAAAAGAAGAAGTCTTTCAGAAGCAAGTGCGGGATGCACATGCTGCACAAAGAGATGTAGAAATGAAGCTTGCCGCCGAACAGCACGTTAATGAGAAGTATCGCACAGAAAACGCCGAACTGCGGGAAAAAGTCACCTCCCAGAACGTGGAGATTGAGTTACTAAAGTCTCGACTCGCTAAAGCTCAGACAGCTCGTGATGAGCTATTACTGGTAGGGTTGCTGCCATTGCCGAAAAAGAAGCGGTTGAGCAATCACATGAGGCAACGAAAGCAAACATCAGTTCTACCTTATTCGACTTTTATTTACACTGCGTTCTGGGTCGTGGGAGCCTTGCTTTTCTGGGTCCAGATTATGAAATCACTCTGGCTGAAGTGTGGGAAGCCGCACTTGATATGTTTAAAGGTGCCGGCTATGATGAAGCAAAATTTGAGGAAGCGAAGTTTGAGGCTCGTTATCTTGATGATGAGGCTCGCGCCGCTCTTGTTAGAGGGAAGGAGCAGCTTGCTAAAGCACGGGCTGAATCACTGGGAGGAGAGCTTTCAAAAGAGGAAGCTCTTTTAACTGTCCCTGTTCATACTTCCACTTCGGCTGATGCAAACATTATGGATTCCAGCTCTTATCCTTCACATCCAGTTGTGACCACTCCTACAGAAGAAGAGGCAATGAAGGACTTCCAAGCTCGAGAATTTGAGATTGATCTCGCTAAACCGGCTTCTCCAGGTAACTTTGACGATTCACAGTCTTCTTTTTTCTCGGAGAATACTGATTTTGATTTCCTTTATTATGCAGCAGACGTGCCGGAAACTGCACCAATTCTTCCTTCTTCAGCTGCCGCTCCTCCTCCTTCTCAAATTACTCCTCTTCCAGCTTCTCAACCAGGTTCACAGGAAGAACCGATGGCAGCCCTTCAAGGTTTGGACGAACCATCTGCTTCCGAGGAACAGAAAGCAGAAGATCTGGAAGATAGTGAGAAGACCCCGGAGCGGTCTTTTGACTACGACACAAAGCTTTCTACATTTCTTGCTCCGGGGAGTGAGTCTTCTTCCAAGAAGAAGGGGAAACGTGTGGCTTCGAAGAAAGGAAAGAAAAGTTCTTCTGCTGTTGGGGATGAAGCAGAGATTGATCCGGCTGAATCTCTTTCTCCTTCTTCTCCGATACGGCCTACGAAACTAATTACCAGGCCGGGTAAAGGCTCCAAGGGTGGGAAGAAGGAGAAATGAGTTTGATTTTGTCTTTTCTGCTTTTTGCATGCATTGACCGGAGATTGTGCGGATACCGGTCTCCGCTCCTTTTTGTAATCTGCACAATGTAAAAAGTTTCCATAGTATTGAATAAAATGACTATTTTACTTGTACAAATTCTTGTGTATGTAGGAATATATCTGTTTTTCATTTGAAGTGTAGAGTAAACGATTCTTTTTACTTGTACAAACTTTTGTCTGTGTTTCAAGAACGCATTTATTCCACATCTTCTTTATGTGATATTGCAATGAACTTGTGGCGTGTCGCTTGTATATTACTTTTATTAATGTAACTGAATTGTATAATGTTGCCCCCATACCACAAGTGCATTGCAATATTATTCGCTTTTACAAGACTGATACTCTTATATTTGAGAATAACTATTCCACTTTTGAGGAAGGAATCATTCCGCTTTTAATTGAGTATATCTCGTTTTTAGAGAAGTTTTTACTTTCTCTTTCTTCCCGAAGAACACTTCAACTTTTGGGAATGATCACTTTTATTTGTTAAAAAGCGAATTTTCCTGCACAGTGAAATGAGCTTCTGAAGAAGGTTTTGATTTTGTGCCCCGGTAAAGGGTTTATTTTTGGTACTTCAAGCAATGTGAAGTACGCCTCTGAAGAGGTCTTTTGGTCTCTGAAGAGAAGCAATTTTGGTCTCCGAAGAGAAGCAGTTTTGGTCTCCGAAGAGAAGCAGTTTTGGTCTCCGAAGAGAAGCAATTTTGGCATTTCAGCTCTGGTGAAGTGGGTCTCCGAAGAGAAGCATTATGCACTTCTACACGGGTGAAATATGCCTCCGAAAAGGGCTTTTTAGTATTTCATCACTGGTGAAGTGGGTCTCTGAAGAGAAGCATTTTGCACTTCTACACGGGTGAAATGTGCCTCCGAAAAGGGCTTTTGCCTCCGAAGATGGCTTGTGCCTCCGAAGAGGGCTTGTGCCTCCGAAAAGGGCTTTTGATTGCCTGGAAGTTACTTTCTCATGGTCGGAGGGGTCCACGGGACAGGCGTAAGTTGCTCGATTGGATGTTTGTTTGTACAAACGATCGCAATCAATTAACAAGGTGCCCCTTCGGTGGTCCTACCAATCTTTTTGATTGAGGAAAGAACTCCCATTTATTGGCGTGCCTCATCAGAGGGCTTTGGTTGGTGTGCCAGGAAGGTTGCGTCTTAGGGGCAAGTAGATCCACGGGATGGACACAAGCTGCCTGATCGGATGCATCACAATCAGTTAGCGAGGGTCTTATTCCTTCTGCTTGGGAAGGTGTCCCTTTAGTGGATCTACCGGCTTTCCTGTTGAGAGGCATACCTCCCTTTGGCTGCTTCCATGTTTGCCCGCTCATGTTGTATCATCATCTGCCAATCTGCGATCCTTTATCATTGTTTCCAAGCGCGTCTTCCTTTCTTTTGCAAGTAAACTGCTTTATCCGAAGAAGTAGACTTCACTGTTGAATGACTCCACAGAGTAAACGCAAGTTATTTGGTTGGATGCCTTTTTATATCAACGATCGCAACCAGTTAACGAGGGCTTAACACAGTGGAGCCGTCAACTTTTTATGTGAAGTTCCTCTTGTATGGGATTTGAGTTTGGAATTTTTGTTGCTTGAAATTTGCTTTAATAAATGATTTGTAAGGCTCGCTTAGCTTTGCGATGGGTGAGCTTTGCTTTAATGACCTGCAATATTAGATCGACATTTTAGCAATACATTTAGAGTATTTACACATCGAAATATAACAGGCATTTTATAATAGAAAACACAGAATGCATAGTTTTTCATTATTCAGTCACGCTGATTTCTCAGCGGTTTACAATGTAGAAGTTACACATCCATCATTATCTTTACAAATTCAAGCAATGCTGTTAAGTAAAGATGAATGCTAGTTATTGTTGTTTCAGAATCTCCAAGTTGGATTTCCATTTGTGCTTGATTCATAGCTTTTGGATTTTTATGCCAGAGAAAGCGAGAGATGCCCCAGCCGCAGTTTTGTGGGTAATTAGTAGTCGTCCCAACTTCTGCTTGCTGGGTATGGTCCTCCTGTGACAACATTAATGACAAGCTTTTCTGAATCTTGCACTGCAGCGTTGTCGAGAGAATCGGATTAACGGGTAGGACGTTGTTGATCCCGAGTGGATGAGGTTGGATCGACTCCGCTTCTTTTAACGTATTGTTGGAGTTTACCCTGCTCTAGCAATTCTTCAATCACATTCTTTAATTGGCGACATTGGTCAGTGTCATGGCCAGGTTGATTGTGAAATTGGCAGAATTTTCCATTACGCTTTGCACCTCTCGTCATCTCAGGTGGCTTAGGATACCTAACAACGTCCTTTGTTGCAAAAAAGATATTTCTTGATGTATCAGTTAAAGGAGTAAAGTCCGAAGGATTAAAGCGGCGAGGTTTCTTTTCATTTCCCTGGCTCTTTCCTCCTTCACTCTCCCTTTTCTGACTTTCAGATTCTCTTTTCTTAGATGGGACATTGTTATTATCAGTTTGGGCAGCAACCACTTTCGATGTTGTAGAAAGGCTTTCAAGGCGAATGAACTCGTCGGCCTTTTTATAAAATTTATCAAGTGAATTCGGTTCCTTCATCTTTAGCCATATTCCAAATTTACTTGATTTATCAATGGCTCGCATCAAATAAGTCAGGATCATACGTGGCTCCGCATTTTCTACTTCGGCTAAAGCTATATTGAAACGGCTCAAGAAAGATTTGATTGATTCTCCGGGCGCTTGTTCAAGGTTAGACAGTGACATTATATCCTTAGCTTTTGAAGCATACAATCTGAACTGTTCTTTGAACTTTTGCGTTGAGTCGGAGAACTTATCTACACACCGAACTGGGAGCTTTGTAAACCAAAGTAAAGCCACACCTTCCAGGTATACTGGAAAGTACCGACACTTGATCTCGTCTGATGCTCTTGCACCGGTCATATGCCAATCGTACTTGTAGAGGAAATGATTAGGGTCACTGGTTCCCCTATAGGCTTGGATAGTAGGAGGTGCAAATTTCCTTGGAAACTCCGCTCTCGGGATCCTTTCAGTAAACGGAGTTCTGCTTGGCGCGAATCCCCAGTCGTTCTCATCCTCTTCCCTTTGCATGCTCTCTTTCATGATGCGGCCTACCATTTCAGACAGGTATTCTTTATTGTTCAAAGACACTTCCGGACAAGCATCAGTTCTTCCCTCGAAATTTTGCCCGGGCATATGTTCATGACGAGTTGGTTGTGGCATAGACCCATCGGCTTGAAAAGGTGGCATTTCAGGAAGGGTGGTTTGATGGTTTTCTGGTTGACGATTTTCCCCGAGTAGAGCAGTTATTCTATCCATCATCAAAGCGTTTTGAGTTTCAATTTGTTGGTATAATCCAGAAACTGCGTCGTCCAATTCAGCTCTGGTGACTCCAAAGGTAGGAGTTGCTTGGTCTGTTGTTGGGGAAGCGGAAGTCCCTTCGTGAGCATTTCCGGATCTGATAGGTCTACCTCTTCTTCCAGGAGCCATTATTTCGGATCTGGTTTTTAAGAGAGGTTCTTTTTATGAATCTTTGCAAAGCAACGGTGGATGATCGCCTGAGTTCAATTCTCAGTGAAAGCACCAAAATGTTAACGGTCAAAAGTGAACGCTAACACCCGGTGTGTGTAATAGAATCGTGAAAGCACCACCCGTTTGTACGGGAACAGAATATAAGCTGAAAATAGCAGAAAAGCAGTAAATGAACAACAGGTTTATAGTGGTTCGGCCCGTAATTAAGCCTACGTCCACTTTATAATCTTTTATTGCTGATTCGGTTACAATTTGATACAATATCCTTCCAAATACAATACAACTTGATCACGAAAGCACTCTTGACTACTAGCTCAATCTTTGATGATGGAACTCGACGAATCCGTGTTGGATGTAAGGAGTTCTTCTCGAAGCTTGTTGTAGTGTCTTGAATGCTTGAAGATCTTTGATTGCTGAATGAGAGGAGACTTCGACAGCGTAACGGCGCTTGAAGAAATGAATGGCCAAAAGTCCCTCTGATGTTGGAAGTGGTGGGGTATTTATAGGAGCTGATTTGGATTCAGAAAATTCGCCTAAGTCTTAGGTCGCGTACGACCTTAGTTAAGTCGTAGGTCGCGAGCGACCTAAGCTAGGTCGCAGTCTCCTTGCGGCTTAAGAGATTAGCTGGTGAAGCAGTACTTGGCTTTATTTGATTAAGTGGTAGGTCGCAGGCGAGTTAAGGAATAGCTGTGGGAGTTCTAAGTCGTTGAAGCCCTAGCTCGTTAGCCTCGTAGGTCGCAACCTTTTCCTGCTGTTAGGTCGCAAACCTCTATGTCCTTAGGTCGCGAAGCTTCCTTAAATCCTTAGGTCGCAAACTTCTCCCAAGTCCTTAGGTCGCAAACTTCTCCCAAGTCCTTAGGTCGCAAGGTCTTCTGTTGTTAGGTCGCAAACTTCTCCCAAGTCCTTAGGTCGCAAACTTCTCCCAAGTCCTTAGGTCGCAAGGTCTTCTGTTGTTAGGTCGCAAACCTTTTCGTAGTTAGGTCGCAAGCCTTTCTATCTTTAGGTCGCGAGGTCCTTCTGTTAGGTCGCAAAGCTTCCTGCTGCTAGGTCGCGAAGCTCTTGAGATAGTTGGGTCGTAGACTCCCTTAGGTCGTAGCTCCCTAACCCGGTAGGTCGTAAGTCGTTCAAGCCGTAGATTCCTTTTCAGCAACTAAGTCGTAAGTCGTTGCTAAAAGGGAGTTAACAATCAACATTCTCCACTATTCCTTCACACTGTCAAACTCCTCATTACTTCATGCATACAGCTCAGTGCACATCCAAGCTTCAATAAACATCATTACTGTACAAAACACTTCCCAACTGCCTTCATTCATATCCTTACCACTGTCATCTATACATCATCACCAGACCATAACTCCCCCCTATCACTATGCAGCAACATTTACACTACAATGTCAAAACTGCATCATACACCTGTCAACCACATTCAAACACCTCTGCCTGCTGTTACTCCCCTTTGTCTTGCCTTCCTTCCACATTCAAACCGTTACATCAACCTGTCACAACATTCGATCCAATCAATAACACAAAATTCCTTTCTAATCACAACTGCCGACCATCTTCCTTACATTACTTTACCACCACTAGCTCTATACAACACAGTGCAACCCTACAATTCTCATCACTATTTCTGCTGCAAGCCACAGAGCAACACAAGCAACTACAACCCCTAAAAAAAACTTCAAACTTCACACCAACACCACAATATCAACGGTTCAACCACTATTCACAATTACTGCCATCCCCATCCGACCACAATCCACATTGCATAAAAATGCTGAACAATCCACATATCGTTTTTGTCTTCACCAACCAACCACATCTCTGAACAAGTTTATCCCTCTGTTCATCACATAGCAACCTCATTTATCCCTCTGTTCATCACTGCAAACTTCGACATCAACTACAACACCACAAGCAACACCTACTGACATTTACCACTGCTGTAGACAGAGCTGTTGCTGCTCACTGCTATTACTGTCTCTCCTCAACTATAGTCAAAATCCATCCACTCTCTGTCATTCCCTCTACAGACACTATAAACTCCCCTCAACAAACACTACTTCGATCAATAGTTTCATCGCCCCAACATTACTTCATCATCACCAACATACTCCTTTGCCACCTGAAACAGACCAAAAACCCAAATTCTCGAACAAAAAAAAAACAACAACTTCCCAAATCAAATCGCCTCCACTCCAACTCTTACAATAACCATCGAAAACCAGTGACCACAACCGGAGCAACCCAATTCGACAATCGAACTACCAACAACCATCGCCTCCATCGCCCCAATAACCTCCAAATCTGCCTGCAACTGAGCTTCGGACTCTCCTCTTTTCAAACCCGCGACCAAATTTTTTTTCCCTCAACATCGTGATTTTCTTTTTTTTATTTCGTTTTTCAGTGAAGATGAGCGGTTAATTTTGGATTTCGATTTTGTTTTGTATAGAAGAGAAGTGCATTATTATAAAAGAAATTATATTTGGTGGTAGGCTTGTAGTTCATTTCTTGTTGGGCCAGGTGATTTATTTAGAGTTTTGTTTCCTTTTTGTTGTGTTTTGCTCGTTTTTGTTTTTCCATCCTTAAAAAGAATTGTTTTTGTAACTTTGGTAGAGTTGAATTGTTTTTAAGTTGTCTTTAAGTTTAAAAAAACAAAAAAAATCATTTGCCTAAAATAAATTTTTTCTTTTAATTTGTTTTGTTTTGTCTAATTTATTTTGATTCCATTTGTTTTTAGTTACATCAAAAACAAAAAAAAAACAAAAACAAAAACTTTCAAAAAATGTTTTGGTTTCATATTTTTCTTAGTTTCTTCCTTGATAAAAAAAACTGTATATATATCTTGTTTTTATTTTCAGGTTGCAGAAAATAGAAGGAAGAATTGCTTGCTAAAACTGCTCTACTTGCTTGCTTGAAAAAAAAAATTCTGCTTTAAAATAATTTGCTAATAATTCTGCAGGCTCTAGTATCGTGCCATTTTTTCTTGTTTTTATTTGTTTTGCATTGTTGGTTGCCTGCATTTAAAAAAATCAAAAACAAAAAAAATTTCATTGTAGTTGCATTGTAAATTCACGTTTAATTTCTGCTTTGCATTTCATCCTAGAATTTTGATTAATAATAACGGTTAGACATCGATAACGGTTAATTGTACATTGACAAGTTGTCTTCTCTAAACAATTTAATTCCTTGGTGTCTACTGTCTAGGCTACGGCAGAGCAATAATCATTCATAAATATTACGGTGATTCGTAAATATTATAGTGGTTGTTTCTCTGAAGGTACTTAAACCTTCGATTGCATTGCTACGGTGATTCGTGGTGCACCGATGAATCCTGTCCATTACTTGGCTGAGAACTATCTTGGTGATTTAAAACAAAGTGTGATTATACAATTTTGGGTTAGGGACTACTTAGGATGAATAATTTGTAATTAAACCATTGCATTCATTTAGTTGCATTAGTTCATGCATATTTGAAGAAAAAAATTCAAAATCCAAAACTAAAAAAAATTGTAGTTTTAAATCCTTTGAAAATTTTCTTAATCAAAATCAAAAATCCAAAAAAAGTTTAAGTTAGTTTATTTTTTAGAAAAAAAAGAGTATAAAACCTTTTCAAAAAAATTGAAAATAAAAAAAATAAAACAAAAATCAAATTTTCCTTTTGAAAAATAAATTCTTTTTGGTAAATATTTTTCCTTTATAAGAAAACCAAAAACATTATTGAAAATGTCCAAGTTTCCATTTTCTTACTCACATGAATTTTAAAATAGTTGTGAAAATCAATATAATCCATTTAAATTTCACTCCAAATTCTTATGGATATTTTAATGACAACTATTGCATAAACAATTCGAATTTTGAACCACAAAATTTTCAAAATGATGACCAACCCTCGAATCTTGAAAACTACATTGGAATGATTTCGTCTTTACTTGAACTCTCTACATAACAAAATCAAAGGATAAATGATTTTTGTAATTCATATTTGTGCAATAACTCAAGTTTTCAAAGTAATCAAAATTTGAATTCACTTCAATATTCAAATGACTTCGATTATAACTCGTGCCAATTCAATTTCGAACTCCAAAACAAATTTCAAAATCAAAATAAAAATGTGAATCACTATGTAAATGAATTTGGCAATGAGAATAATTTCGACTTTGGTTCAATGGACAATTTTTATTCTCAACAAATTCAAATTGAAAATTTTCAAATTAATAATTGTAAATTTGATTTTGTTGAACAAATGGACGAAATTCACAAAGATCACAGGGATTTGTTGTCTGAAACATATATAAAACAACATGAGCAACAAAATCAAATACCAACGTGTGACGAGTCAAATAATAATCCACCTTTTACCAAAATTGACGATTTTCAAATTACAACTTTTGAAACTAAAAACAATAATCTTAACGAAGTTGATGAAACCAAGGTAATTGAGTTGGATTTCAATTCTTTTGAGAGTGTGGATCAAAATTTAAAATTCGATTGTGATAACCCGGATTTTTAGAATAGCTATAATTAATAAATTAACTGGATTTAATAGAAATATTGATAAATGATTCTGGTAATAAAATATATCTTAAATTTTACTTTGGTTTTAAAATGTATTTTATATGATTTTATTTAAAAACATAAATTGTTTTATATTATTTTCTTTTTAAAGGAATTTATTTATATATGTATAAATTAGGAAATTTATTTTTTAAGGCTTTATAAACATTTAAAAATTAATTAATGCATGTAAAGTTACATGTGTTAAGTTATAAACCTCTCTAATAACATGTGTTAGCAAATTATTTAAGGATTATGACAAGTGTTGATAAAATTGTACAAGTGTCTTTATTTTATTTTTTTCAAAAAAAAAAAATAATAAGTTAAATAAAGATAAATAAAACCTCTCCACTCTCCTCTCTCGTTTTCTTTACCAATTCCTTTTCAAAACTAAGAAAAAGAAATAACCTGTAAAATCCAGTAAAACTAAATAAGGAATTCAAGCAAATCTTCTCTAAGAATTCAAATCTAAAGGCAGGCTTTTCAAAATTCAAGTACAACTAATCAGATCGGTAGGAAAAATCATTCAGCTCAAGTTCCTAGCAACATTAATCAGCAGGCAAAACAAAGTTCCAGTTTTTAAGAAACAAGTATTTTCCAGTTCAAAGCTCTATTCAAGCATTTTATAACTGTGAGTAAACTACTTTTATTTAGGCTTAAAACTGTTAAATCTTGGTTTGCATGTGATAGATATTTGAAATGATATTGTGAAAATTGTTTGCATGGATGTTACTATCTGGAATATAGTATGAAATGCTCTGTAATTTATGTGTGTCTGTAAAATGCATATATGTATGCTTTGTTGTATCACAGGCTCAACCCACTCAAGTTAATTTAATATCTCCTCATACAATCGATTTTAGGCTATGATTTGTAAATGAAAAATGATTATAACAGGATAATATCAATTTTAAAAATAGTTTCAAGTATTTAAATTTAGTAATTATTTCAAGGATAGGAAATTACAGGGAAAAATAAATTAAGGTCAGAGATCAATCATTTTAATTATATACTTTGATTATCTTAATAGAATCGTATTAGTAAAGGGGGATTTTTAAAATTAATGTTGTGATTTTTAAGTAAGTATACGGTGAGAAATCTCGAGATGAACGGAAAGCACATTTTCGTCCATTGCCGTCAATCGACAATGAATTGTTTGTCAGGCATGGAGCTGAAGGTAGCCGGAAGAAGGGCGATTGCAGGGAAAATAATCAGGAGGTTTCTAGATGGCCATGGTAGTCAGAGGAGGTCGGAGTAGGGTTTAAGTGCTTGGTTTAGTCGACATGATTTTCGAGGCTGGATCGTCGTCATCAGGGGATCGAGTGGAACGGGCCCTAGGGAATTAGACGCAGCGTGTCGTGGAGCGGCTCTGGGTGGAGTGGCACGATCTCTGGTGATCTGGGTTGTCATCGGCGAGGTATTTTTGTCAGAGATATGGGTTCCAGGGAGAGGTGATTAGTTAAATTTTTAATTCGAGAAGACGACGTCGATCTGGGTGCTCATCTGTGGTGGAGTGGTCAGCGATGATGTGTCGGAGGTCCTAGAGATGGTCCGCGACGATCCGATTGGGTGTGCACGTGCACAGGGTCCTTCGTAGCTGATGTCGATGCCGTGATGGGTTGAACTCAGGAATGGGTGTGAGTAGAACGAAGCTTGACTCGAGTTTTGGAAGAGAAGGGAGGCCTCGGGTTTGATCACGTGTTCTGCTAGTTTTTGCTCGGGATGATTTGTTAAACTCTGGGTTTTAAGCTAACAGTTTTTTTTAGAAAACAAACTTTTATACTGGTTTAAACTAGAAAGGGAAGTTTGATCAGAAATAAAAAGTAAGTAAATTAGTGAATAAGTTTCTTAGGTTAATATCAACAAGTTTTCAAAATATATAGTTTTTAAATGCAAATGTTTATTATTTGCTTGGATAATTATATGTTAGGTTAATTAATTAAATCTCTAATTATTTAGAATACAAGAATGTGATTAAATAGATAATTAAGAAATAAGGTATTGAACTTTAAGGTTCAAGTGATTTTGTATATATTAATTTCAAACTTTTGGGTTAAATAAGATTTAAGTGTTAATTAAGTAATTAAATTAAAAATAGTCACTTAATGTAACGGATTAAGTATAATTACTTAGCGAAGTAATTATTGGATAATTAATGGATGTAATAAAGGAAAAATCACTTAATGGAAGTAATTAGGGATTAATTACTTAGTGTAATTAATAAAAGAATTAATTAATGTGATTAATTTAATAGTTAATTAATTTATATAAGTAATTAAAGGTTAATTAATTAACTTGAGTAATTATAATAAAATTAATTAATGTAATTAAAAGGGTAATTGATTAATAAAATTTATTAAAGGATAATTCATTAATTAAAGTAATTAGAGGATCATTAATTAATGTAATAAATGAGAGTAATTAAGGGTTAATTAATATGAATGGTTAAAGGATAATTAATTCATGTAATAAATTAAAAGCTAATTACTAATGTAATTAAGAAATAATTAATTTACAATGAATAATTAAAGGATGATTAATTAATTGGTTTGTATTAATTAATGTTAAGTAAGCATGATTTAAAAGAAATTAAAGTAATTAATTAAATTTATTTGGAGATTAAGTTATATTAATAGTGTGACTGATTAATCTTGCTTATGAATGATGGAATAATATTGAATGCTTTGATATGTGATTGTGATGCTCTATGACATGAGATGCTTTGGATAAATTGAAATAATGTAAGTTATTTATATGTGATAGAATTGCTATGTGAATATGATATCCTGTATTTAAATTAAATTGTTTAATTTAAACATCTTGGTTTAAAAAGAATGACATTTGAATTCGAAGAGACCGGAGTCGGGTATTAGTTAATACCCGAAACCACTTTGCTTTGAAATCTTCTAGAACTCTTTAGAAATTAATATGTGATATAAATAGGCTGGTTTGGGATAATATGGACCATTTAAACTAAGTTGGATACTTAGATATTGTTTTGTGAAAAATAGTGATGATTATATAAGTTGTTTACGTATAGTAAGTACGAGTTACCCCGGGTTTTTCTTTTATGATTTGAACTTAGTATTTTCAAATTATATGGGTTTACTCACGCTGGTTTCCAGCCTGACCCGGGTGTTACTTTGATGTAATGCTCGGGTCAGACCGAGTATTACAGATTTCAGGTAAGGACGTTCTGGAGCTCAGGAGGCGAGCTGGATGGCAGGAACGTATGGAGTGTGATATATTATAGTTGTTTGAGACATGTTAATTCTAACTGTCTAGTACATTTGTGAATGTTGTAACTCTGATGTATAAAAATGTAATTAACAAATACAGTTTTCTTTGTATAACTGATATTATTATTTGATATTGTATTTTGATCCGCTGCGAATGTGAGAATCTGTGTCTTGTTCTGTTTCTTTCTTCTATCTCTTTTCTTTTTCTCCTAACTATCTGGAATTTTCGGGTTCGAAAACTCCGGGTCGTTACACTTGGTATCAGAGCGAGGTTAAGCGAGAACCTTGGCTCTGTTGGGATTACTCGTTAAGGATAGGGTCAATGGTACCCTAGAACGAGTTGAGTGTATATATATATGAGAGCGTACTTGTTATTTTTATATATAAAGATTTTAAATGATTTTATATAAGAATATATTTTGATATATAAAATGATATTTCTTTCTAATAAATATAAAGAAATTGGTTGTTAAAATATTGGAATTAAATTAAGTGGTAATAGTAATACAACCAAATTAAAATTGAATGAAGATAAGTTTGAAATGAATCCAAACTGAAATTAAAATCTTGAATTTGTAAAAGTGTTATCAAGAATAAAGATAATAATGAATTGGTTTCCAGATATGATAATCTTGGTTATTATCATAGATGGTCGATAATGAAATGTGGTAAATGATTAAGCAAAATGAAATGTTTAGAGAAGTAAACATTTAAGTGAGTATAACTTATAAATTGGAATTGAAGATAATTTAAAATTGTGAAATTTTAAATCTAAATCCAAAAAACTTGAAATTGTTTTAAAGAAGTTTGTTTTAAATTAAACCAAAGGTGGTTTAAAATTTTAAGGTATAACCTGGTGTGTAAAAGAAATAAATATGTATAAATGAGGATATACATAATATCAAAAATGATTTGAAATAAACTCTAAGTGTTGAGTTTTTCCTTGGAATATGATATGAAACCCAAAGTGATTAGTTTTTGAACTTATAAGTGGGAAGATTATTAATATAAAGTTTAAAATTTGAATAGGAATTCAAATTGTGTAAAGTTGACCGGATTAAGTAAATTTAATTTAACTTGGAGGAAGTTAAATAAGTTTGAATGAATAACTTGAATTAGAAATTTCAAGATGAAATTTAAATTTAACTTGGGTAGTTAAATGGTTAATTTAAATGGGAGTTATGAGTGATCTCAAAATGGGTTTGAGATTTGGAAATTAAAAATGATAATAAATTTGAATCTGAAGATTAAATTGTTTTTGAATTCTTATTTGAACTTTGTAATAAGTTAAGTAAAGATAATTTTAAAATGGAATTTTGAAATTTGAATTCAGAATTAAAAGGTTTAAAGATTTAATTTGTTAAAATTAAAAATTTAAGGAATTAAATCAATAATAAAAAAAATTTAACTCGAATTTATATAATTCGAGATAGTTTTAAATTGAGATTTGAATAGAATTAGTTCAAATTGAATTTGATTTGAATTAATTAGAATTGTGATTGAAGATGTATAAGTTTAAAAATTCAAATGGTAAATTAGAATTGAAATGAATTGAATTTGGAAATTGAAGTTGGTTCAATTTGAAATAAATCCAAATTGATTTGAAATAATTTGGAATTGTGATTAAAGTTGAATAAGTATAAAAATCAAATGGAATTTGATTTAAATTTGGAAAGGAATTAAGGTTAATTCAACTTACATGGGATTAAATCAATTTCAATGGAAATTGAAGTATTGAGTCAATTTAAATGAAATTGGAATTTAAATTGAATTGATGGGAAATTAATTGGAAATGGAAATTGAGAAATTAAACGGTTTGACTCTGGACTATTTTCAAAGTAAATTGTTTTAATATAAACCTATTTTTTTTCAAACTATTTAATATACAATCTTTCTTCTTAAACCTCAAACTATCTTATACTTATTTTACAATTATTTTGGAACTATTTAACTATTTTGAAACTGTCTTATAAACTAATTACTATTTTTTTTGATTATTTATATCTAATCACTATTTTTAAAAACTATTTTGCAATTATCTAACTATTTTATACCTACTTAACTATTTTACAGCTATTTTACAAACTAATAACTATTTTTCAACTGCTTATCTATTTTAAGCTTTTTCAAGTTATTTTTAAATTTAAATAGGTCAGAGTTCAGACTGTTTGTAATTGAAGTAATAACTCAATTGGAAATGGAAGCAATTGAGAATAAGTGAATGGAATTGAAGGAAATGTGAATAGAAAAGAGAATTGATTTGGCTAATAACCAACAAAGATAAATACGTAGGATATACGTATATTATTCTATTCGCATAGTGATTTGATCCAGATTCGAACACAGAATTTCGAGATAGTATTATCGATCCGAGTTGGGATTTTTCGCTCGATTTTCGACGGCGAACCTGGATATGGATTGTTGATTGGTTCTGGATATTCTCTATCATAGCTACGACTATGCAAGGAGAATGACGGTTTCTGATCAAGAAACCAAATCTGAGTCCGCACTAGGAAGTCGGGTGGACGATACTAGTTCGGAAGTGAAATTGTGTGATCGATTGAGTGATCAGATTGATATTGTGTACGAATGGTATGTGTACATCGTACGGATTTGAATAAAATTGATATTAAAATTTGTGGATAAGAACTGTAAAATGGTTTTTTGGAAATAAAAAGTAATATGGTTAATAACTTTATAAAAAGATTTATCAAATTTGAATATTTGATTTGGAATAAATAAAGTTATATATATCTATATATATATAAAGAATTTTATGAGAATGATTTTGGAAAAGGTTTTGGGAACCTATATAATTTGGAAAAGGCTTTTGATTTTTGGAAAATCAATTTTGGATTTTGAAAAGCCTAGTTTGAGAATTATCGATTTTGGTAATCGATTTTGTGTAAAGGAGATTTTGATAAATCATAAAGGGTATGATTTGAAGATACTATAAGTATATAGTATAAAGTGTTTTGAGAATAGCTCTGGGGAAAAAGGCGCTTCCTTGAAATGAACTTCTCAGGAGTACCACTGGGTGGTACTGCCTTGATCCCCAAGGGGGGTTTCTAAAGTTGATCCTGTGAGGAGTCCGGACAAAACTAGTTCCTGAGGATTATTTGTGTAGCGAAAGTCGAGGGGCTGGTGCCCACAGAGGCATTTGAGTTATGCTGTGACAACAATTTAAACTCAATGTCACTGCGATCTACTGCAGACCATAGCGGAAGTCATGTGTGCCGCTGAGAGCCAACTGTCTACGTTTGATTTTATATCGGTAGACTGTGACACTATGGTAACATAGTGAAAGTCGTTTGTGCCGCTGAGAGCCAACAGTCTGCGTTTGATTTTATATCGGTAGACTGCGACCTATGTGGGAGAAGTTTCATTTTGACAGCGAAATCGTGTGTGCCGCTGAGAGCCAACAGTTACATGGACTTTTGCTGCGACGGCAACGTAACCCTGGATGTAACTGCGATCTGTTGTGGGTTCCATGGTGTAATCAGTTACATGGACTTTTGCTGCGATGGCAACGTAACCCGTGATGTAACTGTGACCTTGGATGGGGGTGATGATTTCCAGAGCATTCTCACCAAAGATATTTCCTCGATTTCAAAAATGTTTTCGATATTTTCAATAAAATTATTTTTAAAGTATTTTCACTGGATGTTGAAAACGGGTCTGCCAGGCACTTATAGATTTTCAGTCCTACGTCTGATCAACGTATGACCGAATTTCTGTGAGAACAAGGATTGACTTGTTGAAACATCGAGTTATAAAAAGTATTTTTATAAAAACTATTATAGTAATATTATATAGATTTTAAAAAGTGTTTTTAAAAAAAATGATCAAAGAAAATTTATCTGATTTTAAGCAATTTAATAAAATTGGCTTTGTTCCTTTTCGAGGACGAAAAGATTCTAAGGGGGGAGGAATGTGATAACCCGGATTTTTAGAATAGCTATAATTAATAAATTAACTGGATTTAATAGAAATATTGATAAATGATTCTGGTAATAAAATATATCTTAAATTTTACTTTGGTTTTAAAATGTATTTTATATGATTTTATTTAAAAACATAAATTGTTTTATATTATTTTCTTTTTAAAGGAATTTATTTATATATGTATAAATTAGGAAATTTATTTTTTAAGGCTTTATAAACATTTAAAAATTAATTAATGCATGTAAAGTTACATGTGTTAAGTTATAAACCTCTCTAATAACATGTGTTAGCAAATTATTTAAGGATTATGACAAGTGTTGATAAAATTGTACAAGTGTCTTTATTTTATTTTTTTCAAAAAAAAAAATAATAAGTTAAATAAAGATAAATAAAACCTCTCCACTCTCCTCTCTCGTTTTCTTTACCAATTCCTTTTCAAAACTAAGAAAAAGAAATAACCTGTAAAATCCAGTAAAACTAAATAAGGAATTCAAGCAAATCTTCTCTAAGAATTCAAATCTAAAGGCAGGCTTTTCAAAATTCAAGTACAACTAATCAGATCGGTAGGAAAAATCATTCAGCTCAAGTTCCTAGCAACATTAATCAGCAGGCAAAACAAAGTTCCAGTTTTTAAGAAACAAGTATTTTCCAGTTCAAAGCTCTATTCAAGCATTTTATAACTGTGAGTAAACTACTTTTATTTAGGCTTAAAACTGTTAAATCTTGGTTTGCATGTGATAGATATTTGAAATGATATTGTGAAAATTGTTTGCATGGATGTTACTATCTGGAATATAGTATGAAATGCTCTGTAATTTATGTGTGTCTGTAAAATGCATATATGTATGCTTTGTTGTATCACAGGCTCAACCCACTCAAGTTAATTTAATATCTCCTCATACAATCGATTTTAGGCTATGATTTGTAAATGAAAAATGATTATAACAGGATAATATCAATTTTAAAAATAGTTTCAAGTATTTAAATTTAGTAATTATTTCAAGGATAGGAAATTACAGGGAAAAATAAATTAAGGTCAGAGATCAATCATTTTAATTATATACTTTGATTATCTTAATAGAATCGTATTAGTAAAGGGGGATTTTTAAAATTAATGTTGTGATTTTTAAGTAAGTATATGGTGAGAAATCTCGAGATGAACGGAAAGCACATTTTCGTCCATTGCCGTCAATCGACAATGAATTGTTTGTCAGGCATGGAGCTGAAGGTAGCCGGAAGAAGGGCGATTGCAGGGAAAATAATCAGGAGGTTTCTAGATGGCCATGGTAGTCAGAGGAGGTCGGAGTAGGGTTTAAGTGCTTGGTTTAGTCGACATGATTTTCGAGGCTGGATCGTCGTCATCAGGGGATCGAGTGGAACGGGCCCTAGGGAATTAGACGCAGCGTGTCGTGGAGCGGCTCTGGGTGGAGTGGCACGATCTCTGGTGATCTGGGTTGTCATCGGCGAGGTATTTTTGTCAGAGATATGGGTTCCAGGGAGAGGTGATTAGTTAAATTTTTAATTCGAGAAGACGACGTCGATCTGGGTGCTCATCTGTGGTGGAGTGGTCAGCGATGATGTGTCGGAGGTCCTAGAGATGGTCCGCGACGATCCGATTGGGTGTGCACGTGCACAGGGTCCTTCGTAGCTGATGTCGATGCCGTGATGGGTTGAACTCAGGAATGGGTGTGAGTAGAACGAAGCTTGACTCGAGTTTTGGAAGAGAAGGGAAGCCTCGGGTTTGATCATGTGTTCTGCTAGTTTTTGCTCGGGATGATTTGTTAAACTCTGGGTTTTAAGCTAACAGTTTTTTTTAGAAAACAAACTTTTATACTGGTTTAAACTAGAAAGGGCAGTTTGATCAGAAATAAAAAGTAAGTAAATTAGTGAATAAGTTTCTTAGGTTAATATCAACAAGTTTTCAAAATATATAGTTTTTAAATGCAAATGTTTATTATTTGCTTGGATAATTATATGTTAGGTTAATTAATTAAATATCTAATTATTTAGAATACAAGAATGTGATTAAATAGATAATTAAGAAATAAGGTATTGAACTTTAAGGTTCAAGTGATTTTGTATATATTAATTTCAAACTTTTGGGTTAAATAAGATTTAAGTGTTAATTAAGTAATTAAATTAAAAATAGTCACTTAATGTAACGGATTAAGTATAATTACTTAGTGAAGTAATTATTGGATAATTAATGGATGTAATAAAGGAAAAATCACTTAATGGAAGTAATTAGGGATTAATTACTTAGTGTAATTAATAAAAGAATTAATTAATGTGATTAATTTAATAGTTAATTAATTTATATAAGTAATTAAAGGTTAATTAATTAACTTGAGTAATTATAATAAAATTAATTAATGTAATTAAAAGGGTAATTGATTAATAAAATTTATTAAAGGATAATTCATTAATTAAAGTAATTAGAGGATCATTAATTAATGTAATAAATGAGAGTAATTAAGGGTTAATTAATATGAATGGTTAAAGGATAATTAATTCATGTAATAAATTAAAAGCTAATTACTAATGTAATTAAGAAATAATTAATTTACAATGAATAATTAAAGGATGATTAATTAATTGGTTTGTATTAATTAATGTTAAGTAAGCATGATTTAAAAGAAATTAAAGTAATTAATTAAATTTATTTGGAGATTAAGTTATATTAATAGTGTGACTGATTAATCTTGCTTATGAATGATGGAATAATATTGAATGCTTTGATATGTGATTGTGATGCTCTATGACATGAGATGCTTTGGATAAATTGAAATAATGTAAGTTATTTATATGTGATAGAATTGCTATGTGAATATGATATCCTGTATTTAAATTAAATTGTTTAATTTAAACATCTTGGTTTAAAAAGAATGACATTTGAATTCGAAGAGACCGGAGTCGGGTATTAGTTAATACCCGAAACCACTTCGCTTTGAAATCTTCTAGAACTCTTTAGAAATTAATATGTGATATAAATAGGCTGGTTTGGGATAATATGGACCATTTAAACTAAGTTGGATACTTAGATATTGTTTTGTGAAAAATAGTGATGATTATATAAGTTGTTTACGTATAGTAAGTACGAGTTACCCCGGGTTTTTCTTTTATGATTTGAACTTAGTATTTTCAAATTATATGGGTTTACTCACGCTGGTTTCCAGCCTGACCCGGGTGTTACTTTGATGTAATGCTCGGGTCAGACCGAGTATTACAGATTTCAGGTAAGGACGTTCTGGAGCTCAGGAGGCGAGCTGGATGGCAGGAACGTATGGAGTGTGATATATTATAGTTGTTTGAGACATGTTAATTCTAACTGTCTAGTACATTTGTGAATGTTGTAACTCTGATGTATAAAAATGTAATTAACAAATACAGTTTTCTTTGTATAACTGATATTATTATTTGATATTGTATTTTGATCCGCTGCGAATGTGAGAATCTGTGTCTTGTTCTGTTTCTTTCTTCTATCTCTTTTCTTTTTCTCCTAACTATCTGGAATTTTCGGGTTCGAAAACTCCGGGTCGTTACATCGATCTTCCTTTTCCCGATTTTGAAATTGATGATATATGAAATGAAGTTGTGAATAACTCAACAAGGGAAGATGAATTTAGTGAACACGTATTCTTTGGACTTTTCGAAAATGAGTTATTAAATTCCGACGGGGAAGAGTTAAAACACCATTTTGATTTTGAAATCGATAATTCCGAAGAAGTTTTCAATGATAAGTCTGAATTTCAAATTTGGTGAAAATAATCTTGAACTTCAACCAATTATTTTATCAACCCCAAAAATCATCGACAATAAAACAACTCATACAATTTTTAATAAAACGACATTCGTTTTTCCAAATCAACATTCAACTTCGAAATCTCTTATGATTTGGTTTTCTATGCTTAAGCTGTGTCTCTCTCATACTTGACGAGACAAATGAATTAGTCTTTGGAAGACCGTTTCATTTAATCTTTGATGATATACTTTCTGATGTATTGTAAATAATAATCTTTTCATTTTCATGTAAATTTAGGTCTTATTTTTATTTTATTTTTCTCCTTTCACTTGGGTTGACTGTGAGGACACAGTCAAAATCAAATGTGGAGGAGGGAGCCTCATCCTCTTTTTTATTTTTCATGATTTATTTTTACATTTTCTTTCCAAAACTCAAAAAAAAAACAAAAAAAATCCAAAAAACAACTATTCCTTTTTAGCATTTTGATTTACTTTTGAACAAACATTGTAGGATAAATATATGATTTTGGTTATTAAATTGAAATTTTTGAAAATTTATTTGTCTTAACAAAAATAAAAATAAGTTTGATTACAAATAACTCCGGTTTAACTAGTATATAGGAAGGTTTATGGTGATAATTATGAAGTATATCCTAATTGAAAATCTTTGTTTAAAAAGTGGTGGATTTAAAGACAAGGGCATAACATTTTTTATCTTCTAAGTTAAATGGTGCTAAGATGATTTTGCAAAACTCTCTCTCAAAAAAATATTAAAAAAAAAATTGTATATATGTATTTTTTTTATTAACACCTAAAGTCCTATGTTCACACTTGTGTGTTCACTCGCCATGCTTTGTACCCTTCTCGCGTAAGCCCGAAAGGCAGTGCACGATTGGTATATCTGGCCTCAGTTTATCTAGTTAGGTGTATGTATATAAAAATTCTTTTATTAATAATGCCTACAGTCGATATGTGTTCATACTTGTGTGTTCACTCACCATGCTCTGTATTCCCCTCACATAAGCCCGAAAGACAGTGGTGGGTAATATATCCGGCCTCGGTTTTCCGAGTTAGGCATATGTAAATATTGTAAATATCAATAAAATTTTCAAATAAGAGAGAGTAAGTAATTGAAATCCAAGCACTAATATTACTTATTTGATTTAACTTGTTATTCAAAAGAAATAAAAATACCACTTTAAGAAACTTTGATTATCAATTAAGGATCCATTTCATAGTTGCACTATGTTATCAACCGAAACAACTAGCCAAACCATTGCCTATTTGTTATGATAACTTAATTTTTATTGGAAATTTTGACGAGTAAATGACTTAAATTTTCAAGATAATGACCAGAACTTATATTTAACATATTCGTGTTGATGTAAAAGTAAATCCTTCATTTGTAAATATTTTCAAAAACTTGCATC
Source organism: Allium fistulosum (assembly GCA_030737815.1). Lineage (NCBI taxonomy): Eukaryota > Viridiplantae > Streptophyta > Magnoliopsida > Asparagales > Amaryllidaceae > Allium > Allium fistulosum. The sequence continues at coordinate 170,579,394 of CM060904.1, forward strand.
CATATCTTTGTAAATAAATCTTGCATTTAGAAATTTTTCACTTTGCATTTGGATTTTGTGGGTAGTATCCGTTGAAAACTCTCACGAGACAACACTCATCCTACTAGAGACACCTAAAGGTTTAACAGCTTGTTGCATACGCTCAATGCAATCGTGTTTCCTATGAAAACGGATTTATCTTAATTTTAGTTTATTCGAGGACGAATACAAAGATAAGTGTGGGGGTATTTGATGTGCACGTAAATGTGCATATTTTTACTTCTATATCTTATCGAATTTAATTAAATAAATGATCATATTGGGTATTTTACCATGTTTAAACCAAAGTTCAAATTATTTTCAAATCGTTATATATTCATCTTCATATAGGGGCAAAATGGTCATTTTTGTGTATATAATAATTTGAAAAAAATTACTTGGATATTTTAATATTATTTTGTAGGAATTTGGATATAAATGGAAGAGGGTTTCATGAAGAAATATGCATGCACAAGAGAACACAAGCAAATGAAGATGAAATTAATTCATGTCATGAATCATGGAGGAACCCACCTACCCACCTACCTTGATGTACAAATTAGGAGCTAATGCACATGCTAATGGCCATTAAAATTTCATGCCACTTAATGGAGGATTACCTCATGCTAATGATAACTTGGTGGCCACTTCCTTAAGGGTAGTTTGGGTAGTTCCCAAAAAATGGATTAGGTTTTCCAAACATGTATAAATACCCCATATGTTCATGTAATTAGTCTCTTCGTCTTAGCCTCCTTAACCTCCATTTTAGTTAGTTTAGTTGGAGGCTCAAAAATAAACAAAGCTCTCTTTTCTTTCTTTTCATGGCTATTTAGCCATTTCCTTTCATGTAATTTTAATATGCAATTTTAGTTCTTTCCCTTTTTATTTACATGCTCTTTCCCTTTCATGTTAGTAGTTAGTTTTATTTTATGCAAGTAGCCTAGCTTTTATTTCATTTAGCTCTCATTTTCTTCTTGTTATTGTTTCATGTTGCAATCTACATTTGTTGATTTGATAACAAATATAAGAGGCTAAATCCCTTCAATTTAGGGGTAACGAAGCTCTCTAATTATGTAGATTTATCATAATTTGCTAATTAGTGATCTCTTTTTGTGCTCAATGGAAATGTTTGAATGAGTTTAAAATTTTTTGTTTTAGCTTTGAATTTGATAGCCTATATTGTTGACACCAAATAGACTATGCTTAAACAAACAAAACTCAAATTACCTCTTCATCTACATATGATGTTGGTAATGAAGTGATTTTAAAATCAAAATTTGATGGTCTATATTTCTAATAAATAGTTAATAGGCCATGCTTAGAATATATTTTATTTTCAATTTCATTGTCATTTTCATGAGAGTTAAAAAGTGATTTAGTTGGTGTGTTATAGTTTGATGGCTTATGTTGAGCTAATTAATATCACAAATAGACCATACTTATGATAAACACATCAATTAAATTCACTAATGACAAAAAAATAGATCATAATTTCATTTTGTGTTGATTTATGTGATCTAGAGAGTGGATTTATCTGTAAATTGCCTTCAAACTCTCATATTTTTATCCTTTTTTTTGCTAGTTTTTCTACATTTTTAGCTTAACATAACTCAACTCTTGGTTAATTTGATTGAATAGAAATTTAAAAATCTAAACAATTCCCTACGGATCGACCGTACTCGCCACGTACTAACATTGTACGTCGTGCGCTTGTAGTTATTTTTAATTTAAAGTCGATCGGCTATTTTCCATTCCGATGGATATTTAGTCGGTTCGAACAATAGTGCCCCAGAATCTTAATTTCATAAATTTAAATATCGTTTTATATTTTTGATCCAATTATCGATATTTATCAGATCTATTTTGTAAATAAATTTACAAATTGAATTCATCAATATTATTAACTAATTAAAAGGAATTAAATAAAATTATTAAATTCTTTTAATTAACAATCAATTCACAATCCAAATATTTAAACATTCCACATATTTGAGTTATAAGTTATTAAATTCCAAAATCCAACCGTTTTAAATATTTTAAATTAATTAAACATTTCAAATCAAATGACCAAAATTTTGGGTTGTTACAATAGTACCGTATATGTCACCATGCCGGTTGTGATCAACAACCATATTGGGGTTACTCACGGTAGATCGAGTGGTGGTTGTACCCTAATGGATATGACCAACGTAGTCATTCTGCATATCCCTTGTTCTATTCATTCCCGGTTGTGACACTTGAGGCTACGTTATTACCTTTTCTTTAGCAATCTCACTTGGAATGCTAACACTGTTTTCCAGGTGACAATGCAATGTTAGCATTCGTCCATACAAGTTGTTCAAGATATAAACAAACTGAAGGCACTACTTCTACTGAATCCATTTTGGAATCATCCTTAGTATCAAGTATCCCTTGCACTTCAAAGACCTTCACCTTCGATTCTGTCATCTTCAAGATGTTTCCACTTCAAACGTTTATGTTGGTTCGAAGTGGTTTTCGGATAACTCATGCTATTTAATCTTGGTCCTTTCAAACCAAGATTCGGTAATTTTAATAGGATAAAGTTATCTATAATGGACAAATCCACTATCTAGGGTGTGTATAGATTTGCATATGAAAATAAGACATCATATACTTATCCCCACTTTCCAATTTCAAATGGTAATATCCCTTGATTCTCAATGAAGTCGGACAAGTTAGAAAACTAATCTTGACTCGGCGTACATTCTTACATCTCGGGATAGAAACGAGTTTCCATACCTCGGAATTTGGTTTTAAGTATATGATGAAATATCTTCCATATACTTAATTTATTATGACCCATTTATCAAAATTAACTCCCTTATATTTATCACGTTTCGACTTCTCTATTCCTCGCCTAGAAAATCACGTTCTAGATCTCACAAATAGAGGAAAGCCTACTCATTGGCTTTTATTGTTAAATACAAGATGACTTACTTCCAATAAAATGTGTTAACATTTTAATATAACTTATTCATATTTGTTTGGCAACTTAATGGCACAGACAAAGAGAATCTCTTTTATTTAAATCATCTTTGTACAAGAAAGCTGCTTTTTAAAGAAAAAGATCCTTGGAAATAAACTAATTAAAAATTTAAAACCTTTATTTAATTATTAAAAGCAAGTTAAATCCTTTATTTAATAATTATTAAATCCTAATTAAAACTTAACTAAAGTAATAATTAAACCCTACCTGATTAATAATTAATTAATAATTAACCCTTACCGAATTAACAGTTAATTAATAATTAAACCTTGTTTAATAATAATAAATTAAATAATTAACCTTTGCTTAATTAATAATTAACCTTTGCTTAATTAATAATTATTTAACCTTTTCTTAATTAATAAATTATGATTATCTCACTTAATTAATAATTAAGTATCACTTAATTAATTAATTAATAATCATTAACTCCTTAATTAATTAACTAATACTTAAAATACTTATAATACAGTTTTAATTACTCTTCACAAATATCTACGTGAAAATCCCATTTTAGTTTACATAAAACTTATCGTTTTGAGAACCGCATCCATAGCGACTATCGTTATAGATACCATAACCCTAAAACTAGTTAAATATATATATATATATATCAAATGACCCTTAAAACTCTTACCTTTTTACTTTTCAATTACTATATAAATTTTGTATAAAGGTTGGAAACAAAAAAGTAAAATTTTGAAAACTTTATAAAACATTTTCTAGAAAATTAAGTAAGCAAACAAGTTTAAATACAAAGGATCTCAAAGTCTCAACATGAACAAATTCAAGTGCTAACTCTTTGTGACATCCCGGATTTTTGGCAAGTGTTATTTTTATAAATATTTAATTTAAATTAATTGAAATACAACCTATTATGTTTAAAAACAAATATATATGTAAGTAATTGGAAGAAAATATTGGTTTGGGATTAAAATAAAGAGTTTCAATAATATTTTTAAAATAGAATCTATCTTTTTCACATATAATTAAAATCCAGTTTCACTTACTTAACTTTGATTTAATATATATATAATCTTAATAACAATGATGAAAGGGAAAAAACAAATAACCTTATCAATATTTAAAAAAAACCAATATGTTGTGTAAAAATAAATATAAATATATTTTGATTTGACACAAGTACAAAAAGAAATAATAAATAATGAAATTGAATATTAGATGGTTAAACTTTAAAAATGAATAATAAAATAAGTGTTGATGTTACACAAATGATTTAAATAAATTTATGGATGTGTAAAATATGAAATAAACATATAAAATTTCTAGGAATAAATCTTTAAGTTAAAATAGAAGTAAAATAAATTGCAAATAAATGTACTTATAAAATATACTTGTAAAATAATTAAGGAAATAAATATATAAATGAATACAAGACATGATATTAAAGTTAAGAATGGATATTTAAGTCCAAAATAAAAATAAATGATACATTCAAATCTGCATAAACAAACTGAATAAGTATATACCAATAAATAAAATAGGGGTTTTGGACCAAAGGTCCCTATTTTCAAAGCTCATGCACAAAAAGTCTCTGCTCATAAACACATGTAAATTAGGTCCCTATTTTGTTATTTTTTACCAAACTGTCATCTTTTAGAAAATCGACTTAGCATTCTTTTCAGGGGCAAAAGCGGTATAAACTAGCTAAAATCTAAAAATAGGGGCCTAATTTTCATAACTTATTCGGGAGGGACTTTTCTTACATCATCTTTCAATTCCAGGGACTTGGCAGCGATTCCTTGAATAAAATAAGTATAGTATAAAGTAAACATTCAAACGAAATTTTATAAAATGAACTTGCAAAAGAAGACATCAAAAGAATACATTCCAATATGAGCAAGAGACAAATATAATACTTTCAGTATGAACAAGTTAAATACAAGATCTGTACAAACAAATTAAGTGCAAGATGACAATATCAATAAATGTAAACATCTCTAGTACAATGCATATCATATCAGTCCCCCAAATTAATCTGCATAGTCAAATAAACAAGTAAACATATATATCTATGGCTTGCTAAAGAAGATAATGACAAAGATAATTAATGTGAGCATCTTTAGCACACAAAATAGATCTCTCAGCCACCAAAGAGGAATAATACTGCTTAGTCAAGAAGAAAATATCTTTGCACTCTATTGTACAAAATAAAATAAAATTTTATCATCTTGTAACTTTGTATATATATATCAACTTCTCTTCATACTAGTCCGAGCATTCATCACTGAGTAAAATCTATTTCAACCCTTAAACCAAATACAACTTCAAAATAAAACAACAATTCAATCAAGATCAATTTAAACCAGAGATGACTTCAACTTGCCAGTTTCACAGCTTGTTCAAGTAGATCGGCTCTGTCCATTTTCTAATTTCAGGTGAGTAACATCACTTAATAACAATTTAAACATATAATTCTGATGCATATACGTATATGAATATGTGTGTTTATATCTTTGTCCATGAATGTTCTGTAAACGATAATGTTAAGTGCAGACTAATAATCATATACATCTTCTGTTTGAGTTCCTCAATACAAATGTTTGATTTCAAATCAATTTCTCTGGATAAAATTAATTGTTTTGAGCTTAGTGTTAAGCCAATATAGGTTGTTATTTTCTAAACCAAAGATAAAACATATATTTGAGTTAAACAGCTAGTTTATATCTCTGGAAAAAAAAAAGAATCAAAGAAACTAATTGAAATTTTTTAAAACCCAGGTTGACCTGAGTTTTCCAAAGCAAGTCCAAAATATAACTCCAAGTTCCCATTATATTGAAGTCACTATTTACTGATTAAGCAAGTCCAAATACAACAGACATGAGGGCCGATCAGTTGGTTGTAAAGTTGTCACTGATTTTGTGTCCACCCTGTTTTGTTTCATTGTCTTGTACCATTGATTCCACTTGCTGTCACACTAACCAGCGCATTTCCTTCATATGTTGTCTGTGCACCCTTTAATGTAGCACTCGAGTCTTGTTCAAGCCTTCATGTATTGTCCACTGATCATTTAGTATATATGACATTCAATGTGTCTGGATTGAGACCTGAGTCTGTTGTGCACTTCACTCTGTAGCCACTTGATCATAGTTTGACTGTGTTTTCCTGTGTGTTGGTCTTCATTTGCATTGTTACAATTATTGAGCATTAGAGTTGTAGCTGTGGTTGTTTAATTAGATGGAGAGGCTTTGCTTTGAGGTCTGCATACTTGAAGTGGTCACTGACCTGAGATTTTGTTGCATTGGTTATCTTCACCTGTTTTGTTAAGCCTGTCTCTGTTGTCACTCTGGTCTGGTGCCTGTGGTATTGTTGCCATTGACTTGAGTTTGAGTGTTCTTCATGCCAATATTTTTCTCACCTGCCTGTACTCATTGTTGAACTAACCATGGATCTGTTTGGATGCTATGGCCTTTGACTTATGGAATGTTGAGCCTGATGTGTGAAATGTATGAGCCTGATTTCACTGCTGGTTTTTCATGTTTTGTTTAGTTGAGATGTTGGCATATTGTCTCGGGCAATATGAGAATCTACTCGAGAGTTTGAAGTGTATGGCCTGAAGTAAATTTGCTACTAGCTGGAAAATGTTTGTATTTATTCAATCTTGAACTGTTTGATTGGAAAGTTGGAAGTGAAGTGAAATCTCAGATCAATGTGGAACTGAGTTTAACCAAAGATTTAAAAGTGAGTTGAAGTTAGCTTTGAAAACTTGGTTTTGGAACAACAAAATTTAAAATGAAATTGTTTAAATAACTTAGAAGAAAAAAAGAAATTTAGTGTTTGTTTTGAATTGGATTCAAAATTGGAACCTGAAACTGTTTCAGATTTTTATAAAAATCAATGTAAAAGTTGAAACAAGTTTTTGAAACTAAGTTAAATCAAAGGAATTTTTTAAAAAAAAAAATTCAAGTTTACATGAATGTTAAATTTAAATAAGTTTATAAATTTAAATGTTAAGTCAAATTTAAATAAAGTACGTTTAAACATGATTTGGTTTCAAGTAAGGGTTAAACTTACTTTATATAGATTCTTTTATAAAAAGGATTTCTTAACATTAAATGGAAAGTTAATAAATTTGTTTAACTTAAATTTGTAAGTCAAATAATCAAATTATTTCTAAAGCTTGATTATAAAATAGTTAAGTGATGTAGTTTAAAACTTTTCCTTATGTGAGTTTCTTACATAAGAAATGAATGTTCTTTATAATTATTTTAAGATTTCTTAAGTAATTTTGAATTTGATTTAAAATTTAATGGTTAATCATTTTTGAATCTTAAATTCAAATGGAACTAAAATGTAAATCTAAAGTAAAATGTTTCAAAATTCATATGTTAACATTAATTAAGTCATGAATAAAGGAAAGAATTATCTTAGAGATAATTAAGGTTTAAAATTGATTATAAATTAATGATTTAGATTAATAAGTGGATTATTAAAGATAAATTAATTTGTATTTAATAATGAATTAATGTGATTAAAATTTAAATGAATAATTAGATTACTTAATTAATGAGATTGTTTAAGCAAAAAATTTCTTTATGGAAGTAATTAAAGAATTAATTTACTCATTGTGATTAATTGGGATACTCATTGTAATTGATTGAGTTGATTTGATGAGTCTGAGTTAATTAAATTAATTTAGATTAATCACTTGATAATTTGGGAAGTATAATTACTTAGAAAAGTAATTGATGAATAAATTACCGAATGTAATTAATTGGATGATGATTTGTTGATGAGTAGTAATTTGGGTATCATTGATCAAAGGATTAATGGATGTTATTAATCAAGGTGATTAATATATATGGTTTTGGAGATTACTTTTCTCAAGGTAATTAATTCAAATAGAATAATTAATAAATATCATTAGAAGATCATTAATTATTATAATTAATGGTTGATAAATTGAGAGGAATTAAATCAATGAAGTAATTAAAATATAATTAATCAAGTATGAATGCAATTAATTATAAATAATTAATATATAGATGTATCTAAAATATAATTATTGTAAAAGGGTAAATAAAATTTCTTGAATGTAATTAAGAGATTAATTTATCAAGTATGATTAATTGAAGTGAATAAGTGGATGATGATTGATTAATTGATTGGAGATTAATTAGTGTTATGTAAGCAAGATTTAAAATGATGAAGTAATTAATTTACTTTAAATTAATTAAAGAGGGAGTAATTAGTTTAATTCATTTTAAATTAATTATAGAGTGATCATTTAATCATTGCTTAGATATGGATGGATGATATTGTTTCCTTAAATGGTTTGATATCTCAGATATGAGATAATTAATGTTATGTGATATGGATTGCTTTGGTTGAAATGTGATGATGTGAATTATCTGGTGTGATGTAATTATCTATTGTGATATTGTGAATCATCTATCTGTGAATATATAGATAATGAATTAAATTGTTTTAAACTTTAAAACAACTTGCCTTAAAAGACACGGTTTGGATTGGATGAGACCGGGATCGGGTTTCCATATTTGGACATCCGAAAACCACATCGATCCAAATTAACGATAGGTCGTGAATTTCAAGTGAAGATGAAGATTCAGAGTGCAAGGGTTATTGTCGTTAACTCTGAGGGTGATTCCAATACGAGTGTAACGAGATGATGCCTTCGGTTTCGTTCGAACCCGGAACGAACTTGTATGGATTGAATGCTTTCAGAACATCGTCAGGTGGACGATGAGCATTCTAAGAGATGTGTTCTCTAAAGGTAATCGTAGCCTCAAGCCTCATCAACCGGGAATGGCTAAAACAGGGTAGGTGCAGCAAGGCTTCGTGGGTCGCACCCACTTGAGAGCGAGATATACCCCTGTCTAGATGTCTCTTATTATTTCGGCTGTGTGTGCGGTTGGTCGCGACAACCGTGGGGTTGTTTCATTCGGGACTGTTCAGTAAGGAATGGTTCCGGCCTTGTGTTGCAGGGGAGCGGGCGTACTCCTCGGTACTCTGATCTAGGCCAGGTACTGTGACGGGCGGTACCCCAGTAGCCCTGCCATTGTATGGAACCCAAAATCCAATAAGTGCCTTCGGTTTTGATTGTATTACCCACTTTGTGGCTAGTATGCTGGAATTTAATCATGTAACAATTTCAGCTATTTTCTATTTACTTGAAAACCCTAGACACTATTATAATATCACTGGATTTCCTAAAAATGTTTTGGTTAGCGTAAGGTAAAAACTTTTCCATGTTTATGTGTGGGAAGTCTTACGTGATACCTTTGTTTTCAAATGATTTTCAAAGTTAAACAATTTTAACTTGTTACTCATACCAGACCCATGTCTGACCCGGAGTTTATTTCTGTTTTTCATAAACTCTCGGGTACCCAAATTTTTACGGGTAGCCAAGGGATTCAGGTTTGCTTTGACGAATTCTGGAGGAGCAATGAAGCAGGAGGCTTCAGCGTTGTAGATATATATAGTGTTCCGCTGTGTTGGTATCTCTGTATTGTATTTGAGTTGTATTAACTAGACATGTGTTTATAACTGTCTAGTATGTGTTGTATTAGCTGTGTATCTCTGATGTATACAATACTATGTATTCTCTTATGTGATATATTATATTTTATTCGTTCCGCTGTTGAGATTCTGATGTTGTTTCTTCTTCTTCTCTATCTTTTCTATTTTCTCACCCCTTTCTTTCTTTAAAACGATACGTCTTCCTGGGCGTAGGAAGTCGGGTCGTGACACTCTTCTTAGCATACAACATCATATACATGAGCACAACATATATACATATGCCATAACATCATACAATAAGTAAAAATCATAACTTGCAAGCCATGCTTAAGTTTTGACTTCATTTCTAAGTCCATAACCAACATTATATATAAACACATCTATAAACACAATCAGTAGTACTTTTCAACCAAACAACTAACAACTAGCAACTAGCAACAAAGTTTAGAAACAAAAATAAAGTTTAAAACTTTGCTTAAAAAGGTTAGCTTTACTCACCAAAAATCAACCGAATCAAACCAAAACTACTATAAACTCTTAACCAACAGTTGACCTTAGCTTTTCTTTATAAAAACTTGCTTTTGGCTTTGGGAAGTGGGTTTTTTGGTTCAACCTTGGGTGGGGGAGGGCTCAATCTTGGGTTGTGAGGGGCTTTTTGGGCTTGTTTTGGAAGAGAAGGAGGTGTAAAGTAGAAAAGTGTATTTTTTTCAAAAATAGGTTTTAAAGGATTCTAAGAAGAAAAGGAAGGATTTTTATTTTGAAATTTTATAAGGAGGCCATGGGAGTTAAAGAGAGCTTGGAAAAGAACACGGTGAAGTTTTGAAAATAGGAAATGAAATGAAAATGAGAAGGGAAAAAAGGAAATTGTTTTTATACAAAATAGAATAAGTAAATTACCTAAATACCCTTTAGTCTTTACCCTCCCCCATTTTGTGCCACATCATCATCTCCCTCCTTAACCTACTCTACACACAACTACCCTCTCCCTCCATCACATCATATCACTTCATTCCCATGATGTTACCTTATAATGTGATATTTCCTTTTTATTTTCTTTTTATTTTTTAAAAAGAAAAGTCAAACTTACCATTTTACTTTAAGTAAAATTATTAAAACCTATTTTAACTCTTTACCTTATCATATTTTTTATATATAAATATGTATGTATATATGCTCAAATGTACACAACATTTTTCGACAATTTTTAGACGATGAAAAGTCAAAAATTTGAAAAACGATTTTCATTTACATTTTCGATTTTTCTTCGAACTAATTATTTTTGTAAACTAAATTTCAAAACAGGTTCACCATCATCAGTTATTATTTAAAAGAGGTTTAATTGAGTTATAAAATCCATTAATTAATTATTTGAAATTATATTAAATATTTATATTTTGAAGTGATTAAATTATGGGTCGTTACATTCTCTCCCTTAAAAGAATTTTGCCCAAAATTAACATATAAAAAGATAACTCAAAACACCCCAAAGGCTATATATTATATAAGGTGAAACACATACAAAAGGTACATACTACGCAACTATATCATAAACAGAGAGTACACAATCCACACAACAAGCAAAAAACTATCCTAACACCAACTTGGGATAAACTTCCTTCATACTGTCCTCGGTCTCCTAGGTGCAGTCTTTAGGATCTTTGCTCCACTGGACCTTAACTAACCTTATGGCCTTATGACGTAATTTCTTCTCATCCCAATCTATAATGCAAACTGGATTTCTTATCACAATCAAGTTTGGTTCCACCTTCAAATCCTCCTGAATCGATGGCTCCATAATCAGCGATGGGTCATGCACATACTTCCTCAAATGGGATATATGGAAAACATTATGGACATCCGACAACCTTTCCATCAACTCAACTTTATAGGCAAGTGGCCCAATCCTCTGAAGAATTTGAAAGGTCCAACATACCTTGCCGCTAACTTCCCATCTCTTCCAAATTTAACAACTTCGCTAATCGGCGAAATCTTCACAAACATAAAAATCTCCAACTGCAAATTCCAAATCTTTTCGCCTGCGATCTGCATAACTCTTCTGTCGATCTTGTGCTTCTTTCATCATCGTCTTGATCACAGCAACTTTCTCCATAGCCTCCCAAATCATATTGGGTCTGAGCACTAGTTGATCTTCGATCTCCACCTACACACCAGTGACTTGCATGGCCGTCCATAAACAGCTTCATAGGATGTCATGCCAATGCTTGCTTGATAACTGTTGTTGTAGGAGAATTCAACCAAGTACATATGATCCTCCTACGATCCTCCAAAGTCCAAGATGCATGCTCACAAAAGATCCACCAAGATTATGTTCACGCTCTCAGTTTGACACATCAGTTTGAGGGTGCTAGGCGGTGCTCAGACTTAGCTTTCTTCTCAAAGCTACCTGTAATGCTTCCTAGAACTGGCTTGTAAAGATTGGATCCCAATTACTTACACTGCTCATTGGAACTCCATGCAATCAGACGATCTCTCTCATATAAATCTATGTCAATGTCGTTGTAGTCCTTGTTGGCTTTACTGGGATAAAATGAGTACTCTTAGTCAGCCGATCCACAATGACCCACACACCTTCATTCCCTTTTCTCGATCGAGGCACCCCATCAATAAAATCCATTGGTATCTGCTCCCATTTCCAATTTGGGATCTCCAGTGGTTGTAGTAGCCCAGAATTTCTTTGGTGATCACCCTTGATTTGTTGGCAGTTTGCACATCTACTTACATAGACGGAGATATCCTTCTTCATTCCCTTCCACTAGAATACCCACTTCATATCACGATGCATCTTCAAAAACCCCGGGTGGATACTCAACATGGATCGATGACATTCTATCAAAATTTCATGTCTAAGTCCATTGATATTAGGAACACATATCCTCCCATCATCCAAAATACACCCCAATGGTCTATCTCAAAGCTCGAACAAATTCCCTCCTTTACCTCCTTGATTATTTCCATTAAATGGCTATCTTCCCTTTATTTGCTTGAAATCCTCTCCAGAAGAGTTGGAGTAACTTCCAAGAGAGCCAAGACAACATTCCTGCTCAAAGCATCTTTTATCACATTTTATTTTCCCGACGTATAAAAAATATCCAAGTCGTACGCCACTATAAATTCCAATCATCACCGGTGCCTCAAATTTAGATCCTTTTGCATGGAAATATACTTCAGGGACTTGTGATTTGGTAAGAGATCGAACTTTTCACCCAACAAGTAATGCCTTCACATCTTCAATGCAAACATAACATCAAACAATTCTGAATCATGTGTTGCATAATTCTTCTCATGAGGCTTCAGCCGTCTGCTAGCATAAGCAATCACCTTCCTGTGCTGCATCAAACTGCATCCAAACCTACTCTAGAAGCATCGGTATATACAGTCAATCCTCCACTTCCATCCAGAATGGCTAAAACTGGAGCATTGGTCAACCTCCTCTTTAATTCAACGAAGGCTTCCTCACACTTTGTAGTCCAAACTAACTTCTCATCCTTCTCCATCAACTTAGTTTGGTGTGCGGTGATCCTAGAGTATCCCTAGATGAATCTCCTATAAAAGATGGCCAGGCTTAAGAAACTTCAGACTTTAGTAGGAGTCTGCGGTGCCTTCCATTCTTGAACAGCTGCTACCTTTGCTGGATCAGCTGAGATACCACCCGTCGACATAACATGTCCTAGATACCTTGCTTCTGATTGCCAAAAATGGCATTCGGAAAAAATTTCCTTCAAAACATGTTTCCTTAACGTTTCTAACACCACTTCAAAATGGTGTTTGTATTCTTTCTCAGTCTTGGAGTAGATAAGGATATCGTCTACGAAGACCAACACAAACTTATTGAGAACATCCCTAAAAACGTGATTCATAAGATCTATGAAATACGCATGTGCATTGGTTAGCCCAAAAGGCATAACCAACCACTCAAAGAAAAAGTTTGGCTCTCTAAATGCAGTTAAGGGTATACTATCCTTCGACACCCTTAACTGATGAAATCCTGTAGCAAGGTCCATTTGGGAAAATACTCGGGCATCGTGAAGTTGGTCAAAAAGGTCGGTTATGTGAGGTAAGGGATACTTATTCTGAATCGTTCACTTGTTTAATTCCCGATAGTCCACACAAAGTCTTAATGATCCATCTAACTTTGAAATAAAACAACAGTTTCTCCATAACTAGAACAACCCGGTCTAATCAGCCCTCTTCTCAACAAATCATCAATCTGATCCCTCAACTCCTTCTTCCCTCTTAGAGCTATTTTACGAATGGGTTGAATGACAGGCCTCGCACTGGGAATTAAATTAATGTGGAACTCAATCTCCCATTGTGGAGGTAGATAATTAAATTTTTCAAACACATCAAGAAAATTCTTAACAACTTATATCGACCCTAACTCTTCTTGGATGATTCTAAGGCATAAAGGAAACTAATCATACGCTTGTCCGAATCATCACCGATATTTTAATAAAATTCCTCAATTTGGCTTACAAAGATACCATTCTCCCAACATAATCTAAAATAGCTTCATTCTTCGACAACCAATCCATACCAAGTATAATATCAAAATCCTTAAAATCCAAGACAAATAAATCATAAGAAAAATGGCGGGTAAGGTAAGAAATTTTCACACCCTCATAGATCATGCAAAGATTAGTGGTACCTTCTATAGGGTTAGATACACAAATAGGGGTGTCTACCATTCTAAGGGACGGGTGTAGCTTCCTGCCGATTTGAAAGAAATAAGACTACGGGAAGCCTCGGTATCAAACAATACTCTAAAAATGTCATTAATCATTGAAGTACCTTCAAGAGCTCCCTTTCCTTTCACATTTGCCGAGGCCGATGACTCATCCTTGATAGGATACACTTTGACCTGATGTCCCTTCTTCATTAGCAGGCAATCCTTCACCATATGCCATGGTTGCTGCTGGTTATAGCAAAGCGTCTTCTGAACCATTTGAGAGAAGGGTCCTCCCCACAGCTTCGAGGATTCAGAATTCTTAAAATACTTGGCCAGATGTCCCTTCTTCTTACACTGATAACACTCAACATTCTTGAACTTGTTTCCTTAGTCTCCTTTCGATTTCCCCATCCCCTGCTTCTTCCATTTTAGGTTAAACTTCCTTTGTTTAGATTGTTGTTACTGTTGTTGGATGCTGTTGTCGGCTTCTTCTTCTCCCTTATCCCCATCACAAACATCTCATTCTATTTCAACGGGGTATCAATCAACTCCGACCCAAACTGCGATAGCTCATTAAACTTAGTCTTATACTCCGATGTGAAAGAAACTCCTATACATACGAGTATTTCCTGCAGCAGGCATGAACTGGTCTTCAAATACTTCTTTATATCTGGCCTAAGAAAAATCATCTTCTCGAACATTAGCTATAATGGAGTCTCACCATGCTGTCGCTCCATCTTGTAATTGCCAGGAGCTAAGAAACACTTCTACTCATCTAAAATATCTAATCCCTTGAAAATCTTTTCACAAGAACAAAGCCAAGCCTGGACTTCAACAATGGATTATATTCCCTCAAACGGCTTTCCTTTCAGATTTGTATAATCTTTGTATAGAGCTGTAAAGTTCACATGGGGCTGTGTCGATGCCGCCTCTTCAACTATTCCAACTCTTCCAACATTCTGAGCCCGACCATTGGTAGCTGTGGTGCTACTAGCTCCTCTACCTCGTCTTGTCCTATTGCTTTGTAACGACCCGGAATTTTCGACCCCGAAAATTCCAGATAGTTAGGAAAAAGAAGAAAAGAGATAGAAGAAGAAACAAGAAATAAAACACAGAATCTCATATTCGTAGCGGATCAAAATATAATATCAAATAATAACAGTTTTACAAAGAAGAACTGTATCAATACATTTACAATTTATAGATCAGAGTTATACATATACACAATCACTGGACATATACAAATCAAATATGTCTCAGACAAACAGAAATAATAGTCACAACGGAACACCCCATACGTCCTGCCATCCAACTCGCCTCCTGAGCTCCAGAACGCCCTTACCTGAAAATCTGTAATACTCGGTCTGACTCGAGCATTACATCCAAGTAACACCCGGGTCAGGCTGGAAACCAGCGTGAGCAAACCCATAAAATTTTAAATACTAGGATCGGACCATAAAGAAACCCGGGGTAACTCGTACTTCATTACAAGTTCTGAACTTACTATAGTCAACATAAATTTCAAAATCAATTTCCAAGTACCACTATATAGTTCCAAAAGTCCAGTATATTAAGATTATTCTATTCCAGCCCATTTATTTCACATATCTAGTTTATATAAAATCGAAGTGGTTTCGGGTATTATCTAATACCCGACTCCGGTCTCTTCGAATTCAGCTCATCTTAACACATGTTATTCTAGTGAAATGCAATCCAACTTTAAATAAAAGGTGTCAACTCTTTTTTTTTCCAGCCATTTATCATTGATAGACAACCATATTATCATTGTCCACCCAACATATCATATCACAACCCTTCCATATCAGAGATATCAATCAACTCAGGGCATTTACTCATCATTTAGTCATACATAAGCAAGATAAAACAATCACACCATCTCGACTAAATCTAATTAACCAAAATTGGACTAAACTGATTACCTTTAAGTCCTGCTTATTAATTAATTACAACCCAATTGAATAACCATCCCAAAAATCATTTATCTTAATTAATCCTCCTTGATGAATTATCCTTTTGTTCATTAAGATTTTCATCGTTATCAAATTTTCTTTCATTTAGTAATTATACTTAACCACACTCTAGGAATGATTATCCTGAATTAGTTAATATGAATCAATTGTATAATAAACTTAAGTTAACGTCCTTCATTAACAATTCTTTAATTACTTCTCTACAGTAATTAATGACTTTAATTATTTTTAATCAACAACCCCTAATTACCCATTTATTTCTAATTACTTATTTAATCAATTATTAATTCGTAATTAAATTACTTAATTAGTTAACTACTAACCACACATTAATTAACTTTCAGTAGTTAATCACAATTTTATTTACCACTCAAGCATTAATTGATCTAAACTCTAATTATACTTTAAAAGTAATTATTCTAAGTTAATTTCCAAAATAATCAATTAATACTAGTTATTCAACTTAATTAACATTTAAAAGAAATCTTCTTGAAAACCAATTCATTACGAACTACACTTTAACGTTATTTAATTTATACATAACTTAAGGTAATTACTTAATTAAAATAATTGATTAAGAGTTAAAGACATCGTTAAGCATTAACTAAGATAATTAAAACGTGTATTTAAGTTTTTAACTTAAGTGGTTAAACCTTCATTGAGTTAACAGTGCTTAAATCCTGTTGAAACTAAATCTGCTGAACTTCATTTTTATTTTTATACTTCAGTTGAAATAAACCCGAGCACTCCCCTTGATTAACTCGAGTTATACTTCGAGTTACCCACCTATATCACCCGAGTCGTTTACCAGTACGCTCTTCTTCTTCTTCTTTTTTTTACACAAAATTATAAATTTACGTATCAGGCAAACCACTCAAACTCGAATACTGACCCGAAGCAACCATCTGAACAACTCGAGCATCGACTCGAGGTCGTACCCTCCCAACGACGCTGACACACCCTCCTACTGTACACGTGCACAGCAACGCGACCCACCTCCGACGATCACCAACCCCATCGGCAAGTCACAATTCAACCCAAACTCGAAATCAAAATTCGAATCACCTTCAGTAGTTTCAAATCGAGATTTAACAGTATGCTCGAAAAACTGTTACCAACCACCCTCAACAAAATGCCTCGCCACCGCCGCATAGGCCACCGGAGTTGCCCAAATTTCGACCACACCGTGACAACACCCCAAGCATCCATTTTCCAAAGTCTCGTGACACTCGATCACGAATTGAAGGTGAACTCGTCACATTCCAGACAGGGCTAAAACTTAAATCCAAGCCCTAAAACAATCTCGTTCAACCAAACCTTGTATTTGAAAAATTATTCAAAATTTTCCCAATCGCCATGGATATTCAAACATGCTTCAGAACAAGTTTCAATATATATTAATGATTCGATCACTAGAAATGGATAAAAATTCAATTTTTGCTCAAAAACAAACTGTACTTGCATCACTGAGCTAAAAATCTCCATTCTAGTTTTAAAAATCATAACTTTCAGAAAAAAATTCAGATATAAACATGAATTAGCTTCTTAAGACAATTAAATTTATCAAAGAATTATTTGATTTACTGATAGGGATATAGCTACGACTACCAGACCCAAACGTAACATCGTGCTGCCTGCAAAGTATAGAACATGAGCAGAAAATACTATATCGGCCATGCAAATAACTGGAGACATGCAAGACAAATTAGAACATTATCTTTTATTATATGAATTTTATAATTAGTTACACTTTTTAACTGCTCCACAATTGTAATGACATCTGGCAAAATCTGGACCAATCAATTGTAGCAGCCTTTCTATATAGAGAGGCATCTTGTACGAAGCAAGTAGGCAATTATTAGCAAATTTCTTCATCTTTATCCCTGCTCTCCTTTCTTCTTTCTGTTTCCTGCATACTCTTTTTTTATTTTCAGCAACAACTTGAGTTAAAGGCGCTTTCATTTGGTGCTTTCACTGCTTCTCACCTCCTCCCTACCACCATGACTCGCCAAGTAGATGAAGCAATCACCCAACTCCGTGAACAATCTACCCAACATCAACAAACCATCGACACAATCCAAGCCACTCAACTCTCCCATACCGCCCTACTACAAAACCAACAATCACAGATCAACGACATCCAAACATCACTACTAAAAATCAATCAAGCCCTAGACAATATCAATACCAAACTTTCCTCCACTGCCCCACCTAAGCCATAATCATCATTATCAGCCCAAACTGCCAACAACCAAAACCAGCTAACACCATTACTACCAACACCCAAACCCACTTCCACTAGACCCCCTAAATGCGATCTTACTACGTTTGATGGATCCAATCCATTCGATTGGATTTTTCAAGCCGAACGCTTCTTCGCATACCATTCCACACCCGAAAACCAACGCGTTGATCTTGCGAGCTTCTATATGACGGGACAAGCTCTCACGTGGTTTCAATGGTTACATCGAAACCACCAACTATCGTCATGGCCTGCATTAACCAAAGCCATAGAACAACGCTTCGGACCACCTTCCCTCATCAACCCGCAAACGACACTATTCAAACTTAGACAAACCTCATCCATTGAAGAATACCAATCAATATTCGAAACAACCTGCAATAGAATCACCAACCTTCCCCCAGATGCGATACTCAACTGTTTCATATCAGGCCTCAAACCACCAATTCGCAACGAGCTCCTCCTCCTTAGACCCACCACAATTTCCGACGCATTAGACCTTGCCAAAATAATTGAAAATAAACTAGCCCTGTCCCAATCTACCTATAACCGAACAACCTTCAACCGCAACCTTGCTCCACCACTCCCAACCTTACCACCAATACAACCTCTGACCCAAACTACACCCAGAAATTACCCGATAAAGCGCCTGACTCCAGCTGAAATACAGCAGCGCCAAGCACAGGGATTATGTTATTATTGCGATGAAAAATATCAACAGGGACATAGGTGCAAAGCACGACAGTTACTACTTCTCATACCGGAAGACGAGGATGACCCAGATCCATCACTTCTTGACATACCAGACGCAAACCACTCGGCTGCCCCAGAAATCTCCTTTCATGCCCTCCTAGGTCAACTAATCCAACTTCAATTCGCCTGCCAGCAACGATTAATAACAACCCCATTTCAATTCTGGTTGATTCAGGAAGTTCGCATAACTTTCTCCACCCACGAGCTGCGCGATTCCTAGGACTCCACTGGAACCGTCGATCTCTCTTCTCAGTGGTAGTCGGAAGTGGCGAGTGGCTACGTTGCGAAGGAATTTGCAAAGATATTCTCGTCCAGATTGATGGTAACAATTTTGTTATTGATTTTTATCTTTTAAACTTTGCGGGTTCGGACGCAGTTTTAGGAGTACAATGGCTACAAACCCTAGGCCCAACCACTACAGACTATTCCCAACACACAATCTCTTTTATCCACAACCAGAAACCAATTTTACTTAGAGGCCTCAGTCCACTAAGAAGTCCAACTCCAATATCACTCCACCAGCTGAAACGATTACAAACTACTTCCTCTGTTAATTTTTACCTCCACCTCCAACCAGACCTCACCACTATACAAGACCCAAAAAACCCATTCGATACCACCCACCCAGAAATTCAAGCCTTATTAACCAAGTTTGCCCACCTATTTGATAAACCAACAAGCCTTCCCCCTCACCGTGAACTCAATCACCACATTAACTTACAACACAATGCCCAACCCATTAATGTCAAACCATACCGGTACCCCTATTTTCAAAAGAATGAAATTGAAACTCAAGTACGTGATATGCTACAATCCCATATCATACGGCCTTCTACAAGCCCGTTCTCCTCCCCGGTCCTCCTTGTCAAAAAAAAAAGACGGGTCATGGAGATTTTGTGTCGACTATAGAGCACTAAACGCTATTACCATAAAGGATCGGTTTCCTATACCTACGGTTGACGAACTCTTAGATGAACTTCATGGGTCACACTACTTCTCCAAGCTTGATTTACGAAGTGGATATTTTCAAATTCGTGTGCATCCGCCCGATGTACATAAAACTGCATTTCGAACACACGAAGGACATTATGAATTTTTGGTCATGCCATTTGGTCTCACCAATGCACCTTCGACCTTCCAAGCCACCATGAATAACATATTTCGACCACACCTTCGTAAGTTCATTTTAGTTTTCTTTGATGACATATTGATTTATAGTAAATCTTGGGCCTTACATTGCCAGCACTTGGAAACTACTTTGACTATATTGGCTTCTCATCAGTTTTTTGCCAACATTTCTAGATGTGTATTTGGGCTCACGGAGCTAAACTATTTGGGCCACATTATTTCTTCGGATGGGTCCGTGTTGATCCACAAAAAATTGAAGCAATTCTTAAATGGCCCACACCATCTTCCATAACAGTAGTTCGAGGCTTTCTTGGACTTACGGGCTATTATCGTCGCTTCATAAAACACTACGCACACATTGCAAGCCCACTTTCAGATTTACTTAAAAAAGAAGAAACACATTTCCACTGGACTGAAAAAGCCCAATCCGCCTTTACCTCCCTGCAACATGCAATCACCCATGCCCCAGTATTATCCCTCCTAGACTTCAACTCGCCCTTCCAGATCCACGCAGACGCTTCAGGAGTTGCCATTGGGGCCGTATTATCGCAGCGCAATCACCCAATAGCATTCCAAAGCCAGAAGCTCCCACCGTCTCTCCGCAAAGCTTCAACGTATGTACGTGAAATGCATGCCATCACGTCCGCAGTTCACAAATGGCGACATTATTTATTGGGGCGTCAATTTCTGATTGTTACCGATCTCCAAAGCTTGCGCCAGCTGCTCACACAGACCATCTAGACACCGGAACAACAGAAATGGCTAACCAAGCTACTTGGGTTCGATTTTGCTATTCAATACAAACCCGGATCCCAAAATCAGGTGGCAGACAGTTTGTCCCGCTGGACTTCCGAGGCACTGTTCTTGGGCTGCTCTAGTCCTCAATTTCATTTGACAACAGAGATTCAACAAGCTCTCAGCAAAGATAAGGAAGCCCAGAAGTTGATTCATCGCATACATACTGATCCATCACTAGCTGCAACATACACTTACAGAGATGGATTAATTTTTCGAGGCAAGCAACTATATGTTCCAAAAGACCCAGAATTACAGCGCAAAATTATAATTGCCTATCACTGTTCCAAATCGGGTGGGCATTCTGGCATCAAAGGAACAGCAGCCCGCATCTCCAGCAATTTCTTTTGGCATAAACTCTTCAATTCAGTTCGAAACTTTGTGACACAATGTTCAACCTGTTTACAAGCTAAACCCGAAACTACGCTGCCTAAAGGGCTTCTTCAACCACTACCAATACCAGCTCAAATTTGGGAAGACATTTCGATGGATTTCATTACCCATCTTCCACCGTCTGCCGGAAAAACTTGCATTTGGGTCATAGTTGACCGTCTATCCAAATATGCACATTTTTGTGCATTACCCACATCGGTGTCCGCTATGCAATTGGCCACCCATTTTCGACACGAATATGTCAAACTACATGGTTTTCCCCGCTCCATTGTGTCCGATCGGGATAAACTATTTATGAGCCACTTTTGGAAAGAGCTTTTTCGCTTGCACGGAACCGAACTACGCATGAGTAGCGCCTACTATCCCCAAACCGATGGCCAAACGGAAGTGGTCAATCGATGTTTGGAAACGTATCTTCGAGCAATTGCCGGAGATTTCCCAAATAAATGGACATCATACTTGCCATGGGCAGAATGGTGGTATAACACTTGTAAACATTCTTCAATAGGAATGTCACCATTTCAAGCCGTTTACGGTCGTGCACCCCCGATCATATCAGACTACATATTGGGTTCCACAAAACTTCATGATGTCGAGGAATGGGCGTCTACCCGGGACCGAATTTTGCATAACATCAAGACTAATCTCCAACGGGCACAAATCCGCATGAAGCACCAAGCTGATAAACATCGCCAAGATAAACAGTTTGACATAGGATCATGGGTCTTCGTCAAGCTTCAACCATACCGCCAATATTCACTCCGCTCACCACAAAACAAACTTTCAAAAAAATATTTCGGTCCATTTCAGATTATTGAACGAATCGGCTCGGTCGCATACCGCCTCCAACTACCTCAAGAAGCTCGCATCCACCCGGTCTTCCATATTTCCGTGCTCAGATACTGCCCAAACCCACAGGATACTCCACCTACCCCTCTACCCATAGAAATCACAACTATAAACAACCTTGAGGACAAGGTTAGTCTACAAGAGGAGGGTGATGATAGGGATATAGCTACGACTACCAGACCCAAACGTAACATCGTGCTGCCTGCAAAGTATAGAACATGAGCAGAAAATACTATATCGGCCATGCAAATAACTGGAGACATGCAAGACAAATTAGAAGCTTCCACTGTTATCTTTCATTATCTTTTATTATATGAATTTTATAATTAGTTACACTTTTTAACTGCTCCACAATTGTAATGACATCTGGCAAAATCTGGACCAATCAATTGTAGCAGCCTTTCTATATAGAGAGGCATCTTGTACGAAGCAAGTAGGCAATTATTAGCAAATTTCTTCATCTTTATCCCTGCTCTCCTTTCTTCTTTCTGTTTCCTGCATACTCTTTTTTTATTTTCAGCAACAACTTGAGTTAAAGGCGCTTTCATTTACCTGTAGAACAAGTTACAGTGATATATTTCTTACAACACAGTTTAGTTAGCTTTTTAAAAAAAAATCTTAATTTAGTTTCAAACATATTGTTTTGGGTTGAGTACTTACAGATTAACGATGTTTGATGAGAGTAATTTGATTTTTGAACAAAAATATGCAAACGGTAACAACAACAGAGAGCATAAAGTAACACAGAATTGTATAGAAGATATAACATATACCATATCATATGATCGTTAAATCATGACTGTTTTAAATTGAACTTAAGCTTTAAAATTCTTGTTTACTCACTTGAAGACACTGTTGAACAGAGGACACTCTGATGTTCTTGAATTCGCAGTATGAATCTGTCCCTTGAATTTTGTTCTGTTCTTGTTTGTCTCTTTGTTTTTCTTATCCTCTAGTTACCAAATGGTTACTGAACGAACTCAATTAGAAGATGCATACATATATAGAAGATAAGAGGATGTAACAAGGAAGGTGCTATCTGGTTAAGCTTCCTTGTTAAGATTTGATCAGATTTTTCAAATATTTGAATTGACCTATGTTGGGCTGAGATGATGGCATTTAATGCCTTTGTTTCCAAATATGTTTACATATTATTATTATGTTTGCTATGTATAAATATCTTGTATGAAAATATACACTTCATCTAATTTTTATTTTTTTAACTTTACATTTATGTGGACAAGTTTCAGCTTATGTTACAAGCATATCCAAATTACTTAATTCTTGTCTTTATTTACATTTGTATTTTATATTTTGACTATCAAGATTTGAATTATATTCAATATGGTTTACTTATACTTAATACCCATATTTTATATTGATAGACTTTGATTTTATTTTAACCATTATTATCCATAAGTATATTTACCAAATGTTAACAAGGTAAGGCAATTTTAGTTAAATTATATAAGAAAGATTTTATTGTGAATATTATTAAGAGATTTATTTTAAATTCCCAAAACAAAGCTTCTCCCCATTTACATATATGTATTTCTCCCCATTTACATATATGTATTTGTTTTAAAATAATAAGTTGTATTTTAATATTGATTAAAATAATACTTCCAAAAATCCGGGATGTCATATCCCTCCCCCCTTAAAACTTTTCGTCCTCGAAAAGGAACGAAGCCAGAATCATTAAATTGCTTAAAATCAGATAAATTTCTTTGATCATTTTTAAAATACTTTAAAAATCTGTATAATATTTCTAAAATGGTTTTTTTAAATACTTTTATAACTCGATGTTTTGACAAGTCCATCCTGGTCCTTACAGAAATTCGGTCATACGTTGATTAGGCGTACGACTGAAAATCTATAAGTGCTTGGTAGACCCGTTTCCAACACCCAGTGAAAATATTTTGAAAAATAATTCTATTGAAAATATAGAAAACAGATTTTGAAAACAGAGGAATATTTTTGGTGAGAATGCTCTAAAAATCATCACACCCATCCATGGTCACAGTTACATCCTGGGTTACGTTGCCGTCACAACAAAAGTCCATGTAACTGATTACACCATTGAACCCACAACAGATCGCAGTTACATCCAGGGTTACGTTGCCGTCACAGCAAAAGTCCATGTAACTACAGGCTCTCTGCGGCCTCTCGATTACGCTGTCGAAATGAAACTTCTCTACTCCCACATAGGTCGTAGTCTACCGATGTAAAATCAAACGCAGACTGTTGGCTCTCAGCGGCTCACACGACTTTCGCTATGTTACCATAGTGTCGCAGTCTACCGATGTAAAATCAAACGTAGACTGTTGGCTCTCAGCGACACACACGACTTTCTCTATGGTCTGCAGTAGATCGCAGTGACATCGAGTTACACTGTCGTCACAACAGAACCCAAATGCCTCTGTGGGCACCAGCCCCTCGACTTTCGCTACACAAATAATCCTCAGGAACTAGTTTTGTCCGAACTCCTCACAGGATCAACTTTAGAACCTCCCCTTAGATGCTCAAGGCAGTACCACCCTGTGGCACTCCTGAGAAGTTCATTCCAAGGGAGCGCCTTTTTCCCCAGAGCCAATCTCAAAACACTTTATACTATACACATATAGTATTTCCCCAAAATCATACACCTAGTATGAATTTCATATAAGGCTCCTTTACACAAATCGATTTCCCAAATCGATAAATTTCAAAACAGGCTTTTCCAAATCTCAATATTGATTTTTACCCAAAAATCAAAAGCCTTTCCAAACCATAGGTTCCCAAAACCTTTCCTCAAAATATTTTTCAAAATCATTTTCACAAATCTTTTTTTATAAACATATATAATAATCTTGGAAATTTTTGAATCAAATTTTATACTTGTATAAATTCACCTTTTATATTTTAAATAGTTTCAAAAATCCTTTCTTCATGCTATCAATTTAACAAAGGTAGTTTTTATCGTATTTAACACAGATATCAAACTTAAATTTTCTTTTCCTTCCAAAACCAATATTAAATTTTGAATTTACTTATAATGTCACTTGCCAAATTACTTACTTTTATTATAAAGTAAAATTTTAATCAGATAGATATTCAATTTCCACTTTAATTCCATAAAGTTAATTTCTACCATCGAAATATCAAATTTATTTATTTTAAGTTCATCATGTATTTACAAAATATATTTTCCATTTCAAAAAAATCATCTTATAACTTTTTATTTACAACTTCAAAATCAAATTTCTACCTTTATTCATTATCAATTTCCCAAAATATTCTTTCGTTTCAAAAGAACCATTTCACATTTCTTATTCAAAAATCTCAATATCAATAGCATTCAAATCCGTACGATGTACACATATCATCCGTACGCTATACCAATTTGATCGCTCACTTGATCACACAACTTCATTTCCGAATTAGTATCGTCCACCTGACTTCCTAGTGCGGACACAGATCTGGTTTCTTGATCAGAAACTGTCATTCTCCTTGCATAGTCACAACTATGATAGAGAACATCCAGAACCAATCAACAATCCATATCCAGGTTCGCCGTCGAAAATCGAGCGGAAAATTCCAACTCGGATCAATAATATCATCCTGAAATTCTGTGCTCGAATCTGGATCAAATCACTATGCGAATAGAATAATATACGTACATCTTCGTACTTATTTTCATTGATTATTAGCCAAATCAATCTCTTTCTATTTACATTCACTTAAATTTTCATTCACTTATTCACATTTGCCTTAATCCCCACTTGGATTATCTTCTCAATTCTTATCTCAGTTGGGTATTTAACCAATAACAGTTTGAACTCTGATCGGTTTATATTTAGAAAATAGCTTGGAAAAATAGGTTTATATTAAAAAAATTCATTTTGAAAATAGTCTAGAGCCAAACCGTTCAACTTTCCAATCTCCATTTCCAATTAATTTTCCATCAATTCAATTTAAATTTCCACTTCCTCTTAACATTGATTCAAGCTCAATCAATTTAAACAACTTCAACCTCATTTCCATTCAAATCTCAATTTTATTCAAATAATTTTCAAATTAAACAAATTTTCATTTCATTTCAACTCCAGTTTGAGTTAATCCCATTTTAAGTTGAATTAACCTCGATTCTTTCCAAATTAAAATCAAATTCCATTTGAATTTTAAACATATTCATTCTAATTACAATTTCAAATTATTCAAATTAATTTAGACTGGTTTCAAATTGAATCCACTTAAATTTCAAATCATTTCAATTTCTATATGAATTAGTCCCCTTTAAATTTGAACTTATTCAACTTCAATTTCCATTGAAATTGTATACTTATCCATCTTCACTTCTAATTAATCCAAACTAAATCCAGTTTGAACTAATGGAATTTAAATCTCAACATCACCCCAAATTTTAAACAATTTAAATTTTGAGTCAAATTCTCAAAATTCCATTTTAAACTTATTTCAAAATTCAAACAATATTTCAAATCTCTTTTAAACAACTAAATCTTGAAATTCAATTAATCACCAAACTTAAATTTTTATAACCCAACTTTTGAAGTTTTATCTTAAACATTTCAGTCTTAAGTCCAAAATGATTCCATACATTAATTCACTACATACTAGTAGTTCATACATTACCTACATTTATCCAAAATAAGGGTCTTACAAAAGTCATAAATCTAGATGCCTCCCTATTACCTAGAGGTTTGGAAAGAACAGAGTCCTAATACTCCTATAAGTATCCTTCCTATGGACTTCCTTCCAAAGGGCAAAGCCCGAACATACACTTCTCAACAGGGTGTCCCCACTTATAACATTTACCACAAAATGTTTCTACCCTGTCATCAATCTGGATAACCTTCACGCCTCCAACAGTACGTCCCACAGCCTTACTCTTCTTCTCCCTTTCGGAACAATTCCTAGCAATGTGTCCCGACTTCTTACAATGATAGCAAATAGTCGACTCATTGACCGATTCTACTGGTTTACGCCTCGACTTCCTCGCCTCAGGGCAATGATTTAGAAAATGTCCTTTCTTATGACACTTAAAGCACGAGATCTCAGAGCGAAACCGATGGAATGTACCCTTCAATTCCTTCCTTGCTTTACTGCACTTGGCTGCGTAATGACCCTTATTGAAACATCTGTAACAGGTGACATTATCATAAGGTCCAGGTTCAGCCCTTTCCTTAACCTGTTTCTCATTCCCCTGAATTTCTTCTTGATCCCTTCGTGCAGCTGCTCTTTGCTCTCTACTCCAATCCTTTCATTCTTCACTCTTAGTCATCTCTCTCGAGACTGAATCCTAGAGGGACTTCCCAACCTATAAATTAGACTTAATTAGAAGAATTCAACTTTTACTCTTATATTAATTTGCTTACTAAGTTATACCTTATGTTCTAACATCTTTGGTTTTTAATTTCAAACAAAGTTTCAAACAACTTCTTATTTCAAAATAAGATTACTTTTAGAACTATTCTAAATAATATTATTTATCATCCCCTTTAACAATTTGAAACCAAATTTAATTCTAATGTTCCTTATATGAATGGTACATTCTATTCAATTACTACTCGGATACATATATTTACCACTTTAATTTTAATAATTTAGCATCCCTTTACCTTAATATTTATTAGAAAGAAATATTGCCTTATATATCAAAAGATATTCTTATATAGAATCATTTAAAATCTTTATATAAGAAAATAACAAGTACGCTCTTATATATATATATAAATATATACACACACACTCAACTCATTCTAGGGTATTATTGACCCTATCCTTAATGAGTACACCCTCCAAAGCCAAGGTTCTCGCTTAACCTTCAGCTCTGATACCAACTGTAACGACCCGGAATTTTCGACCCCGAAAATTCCAGATAGTTAGGAAAAAGAAGAAAAGAGATAGAAGAAGAAACAAGAAATAAAACATAGAATCTCACATTCGCAGCGGATCAAAATATAATATCAAATAATAACAGTTTTACAAAGAAGAACCGTATCAATACATTTACAATTTATAGATCAGAGTTATACATATACACAATCACTGGACATATACAAATCAAATATGTCTCAGACAAACAGAAATAATAGTCACAGCGGAACACCCCATACGTCCTGCCATCCAGCTCACCTCCTGAGCTC
This sequence comes from Allium fistulosum, assembly GCA_030737815.1. Classification (NCBI taxonomy): domain Eukaryota; kingdom Viridiplantae; phylum Streptophyta; class Magnoliopsida; order Asparagales; family Amaryllidaceae; genus Allium; species Allium fistulosum. The sequence goes on from CM060904.1 coordinate 170,607,904, forward strand.
CAGAACGCCCTTACCTGAAAATCTGTAATACTCGGTCTGACCCGAGCATTACATCCAAGTAACACCCGGGTTAGGCTGGAAACCAGCGTGAGCAAACCCATAAAATTTTAAATACTAGGATCAGACCATAAAGAACCCGGGGTAACTCGTACTTCATTACAAGTTCTGAACTTACTATGGTCAACATAAATTTCAAAATCAATTTCCAAGTACCACTATATAGTTCCAAAAGTCCAGTATATTAAGATTATTCTATTCCAGCCCATTTATTTCACATATCTAGTCTATATAAAATCGAAGTGGTTTCGGGTATTATCTAATACCCGACTCCGGTCTCTTCGAATTCAGCTCATCTTAACACATGTTATTCTAGTGAAATGCAATCCAACTTTAAATAAAAGGTGTCAACTCTTTTTTTTTCCAGCCATTTATCATTGATAGACAACCATATTATCATTGTCCACCCAACATATCATATCACAACCCTTCCATATCAGAGATATCAATCAACTCAAGGCATTTACTCATCATTTAGTCATACATAAGCAAGATAAAACAATCACACCATCTCGACTAAATCTAATTAACCAAAATTGGACTAAACTGATTACCTTTAAGTCCTACTTATTAATTAATTACAACCCAATTGAATAACCATCCCAAAAAATCATTTATCTTAATTAATCCTCCTTGATGAATTATCCTTTAGTTCATTAAGATTTTCATCGTTATCAAATTTCCTTTCATTTAGTAATTATACTTAACCACACTCTAGTTATTCAACTTAATTAACATTTAAAAGAAATCTTCTTGAAAACCAATTCATTACGAACTACACTTTAACGTTATTTAATTTATACATAACTTAAGGTAATTACTTAATTAAAATAATTGATTAAGAGTTAAAGACATCGTTAAGCATTAACTAAGATAATTAAAACGTGTATTTAAGTTTTTAACTTAAGTGGTTAAACCTTCATTGAGTTAACAGTGCTTAAATCCTATTGAAACTAAATCTGCTGAACTTCATTTTTATTTTTATACTTCAGTTGAAATAAACCCGAGCACTCCCCTTGATTAACTCGAGTTATACTTCGAGTTACCCACCTATATCACCCGAGTCGTTTACCAGTACGCTCTTCTTCTTCTTCTTTTTTTTACACAAAATTATAAATTTACGTATCAGGCAAACCACTCAAACTCGAATACTGACCCAAAGTAACCATCTGAACAACTCGAGCATCGACTCGAGGTCGTACCCTCCCAACGACGCTGACACACCCTCCTACTGTACACGTGCACAGCAACGCGACCCACCTCCGACGATCACCAACCCCATCGGCAAGTCACAATTCAACCCAAACTCGAAATCAAAATTCGAATCACCTTCAATAGTTTCAAATCGAGATTTAACAGTATGCTCGAAAAACTGTTACCAACCACCCTCAACAAAATGCCTCGCCACCGCCGCATAGGCCACCGGAGTTGCCCAAATTTCGACCACACCGTGACAACACCCCAAGCATCCATTTTCCAAAGTCTCGTGACACTCGATCACAAATTGAAGGTGAACTCGTCACATCCAGACAGGGCTAAAACTTAAATCCAAGCCCTAAAACAATCTCGTTCAACCAAACCTTGTATTTGAAAAATTATTCAAAATTTTCCCAATCGCCATGGATATTCAAACATGCTTCAGAACAAGTTTCAATATATATTAATGATTCGATCACTAGAAATGGATAAAAATTCAATTTTTGCTCAAAAACAAACTGCACTTGCATCACTGAGCTAAAAATCTCCATTCTAGTTTTAAAAATCATAACTTTCAGAAAAAAAATAAACATGAATTAGCTTCTTAAGACAATCAAATTTATCAAAGAATTATTTGATTTACCTGTATAACAAGTTACAGTGATATATTTCTTACAACACAGTTTAGTTAGCTTTTAAAAAAAATCTTAATTTAGTTTCAAACATATTGTTTTGGGTTGAATACTTACAGATTAACGATGTTTGATGAAAGTAATTTGAGTTTTGAACAAAAATATGCAAACGGTAACAACAACAGAGAGCATAAAGTAACACAGAATTGTATAGAAGATATAACATATACCATATCATATGATCGTTAAATCATGACTGTTTTAAATTGAACTTAAGCTTTAAAATTCTTGTTTACTCACTTGAAGACACTGTTGAACAGAGGACACTCTGATGTTCTTGAATTCGCAGTATGAATCTGTCCCTTGAATTTTGTTCTGTTCTTGTTTGTCTCTTTTTTTTTTCTTATCCTCTAGTTACCAAATGGTTACTGAACGAACTCAATTAGAAGATGCATACATATATAGAAGATAAGAGGATGTAACAAGGAAGGTGCTATCTGGTTAAGCTTCCTTGTTAAGATTTGATCAGATTTTTCAAATATTTGAATTGACCTATGTTGGGCTGAGATGATGGCATTTAATGCCTTTGTTTCCAAATATGTTTACATATTATTATTATGTTTGCTATGTATAAATATCTTGTATGAAAATATACACTTCATCTAATTTTTATTTTTTTAACTTTACATTTATGTGGACAAGTTTCAGCTTATGTTACAAGCATATCCAAATTACTTAATTCTTGTCTTTATTTACATTTGTATTTTATATTTTGACTATCAAGATTTGAATTATATTCAATATGGTTTACTTATACTTAATACCCATATTTTATATTGATAGACTTTGATTTTATTTTAACCATTATTATCCATAAGTATATTTACCAAATGTTAACAAGGTAAGGCAATTTTAGTTAAATTATATAAGAAAGATTTTATTGTGAATATTATTAAGAGATTTATTTTAAATTCCCAAAACAAAGCTTCTCCCCATTTACATATATGTATTTGTTTTAAAATAATAAGTTGTATTTTAATATTGATTAAAATATACTGCCAAAAATCCGGGATGTCACATGCTTATTCTTAAAACATGGATATAGTAAGAAAACCTTTTAGAATACTTAGATGATATAATTTTAAAGAAAAGGGTATCAATCAAACATAACAAAGCTAATCTATCTAACTCGAATATACGGGAATACAAATTACGAATACGCACTCCCATAGACAAAATTCATTCTAGGGTATTACTGACCCTATCTCTAACGAATGGACCCCGACCAAAGCCTAGGTGTTTTCTTAACATAAGCTCTTATACCACTTGTAATGATCCGCCTTTCTTACATCCAAAGACAACATTTAATACATCCACGTATTCATGTGTTCTAGGAGTCCGAAAGTCATGTCGTTGGGTAAAAAAAGAAAAAGAAAAGATAAGAAGAAAGAAACACAGAATCTGACAACGCCTGGCAATCATATTTAATAGTCAACATAAGACATATCATCATTTCCTAAAATGAATATCAGAGTTACATAAATACCAACTACAGCCAAGGATAGTTATAACTACATGCCCCCATAATGCTGATATACAATTATACACGTACAGCGGAAATAAATAGATAACTAGCTAAAGTCAAAGCCACCTGCTCCATGCTCCTCCAAAATGCATCCGTGAGAAACCTAGACTACTTGGCTACTCATACAAATTTGAGTACCTAAGAGTTTTAGTAAAAGAAAATAAAACTCTTGGTCAAACATGGGTTAGGTGTGAATAAACTCCAAACAACTGAATTGTTATACTTATAAAACTCATTTAGAACAAAGGTATTTCGTAAAACTACGACGCACATAAATACAGATGGTTTTTACCTTACGATAACCAAAAACCCTTTTCTATAGAAGATCTGGTGATATTATGATAATGTGTATGGTTTAAAGTAAATATTGAATCATAGCCAAAATGGTTACATTAATTACATTCTAGCATAAAGTATATAACTTAGTTTGTAAAGACATTTATTGGAGAATGGATTCCATACAATGACAAGGCTACTGGGGTACTGTCTACCACAGTACATCTCTAGATAAAATATAGCGAGGGCCTCACATGGACCCCCTGCCAACATAGGACCGGCCTACCCCTTACTAGATAATACCAAATATATCACCACCTCGGTTGTGATCAACAACCATACTGGGGTCATTAGCATACATAATCTGAAAATATCTGTCTAGATCGGGTGGTGACCATACCCTAATGAGTGCGACCCACATAACCCTGCGGCATATCCCATATTTTAGTCATTTCTAATTGTGAGGCTTGATACTACGTTTTTACATTTTCTTTAGCAATCCCATTGGAATGCTAACACTATCTTCATAACGACAATGCAATGTTAGCATTCGTCCATACAAGTTGTTCAGGATATCAACAAACTGAAGGCGCTACTTCTACTACATCCATTTTGGAATCACCCTCAAAATTAGTAGCAAGTAGCCTTTGCACTTCAAATATCTTCGTCTTCGATTTCGTCATCTTTAGGATGTTTCCAATACGAACGTTTACATTGGTTCAAACTAGTTTTCAGATAACTCATGCTTTTCGATCTTGGTCCTTTCGAACCAACATTTGATAATTTTAAAAGAGTCAAGTTATTGATAGTGGAAAAATCCACTATCTGGGGTGTATATAGATTTGCATATGAAAATAATACATCGTACAATTATCCCCTATTTCCAATCTCAAATAGTATTAACTCTTTATTATCAATGAAGTCGGACAAGTTAGAAAACTAACCTTAATTTGACGTACATTCTTACTTCTCGGGATAGAGACGAGTTTCCATGGAGTTTGGTGTTAAGTATACGACAAAATATCTTCCATATACTTAAATTATCATGACCCATTTATCAAAATTAACTCCTTTATATTTATCACGTATTTGACATTTTGACTTCTCTATCCCTCATCTAGAAAATCATATTTTAGATCTCATAGATAGAGGAAAGCGTACTTATGGCTTATAGTGCTAAATACAAGATGACTAACTTCCAATAAAACGTGTCAACGTTTTAGTTTAATTTATTTATATTCGTTTGGCTACTTAATGACATAGACAAACAGAATCTCTTGTATTTAAACCATTCTTTGTAAAGGAAAGCTACTTTTTAAATAAAGTGATCCTTGGAAATAAACTAATTAAAAATTAAACAATTTTATTTAATTAATTAAAAGTAAGTTAAATTCTTTATTTAATAATTATTACATCCTAATTAAATCTTAACTTAATTAATAATTAAGTAATAATTAAAACCTACCTGATTAATAATTAATTAATAATTAACCTTTACTTAATTAACAGTTAATTAATAATTAAATCTTACTTAAATAATAATAAATTAAATAATTAACCTTTACTTAATTAATCTTTTCTTAACTGATAAATTATAATTATCTCACTTAATTAATAATTAAGTACTAACTACCTTTACTTAATTAACTAATTTAAATAATCACTAACTCTTAATTAATTAATCAAAACTTTTTTAATACTTTTCAAAAATATCTAAGTGAAAGTCTCATTTTAGTTTACATAAAAATTATCGTTTTGCAAACTGCATACATGGTGACTATGGCTATGCATACCATAACCCTAAAACTTTATATCAAATAGCCCTTAAAACCCTTACCTTTTTACTTTTAAATTACTTTATAAACTTAGTATAAATTTTGGAAACTAAAATGTAAAGTTTTGAAAGCTTTATAAAATATTCTTTGGAAAATAAAGTAAGTAAACAAGTTTAAATACAAAGGACCTCAATGTCCCAACTTGAAAAAATTCAAGTGCTAATTTTTCTTAGCATACAACATCATATACATGAGCACAAACATATATACACATTCCATAACATCATACAATACGTAAAAATCGTAACTTGCAAACCATACTTGACTTTCGACTTCATTTGTACATATAAACACATATATTAAACACAATCAACATTACTTTTCAACCAAACAACCAACAACTAGCAACAAAAATAAAGTTGAAACTTTGGTTAAAAAGATGAGCTTTACTCACCAAAAATCAACTGAATCAAACCAAAACTACTACAAACTCTTTAGCAACACGTGAACTTAGCTTTTCTGTATAAAAACTTGATTTTGGCTCTGCGAAGTGGGCTTTTTGGTTCGGCCTTGGGTGGAGGAGGGCTCGGCCTTGGGTTGTGGAGGGCTTTTTGGGCTTGTTTTGGAAGAGAAGGAGGTGTAAAGTAGAAAAGAGTTTTTTTTTTAAATTTGATTTTAAGAAATTTAACGTAGAAAAAGAAGGATTTTTATTTTGAAAATTTATAAGGAGGCCATGGGAGTTTAAGAGAGCTTTGAAAAGAAGATGATAAAGTTTTGAAAATGAGAAATGAAATGAAAACGAGAAGGGAAAAAATTAAATAATTTTATACAAAATAGAATAAGTAAATTACCTAAATACCCTTTGGTCCTTTACCCTCCACCATTTTGTGCCACATCATTATCTCCTTCCTTAGCCTACTCTACATATAAGTACTACCCCTCTCCATCACATCATCTCACTTCATTCCATGATGTTACCTTATAATGTGACATTTCATTTTCATTTTCCTTTTATTTTATTTTTGTCTTTTTTAAAGAGAAGTCAAACTTACCATTTTACTTTAAGTAAAAATATTTAAAACCTATTTTAACTCTTTACCAGTCATATGTTATATATAAATGTGTATGTATATATGCTTAAATGTACACAACGTTTTTTGACAACTTTTAAACGATGAAGAGTCGAAAAATCGAAAAATAATTTTCGGTTACATTTTTTATTTTTTCGAACTGATTATTTTTGTAAACCAAATTTCAAAATAATTTCACCATCATCAGTTTTTAATTAAAATTGGTTTATTTGAGTTATAAAATCCATCAATTCATTATTTAAAATTATATTAAATATTTATATTTTAAAGTGATTAAATTATGGGTCGTTATAGGATGGTTTTTACCTTATGATAACCAAATAATTTTAAATAGAAAATCTTATGATATAATAATAAAGTTTAGGGTTTAAAATAAATATATATTACACAGCTGAAATGCTTACGTCTCACATTCTAATAGTTGGGCATAATTAAGTCTGTAAGGCACATATTGGAGAATGGATTTCATCAACGACAAGGCTACTAGGGTTCGCTTGCCACATTACATCTCTAGATAATGTACTGAGGTCGAAAAGCTTTCGACCCTTGCCAACGAAGAGTCGGTTTTCCCTTTAACATTGCATACTAGATCACATCATCCCTCAGGCACCAAGGCCGCAAACAAATGCACCAGGCCTTAGCGCTATTCTTCCTGTGCACACGCATACCAAAATCCATAAATATCGAATCTAGATCGAGAATGATGCTCCTAATGGTAGCGAAGCACATAGCTCTTGTAACGATCTGCCTTTCTTACACCTAAAGACGACACTTAATACATCCTTGGTATTAATGTGCCAATCAACTAAGTATCCGAAAGATAGGTCCTTGAGTAAAAAAAAATAAAGACAAGAGAAAACAAACACAGAATCTCACAATGGCAGGAATATCATATACATCAACATAGAATCACCACAACAAACTGGACATTTAACAACATTTATAAAACGCTATAGAAGTCTTTAATAGCCATTTTAACTACGTTGTGTAACGACATGCCATTATAAGTCTGGAACATACCATAGAAATAGAGGAAACGCTGTAAAAAGCCTGTTTTTAATAGCGTTTTATGGGTGTTATGAATGCATTTTATAGCGTTTATGCAGAAGTGCTAAAAACTTTTCTTAGCGTTTAAATTCTACTGTCAAATATATTTAACTGCGGTTATCTCTTGCTGTCAAATTTATTCTAGCGTTTAATTTATTGTTATGAGTGATCTTTGTACTACGTTTACCATTGTTAAGAACCCTTTTATGACGGTTCAAAAACGTTGTTGAAGTGTACCACTGCATTTTTAAACGCCGTTGACACTTTACACAGCATTTTACAAATGCTACTGTTTATTATTTTTGGATTTTTCCTTCCACATGTTCTATTTCTATGCAACAATCATAATTTATATACCAGTAGAGTTAAGATCAACATGTACATTTCATAAGCAACATAATAAATTAGCCGCGCATTTCATAATCAAACATGTAACATTGCATAATCAAAACACACAATATTCTTACCTCAAAACATATATAATACGTCTATAATATTCATAAACAATGTAAAACAAGTAGCAACTAGTGACCAAAAGTAGTTGTACAAAAAGCATACAAACCAAAATGTAGTTCTGGCATCAGAAATAACTTTGAATCCATAACATGTTGCAGCAATTTTTTGTATCAAAGATACCTATCAACCTGTAAAGTAAAAGTTTAAAATTTTGCAAAATAAATCATTAATACAATAAATACAATCTAAAACATAGCTAATGCAAGCAATAGTAACATGAAATGCAGTATAAAATAAATGAAAAGTGATGGTACTATATATATGATATTATTTATATATTTATAATTTGTATTAATTCGTATACTTATTTAATATATATATATATATATAATTTATTTTGTAATAATGCATGTATAATTTTGTATTATTTGCATATATATAATTCTATGATACGTTTATATTCTTTGGTTTAATGAGTTTATCCATTATTATTATTATTACCACCACTATTACTTGTATGTTATGTGTGTGTATATGCAATTTACAAATATAATTTATATGATTTGTGTGTATATGTATGTATGTATGTGTGTGTATGATATAATATATATGTATCGTTTATATAATATTTATTTATTATATATTAATTCATATTATTTCATATACTTATTATATTAATTCATATATAATTTATATTAATTAGTACGTAAAATTCTATAATAACTTTTTAAGCTTTGGTTAAGTTTATCAAGATATTATTATTACTCCTCGTACTACTACTACTATTACTATTTATAGTATGTGTGTGTGGGTGTACAATTTAAATATATAGTTTATATGATTTACATATAAATATGTAGTTTATATTTATTCATATGCTCATTTATTATATATATATTATAATTATTATATATTAACTCATATATAATTCATTTCTATAATAAGTTAACATGCTATGGTTTAATAAGTTTATCAAGATATTATGATTATTATTCATTCGTACTTCACATAGCATAATTCATACATAGCATAATTAATTCATACATAGTTTAATATATATAATTGATATAATATATACTTGTGTAATTTCAAAGATATAATCTATGTAATATAATTTGTAATAGTATATATTTTCATACATAAACTTAATTGTTTTTCATTAATTTAGTTAATTTTCATAAATTTGGTTAAATTATTATAATATTTAATTAACATAGCTAATTTTGTAAAACTTAGTTAACTTTTATAAAACTTGGTTAACTTTTATAAAAATTAACTAAATCGGTTAATTTTTATAAACTTGGTTATTTTTTAAAAAAATTAGTTAACTTTTAAAAGTTAATTCTTATAAACTTAGTTTTTTTTACAAAATTTAGTTAATTTTTTTAATTTTTTTAAACTTGGCCAATTTTTATAAATTTAATTAACTTGGTTAAAATTTTAAAAAGCTTAGTTAATTTTTATAAATTTATTAACGAACCAATATAACTATGTGCCAATGTCAAGAATTACAACAGGCCTAGGTTAACCTAGGCTAGTTGTTAATTTTGATTTTTTATAAAAAATTATAACAAGATTAAAAAGTAATATTTATGAACAGTTCATAATATAATTTCAATGAACTCACCTAAATTATATAAAAAAAGGTCCGAGCGGAAAATAATAACCCATTATATGTCACACTTATGATTGAGATATATGAATACATTCCAACAAGAAGGGGAAATTCGGTAAATCCCAAAATTAACTCATAAGGTGACAAATTAGATGGGTTAGCCATTTGGTGATTGAGTGGTATATAGAGAACAAACCTAGTAGGTCTAATATATGTAAAAATATGCATTCATCCGTTAAAAACAGTAAGGAATTATACACTTACGTCTGAATATTAAGTCATTCTAGGAATATTATGAATCCTTTAAGTTAATAGGTTTTGTGACTGCTATCAAGGATTTGATCTGCAAATAAAGACAAAGAAGTATAAAGGAAAGAATTTGAAACAGGGATTAGTAAAAAAACTATCAAGGCTAGTTAGTAGGAGAAAGTCGAAAAACAAAAACCTACACTAGCTAAACACGCTAACACAAACAACATATACCTATTGGGCTCCAATGGCACAGTTTCCATCTCCTTAATATATTTAATAATATTGAATTTATGGTAAAGGATTGTTATAATCCAATGTTATTAGTTCTTATATTTGAGCACCAGATACCAGTCAGCCTATCAAATTTAAAGCATTTCAAATATATGCAAAGATCATCATAATGACGAATGAACGAAGGAAGAAATTGACAAATGAAGGTACCTTGAGAAAGATGAGCTGAACCAAATGACAAAAAGCTTGGTTCACAGGATGCATAGATAAGATTGGTTGACAAAAAACAAAGAAACCCTAAATAATGAAAGTTAGAGAGACAAAATACAAAATCATAAGACTGATTGACAAAAAACTACATCAAAAATGTGTTCTGCAAACTCAAAATACATATCTAATTAATTTCTACAATAAGGATAACGCATATTACATAATATAATTTGTTTAATTGAATCAAGGACCTTAAGCCTTGATATTTTTTGCCAGTTGTACTGCATTGTCCAAGAGGGTAACGAAATAAATGAATATAACAAAACCTACCTTTCCAAACTTGTCCTCTGCCAATCGATAAGACGCGCCATGTCTAGTTGTATACAAGGGAAAAAATAATTGTATCTTTAACTTCAAGTATCGTTGTTACTATCAACTTAAAACTGCTTTAAAGATGACCGCACAAGTTGAGAAACACGAACCTTTCATTCGAAACATCTTATAGCAGCAGTTAAGGTAACCAGCAAAATTTATCTTTAACACATCTCAAACCACCATTCTCATACTTTTTGAATTGAATTTATAGGCTTATTTTTCATTCTAGAAGTTTTAGAAAAATGTTTAAATCTACCACATCTGCATACTCAGGATCATAGTCAATGTCAAATAATTTGTGAAAATTATATTCAAAATTTAATGCGAAATAAATGAAGAAGAAGAGGAAGTGTTGTAAAGGGAGGCGGTAAGTCAAATCCACTTGTTGTACTATACACTGACATAATTTAGAAATAGTTAATGTTGGATGCTAGGGTGAAGAAATACAAAAAATAACAATTTAAGAAGAAACTGAAATGTAGTGATAGAAGCATTACTTCTTGATGCAGCGCGAGATAAAAATCGCTTACATTAAGTCGTGCAACCTTGCTCCTCCTCCTCCTGCTGTCGCGAACAAGCCGAAACCCTAAATCACGAAGTTTCCTTATGTCGCTCCAATTTCTTGAATCGCGCTTCCACCATAGGCCGCTCCGCAAGTTTCTGTAAGTCGAATTCCGACCTAACCCTAAGTCGCGAAGTGAATCGCGAGATGCTCCAGAAGGTCGCGAACGACCTATGCCCTCCTCCTCCTTAGGTCGCGAACAACCTATGCCATCTCCAGTTAAATCGCGAGCTCCTGAAATTTTAGGTCGCTCAATAGCGAGCTACGACCTAACTAGCCACGACCTAACAGTAAGTCGCTCCAGAATCTTTAAGTCGCTCCTAATGCAAAGAAGCTTAGGTCGCGAAGAAGCTTAGGTCGCTCAGAATTCCTATACTGCTGATTGCTAGGTCGCGAAGCTTATGGCGTTCAAGATGTTAAGTCGCGAAGAAGCTTAAGTAGCGGCCGATTTTTTATGTCGTTTTTTTAAGTCGCATTATTTTGTTAAGTCGTTTGTGATGTATATTGTTAAGTCGTTTGTTGTTTTGCGTAACTCGTGTCTTGTTAAGTCGGGTATGTTGATAAGTCGTAAGTCATATTGTTTAAGTCGTTGCTGTTGATTTTTAAGTCGCATACGGCTGTGTGTGTTGTAAGTCGTTGTACAGTTTGTGTTGTAACTTGTTAAGTCGGGTGTGTTATATTTTCCCTATAAATAGGGATGTGTTGTCATTTGTAAAAGTGGTTGTTGAATTTTGAAATAAAATTTGGTTTGTGCTTCTTGCCTCCATTAAAATTGGTAGTTGAGTGTTATCTCATATCTCCACTTTCGGCATTCGAGTGCGCTCGAATCAACGATTGTTGGAGCCAATTCATGGAATCAAGTGCGCTTGATCAACGTTCGAAGAATTGTAGATCTTCTCTCACGGCATCGTACGCGATCAACGTGTAGAAGATTGCTAGAATCCGGTATCTTCGTGATCAACGGATTTGGGCATTTGGGTATTCTTAAATTCACTGATTTATCATCGGTTCACCGATTATTTCCGCTAATCATGTGAGATCCTGGACGGATTTGATTTACATCGTCGAATTCGCTTCCTAGGCTGCGTTAGTTTGGTATCAAAGCAAGGAAACGAACTTTTTCAAGTTCATTGGATTTCAAGTTTGCGTGATTTGAAGTTTGTGGAATTCGAATGTGAGTTTGCTTGTCCTTTTGCGTTCGTGAAGATTCAAACAAGTTGGAAGTTTTGATTCTGAAAGTTTTGGATCAAAGTGGGAAAGTTGTACAGAGCTAGAAGCGAGCTTGTTCAAGTTGGTGCGAGATTTGTTCAAGTCGTGAGCTAGGAGTTTGTGCGTAGATTCTGCATCATTGAAAGTTGCGCTAGTTGAAGTGTTCATTTTGAAGATTCCAACAAGTTGGTGAAGTTTGATTTGAGATTTTTTTTAAATCGAAGCGAAGTGTGAAGTTTCGAGATTTGAAGTTTTTGAGTTCGAATTGAGTTGTTTGTTCATTTGGGTGTTCGTGAGATTTCAAACAAGTAGGGGAGTTTTGATTCGAGAATTTTTTTGGATCAAAGTGAAGTTCGTGTTTAGATCTGTTGAAGATTTGATCATGCCTCCGAGACGTATTAACCGTCATCATAATGTTGCAAATTTGTATGGGAGAGAAGACGCTGAACGGATGGAACAACGCATCGATGAAAGGTTCAGTAAGGGTTTCGAGAGAGTGGAGAGAATGATGACTGACATGAATCGAAATCAAAGGAGAGTGTCGCCACATTATGATAGAACAAGGAGAGAACCATCCTTGTCGATAAATCGATATCGTGGATTTCGAGACAATCATGATTATCGGAATGAAGAAAGAAGAGCTTATCGTGGTTACGAGCATGAGCCATATTGTGATTATGAAAGATGTCGAGTAGAGGAAAGAAGAAGTAGAGAGGACGTGCATGGTCATAGAAGAGTCAATGTTCAAAATCGACATCGAAGCTCATCTAAGTTTGAAGAAGATAGTTATGGTGATAGTGTTCACTTTCGGTATCCAGGTCAAGGGCAAAATCAATATAGGAATGTTAAAGAGAGTGGTCATACACGGGAGTCAAGGATGAACACATAAATTCCAAAATTCCGAGGTGGTCTACAAGTAGAGGAATTCTTTGATTGGTTATCAAAGGTTGAAAAGATTTTTAAACTCAACAACGTGTCTGAAGATTGTCAAGTTAAGTTAGTTGCTACAAGATTGAGAGGAAGAGCTATGGATTGGTGGCAACAAACTAAATCAACCAGAGAGAGAATGGGGAAATCCAAAGTTGTCACGTGGGATAAGATGAAAAGGATGATGAAGGCAAATTTCTTACCCTACAATTATCAAGCTCGTATGAACCAACAGTTGCAGAAATTGAGTCAAGGGAGTCGAGGAAAGGGTGTGGTTACAAGCCCCAGCAATCATAATAAAGGTGTTAATTGCAGTATAAATGTTTCTAAGAGAGTCAACGAACCAGTTCTACATGGAATCACTAAGACAAATGTTGATGACCGAATTAAGCGCTATCATTATCAGGAGTCTGGCCATAGAAGTATTGAATGTACGGAGTCCAAGAAGAAAACCTTAGTTGTAAAAGAATGTGAAAACGAGGATGTGGATGATTCTATTGAAAGCGAGCCAGAAAAGGAAGAGGAACCGACTAGTCCATTATCTTTCAACGAAAGTGTTGAAGAAGCGGAAGGTAGTGCAGAATCGTTGGTTAGGTATGAGGCAAGTGAAGAGCTTACAACTCCTGAGGAGGTTAAACCAATGTTAGAAGAGTTCGAAGAGGTCGGTCCTACAGAATCGTTCGAAGAATTACCACCGAAGTTTGACAACAAAGATGAAGAGGTCGAGTTAGAGAACGATGAATGTAATTTGTTGATGGGATCTTATTCAACGTCAAAGTATGTGGATGTAGAAGTTGATTACTCTTCACCGCCAAATATTGATGTCGATAGTATGGAAGAAGAAATTGTGTTCGGAGTTGAGGGAAATAACTTAATGATGGAGGATTCTTGCTTAACACCTGAGCTTATGGATGAGAGCCAGCCAAGTGTAAATTCCTTAGTTTCCAAAAAGCCCGAACAAAGTGAAAGTGAAAAGAAGAGAAGGCTAAATCAGATAGTTTATTATCTCTGAAAGAGTTCGTCAATAAAATGAAAGATAGTGATGAATTATCAATGTTGACTGAATCTGGAGAAAGTTCTGATTTTGAGAATCCGAAAGAGGTTGAAGTATTTGAAGAGTTTGAAGATGAGATTTCTGAGGAACTGCCTAAAGAAACTAGTCTTGTATTTTTGGAAGAGTCTGTTGAAAGGGTGAAAATTAGTAATGAATTGTTTGTGTTAACCAGGCAAGGAACGAGTAAAGATCTTGAGGGTTTTGAGGAAGTTGAATCAGAATTCGACGAGTCTGAAGTCGAATATTCTGAAGAATTATCCAAATAGTTACCACCACTACAGGACATTCAACATCAAACTGAACTAGTGCCAAATGCTAGTTTACTGCGGGGATTGTATGATCTTGTGAATCTGAAAGAACAGGAAGAGTGGAAAAGACAGGAGGAAGAGAATGATTATCAGTTGGAGTTGCCTGATCATGTCTATACTGCTGACATTGTCAACGTCAACTGCTTGGAACCGTTTCATGAAAATAAACATGTCAAAGAAGAAGCGAGTGGGAATTCATTTCAGTCAGGGGAAATTGTTGCAACCCATCAAGGGAAGATTCTAAATGATGATACACCTAAACGAGATAAGGAAAGACAAGAATCTGGGCATGAGTCATCACACTTCTTCAGTCGTAACTTCCTAAATTGCTCCGCGATTTTAAACTTCCTTATATCGTCTCGCATTTTCGTCACGTTTTGGTTCTATATCACACCTTCATATTGGCACAAGCATCATGAGGTCATCTCCCTCAGATCACTTCCTTATGCTGCCTGCCTAATGCCATGTCTGCTTATTGCCATGCGTTCCTTATGTCGAGCCACATCATCAAAGAGTCAAGACAAGATCAATCTCAAAAGTGGTTATCACCAGAGCCGCATCAGACCAGATAATGAATGGAAGACAACGTCTCGAAGAAGGAAAAAGTGTGAATTCGGGACGAATTCTTTTTAACCAGGGGAGGATGATGCAGCGCGAGATAAAAATCGCTTACATTAAGTCGTGCAACCTTGCTCCTCCTCCTCCTGCTGTCGCGAACAAGCCGAAACCCTAAATCGCGAAGTTTCCTTATGTCGCTCCAGTTTCTTGAATCGCGCTTCCACCATAGGTCGCTCCGCAAGTTTCTGTAAGTCGAATTCCGACCTAACCCTAAGTCGCAAAGTGAATCGCGAGATGCTCCAGAAGGTCGCGAACGACCTATGCCTTCCTCCTCCTTAGGTCGCGAACGACCTATGCCATCTCCAGTTAAATCGCGAGCTCCTGAAACTTTAGGTCGCTCAATAGTGAGCTACGACCTAACTAGCCACGACCTAACAGTAAGTCGCTCCATAATCTTTAAGTCGCTCCTGATGCATAAACAGCGACCTAGCCATAACATACATTCAACTCGGTGCAACCATCGCCACTTACGTAGAAGAAAAAAGGGATATCAGTGGGAGTAACCGGAATGGTATAACCAAGAGACACCAGGTAAGTTAACTGAATACATCATGCCATAAATGTTTTGCTCGATGATAAACTTCAGTGTATTGTTAGAATTGTAAATATCATTTTCTGATCTATGGTTCAAAATATATCAGTGGGAGTAACCAGAAGTTCAATTACTGGTGAAAGTGATAATGCATTATAGTCATTTTCAAATATTCATGTTATTATTTCCACCTTCTCTACTAATTAGTCATCTAACTTTTCTGTTTCTTCTTCAAAATTTTCATATTCTCCATGACATGAAGTTAGAATAAATGTTTTTAAGAACAATTTCAATCAAATTATATATTATTTTAAATCTGAAATACAGTTATTGATTAGCATGATCAGTTGTGCACTCTCCCACTTCACTCAGGTGTTATTCCATATCGGTAAAAAGGATTAAAATGCAACCAATTATACTTTATAGCCAATAAATTAGTTGCAATGGAACCTTACTTTGTAAATTGAAGACATATATGTGCATATGCTTCAACTATATTCTATATTATGTATGTTGGAAAAAAATCCAACAAGTGAATTATAAATAAAGTAACAAATGCATACCCAACAAGTCAATTATGAATAAATAATGAAAAAGTAACAAACTTTGTAGAATTGTAGGTGCACCTTTATCATTGTCCAGTGCTACAACTTGACCGATACCTTCAGTTTCTCAAGCATATTGAGTTGCTCTTAGACTAGATGCAGCTAAAGCCTAAAAAATAATAACAGGCATTTTAACTAAATAACTTAGATAAATAATCAAATGTAGTGAAGTCTAATTATAGAAATACAGGGAAAAGTGAAGAAAATCGAAAAATAATAACAGCAATTCACAATTCAATTTTTTGTACATGTAAAAGTAGCATAGAAAGCAATCAAACCCTTGAAATACTTGTTTGATACTAAGTTGTTTTTAAAGAAAAAACAGAAGGACGTACTCTTTGCATTAGTATTCGATCAATATAAAAACAATATTATTTAGTTGGATTCACTTGATTTGAAAACGAGCATTTCATGAATGGCAAGTAACCGACTACTATTTATACTTTATCATTTCTCTTGCCATTGTCATCTATTTTTCTAGTGATAAATCTTTCAAAAAAAATACAAATAAACTACTACCATTGAATGCATAACATTCATCCAGTAATATATTATCACAGTTCATGTACCCAAAGCTAGTAAAATTAGAAAACTAGAGATACCATATCCCACCATCATCTAATCCTGGGTGCATATTTTTATTTAGGAAGTCGATTAATTATCAAGTCCATGCAATTTTCATGAGTAGTGATATAATAATATGAGAGAAAATATAAAGTAATTTTCAGGTCCATATAAGACTAGTGGTTAAATTTTGCTGTCAATATTGTATTGTTGTCTGTGAGAACTATATATGCAACTATGCACTCAGTTGTTTCTATTTTTTCAAAAAATGACAGGACAAAGCCTACTGTCAAAGCATCTCTAGTAGAATGCCTATTTGCAGTATGGGGAACCCTTAAATAAATGGGAATACCTCCCACTTCGGCTTCAAAAATGCATGAAATTTCAGTGTAAACTTTCCAAACTTTTTTATATAATTTATGTCTTTAGAGATATACGTTTTATGACCATTAGAGATTAGGCAGAGGAAACCTTTTATACTTTATTTAGAAAGCTAGGTTTAATTGTCCTAGCTACGACTACAAATGCCACTCATACAAGCATTGGCATCTTCAGTTACCTACTCAGTATGAACCTCCACACTCTCTAAAATAAAATTTCCTATCTAGACATAGCATTTCATATAACCAGAAGTACTGACCAGTATAGGAAAGAAATAAAAAGTGAAACTGAGCAAGAAAGTACCTCAAGAACAATGCTAGGAAAACTACATACAAAAAGCATATTGTTATCTTTGATAACCTAAGAACAAGGTCCCACTACAGTAGGTGATTTCTTAGAATGAACAACGTCTTCTTATCGAATATACAAACAAACAATTTAAAAGCTACAAATGCCTAAGCAGAGATCTATAATACACACATGCACACATGCTGGCATATATATGCACAAATGTTTAGTTGAAGATGATGAAGGATATGAATTCCCATGTGATGGAAAACATTCATAATTCACTCTCTTTCGGAAACTCTCAAGCCAAAGAGTATTTTAAAATATACTACAACTGCATTTATGAGAAAGAAAAATTGGTAAAAAATTTATAGCACTACCATCAAGGGGCCAAAAGATGGGCCAGGGTTTCTTGATATAAAAATACTCAACATTATGTGAAAACCATTTCACCTGGAAAATTAGTTTCATTGAAAGGAATAGGCCAATGCTTCCTTGGTTATTTACATTTATTTTGTACTATAGCTTTGAGAAACATGATGGTGATTCACCTTTCTCAATGTTAGGAAACAAAAATTACTAACTAGGCAACAGTTCATAAATCATGATAAATGCTACATTCAATGTATTAGATCGTCTACATAATACAATACTATATAACCAAGGTTTAATTGTTCTTATGATCAATGATGCCAAGAATTAAGCTAGTAATCTACCTTGGAGACTGTACCACTGTTTCGCTATGTAATTTGGCTTCCAATGTGCTCTCTGCCATAATAGCCCTTTTCTCCATTTCTGCAAGCGAAGACATTGCTTCTTCATACTTTTCCTGCAAAAATTTTGGAAATGGGGATAAATCCATATAACTCAACTAGAAAACACAAGCTAGAAATTATATCAGTACGCATCACATGGGAATCAACGGGGACGTCTGCCCCCATCAAATAGCTTACAAGCAACATAAAGAAAAAATAGGGTTCCAATAAACTATTATACAGATAAAAAATAACTAGAAGATGAAGAAACTATGAAACTAACCGTTTTGAAGATGATGAATTCGCATGGCATATATTCTATTTTATACAGCAAGAATTTAAACTAAAGAAGAAAAAATAGATGAAGAAGATAAAAAATAAATAAAATACCCATTTTGAAAAAAGGAGGTTGAAGATTAGTGTACAGAAGTTCAAAAGGTGAAAGATGATATATTTTTATTGTTGCGACCAATAGAAGCTAGGATTCCATGATTGGTGGAGTAAAATAACTAGTGTTCTTAAGGTTGTTAAGTGAGCGGCCGACTTATTGGATTCACTGATGGAGCTCTGAGTGTATAAGAAATTCAGGTTGTAGAAGAAGAAAAGAAATTTTAGGGTCCTTTGATTTTTGGGGAAGAGATAACTGTGAAGTTAAAATAAGAGGCCAACTTATTGGATTAACCCGCCTTTCTAAATTTTTAGCGGCAACGATAAATTGTTTTCTTCCGAGTTGGTTCAAACAGCAGTTGCCTAAAAAACGCTGATAACAATTGTCGTTACCGAGTCATTTTCTTGTAGTGAATAGTACATGCAGTTACTTCTAAAATATCACATCAGAGTTTCAACAAGTGCTACTCAATCAAGGACAGTCATAACCATCTATCCACATAATTCTAATTCATAATATACAAACACAGCGGTATTAGATATACAACTAGGTAAGGATGAAGACTTATGCTCCATGCTCCTGTCCAAAATACTCCAAGAAAGCCAGACTACTTGGCTACTCCTAAAATTTTAGTACCCAAGAGTGTAGGGGAAAGAAGGAAAGACACTCTGGGTCAGACATGGGTCTGGTGTGAATAAAACATGAATTATAACTTTGTAAAATCCTCCAAAACAAAGGTTTCTCGTAAGACCACCCCATACATAAACACGAACGGGTTTTTACCTTATGATAACCAAACATTTCTATATAAGATCTTGAGGTATTATCATAATGCTTAGGGTTTAAAATAAATATGGAATCATAGTTGAAAATTGTTACATTAATTAAATTCCCGCATAATAGGTATACAACTAAGTCCATAAAGGAACGTGACGACTATCCATTTTGGATGAATTAAGTCGACAATAAAGCACACATATCTAACTCAAATAGTCCAAAATTATCAATGAGGTTTATAAAGAAAATGAGAAGAAAAGAGAACAATACACAGAATCTCACGGCGGAATGATAAAAATATAATAATTACTTAAACAGTTCATGAAACTGTTTTACAACATACATTTAATTTCATTTTATAATAATCAGAGTTATACATTTAACAAACAAAACAAATAATGCAGTGGAATAATATTGATAAATATGGTCTTCCAAACTCCATCTTCATCTTGAAGAACAAACATCTTCGTAACACTAAACGACTCAGGCTGACCTGAGCATAAAGAAAAACAATATACTCAAGTCGGACTATACATTCTTATGTAAATAAATTCAAATCAAGAAACAAGGGTGTCATGACTGAAGAGATGTTACATGATTTTCCATCTCTTAAGGATCTGTTAACTATCTATATGTAGCAAAATATGCTATATATGTAATATTTATCAGTAATATAAAGTATTAAAATAGCGTTAAGACTTTACATTAATCCCCCTTTACACATTTTTAAGCATGCAGTCTATGTAGGTCCTGTAACACCTTCAGTAACACTGGTAGCTGTCAACGAGTCAACTATATGTAGGATCGATTTCACCCTAGAGGAGGGGTGAATAGGGTGATACTATTAATTATAAAAATTTAATGCGGAAGTATATAAAATAATTGCAGCACTGATAATAGCAGAATAATAGCAGCACAGATAATAGCAGAATATTAAAAACAGAAATAGAACAACACAGATTTACCCAGCTTCGACAAAACCCTGCCTATGTGCTGCTCCCAAGGTTTCTACTAGAAATTAAGTAGTCAGACGCTTACACACGTAAACTCGCAACACCCGCTATCGACTAACCTAACTCTATGCTCAAAACCCTGCAACAACTCAGCCACTGAGTTGCGAATTCTCGAACTACACCACCGTAGTTCATCCCTTAGTCACACGATTAGATATTACAAAAGTTTAAAAGTAAATTACAAATAAAAACAATTTAAAAACAAAAACCCTAATTTATAAACTAAAACCCAAGTTATATTTAACTATAACCGGCCCAACAAAAATATAAAGAAATCTCCCTTTTATTTCCTTAGCCCGTGTCCTTCTGTTTCTTCGTTCGTTCCTCTTTCTGTTTTAGGGTTTCGTGATAATCTTAGAAGCCGCCGCATTCAGTTGTTGATTGAATGATGCTTCGGATGCTTTCTTCGATTGATTAGTTGGCTGCTTCAAATTGTCGAGATTGAATGATGTTTTGAAGTGGTACGTTTGTCCCCTTTTCGATTTATATTATACTCGACTTGATTCGAGTTCTGGATTGATGCTTGCTCTCTGATTTTTTGCTTTGAACTCGAATAATTTTTCCATGTCGATGATGATATGGGTTATATAGGGTTTAATTCCCTTAATTTCTATTCGAATATATTTATTTGAATTCGTCAATTAATATGCTTGGCCGTTCGATTTAACTTGAATGTGGTGATTAATCTTGACTTGTTCAATTCATATATTTTTCTGTCTTGGTCACCACGGCTTGTGTTTGCTTTGACGATGTTGATTTATCTTGAATTGTTCATTCTACTTGCGATATTATCTGGACTCGTTCATAAGTGTTTTCATCTGGCTTTGATTCTGATTTGTTCGAACTTGCTACCACCTAGGTCACCACAGCTTTGACTTTAAAATCTGACATGTTTAGAAATTCCTGCGACATATTCTTTGCATTGAATTGATCTGGTGGTGTGCACTTTTGTATTCACTGGCATAACTTTGCATTTTCTTCGGGTTGCACTGCATATTCCAGTGTGCCTCTGTTCAGTGTCATTGTCTGGATGTTGTAAATCACTATATTGAGCTTTGCTACCTTCTTTCTTGTATCTGGTCTCGGCCATTTGATTCATGTGTACATATATGCATCGAGTTATGTGTTCACTTGGTAGCTGGTTGAACCTGTTGTTTTGGTCGAGTCTGGAGCTTGTTTGTTGGACTGGGTTCACTTGTTATCTTGTCATTCGGTTCACCCCAGAACAGTTTTGTCCATTGCATATGCCATTTTATTTTCTGCTTCACTGCAATCATATTGTCACTGTATATGTATACATGTTGTTTACTCATGTATATATGTATGCTTATGATTTTGCTTGAAGTCTGTAGCTTGTCATCTTTACCATGTCTGATTATGTATGCTGTTTTGTTCTTGTTTGCTACCTGGTCGACATGTATATTGATGTCACCTCTGGTCTTGGTTCTTGTGCATAGCATATTAAACTGGTCTGGTTGTTACTTAGAGTTGGTTCATTGAGCCAGCTTATGCACCCTGCTGTATACATGTTGACATTGCATATGTACTGGGTTGTAATTCACTGTATTGAGTTTTTGTTTGCATCGAGTACATGTCTACATGCTTCACTGCATCCCATATTATTACTGCATATATATATGTCTGAACTCTTAAGTCTGGTGGATGCTTTGCATTCACGACTCCACTGTCTTGACTTGTGCTTGACCATATACATGCTTCGAACCTCTGTTTCACTGGTAGTTGTTTTGCACTGAGCTGTTGTGCACTGACTTGAGTTATTCATGTGTACACAATTGTGTTTTTGGTTGAGGCTTGTTCCAGTCATTAATGATGTGCACTGACTTGAATTTTATTCATGTGTACACAATTGTGTTTTTGGTCGAGGCTTGTTCCATTCATTAAAACTTGACCATTTTATTTTTGTTTTTGTATTGCACCTGAGTTGAACCTTGCTTTGGCTCAAGTTTGACCTTATGCTCATGTCGTGACTTTATTTGTATTGCACTTGAGTTGAATCTAGCCTCAGCTCGGGTTTGACCTTGTGCTCACCTGTCCCTGCAGATTTATCAAGTGTATATCGGTGTGCACGGCCTTGTGGCATGTACAGTGATACACTGTGCATGTCACAGGTTGTTCGTGTATGATGAATTCAAAATTAAATGATGACGAACAACCCAAATAACTGAGGCAAATACTATTTTTAAAACACATTTTATTTTACACTGCACAAATATTTCTTTTTCAATTTTATTGCGTCAGTGTTTATTTTGCAGATAATTCAGATGTTGGATTCAATTTGGAATAGAGTTAAAGATAAATACGAGTGAATGAGTGATATGTAGTGAGGTGCAAATGTAAATTGAAAATTGTGATGTAATCGAATTTGTATTGTAATTGAAATTGTGTATATATAGTGAGAGCTCAAATTTGTACTATTCAAAATTGTAATAAATATTTGTTTGAATAAAATATCCGTTTGAATTTAAATTTTGTGTTATTTACTATTCAGCAAATATTTATTTAATTATGTGAAAAAAATAAAATAGTGCATTAACAAATACATTTAAATGAATATATATATATATATTTATTATCATCAAACAAAAATCATATACTAGCATATTCAACAATCTCCCCCTTTTGATGATAACAAACATATATTTAAGATTTTGAATTTACTAAATGTATTTGATCATTCAATTTTGCTCCCCCTATTTGAATGCTCCCTCTCTACACAAGGCTCTCCTTCATATATGCATGAAAATAAATAAAACTATGCAAATGAACCTAGATGCAAATAAAAAATGTAAAATAAAATATTTGACCTTTATTTGCCAAAATCTTAACTTTTCTCTCCCTCTTTTGTTATCAGCAAAAGAGTAATAGTGTTAAAAAAATAGAGATAAAGTGATAGACATTAATACAACATTATACCTAATCGAGTATAAATATTAAATTTCAATAAAAATTCAAACAAAAATCATAAATACTCTGTTAGGCGCATATTCCACTTTAGAGTAATAGGGATGATGTAAAACCATATAGCTGTGTCTATTTGTGGTATATTTATATCAAGAATTTGAATATCTACTAACCATGCATAACCATTAGGACTTTTAAATGAGATTAGTAGTATTCCCAATTTTTAAAAAATGAATTCAAGTATCTTCTAACCACGCATAACCGTGAGGACTTTTAAATTTGATTAGAATCAACTTGTCTATTTAATAATCAATTTTGATATGCATTCCATACATGCATAACCGTGAGGACTTTTAAATGAGCATGAAAGCACATAATCAAAAATTCCAAGTAATTCACCCATGCATAACCTTGAGGACTTTTAAATGAGAGTGAATACTTTGGATGATTTTTATTGTTAAAAATAAGATAAAATGAAAAATGAATAATTTCCCGTTTAAAATACCACATATTGACATACTATATTGGATTTTGATGAGTGATGGTCGTTAGAAATATGATAGAAATAGAGATGGTCATGGAATTTTTACCCATCAAAAGTTATTATAAATCTTGTTTAAATTTCTAAAGAAATTTACTAAATATACTGTCTCAAGTTATAATATATGATTAATATCAACACTCATCACTTTTTCAATCACTATTTATCTTTTTGATAATCAGTAGGGAGTCGGATTAGTTATTGTAGTCATTTAAGATCAAATCCAAAAATAATCAAATTTTCTAAAATGATTTGAAACAAGGTCAACGGAAATGATTTTCTGGAAGGGGTTTTATAAGAAAAAAATGTCTGCTAATTAAAAATTAGTTGAAATGAAAAAAATATGCAGATATTTTCTTTGAAACCGATGCAACTACTGAATGTCTCAACATAAATCACGTTCCACTAGTAATTTTTCTATCAACTAGATTACCAGTGTAATCTGCATCCGAATTTTCCTTTGACTCAAGATTATCATTAGTTGGATGTTATAGACCAGACCGTGGAGTGTGCAACAAATACCTTAAAATCCCTTTTAACAGCTTTTAAATGAAATTCTTTTGAATTTGAATTGAAACCGTGCAAATTACAAACAGTGAACATAGTGTCAGATCCAGAAGCAGTAAGATAAGCAAATATATCCACGTGTATCTAGAATAATTATCATTCAATAAAACACCATCATTAATCCAAACAAATCTATATGAAGTAGTTCAAAGACTCTAGAGATCTTTAAAGTGTTTTTGGCATAAAAGAATAATTGGCCAACAATTTGAATCAATCAGAATCAAAAACATCATTTATTTCTTTATCACAACACTGGCTGAATTAAATCAAGTTATGGTGCAGATTTTCACATTTAATAAATCGTTTAAGATAATTGTACCGTAACCTATTTTACCTTTGTCGATAATTTTTCGTTATTGCCCATTGTGATTCTGCCACCTTTATACTAGGCTAAGGAACTTTGATTTATTATTCCAATCCCTGTTATTAATTACATACAGACCAATGTCATTCGATTATATTCTAATATATGTTACCCTTTTATCTTATTGCACTCTGTGTCAATAATAAGAATTCAAATTAAGATCATAAAATTATCATCTAATACAAGTTAACATAAGTAAAAAAAAATCTTAATAATTCTATTCAAAAAATTTATTTAATTCAATATTTTTGAAATGGTTAAAAATATGGGTCGTTACAATCTTCCCTACTCAAAACTTTTGGTCCTCGAAAAGGAACGAAATAAAAAAACCGACATTCTGATATATTTTACCAAAACAGTAAACTTATAAAACATTTAAACTTACTCACATAGTTTTACTATAAATTTGAAAATAATCAGAACTTTTTTTTTCAAATACTTTTATATATGCTTAATGCCTTGACTGGTTTATTATACATTTCTCACTTCGAGACATGAAAATGAAAGCCGATGATGCAGCAATCATCACCAGAATTATTTTTAAGTGACAAAAGTGAGATCCTTTAATATTAATAGTCCCTTGAGGGATGTTATATCTATCCTTATTCTTATAGAATTTAGTCCATACGTTAAGCTAGACGTATGCCTGAAACCTCTAAGTACTTGGTAGACCAGTTTAACACCAAAATAGATATCCAAACAAAATTTCCAAACATATCACATTATAAATAATAAATTTCCAAATCATTTTTCCAAACCACAAAATTTCCAAATGGAATTTTTTATATAACTCTTATAATATCTCTAAATTATACACTTGGAAAAAAGCTTATATAAATCTCATTTATGCTAAATCAATAATCTCTAAAATTTGAATACCTTATAAAAATTCATTTGTAAAATTCCTTACTTCATGTAAGATATATATGTGATATCATTTAAATATCCACCTTAGACATCATTATAATTATAGGTAAAATATTTGAAAATAATTATTAACATCATTACTTATATGTAGGAAGAGGGCTATTTAAGTTATTAAATATATTGTTTGGCAATTTGAGCAAAATTCTTTTAAGAGAGGGGAAGGATATAACGACCCGGAATTTCATCACAACAATCAACAGAGAAACAAACCAATCATTTAACATTATTCAAGAAATTTAATGACTAATCAAACTTGACATCTGTTCAGGTTCACAGCCTTGTGGATTGCTCAAAGATAGAGGTGACTTCCTAAGTGCACCGTTACACTTATCAGCCTTTGGTTATTACTCGGTAGATAAATTAAGCTATCTCAAAACAAACTGAAAGTTACTCCCCATATATATATCCTAATATTTATTCAAGATAGAATCAACTTACAATAAAATTAGAAATCATACAAAGTAATGTCCATAAGAATAAGTTTTATAGGATTTTCTTAACACATATTTGAATCTTACCTAGCTTACACTTCAATTTCATTCTTTTAAATTTACAGTTTAATTTTTTATTTTCTTGCAAGCTTACACTTAATAATTCAAAAGTTTACACTTAGCTTTAATGTTTACACTTTTTACTTTTACCCTTTTAATTTTAAAGTTTACATTATAGTTTTTTTTCCTTTCAAGTTTACTATTTAAATCTTGAGCTTTACACTTTTAATTAAAAATATTTCAAACCATGTTTTATAAACCATACCATATAAATCATATTTACAAAAAATATTTATCTTTCACAAATGAAATTACCATAAATATTTCTTAAACTCATTTATTTTCTATAAATAAATAACTACATATCCTTTCTAAAGTGTAATTAATATTTCCATAAATATTATACTTAGGATGAAATTAAAATTTTCAGAAACATCATATCTATGAAATGAAATTAATATTATACTTATAAAATTAAATTATTATTTTCACAAATATTTTCATATTTCTAATTTTTGAGAAAACTTGTCAATTTAGGAGTACTTCCTTTCTAGAATTCATATAAAAAAATCTTTAAAAAAATTCAAAGATAAATGTAACGACCCGCCACTCATTCCACAGATTGGCGCGTCGTTTTGAAGAAAAGAAAGAGGTGAGAAAGTAGAAAAGAAGAGAAGAAAGAAAGAACAACAACAGAATCTCAACAGCGGAACGAATAAATTATATTAATAACAAAAGTATTACATAATATACAACGACTATCAGAGTTACACAGATTATACAACACATACTAGACAGTTATAAACATCTGTCTAGTTATTACAACTCAACACAAAACTCTATTCAGAGATTAACACAGCGGAACTACTATCTATATCTACAACGCCGAAGCCTCCTGCTCCATTGCTCCTCCAGATAACTCATCAAAGCTAACCTGAATCCCTTGGCTACTCGTAAAAATTTGAGTACCCAAGAGTTTATAAAACAGAAATAAACAACTTGGGTCAGACATGGGTCTGGTGTGAGTAACAGGTTAAACTTGTTTAACTTCAAAAACCATTTCGAAAGAAAAGGTATCACGTAAGACTCCCCACAAATAAACATGGGTAAGTTTTTTACCTTACGCTAACCAAAACATTTGATAGGAAATTCGATTGTATTATAATAGGTCTAGGGTTTTCAAATAAATATGAAATAGCTGAAATTGTTACATTATTAAATTCCAGCATACATAAGTATACAATTAAGTCCGTTATCACTTATTGGAAGTTGGGTTTCCATACAATGGCAGGGCTACCGGGGTACCGCCCGTCACAGTACGTGGCCTAGATCACCGTACCGAGGATCACTCCCAATCCCCTACAACACAAGGCCGGAACATCCCTTACTGGATAATTCCCGCACAAGATATCCCAGCAGTTGTTGCAATTCAACTGCCCACTCAATCGAATAATAAGAAGGGACCTCTAGACAGGGATAATCTTGTCCTACTTGGGTGCTACCCACTAACCTTGCTGCACCTCCCCTGTTTTAGCCATTCCCGGTTTGATGAGGCTTGAGGCTATGATTACCTTTAATCAAGACATCACTTAGAATGCTCATCGTCCACCTGACGATGTTCTGAAAGCATTCAATCCATACAAGTTCGTTCCGGGTTCGAACGAAACCGAAGGCATTATCTCGTTACACTCGTATTGGAATCACCCTCAGAGTTAACGACAATAACCCTTGCACTCTGAATCTTCATCTTCACTTGAGATTCACGACCTATCGTTAATTTGGATCGATGTGGTATTCGGGTCTCCAGACCTGGAATTCCGGTATACGGAAACCCGATCCCGGTCTCATCGAAATCCAAAGCGTATCTTTTAAGGCCAAGTTGTTTTAAAGGTTAAAACAATTTAATTCTACTATCTATTAACACACAGATAGATAATTCACAGATTCACAATAGATAATCAACATTATCATTATAAGCAGATAATCCATATCATCATCACTATGCAACCAAAGCATCCAAATCATACAGTATCAATCATCTCATCTCTGAGAAACCATTCAAGGTAAATCAGTATCATTCAATATCCTTAAGCCATGATTTATTAATTACCATCTATAATTAATTTAAAATGAATTAAATTAATTACTTCCATCATTAACCATCTTACTTAAGTCACTATTAATTAATTATTAATTAATTAATCATTCATCAACCAATTATTCATTTTAATTAATCATCCTTGATTGATTACATTTACTTACATTCAAGTAATTAACATTAAATTAATTCACAAATTAATTATTCTTAATTAATTATAGTAATTAACCTTTAATTACTTTATTAATTAATTAACTAAAATTAATTACCTTAATCCTTAATTTATTACATTAATTAATCACTCAGTTATTAATTATTTCTTAATCAATCAATTCTTAATTACATCATTAATTATATTAATTAATGATCCTTAATTACATTTTATCATTACTTAATTACATTAAGTAATTAATCTTTAATTAAACCATAATTTATTAATCACTATTGATTAATCACATTCAGTAATTAACTAACCTTAATTACTTCTTAAAATAAATTAATTATTCCTTAATTAATTTCTTAATTAATCCCTTGATTAATTTCCATTAAGTAATTAACTACCCTTAATTACTTTATTAATTATATCAGTAATTATCCATTAATTACTTTCCTAAGTAATTATACCTTCTTAAATTACATTAAGTAATTATACAAATCATTAAATGATTATCTTAAATTAATTAAACTAAATTAATTAACTTAACTAATCAAAAGAAACTTAATTAATTACAATGAGTAATTAATATCTTAATTACTTCCAGTAAGTAATTATATTTAATTAAACCAATTTCACAAATGATTAATCTTAATTAATTAATCTATTTAATTATCACAATTAATCACATTAATTAATTACTTATTTAACCCAAGTTAATGATCTACATTAACTATTCTTTAATTATTTTTCTTAAATAATTAAACTTTAATTAACCATTATTAATTACAAATTAATTAATTCTAATTACAAATAAATTAATCTCTAATTACTTAATTAATTTAGTACCTAACAATAACTTAATTAATTCTAAATTACTTGATTAATTTATTCCTAACCATTAATTAATAATCTTAACTTATCAAATCTTATCTAATTAATGATCCTTGATTTCAATTTAATTAATCTTTAAATTAATCAACTTACAACCCTTAATTAC
Organism: Allium fistulosum; assembly: GCA_030737815.1. Lineage (NCBI taxonomy): Eukaryota > Viridiplantae > Streptophyta > Magnoliopsida > Asparagales > Amaryllidaceae > Allium > Allium fistulosum. The sequence continues at coordinate 170,637,748 of CM060904.1, forward strand.
CTTTTAAATCTCTTATTAATTTAATGAATTACAAATCATTAATCTTAATTTACTTAAGATAAAAACGTCATACTTATTAATGGCTTAATTATCATTTACAAGCCATTTGAAACCTTTTTGTTTTTAAATTTATCTTAAGTTCCATTTCAAAATAAAAGATTTCAAATAATTACAATTTTAACTTTAACAAACCTTAAACATTCAAATGGTTTTAAAACATTTTTATTTAAAACTTTATTTTATTCCGAAACTAGAATTCAAACCAAACTTGCATCCTGATTTTAATTTAGATTTAAACTTTTGTTTAAATCTTTGCTTTACAATTTAAATTTCAGATTTAAATTTTTAAAACAGGTTGCTTTTAAACCCTGTAACAAAATTTCAATTCCGAGTCTCTTCTATAATGCTTCGAGTTTCCAACCCAATTTCACGAGAACAAACCCGAGCATTCCAGTCCAAAACACCGAGGCACTCAAACAACTTCTACTTCGAGTTCAATGCCTATCTTCCCCGAGTAAATCATTCTACTGCTTCGGCAACTCACTACATCCACTCGAGCAAACCAAACACAAGCCAATCCACATCAGTAAAATCCCATCACCGTGCATATGCACGGCGACTCCAGCCACCATAGATCACCGCTGATGATCGCTACCCATCTGAAACCATCACCACAACCCACCATGAACCCCAAATTCAAGTCAAACCTCCAGAAATCAAAGATCACCCCAAATGCCAAAACCTGGAAACATAATCAAGTTTCCCTTCAAAACCTGTCAACGGCAAAAATCTCGACGCTCCGACCACCTGATTGTCAACCACTCCGGCCACGCCTTCAACTACTCACCAATTATCAATTCCCAAAATATCCTAACACTCGATCAACTACACTACCGAAACGATCGATTCAAATGTCACAGTGAAAAACTAGGGTTTAAAATAAATTTTCAAATCTGCAACCTCTCTGATAAGTTTTATCACCACGAATGATTTTTCTTAGCATCTACTAACACTCATCTATTACCAAGAAGAAACCCGAGCCTCCACAATGCAAAGATCACCAGGAAATGCTTAAAATCCTATTTCAGTTCCAAACCCAACTGCAACTTCAACTTATACCTAAAAATCCTAATTCTTGATTTAAAAATCATGTTTCTGTTAGTACTTTTGATTTATGATACTGAATTTCCAGATTAACATGTTTGGATTTTGATAAAAATCAAAATACACTGATATTTCTTATGTTTCCAGAGACAACAACTAATATTTTAACTTACTTAAAATTTTAAATATTAACTTAAGATAATCAATAGCTTCATTTTTATAAATTTCATTCTATCAGAAACTTAATTAAATGATAAGTATTTTAGTGAAGTTTTGTGCCTGGAAAATCAAAACAGAACTTAAATCTGGGAACAGAGAAGTTTCAGATATTCAAATGTGTACATCATATATCAGGAATTCAACAACATACATACACCAACATACTTATAAATATACACAATGCAATATTTATCACAGCAGTAACATGCAACCAAATACTTAAGTTTTGAAAGTAAAAGTTACTTATCAATTTTAGAATGAAGACAGAGCTTCCAGATTCTTTTGCAAGCAGTACTTATAAACAATATGCACATCAGACATTCACTTAGCAATACATATTTAAATTCAGTCATATAAGCATGCAACCAATTATGATTTAAATTTTAAAAGTTACTCACAGATTTAAAATAGAGACAGGGCTTTTCTGATTTTTGAAAACAGCACTTGAAATCTTTTGAATCCTTAAACTGAAATGCTTTTGCTATTGAAACTTTAAACTTTGAACTTGAATGTTGCTCTGATTTAAATACTTGAGTCTTTTGCATTGCTAAGCTGATTTACTTGCTAGCTGAAATGATTTTGTCTTTTTAAAACAGAGAAGAAATTGCTTCCAGATTTTGAAATGCATTCAGATTGAAGAGAGGTTACAGGTTCTTGATTTCAGGTTGAAGAAAATGGTTTCCAGGTTTTGATTTGCATTCTTGTTTTGAGGAGTGTTTTGATTATAAATTGTTTTTGAAAAGTTTGTTTGAGGAAGTTGATTTCAGATTTTGTTTTTGAGAATAGGACTGAGTTTTAGATTTTTGTTCTGAGATTTTTGGGTTTGAGTTCTTCTTGGTTTTGAATTGAAAAAAAAAAATAGAAAAGAAAATAAAGAGGGGAAACATATGTATTTATAAGTTAAAATGTGATTTATTAAAAAGACACTTGTTATTTATCTTGACATTTGTCACACACACTAATTATCTAAATTACACATGTTATAGGTAGCTTAGGAAAATAACACATGTCATCTTAAGTTAATTAGTTATATTTTAAATGTTAATAAAGATTATTGACTTAATTAATAATTTCTTATGTAAATACATATATGAATTTCTCTTTTAAAGAAAATGTAAATAAACAAATTAAAAGCTTATCCAAATATTTTTAAAATGTTTAATCTTTTAATTTCTATTATAAATCCTATTTCATATTTTAAATCCAAATAAAAATCAAGTTATATATATGCATATATAACTACCATTTAAATTATAACAATTCTATTTTATTTAAAGTCTATTTATATTTATAAAAACAAAGTATTAAAATATCAAATTTGACTATTTAAATAATTTATAAAAGAAATTATAAATTACTTCTATTTTAAATGAATCAATACCATATATAAATTGTATTTATACTTCTATTTTTAATCATATATATCAAATAATATTTGAAAAGAAATAAAACAAATCTTTTATTCAAATTTGAACTTAAGCTAAAAATTTATTTTAACAATTAAACATTTATAATATGTATTTTAAACTATATAGTTATTTATTAAATAACTTTTGAAAAACTTAATATTAAATTAATCATGATTTCCAAATTACCAATATTAGAAATTTGAAAACATAATTTCATTTGTTAAATTCAGACCAACTCATTTATTTATAATATATACAATTATACATATATATTATAAATAGAAAATATTCTATTTAACTTTTAAAAGATAAATCACTAATTAAATATTTATTAAATTAGATTATTAAATTTATTCAATTTTATTAACAAAGATCATCAAATCAATTTAATTTCCAATGCAGATTATTAAATTGATATTGTCCAAATTCCCGGGATATCACATTCCTCCCCCCTTAAAATAATTTCGTCCCCGAAATTTAAACAAAGGTAATTTAATAATCTATTCAATATTTAACAAGCATATATTATCAACCATATGCTAACAACCATAGCAACCAATCATCCAAACAAACAATTCTATTTATCCAGACAAAATTCTGGATAAAATTTCCTCGAGTTTCCCCAAGTATATATATATCGGGACACTCGCTCTACAAACAATCTAAACTACGAAGCTACAGAGTTCCTACTCATCTAGATTTACAAAACTAGACAGAATATCAGACTACAGACGAGTCTGACTCAACAACCAAATCCTCCAGAACTGCTGGTTCCAAAACCAAAGATAGATCAAATACGTACTCCCTCAGAGATACGTAAAACACAACGAATTCCAGTTGTCCAAACTGACAATTCAATCCGGAAGACCAAATACTTATCCAAATCAAAACAAAGAAGAGATCCAAACATAACTCTACTTCACAACTATCAGTAGATTCCAAACTTACTCCTCCCATCCAGAGATACACTCCAAACTGCTTTCGCTGCTCAACTCTGATCTGAAATAGAATGAAAATGCTGATGAAGAACATAAGCATAGACTGGACAACTTATCCCAGAAGAAATGGTTCAACAAATCCATAAAGAATACTCAGATACTCCATCAAAACTTGAGCTGCTTCACACACTTTATCTCTAGGAAACATTCTTCCACTAGACTGAACTACTGGTATCACTTCTGGAATCCCGTCGATAAGAAAACTCATTTCCAGATGCGGACAACTTCTGACTTCATTGAAAACATCCAGAAATCAAAGATCACTCAAACTATCGCAAGTCACTTTTGCGATCAACCCAGTCCAGTATCCAAAGATACTATTCTCTCTTAACAAATCAGAATAGCTTACACTTATCTATCCAATTCATCGAAGAAATGGATATACTCTGCTACTTCTGAACTCCATCTTCAGAAAACTGCTCAGCCAGAAAACTTCCTGCTAATACACAAAACACTCTGAACTGCACTGCTGCCACAGATGCCAAGGACTTCCTAATCCAAAGCTCTTCGAGAAACTCGAACCTCAAACAACAGAAACACCATGCTGAACTCAGCCACAACACCGAAGCAGACTTACTCCTTAAACTCGTTCCAAAGAAAATATCTTCAGGAACATCCATAATCACTGTATCTCATCACACAGCTACTTCCTCCAGAAGTTACCAAGATACATCACTTGCTTCTGCTTAACTGGTAGATCCAAACTCTACTCATCCAACTGCACTTCAAAGATTGACTCCGAACCTTAATCGTTTCTTTCGGAGATCAATGAAATTCTTCACCACAGCAAAGCTCACTCGAGACGGTATTTGGGTCTACAGTCTCATCAGATACACTTCTAACTCCAAATATTCAAACTCTAATCAATGGTAGTCATGTTACACACAGCCTACCTCATCTACCCTTATAACTTAATTTGGAAAACCCGAACAGGTAATCCAACAATAGGTAGAATAAATATATATATAGTTATATAAAAATTACAAATACGCTCTCTCAAGATAGACGCCACTCCAGAGCCTAGGTATTCACTCAACCTAATGCTCTGATACCACCTGTAACGACCCGCCACTCATTCCACAGATTGGCGCGTCGTTTTGAAGAAAAGAAAGAGGTGAGAAAGTAGAAAAGAAGAGAAGAAAGAAAGAACAACAACAGAATCTCAACAGCGGAACGAATAAATTATATTAATAACAAAAGTATTACATAATATACAACGACTATCAGAGTTACACAGATTATACAACACATACTAGACAGTTATAAACATCTGTCTAGTTATTACAACTCAACACAAAACTCTATTCAGAGATTAACACAGCGGAACTACTATCTATATCTACAACGCCGAAGCCTCCTGCTCCATTGCTCCTCCAGATAACTCGTCAAAGCTAACCTGAATCCCTTGGCTACTCGTAAAAATTTGAGTACCCAAGAGTTTATAAAACAGAAATAAACAACTTGGGTCAGACATGGGTCTGGTGTGAGTAACAGGTTAAACTTGTTTAACTTCAAAAACCATTTCGAAAGAAAAGGTATCACGTAAGACTCCCCACAAATAAACATGGGTAAGTTTTTTACCTTACGCTAACCAAAACATTTGATAGGAAATTCGATTGTATTATAATAGGTCTAGGGTTTTCAAATAAATATGAAATAGCTGAAATTGTTACATTATTAAATTCCAGCATACATAAGTATACAATTAAGTCCGTTATCACTTATTGGAAGTTGGGTTTCCATACAATGGCAGGGCTACCGGGGTACCGCCCGTCACAGTACGTGGCCTAGATCACCGTACCGAGGATCACTCCCAATCCCCTACAACACAAGGCCGGAACATCCCTTACTGGATAATTCCCGCACAAGATATCCCAGCAGTTGTTGCAATTCAACTGCCCACTCAATCGAATAATAAGAAGGGACCTCTAGACAGGGATAATCTTGTCCTACTTGGGTGCTACCCACTAACCTTGCTGCACCTCCCCTGTTTTAGCCATTCCCGGTTTGATGAGGCTTGAGGCTATGATTACCTTTAATCAGGACATCACTTAGAATGCTCATCGTCCACCTGACGATGTTCTGAAAGCATTCAATCCATACAAGTTCGTTCCGGGTTCGAACGAAACCGAAGGCATTATCTCGTTACACTCGTATTGGAATCACCCTCAGAGTTAACGACAATAACCCTTGCACTCTGAATCTTCATCTTCACTTGAGATTCACGACCTATCGTTAATTTGGATCGATGTGGTATTCGGGTCTCCAGACCTGGAATTCCGGTATACGGAAACCCGATCCCGGTCTCATCGAAATCCAAAGCGTATCTTTTAAGGCCAAGTTGTTTTAAAGGTTAAAACAATTTAATTCTACTATCTATTAACACACAGATAGATAATTCACAGATTCACAATAGATAATCAACATTATCATTATAAGCAGATAATCCATATCATCATCACTATGCAACCAAAGCATCCAAATCATACAGTATCAATCATCTCATCTCTGAGAAACCATTCAAGGTAAATCAGTATCATTCAATATCCTTAAGCCATGATTTATTAATTACCATCTATAATTAATTTAAAATGAATTAAATTAATTACTTCCATCATTAACCATCTTACTTAAGTCACTATTAATTAATTATTAATTAATTAATCATTCATCAACCAATTATTCATTTTAATTAATCATCCTTGATTGATTACATTTACTTACATTCAAGTAATTAACATTAAATTAATTCACAAATTAATTATTCTTAATTAATTATAGTAATTAACCTTTAATTACTTTATTAATTAATTAACTAAAATTAATTACCTTAATCCTTAATTTATTACATTAATTAATCACTCAGTTATTAATTATTTCTTAATCAATCAATTCTTAATTACATCATTAATTATATTAATTAATGATCCTTAATTACATTTTATCATTACTTAATTACATTAAGTAATTAATCTTTAATTAAACCATAATTTATTAATCACTATTGATTAATCACATTCAGTAATTAACTAACCTTAATTACTTCTTAAAATAAATTAATTATTCCTTAATTAATTTCTTAATTAATCCCTTGATTAATTTCCATTAAGTAATTAACTACCCTTAATTACTTTATTAATTATATCAGTAATTATCCATTAATTACTTTCCTAAGTAATTATACCTTCTTAAATTACATTAAGTAATTATACAAATCATTAAATGATTATCTTAAATTAATTAAACTAAATTAATTAACTTAACTAATCAAAAGAAACTTAATTAATTACAATGAGTAATTAATATCTTAATTACTTCCAGTAAGTAATTATATTTAATTAAACCAATTTCACAAATGATTAATCTTAATTAATTAATCTATTTAATTATCACAATTAATCACATTAATTAATTACTTATTTAACCCAAGTTAATGATCTACATTAACTATTCTTTAATTATTTTTCTTAAATAATTAAACTTTAATTAACCATTATTAATTACAAATTAATTAATTCTAATTACAAATAAATTAATCTCTAATTACTTAATTAATTTAGTACCTAACAATAACTTAATTAATTCTAAATTACTTGATTAATTTATTCCTAACCATTAATTAATAATCTTAACTTATCAAATCTTATCTAATTAATGATCCTTGATTTCAATTTAATTAATCTTTAAATTAATCAACTTACAACCCTTAATTACCTTTTAAATCTCTTATTAATTTAATGAATTACAAATCATTAATCTTAATTTACTTAAGATAAAAACGTCATACTTATTAATGGCTTAATTATCATTTACAAGCCATTTGAAACCTTTTTGTTTTTAAATTTATCTTAAGTTCCATTTCAAAATAAAAGATTTCAAATAATTACAATTTTAACTTTAACAAACCTTAAACATTCAAATGGTTTTAAAACATTTTTATTTAAAACTTTATTTTATTCCGAAACTAGAATTCAAACCAAACTTGCATCCTGATTTTAATTTAGATTTCAACTTTTGTTTAAATCTTTGCTTTACAATTTAAATTTCAGATTTAAATTTTTAAAACAGGTTGCTTTTAAACCCTGTAACAAAATTTCAATTCCGAGTCTCTTCTATAATGCTTCGAGTTTCCAACCCAATTTCACGAGAACAAACCCGAGCATTCCAGTCCAAAACACCGAGGCACTCAAACAACTTCTACTTCGAGTTCAATGCCTATCTTCCCCGAGTAAATCATTCTACTGCTTCGGCAACTCACTACATCCACTCGAGCAAACCAAACACAAGCCAATCCACATCAGTAAAATCCCATCACCGTGCATATGCACGGCGACTCCAGCCACCATAGATCACCGCTGATGATCGCTACCCATCTGAAACCATCACCACAACCCACCATGAACCCCAAATTCAAGTCAAACCTCCAGAAATCAAAGATCACCCCAAATGCCAAAACCTGGAAACATAATCAAGTTTCCCTTCAAAACCTGTCAACGGCAAAAATCTCGACGCTCCGACCACCTGATTGTCAACCACTCCGGCCACGCCTTCAACTACTCACCAATTATCAATTCCCAAAATATCCTAACACTCGATCAACTACACTACCGAAACGATCGATTCAAATGTCACAGTGAAAAACTAGGGTTTAAAATAAATTTTCAAATCTGCAACCTCTCTGATAAGTTTTATCACCACTAATGATTTTTCTTAGCATCTACTAACACTCATCTATTACCAAGAAGAAACCCGAGCCTCCACAATGCAAAGATCACCAGGAAATGCTTAAAATCCTATTTCAGTTCCAAACCCAACTGCAACTTCAACTTATACCTAAAAATCCTAATTCTTGATTTAAAAATCATGTTTCTGTTAGTACTTTTGATTTATGATACTGAATTTCCAGATTAACATGTTTGGATTTTGATAAAAATCAAAATACACTGATATTTCTTATGTTTCCAGAGACAACAACTAATATTTTAACTTACTTAAAATTTTAAATATTAACTTAAGATAATCAATAGCTTCATTTTTATAAATTTCATTCTATCAGAAACTTAATTAAATGATAAGTATTTTAGTGAAGTTTTGTGCCTGGAAAATCAAAACAGAACTTAAATCTGGGAACAGAGAAGTTTCAGATATTCAAATGTGTACATCATATATCAGGAATTCAACAACATACATACACCAACATACTTATAAATATACACAATGCAATATTTATCACAGCAGTAACATGCAACCAAATACTTAAGTTTTGAAAGTAAAAGTTACTTATCAATTTTAGAATGAAGACAGAGCTTCCAGATTCTTTTGCAAGCAGTACTTATAAACAATATGCACATCAGACATTCACTTAGCAATACATATTTAAATTCAGTCATATAAGCATGCAACCAATTATGATTTAAATTTTAAAAGTTACTCACAGATTTAAAATAGAGACAGGGCTTTTCTGATTTTTGAAAACAGCACTTGAAATCTTTTGAATCCTTAAACTGAAATGCTTTTGCTATTGAAACTTTAAACTTTGAACTTGAATGTTGCTCTGATTTAAATACTTGAGTCTTTTGCATTGCTAAGCTGATTTACTTGCTAGCTGAAATGATTTTGTCTTTTTAAAACAGAGAAGAAATTGCTTCCAGATTTTGAAATGCATTCAGATTGAAGAGAGGTTACAGGTTCTTGATTTCAGGTTGAAGAAAATGGTTTCCAGGTTTTGATTTGCATTCTTGTTTTGAGGAGTGTTTTGATTATAAATTGTTTTTGAAAAGTTTGTTTGAGGAAGTTGATTTCAGATTTTGTTTTTGAGAATAGGACTGAGTTTTAGATTTTTGTTCTGAGATTTTTGGGTTTGAGTTCTTCTTGGTTTTGAATTGAAAAAAAAAAATAGAAAAGAAAATAAAGAGGGGAAACATATGTATTTATAAGTTAAAATGTGATTTATTAAAAAGACACTTGTTATTTATCTTGACATTTGTCACACACACTAATTATCTAAATTACACATGTTATAGGTAGCTTAGGAAAATAACACATGTCATCTTAAGTTAATTAGTTATATTTTAAATGTTAATAAAGATTATTGACTTAATTAATAATTTCTTATGTAAATACATATATGAATTTCTCTTTTAAAGAAAATGTAAATAAACAAATTAAAAGCTTATCCAAATATTTTTAAAATGTTTAATCTTTTAATTTCTATTATAAATCCTATTTCATATTTTAAATCCAAATAAAAATCAAGTTATATATATGCATATATAACTACCATTTAAATTATAACAATTCTATTTTATTTAAAGTCTATTTATATTTATAAAAACAAAGTATTAAAATATCAAATTTGACTATTTAAATAATTTATAAAAGAAATTATAAATTACTTCTATTTTAAATGAATCAATACCATATATAAATTGTATTTATACTTCTATTTTTAATCATATATATCAAATAATATTTGAAAAGAAATAAAACAAATCTTTTATTCAAATTTGAACTTAAGCTAAAAATTTATTTTAACAATTAAACATTTATAATATGTATTTTAAACTATATAGTTATTTATTAAATAACTTTTGAAAAACTTAATATTAAATTAATCATGATTTCCAAATTACCAATATTAGAAATTTGAAAACATAATTTCATTTGTTAAATTCAGACCAACTCATTTATTTATAATATATACAATTATACATATATATTATAAATAGAAAATATTCTATTTAACTTTTAAAAGATAAATCACTAATTAAATATTTATTAAATTAGATTATTAAATTTATTCAATTTTATTAACAAAGATCATCAAATCAATTTAATTTCCAATGCAGATTATTAAATTGATATTGTCCAAATTCCCGGGATATCACAATAAATATCTTTTCTTAAAATCGTATAAACTTCCTTTATTTAAAATCTCCATTATATAAATTTCACACATAACAAAGTTTTTAAATCTTTGTTCCAAATATCTTCTTCCTTTAAATAAAATTCTTTTATTTATAAATATTCATTTCATAAATCAAATTTATATAATTTCCTTGATATAACATCCTTAAATTTCATAGATAAATAATTACAAATCCTTTGTAAACTTATGTATTAAACGCTATAAAATATCTATTATGAAAACTATTTCATAAATATTCATCCATTTAACAATCTTTTTTCCAATTTATTTTATATTCTTAAATGTCTTTAAAAATATCATTTTTTCTAAAGAAGCATATATTCAAATTAATTTACTTAAAATCAAAAATTATTAAGAGATACATTCTTATCTCTAAATTTCTCATGCATTTTTTCTCAATTATTTTTATACTTATTTTTTTAACTTCCAAATACATTTTATTAAAGACATAAGTATATTCATAAATTATTAGGCAAAGATTACTTACTTAGAGAGATACTTAAAACAGATTAAAACAGATGTATATAAAACATATGTTATGATAAAACTATTTTCTTTTTTATATTTATATTCCATGTTGCAAATTCAAATTGAAAATACTCCAAATCAAAAAATAAGTATTTCCATAAATTGTTTTATTTGAACCAAATTCTTTTAAAAAAAATTTCTATTCAAATTTATTTTAAAAATAAACTTATATATATAGTTCAAATATTATTACAATTTGTGCAAAGATTTCTTGACTTGGAATTTTTCTTTCAAGAGTTTTCAAAATAATATCTTGTGCTAATACTATTAGAAAAAGAGTTATGGAAAAAAAATTAAACAAGCTTTAAAATAAAATTTCTTTAAAATTTATGGATTTGTTAAGTTCATTATTTTAAATAAGTATAAACTCAACTTTATACAATATTACTCTACTTCAAATCAAAAGTATAAAATTTTCATATCTTTTATAAATAATTTATACAATGCCCTTTTAAATATTTATTTTCAAATTATTGGAAACACTTTCATCTAGAATTATAATTAGAAAATACTTATATAAAAGTACAAATACACTCTCTCATCTACACTCTCAACTTATAACAAGGCATTCCATTACTTTATCTCTTAATGAGTTTTCCTCAATAGACTTAGGTGTTTGCTCAACCTAAGCTCTAATACCAATTGTGACGACCAGCCATTTTGGATGATTTAAGTTGACAGTAAACCACACATATTTAACTTAAATAGTCCAAAAAGACTAATTATCAATGGGGTTTGTAAAGAAAATAAGAAGTGAAGGGAATAATACATAGAATCTCACAGCGAAATAACAAAAATGTAATAATTATATAAACAGTTCATGAAACTATTTTACAATATACATTTAATTCCATTTTACAATAATCAAAGTTATATGTTTGACAACCACAACAAAATAATGCAGCAAAATAATACTAGTAAATACGGTCTTCCAAACTCCGTTTTATCTTCAAGAACGAACATCCTTGTAACACTAAACAACTCAGGTTGACCTGAGCATAAAGAAAAACAATACACTCGATTTAGGACTATACATTCCTATGTAAGTAAATCTAAATCGAGAAATAAGGGTACAAAAACTTAAGAGATGTTACAGGATTTTCCATCTCCTAAGGATCCGTTAAACTTTCTATACATCACGTCCCGCCTCTTCGACCCTAAGAAGTCGAGCTAATACATCCATGGTATTCACGTGCAAAGCATCCAAGTGCTGGAAAAGCAGATCGTTGGGGAAAGAAGAAAAGAAGAAGGAAGACAAGAAGAATCTAAGCAACACAGAATCTCACAACGCAATGGAACAACATATATTAATTAACATAAAAAGTAACATAATCATTTCCAAAATGGTACATTAGAGTCATAACGGTACAGATTCTACCCTGAGACAGTTATAACTACCTGTCCTAACTTAACTGATACAAAATACATAAGACATAGCGGAAATAAGATAAATAACTAGCGATCGTTGAAGCCACCTACTCCAAGCTCCTCCAAAAATGCATCCAAGGAAAACCTGAACTACTTGACAGCTCACACAAATTTGAGCACCCAAAAATTTTAGGAAAATAAAATAAAACTTCGGGTCAGACATGAGATTGGTGTGAGCAAGGCATAAGTTTAACTTTATAAAATTTTCAAAATAAAAGGTATCTCGTAAGACCACGCTGCACATAAACACGGATGTGTTTTTACCTTACGATAACCAAAACACTTTATATTATAAAATCTTGTGATATTATAATAATGGCTAGGGTTTAAAATATTTAATATCTATGTAGTTGTGATGTATGTACATGACAACAATAATAGATATACAATCCAAAACCGCTAAGGCAAGTATATGGAAAATGGATTCCACAAAATGGCAAGGTAACGGACTACCTTCCGAAAAACAGTACAACTTTAGATAAAATGTACTAAGGGCCACAATTACCTTTATAACCCTACCAACACAAGACCGGCCTACCCCTGACTGGATAGTACCGAATATATCATCACCCCGGTTGTTTCCAACCCTTATTGAGAGCTCTCATGCACAACTAAATCCATAATATGATAATCTAGAAAGGTGATGACACACCCTTAAGGGAGCGATCCATATAGCCTGCTGCATTTACCCAGTTTTAGCCATTTCCGGGGAGTGAGGTAACGATTTACCTTCCTTTAGCAATTCCCACTTGGAATTCTAACACTGCCCTCCATGTAGAAATGCAATGCCAGATTCATCCATACAAGTTCGTGCTAGATCTAAATGAAACCAAAGGCACCATCTCTACTACATCCATTTTGGAATCACCCTTAGGATTAGTAGCAAGTAGCCCTTTCACTTCAAAATCTCCATCTTTGATTCCATACTCTTCAAGATGACTTTAATTCGAGACGCTTGAGTTGGATCAAAGTGGTTTTCGGATGATTTATACTTATCTGATCCCGGTCTCTCCAAACCAACAACCGATAAATTTCTGGTTGACTCAATCCTGGTTCTTTTAGAAGTAAGTGAACTACGTCAAAGTCCCAAGGGGATCTCTAATATTCCTTAAAGCTAGAGACATTTCACCAGAATGAGTTCTCTTGAGGGATCTCAAACTATATAAACACGCGAAGCTCTTATTTACTTCCTAAGTCAAAACTGGTCAAGATTTGATAGTCGGTTATTTAACTATCAAATACATAAACAACAACAATTTAGAGATTTAAATACCTATAACAACCACTAATCCTCAAAATAAATCTTTCATTTATTTAAACCTCTTTCCAAAATATTTATCAAAATATTCATATACTTATCTCACTAGCATAAGTATATTCACAAAACATTATGAAAGATTTACTATTTCACAATCATATTAAAAGGATCAAAACAAAAGTTGTTTTAAAAAAACGGAGGTAACGATAAACTCAAACACTATTCCTACGGTGTTAAGCATTGAAAGAATGTCCACACCACCAAAATTAAGAAGGTCAATTTGGGAAAATCCAATCTCAGTTTCTTTTATAGATTTCTTTAATAAACCCTTTTTAATAAATTCTTTCATTTATGAACATCTCCTTTACTAAAATTTCTAATCCATTTATTAAACACTTTATAAATCTCCAAGTTTATTTATAAAACTCTTTTATAAATATCCAAAACCATTTATAAAACTCTTTTACAAATATTGCCTTTACGGTTTTGATTTTAGAGCCTAGTATGCTGGAATTTAATATGGTAACAATTTCAGCTATTTTGATATTTACTTGAAAGTGGAAATTGGTACGAAGGGCCTAATTATACAGCCCATTTTTTTTTCCAGGACACGGGTTTGAAATTATTATTTTCGAGGACAAGTATGTGCGGCGTGCGTCTTTATCTTCTCAAACAACCAAATATCTTATGAAATCGATCATGGAAATTAGGCGCGTTCGTCTTCATCTTCTCAAACAACTACGTATCTTCTGAAGTCTGCCGATCTTGGAAATTAGGCGCGTGCGTCTTCATCTTCTCAAACAAGTACGTATCTTCTGAAATCTACCGATCGTGAAAATTAGGCGCGTGCGTCTTCATCTTCTCAAAGAACTACGTACCTTCTGAAATCTACCGATGTGACGACCGCCCATAACCCCTGCACTGAACCTAGAGAAAGTGCGCTGTAAAGTGTGCCAGGCAGCCATGGACGATTGTCAAGGTAAATTAAAACAACAGAATCTATCGTATTACTCACAGCGCATGGACAAAATACAATAGAACATATATATAGTGAAGCTTCACAGAATAGAATTTCATCAATAAAACTTCATAATAGTTGAATACAAACATCTGAATAGTCAATACAACAAGCCTCACTACATATCACTCAGAGAATACAAAGCAGCGGAACATCCAGTACATATAGTAAGAAGTAATATGCAATACTCCAGCTCGTCTTCGTCATCAGCATCGTGGAAAGCAAGAACAACACCTGTCACCTGCTACCTAGTCTGCCCGTCCCAAAATGGACGAACAACCCAAGGCAATAAGAGTTAAAACATAAAGCCTTGAGTCAGACAACAGTCTTAGTGAGCAGTAAATTAACTAACAACATACCAAAAGAGCATAAAGGAAAAGGAATAGGAATACAACCCTCCCACTCCAACCTCTTTCTACAGTGATAGCCCCAGACACACACTAAGCAGAAGCAAACATAGCAGAGTACACAATATAAAGTAAAGCAATTATCACTCGAGTCAAGGGCGATGTTTTCCAAGTACAAACCCCCAAGGCCTAAACCAAGATCAAATAAGCACCCTGAAAACACTGCTCTTGAGACCGAATGACGATACAACCAAACATCCATGACTCTGGCTATCACTGTTATCATTGCTTCGATACCACCGTTAATTGAATGACCAGCACATTCTTTCAGCCGTCCGTCAAGGGCTAATGGAAACCCCGGTTCTAGACATAACTCCCGCACGTCATCGTGACCCGTGCCTAGGACTATCGAATCTGCCCAGAGTACTTGACTATCAATCATTAGCCTTCAGGGACTATCGAATCTGCCCAACATACTCTTGCTTTGAGCATGCTAGAACCTTCAACAACGATGAGATCTCAGCCTTCTAGTCATCCTCCTCGACGACTATTTCCATACTAGCTCAAGCGCCTCTCGAGCATCCATTATCCTCAACTCGAACCATATCACCGAGTTATCAACATGCTTGGAATGATCCCGTCTGGATTAGACCAAGACTATCTCATATCATGCTTCGCTTCATCACATCCTCGCAAAGTCTCATCTCAACATCATCATCAAATCTATGCATAAGAGCTTCATCATCCGCTACATATGCCACAAGCAGCTTTCCCAATTCAAGAGCCTTTCTCTTAGCTTTTGAATCATCTTCGGTCTAAATCAAATCATCAATCATCTAATTCATAGCAATCAACCAAGTCAAACATTAATCCAAACAATCAAGCATTCAAATATGATCTAAGTAGACAATTATAACAATAATGGCAATTTCGTAATTAAAGAGTTGAAAGTCTAATAAGCATGAAAACATGAACAATATCTCTATAATCTTGATGAATGAATTTGCATAGGTTAACATGTAGTAAGATGGATGTCAAATCATCATGAACAATGAATCTATACGGATCTACACATGTGATTAGGAAAATGCATGGAAATCACTATTTTAACACCAAATCAAGCCAACGATCCGATATACTCCTTTGGATCCGTGTGAAAGATAATCACCACTCACCAAATCACCTAAACAACCCCAAATCAACACGCTTCAGATCTGGACAGCGAAGGATCTAGCTTGATCTATCACAAATCCGCTTCAAACGATGAAATCTATCTTCGATGGATGAAGATAAACTCTTGAATCTTCAACTTGATCTTCGATTTGGATGGATGGAAGCACGAGATTAAAGTGGAGAAAAGAAGTGAAGAAGTGTAGAAGTCGAGCTCTCAAAATGGCAGCACTTCGTCGCTTCGAAATCCGGATCAAAAAAAATATGGAACAAAGCCCTCCTATTTATAGCTGAAATTCCTTAACTCGTCTGCCTTCTTAGGTCGTCTCCGACCTAAGCCTCCCTCTGCCTTACGACCTACGACTCAGCAACTAACCCCTAAGTCGGTAACGACTTAACACACGCGCCTATACGACCTAACGACTTAGCAGCTTCGCCGACCTAGCAATGTTACGACCTAACCAAGATACGACTCAACATACGCGCGCATCCTCGCGTCCTACGACTTAACAGAGTCTCCGACCTAACAGAGCCTCCGACTTAAAACCCACGCGACTTAACAGAGAAGCGCCTTAACGACTTATCACGGTAGCCGACCTACGACTTAGCTAACTCATCTGTCTACGACTTAACCAAGACGCGACCTAACACTTAGCCAAAACCCAAAGACCTACGACTTAACAGGTAGGCTACGACCTAATCCCTTAAGCTTCCACACGACCTAACATAGGTCGCGAACAACTGGGATGCGACCTAACTACTAAGTCGTCTAAACGACCTAACTATGACAACACCTTAGGTCGTTTGAAATACCTTAAACTCCCTAGGTTGTTAACCCACTTAGCTCCTTATATCGCTGCCGACCTATCCTCCTTAGGTTGCTAACTCGCCTAGTTTCCTTAGGTCGTTGCCGACCTAACTCTACCCACGACCTAAGTTATCACACGACCTATCTCCCCCTACGACCTAACCCCAGAATACTTAGGTCGCCAACTACACTTCCTTAGGTCGCCTAAACCACTTAAGTCGGTCACGACTTATCACTTAGGTCGTTTACGACCCAGGACTTGAACAAAATTTTGCCTAAAATCTGAAATGACTTAACAACGCTAAGAATTCCAGATTTTGACGAACTTGTCGATCCGTAAAAATACGGGTCGTTACATTCTCTCCCCCTTAGGAATTTCGCCCCCGAAATTCCAAACAAACAAAGCAATCAAAGACTATTCTGCACGCCTGCCATCCATAGCAATCAACAAACCATGCATCCAATTCTAGCTTAGCATGCAGAATTCTAAAACTAGAACAAGTTACAATTTCGTTAGATGACACGACATCTTAGGGCCATACCTCGAAGAGTTCAGGATGAGCTGCCTTCATCCTCTCTTCCACCTCCCACGTACAGTCGTTATCATCATCACTCCATTGTATCATGAGCAACTTAACTACCTTCCTCCTAAGCTGTTTCGTGTCAGTTCCCACAACACGAAGCGGCTTACGAGGTCTTCTATCGACTGGATTAACTTCGAAATCTTCACAGCTATCAGCAGAAACCACCGTATTCGAGTCGTGCACATACTTCCGTAGATATGATACATGAAAAACATTGTGCACACTCGACATCTTCTCCGGTAACTCCAATCTGTATGCGAGCTTTCCAATTCGCTCGATGATCGGGAATGGTCCAACAAATCTCGGAGTCAATTTTCCTTTCTTCCCGAATCGAATAACATTCTTCAGTGGAGAAATCTTCACAAAAACCATATCACCTACGTCGAATTCCAAATCCTTACGACGCTTATCGGCATAACTTTTCTGACGGTCTTGGGCTGCCTTCATTCGTTGCCGAATGATCTCTATGCAATCCGAAGTCTGTCGAATCATCTCCGGCCCAAGTATCAGCTTTTCTCCTATCTCTAACCAACATGTCGGTGAGTTACACGGTCTTCCATACAATGCCTCATACGGTGCCATACCAATGCTCGACTGGTAACTGTTGTTGTATGAAAATTCCACCAAATGAAGGTGATCTTCCCATGATCCTTCGAAATCCAAAACACAAGCTCTGAGGAGATCTTCCAAAACTCGGTTGACTCTCTCGGTCTGACCATCTGTTTGAGGATGATAAGCTGTACTCAAGCACAACTCGGTTCCCAAAACTTCCTGGAAGCTCTTCCAAAATCCACTAGTGAACAATGGATCTCGATCGCTCACTATACTTTTAGGAATACCATGGAATCGAACTATCCACTTAACATACAACTCAGCCAACTTTGATGCAGTCCTAGTCGATCGAACAGGAATGAATCTTGCACTCTTGGTCAGACGATCTACAATGACCCAAATCCCTTCATTTCCCGTTCTTGTTCTAGGTAGTCCATCAATAAAATCCATCGACACTTGCTCCCACTTCCATGTAGGAACTTCTAATGGCTGAAGCAATCCACTTGGCTTCTTCTGTTCAGCTTTTACTAACTGGCAGTTCATACACTTGGAAATAAAATTTCCAACATCCTTCTTCATGCCTTCCCAGTAGTAGGTTCTCTTCATATCCCGATACATCTTATTTCCTCCTGGATGAATTGTCAGCTTCGAGTGATGACTTTCCTTTAGAACTTCACTCCTCAATTCATCTATATCGGGAACAACTAGTCGTCCTTGCTTTCGAAGCCAACCCTCTCGATCGACCTCGAATCCTTTATCCTTTTCTGGTTCCAATCCAGATTCCAAATCACGGATAATCTTGACAAGCTTATCGTCTCGCTTTTGGCTCTCGCCAATCCTTTCCACAAGAGTAGGTCTTATTGATAAGTTTGCCAACATTTCAGGTTCCAATTCACATCTAGGCCTGAAGTCAAATCCAGCTAAATACTCGAGATTCTTCCATTCTAAAAACATGGCTCCCAATCCTGCATGTCTTCGACTTAACGCATCTGCCACCGCGTTACCTTTTCCCGGAGTATAAGCTATACCAAAATCATATGATGCTAAAAACTCTAGCCAACGTTGCTGTCGAAGATTCAAATCCTTTTGGGAGAAAAGATACTTCAACGACTTATGATCTGTAAACAACTCGAATCGAACTCCCAATAGATAATGTCTCCACATCTTCAGAGCAAAAACAATCGCCGCTAACTCCAAATCATGAGTCGGGTAATTCCTTTCATGCGGCTTCAGTTGTCGACTGGCATACGCAACAACTTTATCCCTCTGCATCAGCACTGCTCCAAGTCCAGTACCACATGCGTCGGTGTAAACCACCATCTCGTCATTCCCACTAGGAATAGTCAAAATAGGAGCACTTGTCAGTCTTTCTTTCAGGATTCTGAAAGCTTGCTCACACTTATCTTCCCACTTGAACACTTGGTTCTTCTTCGTCAATCCTGTTAACGGTGCAGCCACCTTGGAGAAGTCTTTGATAAACCGTCGATAATATCCTGCCAATCCAAGAAAACTTCTCACATCAGATGCATTCTTACGTCTAACCCAATCCTGGATTGCTACTACCTTAGCGGGATCAACCGCTATTCCGTTTCCAGAAATCACATGGCCTAAGAACCTCACTTCACTCTTCCAGAAGTGACACTTCGAAAACTTAGCCTTCAGCTGATGTTTCCGTAAGATTTCCAAAACAATTCGCAAGTGTGTCTTGTGCTCTTCTTCAGTTCTGGAATAAATCAGAATATCATCCACGAACACAAGTACAAACTTGTTCAACTGATCTCTGAACACTCGATTCATAAGATCCACAAAATATGCTGGCGCGTTAGTCAATCCAAACGGCATTACCAGCCACTCAAAGAAACCGGATGGTGTTCGAAAAGCAGTCTTCGGCACACTATCCTTAGCCACTCTCAACTGGTGAAATCCCGTTGCCAAATCCATCTGAGAAAACACCTTGGCTTTGTGAAGCTGATCAAACAAGTCATCTATTCTCGGCAATGGATACTTGTTCTTCTTAGTCATCTTATTCAGCTCACGATAATCCACACACAATCTTAACGACCCATCTGCCTTGGTTGCAAACACAACTGGTGCACCCCACTCGGACACACTACGCCGAATGAATTCTTTCTGTAAAAGATCATCAACCTGCACCCTCAACTCCTGCTGTTCCCTAGGCGCCATCCGCCTAAGAGGCATCACAACAGGTCTGGCTCCTTCAACTAGATCTATACGAAACTCGATCTCTCTATGCGGCGGTAACCCTTTGACCTCGTCAAAGACATCCTCGAATCCATTCGCGATTGACACCGATGACAGTCCATCCCGTGGAACAACTAGCGAATACATGAAGCTCATGAAGACGCCTTCTTCATGCTTGCATCGTATCATAATCTTTTGCCCCTCCACATTCTCAACTGTCACCTCCAACCTTTCGCAATCAACCTTTGCCGCATACTTCCTAAGCCAGTCCATACCCAAAATAATTCCGAACCCCGCAAAGTTCAGAACAAAACAATCACAAACAAAAGAGCAACCATGACTCGATACAATCAGACCACGGCATAACATACACAAACAAGACAAACCCCCAACTGGATTAGTCACAACCAATGGCCTATCAACAATATCCGGTTCCAAACCTAACCGGCCTACAAGATCACTACAAACAAACGAATGCGACGCCCCAGTATCAAACAACACTCTAACTGGAACACCACATATGGAAAGAGTACCTTGAACTACCACACTCTTTCCTTTCTCTTCAGCGGTAGGAGCTTTTGAAGACGATGGGACAGCTCCCAAAGCATAAGCTTGCACAATCTGCTTGTTCTTCCGCGGTTCTGGACAATTCTTCCTGATATGCCCCGGCTTGTCACAGTTGTGACACTTCATCGGTACCTTCGGATTCTTACAATCCTTAGAGAAATGGCCCTTCAGCTGACAATTGTAGCAAGTCACCTCGCCTTTCGGCTTCTTCTGGCCATCCTTACCCTTTTGTTGCTGCTGCTTCCTCTTCTTGTTTCCACCCTGCTGGGGTTTAGACTCTTCCCTGGTCACAGCAACAACAGATCCTTCCTTAGGAAACAGACTCTCATGCCTGAGAGCTTTCTCCACAAGCTTCTCAAATGAATCATCCAAATGATCCACCAAATGCCTCCCAAGATAACTGTCCAAGCCTGTCACAAACTTCTCATTCTTCTGATAAGCAGATTCAATATACGACCGGGCATACTTGGACAAAGCTTCAAACTCAGAAACGTACTCAAGAACTGGTCTTCCACCTTGCTTGAGCTCCACAAACTTTTTGAACAGAACAGACTTCTGAGCAGTAGAAATGAACTTAGCTTCAAATCTGGCTTGGAATTGCTCCCAAGTAATCTCTTCCTCCAGAGTATTGATGGTAATAGAGTTCCACCAATCAGAAGCTCTCCCTTGAAGCTGTCTTGACGCTAACTTCCTCTTAGTTGCATCCTCAATTCCCAAATCACCAAAAATCCTTCTACAAGCATCCATCCATCTCTGGACCTCAATAGTTGATTCTGTTCCCAAGAAAACCTTCCCTCCAAGAGCAGTATAGTCCTTACACAACTTAGCAAAATCCACCAGTTTTGGAGTTTGGACTTGAACTCCAACATCAACTGCTGCCCCCGGGACTGGTATCCTTCTCATGATCGAAGTCATCATAGCTTCGAACATAGCAGCATAATCAGCAGCCCCCTCAGTAGCACGGCCTTCCCTAGCAGCTGGTCTCCCTCTTCGACTCATTCTCAATATCTATAAAAAGGAATGATTAGCACACCTAGAGAAACAACTGCATAAAGGACTCAAACTCTACTAAGCTACTATATTATATATAGTAATCATCCATCAAAATACAATTACGTCTCTCATACGTAGTTACGTCAGCGAGCGTTGGGTAAAATCGATTAACCAAAGCTCTGATACCAAATGTGACGACCGCCCATAACCCCTGCACTGAACCTAGAGAAAGTGCGCTATAAAGTGTGCCAGGCAGCCATGGACGATTGTCAAGGTAAATTAAAACAACAGAATCTATCGTATTACTCACAGCGCATGGACAAAATACAATAGAACATATATATAGTGAAGCTTCACAGAATAGAATTTCATCAATAAAACTTCATAATAGTTGAATACAAACATCTGAATAGTCAATACAACAAGCCTCACTACATATCACTCAGAGAATACAAAGCAGCGGAACATCCAGTACATATAGTAAGAAGTAATATGCAATACTCCAGCTCGTCTTCGTCATCAGCATCGTGGAAAGCAAGTACATCACCTGTCACCTGCTACCTAGTATGCCCGTCCCAAAATGGACGAACAGCCCAAGGCAATAAGAGTTAAAACATAAAGCCTTGAGTCAGACAACAGTCTTAGTGAGCAGTAAATTAACTAACAACATACCAAAAGAGCATAAAGGAAAAGGAATAGGAATACAACCCTCCCACTCCAACCTCTTTCTACAGTGATAGCCCCCAGACACACACTAAGCAGAAGCAAACATAGCAGAGTACACAATATAAAGTAAAGCAATTATCACTCGAGTCAAGGGCGATGTTTTCCAAGTACAAACCCCCAAGGCCTAAACCAAGATCAAATAAGCACCCTGAAAACACTGCTCTTGAGACCGAATGACGATACAACCAAACATCCATGACTCTGGCTATCACTGTTATCATTGCTTCGATACCACCGTTAATTGAATGACCAGCACATTCTTTCAGCCGTCCGTCAAGGGCTAATGGAAACCCCGGTTCTAGACATAACTCCCGCACGTCATCGTGACCCGTGCCTAGGACTATCGAATCTGCCCAGAGTACTTGACTATCAATCATTAGCCTTCAGGGACTATCGAATCTGCCCAACATACTCTTTCTTCGAGCATGCTAGAACCTTCAACAACGATGAGATCTCAGCCTTCTAGTCATCCTCCTCGACGACTATTTCCATACTAGCTCAAGCGCCTCTCGAGCATCCATTATCCTCAACTCGAACCATATCACCGAGTTATCAACATGCTTGGAATGATCCCGTCTGGATTAGACCAAGACTATCTCATATCATGCTTCGCTTCATCACATCCTCGCAAAGTCTCATCTCAACATCATCATCAAATCTATGCATAAGAGCTTCATCATCCGCTACATATGCCACAAGCAGCTTTCCCAATTCAAGAGCCTTTCTCTTAGCTTTTGAATCATCTTCGGTCTAAATCAAATCATCAATCATCTAATTCATAGCAATCAACCAAGTCAAACATTAATCCAAACAATCAAGCATTCAAATATGATCTAAGTAGACAATTATAACAATAATGGCAATTTTGTAATTAAAGAGTTGAAAGTCTAATAAGCATGAAAACATGAACAATATCTCTATAATCTTGATGAACGAACTTGCATAGGTTAACATGTAGTAAGATGGATGTCAAATCATCATGAACAATGAATCTATACGGATCTACACATGTGATTAGGAAAATGCATGGAAATCACTATTTTAACACCAAATCAAGCCAACGATCCGATATACTCCTTTGGATCCATGTGAGAGATAATCACCACTCACCAAATCACCTAAACAACCCCAAATCAACACGCTTCAGATCTGGACAGCGAAGGATCTAGCTTGATCTATCACAAATCCGCTTCAAATGATGAAATCTATCTTCGATGGATGAAGATAAACTCTTGAATCTTCAACTTGATCTTCGATTTGGATGGATGGAAGCACAAGATTAAAGTGGAGAAAAGAAGTGAAGAAGTGTAGAAGTCGAGCTCTCAAAATGGCAGCACTTCGTCACTTCGAAATCCGGATCAAAAAAAATATGGAACAAAGCCCTCCTATTTATAGCTGAAATTCCTTAACTCGGCTGCCTTCTTAGGTCGTCTCCGACCTAAGCCTCCCTCTGCCTTACGACCTACGACTCAGCAACTAACCCCTAAGTCGGTAATGACTTAACACACGCGCCTATACGACCTAACGACTTAGCAGCTTCGCCGACCTAGCAATGTTACGACCTAACCAAGATACGACTCAACATACGCGCGCATCCTCGCATCCTACGACTTAACAGAGTCTCCGACCTAACAGAGCCTCCGACTTAAAACCCACGCGACTTAACAGAGAAGCGCCTTAACAACTTATCACGGTAGCCGACCTACGACTTAGCTAACTCATCTGTCTACGACTTAACCAAGACGCGACCTAACACTTAGCCAAAACCCAGAGACCTACAACTTAACAGGTAGGCTACGACCTAATCCCTTAAGCTTCCACGCGACCTAACATAAGTCGCGAACAACTGGGATGCGACCTAACTACTAAGTCGTCTAGACGACCTAACTATGACAACACCTTAGGTCGTTTGAAACACCTTAAACTCCCTAGGTTGTTAACCCACTTAGCTCCTTATATCGCTGCCGACCTATCCTCCTTAGGTTGCTAACTCGCCTAGTTTCCTTAGGTCATTGCCGACCTAACTCTACCCACGACCTAAGTTATCACACGACCTATCTCCCCCTACGACCTAACCCCAGAATACTTAGGTCGCCAACTACACTTCCTTAGGTCGCCTAAACCACTTAAGTCGGTCACGACTTATCACTTAGGTCGTTTACGATCTAGGACTTGAACAAAATTTTGCCTAAAATCTGAAATGACTTAACAACGCTAAGAATTCCAGATTTTGACGAACTTGTCGATCCGTAAAAATACGGGTCGTTACAACCGATCTTGTAAATTAGACGTATCTTGTTCAATCAAAGCGGTCGTTTCTTGTGCAATCGAAGCGGTCGTGAGGCATTAGTTTCTTCTGAAATCAAAATCGACTTTAATTGTGGGAAATCGTGAGGCGATTTTCTTCATTTGGTGAGTCTCTTTTTTATTTGCTGTTTTTCATTCTCAATTCTATTTTTTATGATGTTCATGATGTTACTGTATGTTTCTTTTCACAGGAGGCTGTTTTCATCTATTGGAGGAAGGTTTTGTTTGATGTAGTTGGAATAATGGCTTCTGAATGGTATTGTTTTATTCTGATAACACAATCACTGTGTATTTAGCTTCGTTTGTTCTTTGGTTTGCAATTAAACGCTGATTGTTTAGATGTTTAAGAATGGTGTATCAAAATTCCATTCTGGCTCTAGTAATAATTTGGCAGCCATCGAATGTGATTTTGTGGTAGGTGTGGAATATTTAGTTGGTAAGGGTTAGAATGGAACTCAACGTTTTTCCACTATTGTAATCAGGTTATCCCAAAGAGTGATAGTGATCTGTAAAAGATAAATTGTTTTAGCTTTTTTCAAAAAGTGGTATAAAAAATGATTTAAATAGTCTTATGCTATTAGTTTTTATTTAAGATCAGTTTCACATAGTTATATTTTCCACTGTTGTAATCAGGTTATCCCAAAGAGTGATAGTGATCTGTAAAAGATAAATTGTTTTAGCTTTTTTCAAAAAGTGGTATAAAAAATGATTTAAATAGTCTTATGCTATTAGTTTTTATTTAAGATCAGTTTCACATAGTTATATTTTCCACTGTTGTAATTAGGTTATCCCAAAGAGTGATAGTGATCTGTAAAAGATAAATTGTTTTAGCTTTTTTCAAAAAGTGGTATAAAAAATGATTTAAATAGTCTTATGCTATTAGTTTTTATTTAAGATCAGTTTCACATAGTTATATTTTTTTTTACATTTTTTTTGCAGGCGTGATTCATCTGTTATAGTTGTGTTTGATTTCAATAACAATTGTTTTAGTGCTCGTTTTGGATTGGATGCTTCTATTTCTTCTGTTAGGAATAGGATTTGGGAGCAGTGGAATAATTTTACTCCATTATGCTTTGATTTTTTTTATATTCGAGAATCAAAGACTACCTTTATTGAAACGGATAGTGATCTTCAAGCTATATTGTGTTTGTCTTGGTTTAAAAAGGAAGAATTTTTGGTTTTTTTTCTACGGTTGAAGAATGATTCAATGGATAATTTTGTTGGTGAAAGTAGCAAGTCTGGTTCAGTTGTTGGTGTTGAGTCAAGTAATAATATGTTAGGTTATGATGATGATTTAGATTCTGGTTTTGCTCAACAAAAGGATTTACATGAGTTGTTGAAGAAGAATTCAAATATGGAATTTTTTACTAGCGTTGGTCAATAGTTTGATTCTGCTATTGGATTCCGTAGAACAGTTAGTGCTTATTGTTTGAAGAATGGATTTAAAGTACAGTATATTAAGAATTGTAAAGAACGATTGACAGTTCGATGTGCTGTAGCTAGCTGTCCTTTTAGGATTCATGCTTCTTGCAAACTGAAGCAATTGGACTAACTGTTTGTTAAAAACATTAACTTGATTCATACTTGTGGTGGTGGATTTCGTTCCCTTAGTAGTCCAACCATTAATAGTGATATTGTGAAAAGTTTAATCGTCAATCAAATTCGTGATGAGCCAAAATGAAACACCAAGGATATCATTAAAAGTTTTAGAAGAGATTATGATGTGGAGCTAAGCTATTACTTTGCTTATAAGGGTAAGAAATTGGCTATGAATGATATTTTTGGTGATGAAAAGAAATCTTACAATGAATTAGTTTGGTATTTGAAGGCATTGGAAAGAAATAACCCAAATAGTTATTCAAGTATGGATGTGGATTCTGAGACAAATCAATTTGAGAGAGTTTTTGTATGTTATAAGGCATGTATATTTGGATTTAACTATTGTCGTCCTATGGTGTATTTGGATGCTACCTTTTTGAAAGGGCGAAGTGGTATTTTGATGGATGCCACTGCGAAAAATGGGAATCAAGGTACTGATTTTTTTTATTTTTTTTGCTGTTGTATTTATGTTACATACATAGTACTGTTTCTTTAAGTTATTGTTCTAGTGAATTTTGTTGTGTACATACTGCATTTTGTTCAAGTGATTAGTCTACTGTTATATAGTACTGTTTCAAATATAGTGCATTTGGTTGTTTCAAATGTAGTAGTATGCTGTTCAATTCATTATATTTTCTTCTGCGTTAGGGATTAGCATGTGAAATTATTGCAAAAATGAATTCAAACTGACAATTTAGTTCAACTGAAAATTAATGATGATTAATGTTGGTTGTTTTTTTATTTTTATTTTGATAGATACATAATCTAGATGTTTTATTTTTTTCAGTTTATCATGATACCTACTGCTTATGCTGGATTTAGCAGAATCTATCATATTTCAAACAATAATTGCATATATGTTTTTATCTCTAACATCTTCAATCTAGTTGCACTAGTTACAAAGTAGGTACAATTGTTCAATGGACAGCCATGCTTTTCTTATTGTAAATTTGATCCAAAACAAATACTGTAAAAGATTTAATGTTCTTTA
Organism: Allium fistulosum; assembly: GCA_030737815.1. Classification (NCBI taxonomy): domain Eukaryota; kingdom Viridiplantae; phylum Streptophyta; class Magnoliopsida; order Asparagales; family Amaryllidaceae; genus Allium; species Allium fistulosum. The sequence continues at coordinate 170,665,484 of CM060904.1, forward strand.
ATTTGATATACAAAATGTTACTGTATACAGGAGTTAAAAAAGATAAATGCATTTATCTTTTAATATAAAGAATTAAATAACATATTAAGCCGTCCTTATATATCATAGATACTACTACATGTTGAACATATTTATCATTTTTCTCTTTATTTGAAGTTCTTACATAAGGTATACAAATTATTTAAACAGCATATAGAAAAGATAAAAGCATATATGTTTTAGATGTTTGAATATTATTCTTTGTATTGTATGCATGAATTATGTATCATATCTTTGCAATTTCTACCCTTTCTACGTAGACTACACATGTGATTGTCTACTATTAGATAATACTGTTTCAAATATAAATTTTTTTTACACAAAAAGTGAATTTATTTTTTGTTGTTTCAAATGTAATACATAAACAGTGAATTATTTTTTTTTTGTTTTTTTTCCAGGTTGTTTCCCATTAGCAATGGCTCTTGGTCCCAAAGAAAATGAAGAGTGTTGGAGTTGGTTTTTAAAACACCTAAAGAATGCTCTCAGTTGTGATAGAATATAAACTTTTTTAAGTGATAGACACTAGGGTTTATTGTTAAGTATTCCAAAATTTTTCCAAATAGTCATCATTCTTATTGTTTGCATCATATGCAAAATAATATTGCTAGCATTGTGAAAAGTGGAAGGGGTGTTTGGGTAGCTCATTTACTTGAGCGTTGTGCTATAGCTTCTAATCATCATGAGTTTGAAAAAGCCATGTCCAAGTACAAAGAAATTGGAGGTGCCAAAGCTATACAGTACTTGAATGATAAACCATATGATCATTGGGCTGATTTGTTTTTTCCGGGGAAGCGATATGGTGAAAATAAGTCCAATGTAGCTGAGAGTTTTAATTCTTGGATTTTGGATGAAAGAAGTTTGCCTGTTACTGCTTGTCTTGATGGAATTAGGGTAAAACTGATGATGCAAATGTCTAATCGTAGAGAAGAGGCATCAAAGTGGACTAGTGTGCTATGTCCAAAAATGGAAGCTCGTTTGTTGAAATTGAAGGAAGAAGGATTTGGGTGGAGTGTTTCTAAATCATCTAGGAATTTATTTCTATATTTTTACATGATGTTCATAGTTTCTGAAAAAAATGATAAATGCATTTATCTTTTTTCAACTTGCTATGTAGCCTGTGTTATGATTTCATTTTTTTGGTATTTATAAATTTTAAACCCCTCTGGATCTTTTGAATCTTGACAGTCGCGGCATTGTAATTAACATTGTATGTAATTCTTAGCTTTTTCATTATTTTCGTCTGGATGAGTCTGTACATTTTACTTATGGTATATTAGTTCTTGACTTGGACAATCCTGTTGATATTTTTGGAAAAGTCAAATCTAGTGCATCAAGGCAATGTTCTAGTCAATTCCACTTAATCAGTGGATGCTTTACCCATTGAAATCACTGTCAAGGTTTACAGGTTTTAATTCTTACTATAACCTTTATGCTTTCTTTTTTCTAGATTGGTTATCATTTTTTTTAAAAAGAAAGTCAAAATCAAAATTTACATAAGATATACTTTCTCTAAAGAATATGAACAGTATGCCTGTTGTTATTTGTTTTGGTTTATGAGTCTTATTTTTCACTATTAGTTCTATGCACATGAATTGGGTCTTATTTATTAGATAGATTAGAGAGAATATATATAGTGCTAATAATCATTTTTTGGAAATGCAATCTGTGTACATATTTTAACTGTTTTTAATTTTACATTTTGTAGGTATATTTTTGAAGTTCATTCTCCAACATCTCAAAAGGTTGATCTTAAAAATCGCATTTGCAGTTGCAATCAATGGAAAGTGATAGGTTTTCCTTGTGCGCATGCTTTGAAGTGTATTTCTTTAACCAGAAATTCTGTTTATGAATATATTGAGAATTACTTTACTGTTGAGTATTATCGAGCTTCATATTCACATTTGATCAATCCTATTCCAACTTTTGATAAGGAAGCAATTGAAGCTGAAGAATCATCTATTGTTCTTCCTCCTAAGCCTGTTCGTGGAGCTGGTAGGCCTAGGATGAATAGGATTGAAGGGGCTGACTTTCATGCTAAGCAAAACAGATGTGGAAAGTGTAAAAAACAAGGACATAATAGAAGAGGATGTTCTTTGAATATTTGAGTTGATTGTTTTAGTCCAATGTATTTGATTGGTTGTTCTATGAATACTTTGAGTTGAATAATTGAGTTGATTGTATTAGTCCAGTGTATTTGATTGATTGATTGTTCTATGAATACTTTGAGTTGAATAATTGAGTTGATTGTATTAGTCCAGTGTATTTGATTGATTGGTTGTTCTATGAATACTTTGACTTGAATATTTGGATTATTGCATATGTTGAATTGGATATAATCTGATTTTGATTGCTTTTGGTTGTATGCAATTGTTTATGAGTTTCTGCTTTTCTAGTAGGCACTATGATGGTTGTCGGTAGGTAGTCAGTGTGGAATTGGTAAGATGATGGTTAGTGAAGAAGAATTGTGGTTTGTGGCTTCTCTGACAGTGTTGAGTGTGGAATGTTGCTGCAGTTTGTATTGAATGAAACAGTGGTGTAGTAGTATTTGCTTGTATGGTCAGAGAACTGTGAAGTTTATAGGTTGTGAATGGTTTGGGATGGAAGTATGGTTAGTAAGTGAAGTATGACAAAGTGGTATTTGGACTTTTGTAAAGGAGGAGGTGTTGTAGTTAAGAAGTGAGGCAGTGGAGGTTGGCAGTGAAGTAAGGAGTAGTCAGAGGCACTTGAAGTTGTGAATGATGAAGGTGGTAGTTGCTCTTCTAACAGGAAATGAAAAGTATGGAAGAACTATTGGTTGCAATTGTTCTGTTTAAAAAGATAAATTGATATATCATTGGCCTCAAACAAGCTTAGGACTTAAGTATATTGCGGTCATTGATTTCAATTTTGTTTGTGCAGAAATATTTGTTCAATTTTGTTTGTGCAGAAATATTTGTTGATTTTTCATAACGGTGGAAAACCTATCCATCTCCAATAGTTATTTATCTTTTTGTAATAACTTCTTTTTTCAAGAAAGCAATATTCAACCAGCATTCCTTCTTCCCATTCTCACGCATCATCACTTTCATCATTCATTTCCACTAACATCTACCCTTCTACCTACAACTGACCAACCTTGCACTTGCCATAACCTAAAATAGCTCACAGGACTTCCATCACCTCTCACTGCACTGCAACTCCAATCACTATCTTCAAACTTCTGTCATTTGGCATAAAACATCCTCAACACCAACAGAAACGACCTTTATAACCTGAAATTCACAGCAACCATCAACACTAACTGCATAGCACTTCCATCCACACTATCTTCCTCATCCTAGCAAATTACTTAACATCACAGTAACCTTCACATTACATAACACACTATGTATTATATGGCCCAATTTTTTTCTAGGACACAACATGAATGTATAGTCAGATTCAAAAGTGACAGTGCAAACAAGTGCACAGCATACACATAAACAAACTCAAGTCTACAACATCTGTAAGTAGGTTTTACAATTCAAATAATATGGCCTAAGTCAACCATTACAAATTCATCAGTCAAATAAAATTTTAACAAATGTATGATAAAAAGACTGTTAGACATCAAAGAATTTGTTGCTATCATTGTCAGTTCACATCTTTTGTTGCTGAAGCTGAACTGCAGAATTTTTCAATTGTCCAGCAGTATGGTTCATCAGAGAGAATTTGTGCAGTTATCTGTGCTCTAAATGCGTTTACTTGTTCTAGACTGATTTTTGATGTTGTGTCCATTCCTTGTGCTAACTTTTGGATAAACATCATTACGAAAATTCCACAGTCGAACTTGCATTTGTTAAAATTTTAGTTATTGTGTAACATTCATCGTTGTATAAAAAACTCCAGTATCAGTGATTATGAAAATATAACTAAACATGTACTTATATCCATTACATCAAAAGATAAATTCTTCTATCTTTTTTAATAGTTGAATAAAGTAAGATCTGACACTTAATATTTTATGAAGAACTCTTTAATTAATTTCATTTAACAATAAACCAGCTCCAAAACAACAAACAACTTAAATCATTTACATAAAAACATAAATGTTTTTATCTTTTTTATGTAATAACTAATATCATGAGAAAAACATCAAATACCTTGAATGCATTAGATAATGTACCATTTGTATCAGTGATTATGAAAATATAACTGAAAATGTACTTAAATCCTAGGTAAACATTTTTAATCAGTGATTATGAAAATTACCCGTTGCTTTGTTGAGCACAGTTAATATTTTTAATCAATGAAGACTTTCCCAGAATTGTTTTCTCGCCTGTGTCCTGTAAGTCTTTATTGATTTTGTTTACCGCCGCTTTCTGCCAAATATATATATATATATTTAATAATAATGATAAATCTATTTATCTTTTTTACTTTCAGTGTATTTTACTTACCACATTAATAGCAAACCTTGAATGTCCACTTCTTAATGTCTTAGATCTTGTGGTCAAGTGTAGAGAATCATAATGGTTCCATGAACATGATTCCACTACTAGCTCTAGCAAGCTCCAATGTTCGTTGCCATGTATAGGAAATAATATATTGCAACATAATGGATTTAGAAGTGCTTGTTTAATAAAAGGATTAAACATATTTTTTTTGATATTTTCCAGGTTTCCATCTGTTGCGCTTTTCTGTTAAAAAATAATTTCAAAAAATTTATCTTAGAAACAAATTAAATTTTACATTACAGTACACTTACTGTCATTGTTGTGTTCACACATATAATGCTAGAACTTTGTTCTAAAATTTTTGTTTTCCTGAACCAAAACCAATCAATAACCTACATTTCCAAAAAAATATGGATTAAGAATAGAATTTATAATGACGCAAAGTATAGTTTTTTGTACTTACTTGACCAGAAATATATTCTCCATAGAGAAGTTCTTCTATCATACTTTTTGTGATGGTGATGAAGTTTTCATCGTCACAAGTAAATGCTTCATCACTAAAAAATTAAGATTAATATGAATTGTACATAAAACAGCTCACAGTACATTAAAAAGATATTTTGTTTTATCTTTTTTAATAAATTTCAACAGCCTTGGATTGTCGATGATACAACCCAACTACTTGATAGAATGACTCAATTTGGCAATTTTTAAGTTAAACTGAGTCAATCCATCAAGTCCCTGCGTGGTACACCAACAATACAAGGTTGTTTATTGAATGACACAAGTGACAAATTGATTATTAACTCGGATTGAACCATAACTTAAAAAGTTTACACATTATCGGATGTTTATTGAATGGCACTACCAAACATGACAATGTTAAAATGTTTGCATATTATGACATGGTTAAAATGGTTGACAAATTTGTGACTTGTACATTAAACATATGACAGTACATACAAAAGATAACCAGCTTTATCTTTTTTTAGTTGTCACTTGGATTATTAACTAAAGAATGGTACAGATCTACCATAAGTTAATCAAATATTAATAACAGGTTTAAGAAAATATATTGTCATACTCTACAGGAATTTTATGAATTGTACATAAAACAGCTGACAGTACATTAAAAAGATATTTTGCTTTATCTTTTTTCAGATGTCACTTGGATTATTAACTAAAGTATAGTGCATTAAAAAAAGTAAGGTTGCAAATAAAAATACTTGGTGCTGACAATAATAGGTGCTTAAATAACTTTTTTTATCTTCATGAACATCAACCAGCAAACTATTCATCACCAAAAATTTCTTTTTTTTCTTCAGATTTTAATAAATTTCAACAGCCTTGGATTGTCGATGATACAACCCAACTACTTGATAGAATGACTCAATTTGGCAATTTTTAAGTTAAACTGAGTCAATCCATCAAGTCGCTGCGTGGTACACCAACAATACAAGGTTGTTTATTGAATGGCACAAGTGACAAATTGATTATTAACTCGGATTGAACCATAACTTAAAAAGTTTACACATTATCGGATTTTTATTGAATGGCACTACCAAACATGACAATGTTAAAATGTTTGCATATTATGACATGGTTAAAATGGTTGACAAATTTGTGACTTGTACATTAAACATATGACAGTACATACAAAAGATAATCAGCTTTATCTTTTTTTAATTGTCACCTTCAATATTAACTAAAGGATGGTACAGATCTACCATAAGTTAACCAAATATTAATAACAGGTTTAAGAAAATATATTGTCATACTCTTCAGGAATTTTATGAATTGTACATAAAACAGCTGACAGTACATTAAAAAGATATTTTGCTTTATCTTTTTTCAGTTGTCACTTGGATTATTAACTAAAGTACAGTGCATTAAAAAAAGTAAGGTTGCAAATAAAAATACTTGGTGCTGACAATAATAGGTGCTTAAATAACTTTTTTTATCTTCATGAACATCAACCAGCAAACTATTCATCACCAAAAATTTCTTTTTTTTCTTCAGATTTTAATAAATTTCAACAGCCTTGGATTGTCGATGATACAACCCAACTACTTGATAGAATGACTCAATTTGGCAATTTTTAAGTTAAACTGTGTCAATCCATCAAGTCGCTGCGTGGTACACCAACAATACAAGGTTGTTTATTGAATGGCACAAGTGACAAATTGATTATTAACTCGGATTGAACCATAACTTAAAAAGTTTACACATTATCGGATGTTTATTGAATGGCACTACCAAACATGACAATGTTAAAATGTTTGCATATTATGACATGGTTAAAATGGTTGACAAATTTGTGACTTGTACATTAAACATATGACAGTACATACAAAAGATAATCAGCTTTATCTTTTTTTAGTTGTCACTTGGATTATTAACTAAAGAATGGTACAGATCTACCATAAGTTAATCAAATATTAATAACAGGTTTAAGAAAATATATTGTCATACTCTTCAGGAATTTTATGAATTGTACATAAAACAGCTGACAGTACATTAAAAAGATATTTTGCTTTATCTTTTTTCAGTTGTCACTTGGATTATTAACTAAAGTACAGTGCATTAAAAAAAGTAAGGTTGCAAATAAAAATACTTGGTGCTGACAATAATAGGTGCTTAAATAACTTTTTTTATCTTCATGAACATCAACCAGCAAACTATTCATCACCAAAAATTTCTTTTTTTTCTTCAGATTTTAATAAATTTCAACAGCCTTGGATTGTCGATGATACAACCCAACTACTTGATAGAATGACTCAATTTGGCAATTTTTAAGTTAAACTGTGTCAATCCATCAAGTCGCTGCGTGGTACACCAACAATACAAGGTTGTTTATTGAATGGCACAAGTGACAAATTGATTATTAACTCGGATTGAACCATAACTTAAAAAGTTTACACATTATCGGATGTTTATTGAATGGCACTACCAAACATGACAATGTTAAAATGTTTGCATATTATGACATGGTTAAAATGGTTGACAAATTTGTGACTTGTACATTAAACATATGACAGTACATACAAAAGATAATCAGCTTTATCTTTTTTTAGTTGTCACTTGGATTATTAACTAAAGAATGGTACAGATCTACCATAAGTTAATCAAATATTAATAACAGGTTTAAGAAAATATATTGTCATACTCTACAGGAATTTTATGAATTGTACATAAAACAGCTGACAGTACATTAAAAAGATATTTTGCTTTATCTTTTTTCAGTTGTCACTTGGATTATTAACTAAAGTACAGTGCATTAAAAAAAGTAAGGTTGCAAATAAAAATACTTGGTGCTGACAATAATAGGTGCTTAAATAACTTTTTTTATCTTCATGAACATCAACCAGCAAACTATTCATCACCAAAAATTTCTTTTTTTTCTTCAGATTTTAATAAATTTCAACAGCCTTGGATTGTCGATGATACAACCCAACTACTTGATAGAATGACTCAATTTGGCAATTTTTAAGTTAAACTGAGTCAATCCATCAAGTCGCTGCGTGGTACACCAACAATACAAGGTTGTTTATTGAATGGCACAAGTGACAAATTGATTATTAACTCGGATTGAACCATAACTTAAAAAGTTTACACATTATCGGATGTTTATTGAATGGCACTACCAAACATGACAATGTTAAAATGTTTGCATATTATGACATGGTTAAAATGGTTGACAAATTTGTGACTTGTACATTAAACATATGACAGTACATACAAAAGATAATCAGCTTTATCTTTTTTTAGTTGTCACTTGGATTATTAACTAAAGAATGGTACAGATCTACCATAAGTTAATCAAATATTAATAACAGGTTTAAGAAAATATATTGTCATACTCTACAGGAATTTTATGAATTGTACATAAAACAGCTGACAGTACATTAAAAAGATATTTTGCTTTATCTTTTTTCAGTTGTCACTTGGATTATTAACTAAAGTACAGTGCATTAAAAAAAGTAAGGTTGCAAATAAAAATACTTGGTGCTGACAATAATAGGTGCTTAAATAACTTTTTTAATCTTCATGAACATCAACCAGCAAACTATTCATCACCAAAAATTTCTTTTTTTTCTTCAGATTTTAATAAATTTCAACAGCCTTGGATTGTCGATGATACAACCCAACTACTTGATAGAATGACTCAATTTGGCAATTTTTAAGTTAAACTGAGTCAATCCATCAAGTCGCTGCGTGGTACACCAACAATACAAGGTTGTTTATTGAAGGGCACAAGTGACAAATTGATTATTAACTCGGATTGAACCATAACTTAAAAAGTTTACACATTATCGGATGTTTATTGAATGGCACTACCAAACATGACAATGTTAAAATGTTTGCATATTATGACATGGTTAAAATGGTTGACAAATTTGTGACTTGTACATTAAACATATGACAGTACATACAAAAGATAATCAGCTTTATCTTTTTTTAATTGTCACCTTCAATATTAACTAAAGGATGGTACAGATCTACCATAAGTTAACCAAATATTAATAACAGGTTTAAGAAAATATATTGTCATACTCTACAGGAATTTTATGAATTGTACATAAAACAGCTGACAGTACATTAAAAAGAAAAGAGAAATGCTAACGGCCCAGTTTTGTCCTTAAAAATAATTAGTTTCAACTTGAGTCCCTGGTTCCCCAATTGATTGCCCCGCAATAATACCTACATCTTCCCCCAATTCAACCAGATCGCCGTGAGTGGAACTTCTACCATAACATAATTCAATTGAGTCAAAAGTAGTTTAGTTACTTACTTGTTTCGTCCAAGAATTTTGAAATTTTTTTTGACAATTTCTTTTTTTTCTTCGGTAAGATATTTGAGTAGTGGACATTTGTCAACATTCTTTGGCTTCTTCTTCTTTTTTGCTTCTTTTAGGACAATATCTTCAACAACAATTGGATTTTCAGAAGCATTTTCTTGAGCAGGCTCTTTCAGATTGTCAGATTTTAAACTATCTTGTGTTTGCTTTTCTAGTATGAAATCTTGAGTTTGCATAATATCAAAAGTTAGAAGATTAGCAGAACTGTTTATGTGAATCATACCAACAATTTTTTTTTACCTTTTTGAGCTTCAGTTTTTTTGTTCAAATTATCTTTTTCCTCCACTTCATGCTTTTCTAAATTTTCCAATTTCTGAAGCTTCATTTCAAGAATTTGGATTCTATTTTCAGCTGCTTCTCTTAAACATCTTTCCTCCTTTAATTGTTCTTCAACCTTTTTCATCTCAGAGCACAAAAAATTGACTTTTGATTGTAGCTCCATTATATTATCAGCAGATTCTTTTTCATATTTTCTCAAACTTGTGTCTTCCTGGTACTCATCTAATTTCCTTTTGTTGTTTCGGTCTACTTCCACTTCAATAGCTTTTATTTTTTTGGAAAGAAATTCTTTCTCTTCTTTTGTTACATCTGCAAATTTTTTTAAAATCTGCAATGAATAAATTTAAAGTTAAGCTTTCACATATATTGTCATTGAAGTACTAGACAAGTTAAGCTTGCACATACACTTTCTATACTCATTTGGTTTTCTATTATTTAGGCTACTAACATTCTACAAAATTGCTTTCGAAAAAATAAAAAAAAAGGTACAGTTAAAAAAAATAGCATACTTTGTCATTGTCAACCTCAGTGAGGTCCAAATCCTTCAATTTCGATAAATCCCATTTTCCCATTCTTGGGATTTTTGTTTGCAGATTTTCCTTCTCAGCAACTATTTGTGTTCGTTCACAAATCCAGTACTGCAAGAAAAAGATAAAAGCATTTATCTTTTTGTATTAAATATAAATTTGAATATATTTATATTTAGTTAAAATTATGAAAGCATACCAGTAACACCATAGTGCAGCCTGGTGTACTTCTAGGGTTAGCATGATACTTTTTAACATTTTTCAACACATTTTCACATATCGCTCGCGGCCAAGAAATTGAATTTAATTTTTTTAAATTCAGCAACTTCGGCAAGAAACCCCATGGCATATAGCTTTGGTTGTTTGGAAAAAGAAAAGTTATAACCAGCAACAACAATAACAATTTCACTATATCTTCATTTCTTTTTTCTTATTCTAACAGTGTATTCAATCTCTTTGTTACCATTTTTGGCTAATTATGTCTTCTTCTTCAAAATTGGCAGTTAAAAAATTGGAGAAACTTTCCATGGCTGAAGCTTTGTTAGAAGCTGGTATAGGAAATAAGTCTTCTCCAACTAATGGCATTCCAAAAATTAAACTGACTTCTTCAGGAGTAATTTTGAGTAATTTGTTTCCAATTGTGAAAGCATTTTCTTTTTCATCAAAAGAAGTAATGATATCATCTAAATTTGAAGCACTTTTCCTTAAATCTTGCCGTGCTATTGAATCACTAAGAAAAACGTTGAAGAATTGTTTGAATGGCGTTTTTTCTAAAAAAGCTTTTGCTTCAGGTGAAAGAATGTGTTTCTCCTTTATAATTGACATCACCTTATAGATTGCATCTAAATTACATCTATAAGTACATGTGTACTGCCTTTTTTGCTTCTTGGCTATTTTCTTAATTTCATATCGATCTACATCATCCAAATCAGTACTGTCTTCAGCTAGTTGCTGTGAAATCGTTTTTTCATCATCAGATATGAAGTCTTCTTTTTCATTCACATCAGGTAATTCTTGTGTTGGTGCACTTTGATTCTATATTTAGGAAAATCAAAAAATAAATTTGAAGGTAAAAATAACAAGTTTATCAAAAAAATATCTTACTACACAAAAATTTGAATAAAATGATAATATGTTTTATCATTTAAATTATTTTGTATTTTTTTGAGGTTAAGATAATTTTTAGTACATAGAGTACCTCTATTTAAAAAAATAAAAGATAAAGCACTTTTTAAGTATATAAAGTATTTTTTTTTAAAAACAAAAGTACAAATTAAATCCAATAGGTTTTGTTGTAAAGAACAAATGTTTGAATTTTTTTTGACCTATTTCAATCTTCGCAGTTTGAAAATTTCGCATTCTCTAATTTATAATTTAGACCAATAAAAGATAAATGAACATTCACAACTGAAAACCAACAAGATTTATTTGATGAAATGAAAATTTACAATTAGAAAGTTTCAAAGTATATAAAGATAATGCGCTTTATCTTCATCATCACAATATGTATGAATGCAACATGAAAGCTACAATATCAATGAATATTCAGATTCAAAAGTGACAGTGCAAACAAGTGCACAACATACACAAACAAATGCACCATGAAAACAACTCAACATCAATGAAAATGAAGTAACCAAACCTGACTGAAGTGTTCGAACATTACATATACACATCTATGAAACATCAAGTGAATTTGCAACATCATACACATTGAAACCAGAGTCCAATGCAGACATGTCGACAAGATGAGAATGCAAGTGCAGACAAGCTAGATGATAACTGACTGCAAATAAACCAACAAGTCAAGTCAATGCATATCAACCCAATACAAAATACATGAAGTGAATGCAGAAACACACACACACACACACGCATGTATACGTAAATGTAGTGACAGAATAGCAGACTAACCAAGGTAAACAATGTAAGCTCAAAAAATTTAGCTATTTTTTTATTTAAAATATGGAATCTAGATTCCAATTTATTACGTATATACAAATTGAAGAGTAGAATTAAACATTATGGGAAACATAAGTATGAAAACAATTACCAATGGAGTTGTAGATGTTGATGGTCTTTGGCCGTGTTCATTGCAAAATGGACTGCATATAGGTCTTATATTTATGCATTGGGTTCCACCTTCGTTTATGAATATGCAAGTTGTTTTTCGAATGAATATCTTCGACTTAGAAGACCTTGTATGCATTTTTACGCTGCATAAAAAAGTTGTCATATATAATGAAATGTTAGACAGAGTGAAGATCTATTAATTAATATCATTTAGCAATAAACCAGCTCCAAAACAACAAACAACTTAAATCATTTACATAAAAACATAAATGCTTTTATCTTTTTTACCTAGGGTTTAACATATCTGCATATTTTATGTAATAACTAATATCATGAGAAAAACATCAAATACCTTGCATGCATTTGATAATGTACCATTTGTACCAGTAATTACAAAAATATAACTGAAAATGTACTTAAATCCTTTACATCAGAAGATAAATGCTTCTATCTTTTTTACCTAGGGTTTAACATATCTGCATATTTAATGTAATAACTAATATCATGAGAAAAACATCAAATACCTTGCATGCATTTGATAATATACCATTTGTATCAGTGATTATGAAAATATAACTAAAATTGTACTTAAATCCTTTACATTAGAAGATAAATGCTTCTATCTTTTTAATCTAGGGTTTAACATATCTGCATATTTTATGTAATAACTAATATCATGAGAAAAACATCAAATACCTTGCATGCATTTGATAATGTACCATTTGTATCAGTAATTACGAAAATATAACTGAAAATGTACTTAAATCCTTTACATCAGAAGATAAATGCTTCTATCTTTTTTACCTAGGGTTTAACATATCTGCATATTTTATGTAATAACTAATATCATGAGAAAAACATCAAATACCTTGCATGCATTTGATAATATACCATTTGTATCAGTGATTATGAAAATATAACTGAAATTGTACTTAAATCCTTTACATCGGAAGATAAATGCTTCTATCTTTTTAACCTAGGGTTTAACATATCTGCATATTTTATGTAATAACTAATATCATGAGAAAAACATCAAATACCTTGCATGCATTTGATAATGTACCATTTGTATCAGTAATTACGAAAATATAACTGAAAATGTACTTAAATCCTTTACATCAGAAGATAAATGCTTCTATCTTTTTAAATAGTTGAATAAAGTAAGATCTGACGCTTAATATTTTATGAAGAACTCGTTAATTAATATCATTTACCAATAAACCAGCTCCAAAACATGTACCTAAATCTTTTACAAAAAAAAATAGTACATACTTGTAGAGGAATCGATGAAGAAAAATTGATGTTTAACTGAATAATGGCAGAAATCTTCGATCACAAATTGTCTAGTCGTTTAGAAAACTCTACTTTTAGATTTTAGATTTTGATTTCGTTTTGTTGGGTTCTGAAAAAGGAAAAAGAACGAGAGAAAAAGTAACGGAATGAAGGGATAAAGTAACAGGCGTAACGTGTATTAACTTTGGTCCTGAAATTAATTATTTTAAACTTGTGTCCTAGAAACTTATTGTTTGATGGAAAAAAGCCCTTATGGTAAAATTTCCCTACTAATAAACCCATGTAAATTAGGTCCCTGTTTTGTTATTTTTTACCAAATTGTCCCTTTCTAGAAAATCAGCCCAGCATTAAAATCAGGGGCAAAAGTGGCATAAATTAGTCAAAAACTAAAAATAGGGACCAAATTTTCATAACTTTTTTGGAAGGGACTTTTCTTACATCATCTTCTAATTCTAGGGACTTGGCAGGCGTTCCTTGTTATTATAATATCTGTAACGGTCCAGAATTTCGCTACTTCGATTTGCGTATATTTATTAATTTTAAATAATCAATGTAGAGATTTTATAATAGAAATGAAGCTCTTTTAAATAACAAATAACGATAGTGAAATAGTTTTCAAATTTTGTTTACAAAAATACATTGTTCAATATATTTTGCTCGAGAATTCATCTTTTGCTCGAGATAAACAAAATAGCATCTTCGTATCAGCTTAATTCGTCTTCATTCTCGATCAATTGGTCTTCTTCTTCTATCTCTTTTTCAAATTCATGCTATAATCTCGATCGTGATTCATCTAGCAATCATTCTCATGTTTGTTCATTCGCTCAAGTGGTCAAAGATAATCGTTTCTTTTATCCCAAGCCTTCATCGCTGAAGCCTAGATCCAAGATTTGGCTTGATTCAAGAACGAAGAATGTTCTTTGTTATCATTGTGGTGATCCCTCTCACTTAGCAAAAGATTGTCGTGACCCAATTAGGTGTTTTGGATGTGGTTCATTTAAACAAATGTTCGACGAAATTATCCTCTGTTTCTAACAGGTGTATGCATTCGAGTACAGATCATGGCTTTCAATTTGTTCTTAAATGTATGTAGTCAAAGGGAATTTTATTGGATTTCTTATGGAATCAAAGAAGTAAAGGTACCGGTTTACTAGGGGATTTGTTCAAACACTTTGATGTTATTAATGCCGATAATATTGGGAAGAATTACAGAATGAAATTCGGTGATCCAGTTGAGTATTTTAAGGATTATGCTTCTTCTATTAAGAGTGATAACTTTGATGATATTTCAGAGGCAGTCGAATGTGATTTGTTTGCAGACAATCCAGATGTTTCAGAGGTAGATACTTGTAACTTCCCTACGGTAGTTTTTAGAGATGATATTAGTGTCTTTGATCCTTTAATTTTGGATCCTGATGTTTCACAATATAGATTAGATTCTTCGAATAACTATGAATTTGTTTGTGAAAGGGGACATGTGGGCTCTTCTAAAGTAGCTTATACTAAATCTATGCTATCAAGGGAGTTAAGAGATTCTGAATTTGTTCAATGTAAAGAATTCAAAAATAAATTTCGAGATAAGGAGAGATTTAAATTAGTGATTGCAAATCGTTTCCACTGTCTCAATTCACTGGAAGATTTATGTTACGTATCGGATTTTGCCCGCTCGAAAATCAACATCCGTACTTCACATTGTACTAGAATGCCGCAGATTCGACCGTTCAAATCCGATTCGCCGGAGCTATAACACAGTTAAGTAAATAACACAGCGGAAGAAAAAGAATATAGATATACAACATCTGATACAATATCCAGATACAATGATGATACAATGAATATCTATATACATCAGAGATATGATACAACAAATAGCAGCGGAAAAGAAAAGATAACAACAGCAGCGGATAGAATATCTCCAATAGAGTGCTCCAATCCATAGCTAGCTCCAGATAATCTACTCAACCTGAATATCTGAAAGAAACCCAACTCTAGACTGCCCGTGTGGAAAATAGTGGGCACCCAGAGTTTAGGAAGGGAACAATAAACTCCGGATCAGTCATGGGACTGGTGTGAGCAACAAAAACAGTTTATCTTTAAACAACAATAAAAGGTTTTAAACATTGAAATCCGCAATGCTTTTAGAAAATGAAACTACCATAAGACCTCCCGCCACACACACAATGCAAACGCAGAATTGGAGGAGATTTCTTCTTATGATAGTCAAAGATGCTTACTACGCAAAATCATCTTGATATTATTATTAGTGCATAGTGCAGAAAACATTTCGAAAGTATAATATTAATCTTAGCCAACATACGACCATTATCGTATGCCTACTATAGCTACTATGTTCAATAGCAGGTTACCGCCACATTCCATAGCAGGTAATACAACTAAAACCGTACAAGGCTCGTATTGTTTCTTTGGATTTTCCAACAAATGGTCAGGCTAAGGAACTTCCTTCCGCCGCATGGGATCGCCTCTGGCGGGACGTCCCGAGAGACAAACTGCTCTCTGCAAAACAAAGCCGGGTTACCCCTGTAACAGGTAACTCACGAATATGCCACCCCCCGGTCCTTTGGGACCTTTATCCGAGCTCGGTATCCAACATCACACATCATAAAGAAAGTGTATCCACATGAGTAAGTATCTGGGCTCCATACCATGATACCACCCCTTTCCCAGAAGGAAATGACATACCCTAAAGGGCGCGACCCTCATAACCTTGCCGCAACGATCCTGTTTCGACCATTTCCGGGTTGTGAGGCCCTGACGAAGTCTCGTCCACAAAGCTACGCTTTTTCAAAAAGCCATGCTTTGGGTCAACAGATGATCAACCTATGATCACAAAGATAAATGATCAAACAAATGATCATATCACAAATGATCAAACACTGATCATCACACAGCAACACTCAGCATGCCACATTACCAAATTGGGATATATCGCTGATAAATTTCAACTACATAACCTCTGAGCTCGTACGTCTCAGAGAAGGGTGTTAAGCTAAGAGAATAAATTCTCCGCCACCAACAGAAAGGTATTTGAAAGAAATCGGCTTTATATCTCAAAGTGTAATGTCAGACATGTATCCTTATAAGTCTGTTCCGGGATCGAACAGAACCGAAGGCACTTCTCACGAAGCCCTTGCAAATCCAGATAATTTCCAATCACGTCCGGACTTCCCATCACAAAGGGTGATAAAATCTCTATATCGGGGCCAGTCGATGCAGAGACATTCGACGAGTTGTCCTTTCGTTTTTGAAAATATCCGGTCTTCACCACCGGTCTTCAAATGCTATCCATATACGACGTATCACTATTCGGAACGGGTTATATGACACAAAGGTCCTCTCCCGGCTAAACCGAATAACGAGCGCAATCTTTAAAAACATATGGATAGGGGGATTTCAATTAAGTCACAACTTAAACCCAAACTTTCTTTTCAAATGGTTTAACAAATTACCATTTCAAATCTTTTAAACAAAAGATTCATTTTAACAACCTTAAATGGTTTAACAATTTTCCACACTTTAATCTTTTAAACAAAAGATTCATTCACAGATTTTCCAAATCGATTTCCATTTCAATTTAACTCGTTAAATCTTTAAATCAAAGATTTAACTCATAGTTTTCAAAACAATTCCATTTCAAATGGTTTAAACAAATCATCATTTTAAATCTGTTAAAAATAAACAGATTTAATTCATAGCTTTTCAAAACAATTCATTCATAACTTGGAAAACCATTTTCGCTTCAATCTTAAAATTCCTTTACTTAAACTGGAATTTCATTTCTTATCTGAAAGCTTTTATTCTTTTGAAAACAAATAGTTTCATTTCAGAAAATTTGATTTATTCATACGAGTTGAAATCCTTGGGTTAAATTCAAATTCTCAAACCAATATTTTAAAAGTGGTTTAAATTCATATAAGACACATTTATAATCTCTTTAATCAAAATTCCAGTCATTGAATTCAATTCCAAATATTGAATTCAAATTTAAGTCAAATTATTTAAATTCAAAACTTAATCAAGCTTTTCACTTTAAACCCAAATTCCCAATCTCAAAATCAATTGAAATTAAAATTTCAATTTCAAAAACATCAAATTTAAATTATCTGTGACTTAACCGATTTCCACGTGAAATCCATATTTGTGTGTGTAATAGTGTAGTCCGGGGGTTCCACACAGTAGTGCAACACAATGAACATCACAGATCAAAATACAGGATATAGTTGATAAGCGGTATAAGAACAACGCTTATCGTTCATGCACAAATCACAGATATATATAAATTTCAGATAAATAAACTGCAGTAAAGGTTACGCACCAATCAGAATATATCACAAAGCATCACAGATCAGGAAATATCAAACAATTCAATCATCCAATCAAATCCAAATCTTCATAAGTAAGTTCAGTTAATTATCTGATTTATTCAAATTAGATTAATTACTTATGAATTTCAAATCCGGGTTAATTAATCATTAATTAATTACAAACCAATATAATTAATTATCCTTTAAATCATTCATTAATTAACCATTAATAATTAATAAATTATTCTTAAATTAATTATCCTTAATTAATCACATTGATTAATTAGCCCTTAATTTATTATCTTTCCTTAATCATCTTCATTAATTTATAATTCCTTAATTAATTAACTTAATTAATTAATCCTTAATGACCCATTAATTAACAATTAATTATTTAATTCATCGTTTAATTTATTATCTTCAATTTATAAATTAACCTTTAATTATTTATTAATCAACATTCAACCATTAATTCAAAATCCAACCTTATCAAATTAATGATTCTTAACTCCAAATTAATTATTTCTAATTAATTTACTTAAAACTTAATTTATGAGTTTAAAACTCACAATTACTTAATTAATCCAGTTATTAATTAAATTTATCAATCCATTTTAATTAACTTATTAATTTAATGAATCCAATCACTAAATTCCAATTTACAGATTTTAAACTAAATTCCTTTTAAATTTTCAAATCATTAAAGTATACTTTACTTTTAAACTTATTTACATTATTTAAAGTTATATACTTTATTTATTTTCAAAACCTAAGATCAAAATTCAAATTGAATTCAGATTTAAAAATTCTAATTAAACTTGGTTTTAAATCCTGTTTCAAATTTTATATTGAATTCAAAAGATCTGGAACTGCCAGGCTTGTTTTACAAAGGCCTGGAACAACACTTTACTCGAATCAACCAACTGCTCCGAGTCATTCCCTCTTCCACTTCGAGTAATACACTCGAATAACTCGAGTAAGCCCGAGCAATGCTTCTTCCCCAACTACAAAAATCATCACCAGATACACGTTATCTCGTGCACGTGTACGTCTGGCCAGATCGTCTCCGACCATCCTCCTGCCCTTCGACACATCACCGACAACACCCATGTCTGGCCTGACCTCCCAGATCCTACGGTCTCGCCGTAGATCAACATCGAGTAATTCAATCAATACTGGAATCTGACTTGCTTCACCAAAACCACTCGCCACCACGATTCCGACCACCGGAACACACGCCATCCCACCAAAATCACCGCCGCAGTTCCCTCCATCTATTCCCCCAGGTCCGATGACC
This sequence comes from Allium fistulosum, assembly GCA_030737815.1. Taxonomy (NCBI): domain Eukaryota; kingdom Viridiplantae; phylum Streptophyta; class Magnoliopsida; order Asparagales; family Amaryllidaceae; genus Allium; species Allium fistulosum. The sequence continues at coordinate 170,684,587 of CM060904.1, forward strand.
TGAATCGCCCCGACAACGACGAATCTCCCCCGTATACATCGTCGGCAAAACTGGGTTGTTAACCCTAAATCCACGTCCCTCCATGGCGTCGATCTCTTATAAATTAAACTTGTATTTTTCCGATGATCCCAATACCTCCACCCATCTCCAGCATGAACCCCGCAATCCAGTTCGTGGCCGATCGCTAGAAAAACTTGAAAATCCATTTTCTGGCCAACTTCGAATTACACCCTCGATCCCAAACTAAAAATCATCATTTTATTTCTAAAATTCATCATTTTTGATGACGATTCTAATTATGTGATCAAATCGTAAAAACCTGATAGTCGAATTTCCTGCCTTTGTTTCATTTTTACTGTAATTCATAGATTTTGGAATAATTACTCAATAAATCCTTTTGAATCTATTTTTAAAAATGATGTTAACATATTACAAACATTTTCCTTTTAGAAATCAAAGCCTAAATTCGATTGTACAATGAGTAATTTAATTTATTTTGATGGGTTGGAGCTTGTATATTAACAGAGAAATGTATACTTGCATATACACAGTCATACACATATAAACATCATCATATATACCTGAAAGCATACTTAAAAATCATGCAAAGCATTTCACATTATCTCATTTACGATTTATCAGGTTAAAAACAAATTAATGTTTAAAGATGGAAGTTTGCTCACAGTGGTTTTGAAGAAATGAACAGAGTTTGCTTCTTTGTGACACAGATTGGAATTTTGCAAGCTGAAGCTTCCTTCCTTGATTCACTTCTCTGGTTTGAGTTGTATTATTGTCTAAATTGAAATTTTTGTTTAAATTTTGAATGCTAACTACTTTAGGTTTCCTCAGCTTCAAGAACGAAACTGGAAATGAGAAAGACTTAGAAAAAAAATGAGTTTACAGGGTATTCATTTTCTTTGTACAAAACAGTGTACATTTTGTACAATTTTCAGAGATACTTTCATAGTTTGGAGGCTGAAATCGTATACATTTGTACTAGATAAGATATTTGCTTTACTACATTAAATGCCCAAGTCCTTTATGCATGCTATTTACCTTACCAGCCTATATATCTTTTAGATTTTTGTTGTACTCGAGACTACCTGGTTATCAAATTCGAGCCATTTGTTTTCATGCTTATCCTATACTTGAATATACTTGCTTTGCACATTTTCTTGTCTACATATATTTCTTTTACTTGTCTAGTTTGTGTTTGTTCAACTTGACTATATATTTTCTTTCTTTTTTTCTTTTTCTCGGCTGAGATGATTATATTGTGGTGCTTGCATTAAATTGCCCTGTACAACATATGTTTTACTTCTTATCTTGGCTGTACAAAATGTTTGTTCACACTTACCTTCATTTGCAAGCTTCCATGTATATGTATGTGTTTGTTTTCTTTGCTTTATAATATAAACAATTCCTATTTTAATTTGTTGTTAGATTAGAGTCAATGTTTACTTTGTATATTTATGTTTGCATATGTATATATGGTTTTGTCTTTTTATTCGAATGTATTTCTATCTCAATTATTTATTTAAAATTTAAACACAAATCAAATATATATCATATTATTTCAAATTTAGTCAGATATGTCCAAATACAGATATATATATTCTCATATATACAATAATTTAAATTTTAAACGATTTATACAGAATATATTTGAACATCGGGGAAACTCGCAGGTAATTTATCGTTTAATTATACAATTTTAATTCAAAAATTAATTTAATTATCAATTAAATATTTATAAAATTCGGGGTCGTTACAGACTTCCCCCCTTAAAAGAATTTCGTCCTCGAAATTGCCAAGGAGATACAAAAACAGATGAAAGACATTTCATCAAATCAAACTGAACAGTTATTCTGCATTTGGCTTACCAAATCAGAATATCGATAACAGATACAAGAACAAATCTATTTAACACTTCACAAGATACTCGGGTTACCCAGATCTACGAAATACGGGGTGATATCGGTCAGTTCAAATGGAATAACTAACCATTCGTAGAATATATCCGGACCCAAAGAATAGATAGATATATGGATACGATTTCAAAAATTTTAGTTTAGAACTAAAGTATACCTATCAACCATAGCAATCAAAACAATCAATACATCCAAACAAACAATTCTGGCCTATCTGGAGTTTATTGTCCCATATTGATATATCGAATCTTCTTTCTGGATCTACCAGAAACTATCGAAGGATTCAGAAAAGATGACGAACAAAAGAGATTGATAGAGAAAAGATTGCTTCCTTATTGTTACAGAGTATTGACCATTTATAATCGTATTCCCCTGTCCCCTATCTCGTCCTCTTCTTGCACTCATACTCACTATCAGTGGATAGTAAGAGAATTTATTGAGGCATTCGAACGGATATCTGAGAATTACTCATTCTAGGGTATACTTCACCCTATCTCTAATGAGCTACTTAACGTGTTACACTCCTGAGCTAAAGTTCAACCTTAGCTCCGATACCAAATGTAACGTATCGGATTTTTCCCGCTCGAAAATCAACATCCGTACTTCACATTGTACTAGAATGCCGCAGATTCGACCGTTCAAATCCGATTCGCCGGAGCTATAACACAGTTAAGTAAATAACACAGCGGAAGAAAAAGAATATAGATATACAACATCTGATACAATATCCAGATACAATGATGATACAATGAATATCTATATACATCAGAGATATGATACAACAAATAGCAGCGGAAAAGAAAAGATAACAACAGCAGCGGATATAATATCTCCAATAGAGTGCTCCAATCCATAGCTAGCTCCAGATAATCTACTCAACCTGAATATCTGAAAGAAACCCAACTCTAGACTGCCCGTGTGGAAAATAGTGGGCACCCAGAGTTTAGGAAGGGAACAATAAACTCCGGATCAGTCATGGGACTGGTGTGAGCAACAAAAACAGTTTATCTTTAAACAACAATAAAAGGTTTTAAACATTGAAATCCGCAATGCTTTTAGAAAATGAAACTACCATAAGACCTCCCGCCACACACACAATGCAAACGCAGAATTGGAGGAGATTTCTTCTTATGATAGTCAAAGATGCTTACTACGCAAAATCATCTTGATATTATTATTAGTGCATAGTGCAGAAAACATTTCGAAAGTATAATATTAATCTTAGCCAACATACGACCATTATCGTATGCCTACTATAGCTACTATGTTCAATAGCAGGTTACCGCCACATTCCATAGCAGGTAATACAACTAAAACCGTACAAGGCTCGTATTGTTTCTTTGGATTTTCCAACAAATGGTCAGGCTAAGGAACTTCCTTCCGCCGCATGGGATCGCCTCTGGCGGGACGTCCCGAGAGACAAACTGCTCTCTGCAAAACAAAGCCGGGTTACCCCTGTAACAGGTAACTCACGAATATGCCACCCCCCGGTCCTTTGGGACCTTTATCCGAGCTCGGTATCCAACATCACACATCATAAAGAAAGTGTATCCACATGAGTAAGTATCTGGGCTCCATACCATGATACCACCCCTTTCCCAGAAGGAAATGACATACCCTAAAGGGCGCGACCCTCATAACCTTGCCGCAACGATCCTGTTTCGACCATTTCCGGGTTGTGAGGCCCTAACGAAGTCTCTTCCACAAAGCTACGCTTTTTCAAAAAGCCATGCTTTGGGTCAACAGATGATCAACCTATGATCACAAAGATAAATGATCAAACAAATGATCATATCACAAATGATCAAACACTGATCATCACACAGCAACACTCAGCATGCCACATTACCAAATTGGGATATATCGCTGATAAATTTCAACTACATAACCTCTGAGCTCGTACGTCTCAGAGAAGGGTGTTAAGCTAAGAGAATAAATTCTCCGCCACCAACAGAAATGTATTTGAAAGAAATCGGCTTTATATCTCAAAGTGTAATGTCAGACATGTATCCATATAAGTCTGTTCCGGGATCGAACAGAACCGAAGGCACTTCTCACGAAGCCCTTGCAAATCCGGATAATTTCCAATCACGTCCGGACTTCCCATCACAAAGGGTGATAAAATCTCTATATCGGGGCCAGTCGATGCAGAGACATTCGACGAGTTGTCCTTTCGTTTTTGAAAATATCCGGTCTTCACCACCGGTCTTCAAATGCTATCCATATACGACGTATCACTATTCGGAACGGGTTATATGGCACAAAGGTCCTCTCCCGGCTAAACCGAATAACGAGCGCAATCTTTAAAAACATATGGATAGGGGGATTTCAATTAAGTCACAACTTAAACCCAAACTTTCTTTTCAAATGGTTTAACAAATTACCATTTCAAATCTTTTAAACAAAAGATTCATTTTAACAACCTTAAATGGTTTAACAATTTTCCACACTTTAATCTTTTAAACAAAAGATTCATTCACAGATTTTCCAAATCGATTTCCATTTCAATTTAACTCGTTAAATCTTTAAATCAAAGATTTAACTCATAGTTTTCAAAACAATTCCATTTCAAATGGTTTAAACAAATCATCATTTTAAATCTGTTAAAAATAAACAGATTTAATTCATAGCTTTTCAAAACAATTCATTCATAACTTGGAAAACCATTTTCGCTTCAATCTTAAAATTCCTTTACTTAAACTGGAATTTCATTTCTTATCTGAAAGCTTTTATTCTTTTGAAAACAAATAGTTTCATTTCAGAAAATTTGATTTATTCATACGAGTTGAAATCCTTGGGTTAAATTCAAATTCTCAAACCAATATTTTAAAAGTGGTTTAAATTCATATAAGACACATTTATAATCTCTTTAATCAAAATTCCAGTCATTGAATTCAATTCCAAATATTGAATTCAAATTTAAGTCAAATGATTTAAATTCAAAACTTAATCAAGCTTTTCACTTTAAACCCAAATTCCCAATCTCAAAATCAATTGAAATTAAAATTTCAATTTCAAAAACATCAAATTTAAATTATCTGTGACTTAACCGATTTCCACGTGAAATCCATATTTGTGTGTGTAATAGTGTAGTCCGGGGGTTCCACACAGTAGTGCAACACAATGAACATCACAGATCAAAATACAGGATATAGTTGATAAGCGGTATAAGAACAACGCTTATCGTTCATGCACAAATCACAGATATATATAAATTTCAGATAAATAAACTGCAGTAAAGGTTACGCACCAATCAGAATATATCACAAAGCATCACAGATCAGGAAATATCAAACAATTCAATCATCCAATCAAATCCAAATCTTCATAAGTAAGTTCAGTTAATTATCTGATTTATTCAAATTAGATTAATTACTTATGAATTTCAAATCCGGGTTAATTAATCATTAATTAATTACAAACCAATATAATTAATTATCCTTTAAATCATTCATTAATTAACCATTAATAATTAATAAATTATTCTTAAATTAATTATCCTTAATTAATCACATTGATTAATTAGCCCTTAATTTATTATCTTTCCTTAATCATCTTCATTAATTTATAATTCCTTAATTAATTAACTTAATTAATTAATCCTTAATGACCCATTAATTAACAATTAATTATTTAATTCATCGTTTAATTTATTATCTTCAATTTATAAATTAACCTTTAATTATTTATTAATCAACATTCAACCATTAATTCAAAATCCAACCTTATCAAATTAATGATTCTTAACTCCAAATTAATTATTTCTAATTAATTTACTTAAAACTTAATTTATGAGTTTAAAACTCACAATTACTTAATTAATCCAGTTATTAATTAAATTTATCAATCCATTTTAATTAACTTATTAATTTAATGAATCCAATCACTAAATTCCAATTTACAGATTTTAAACTAAATTCCTTTTAAATTTTCAAATCATTAAAGTATACTTTACTTTTAAACTTATTTACATTATTTAAAGTTATATACTTTATTTATTTTCAAAACCTAAGATCAAAATTCAAATTGAATTCAGATTTAAAAATTCTAATTAAACTTGGTTTTAAATCCTGTTTCAAATTTTATATTGAATTCAAAAGATCTGGAACTGCCAGGCTTGTTTTACAAAGGCCTGGAACAACACTTTACTCGAATCAACCAACTGCTCCGAGTCATTCCCTCTTCCACTTCGAGTAATACACTCGAATAACTCGAGTAAGCCCGAGCAATGCTTCTTCCCCAACTACAAAAATCATCACCAGATACACGTTATCTCGTGCACGTGTACGTCTGGCCAGATCGTCTCCGACCATCCTCCTGCCCTTCGACACATCACCGACAACACCCATGTCTGGCCTGACCTCCCAGATCCTACGGTCTCGCCGTAGATCAACATCGAGTAATTCAATCAATACTGGAATCTGACCTGCTTCACCAAAACCACTCGCCACCACGATTCCGACCACCGGAACACACGCCATCCCACCAAAATCACCGCCGCAGTTCCCTCCATCTATTCCCCCAGGTCCGATGACCTGAATCGCCCCGACAACGACGAATCTCCCCCGTATACATCGTCGGCAAAACTGGGTTGTTAACCCTAAATCCACGTCCCTCCATGGCGTCGATCTCTTATAAATTAAACTTGTATTTTTCCGATGATCCCAATACCTCCACCCATCTCCAGCATGAACCCCGCAATCCAGTTCGTGGCCGATCGCTAGAAAAACTTGAAAATCCATTTTCTGGTCAACTTCGAATTACACCCTCGATCCCAAACTAAAAATCATCATTTTATTTCTAAAATTCATCATTTTTGATGACGATTCTAATTATGTGATCAAATCGTAAAAACCTGATAGTCGAATTTCCTGCCTTTGTTTCATTTTTACTGTAATTCATAGATTTTGGAATAATTACTCAATAAATCCTTTTGAATCTATTTTTAAAAATGATGTTAACATATTACAAACATTTTCCTTTTAGAAATCAAAGCCTAAATTCGATTGTACAATGAGTAATTTAATTTATTTTGATGGGTTGGAGCCTGTATATTAACAGAGAAATGTATACTTGCATATACACAGTCATACACATATAAACATCATCATATATACCTGAAAGCATACTTAAAAATCATGCAAAGCATTTCACATTATCTCATTTACGATTTATCAGGTTAAAAACAAATTAATGTTTAAAGATGGAAGTTTGCTCACAGTGGTTTTGAAGAAATGAACAGAGTTTGCTTCTTTGTGACACAGATTGGAATTTTGCAAGCTGAAGCTTCCTTCCTTGATTCACTTCTCTGGTTTGAGTTGTATTATTGTCTAAATTGAAATTTTTGTTTAAATTTTGAATGCTAACTACTTTAGGTTTCCTCAGCTTCAAGAACGAAACTGGAAATGAGAAAGACTTAGAAAAAAAATGAGTTTACAGGGTATTCATTTTCTTTGTACAAAACAGTGTACATTTTGTACAATTTTCAGAGATACTTTCATAGTTTGGAGGCTGAAATCGTATACATTTGTACTAGATAAGATATTTGCTTTACTACATTAAATGCCCAAGTCCTTTATGCATGCTATTTACCTTACCAGCCTATATATCTTTTAGATTTTTGTTGTACTCGAGACTACCTGGTTATCAAATTCGAGCCATTTGTTTTCATGCTTATCCTATACTTGAATATACTTGCTTTGCACATTTTCTTGTCTACATATATTTCTTTTACTTGTCTAGTTTGTGTTTGTTCAACTTGACTATATATTTTCTTTCTTTTTTTCTTTTTCTCGGCTGAGATGATTATATTGTGGTGCTTGCATTAAATTGCCCTGTACAACATATGTTTTACTTCTTATCTTGGCTGTACAAAATGTTTGTTCACACTTACCTTCATTTGCAAGCTTCCATGTATATGTATGTGTTTGTTTTCTTTGCTTTATAATATAAACAATTCCTATTTTAATTTGTTGTTAGATTAGAGTCAATGTTTACTTTGTATATTTATGTTTGCATATGTATATATGGTTTTGTCTTTTTATTCGAATGTATTTCTATCTCAATTATTTATTTAAAATTTAAACACAAATCTAATATATATCATATTATTTCAAATTTAGTCAGATATGTCCAAATACAGATATATATATTCTCATATATACAATAATTTAAATTTTAAACGATTTATACAGAATATATTTGAACATCGGGGAAACTCGCAGGTAATTTATCGTTTAATTATACAATTTTAATTCAAAAATTAATTTAATTATCAATTAAATATTTATAAAATTCGGGGTCGTTACAATTTAAATGAGAATTCTAAGCTTAATATTTTAGGAGTTAATAATGGTGATGCTACGGTTAAGTTTGGGGTTGTTAGTTCTAAAACTTCTGGTGTTGTAGGCATATTTTCAGATGATGCTGAGAATCAAAACGAGATTGATCGTGTAGATATGTTATGGGCTGATGATTTTGTGGAAGTAAAATATTTGCACAGTTCATAGAGCATTTCAAATGTTACTAAGAAGCTTCAATCTGATGTATTTTGTATTTCTGATAGTGAAGAATATAAGGTTATTAATTCGGGTGATCATGTCTATGAATCTGAAGAGGATGCTGATTTCACTTTTGATGGTTTTAAGATTATTGATGTATCGCATTGTGCAAGATGTAAAACTGTTTTACAATGTGCACATTGCAGTGGTTCAAAATTGGATGGTTTCAATTCATCTGAGATGATAGTTTTTTATGGGAATGATGAGGATGGTGATTCACTTGTTGATGATTGCAGTTTGACTGACTGTGCTTTTTCTGAGAAAGAAGGAAATGATGTTCCAAGGGATGTTAGTTCTATGGAAGTTATGGATAAATGGTGTTGAAAACATATCTGTTGATGATGAGTTGATCAATGATAATTAGGATATGAATCTGGTAAGCTCTGATGGATCAGAGGAAACAACTATAACTAATTGTGCACGCTGTTTTGCCGTGTCACAATGTACACAATGCACACCAGGTGATAATGTGATGGTGATAGTCTCCCATGATGTTGAGGCATTTTTAGAAAAAGGAGGGGTTTTTTATTCTATTATTGATGGATCTACTTCATCTGATATGAAGAATGGCGATATTGTTCCGTACAGTAATGGTATTGTGGAAGTTGAAGCTGTAGGGAAATTTCTATTTGATAATTCTATTTTGTTGATGCCTCAGTGCGAAATTCCTTTGGCTGATATTGGCTTGGAGAGTGTTTTTCCTTTGAGCGTCAGTGGATTCGAATCCAAGTTGGAGAAGAATTTACAATTGCAAAATGTAGTTGCTGACTTTATGGAGGATGTGGATAGATTTGCGACTGTTGATTATGTGGTTGAGGGTGGAAAAGTGGCGGATGTGGATGGGACGAATGCCCATGATTTTTTCCACTATTCTTTTTATAATGATACTATTTCGACCATTTATGGCAGTTTAGACAATAAAGCTTTTTCGTTATCGTCTTCGTCTAAGAGAAGTAGACGTAGGAAATCAGCTGCTACCAATGGGTTTGTGCGTCGTAGGGATAGGATCTGAAGCTGTCATTCTTCGTCTCTGGGTGAGTTACCTGATTCGAGTGCCACGAATGGTGCTACGAATACAGGCTCTAGTATGATTTCAGTTTTAGGCAACACTTATTCTTCTTATGCTTTAGGTAGTTTTTCTTCCGCTGAGTTTTGTCAGTTAGTTAAGGATACCGCTTTTATTTTTTAAAACATTGAGTTAGATTCTGATTATATTAGAAGTAGGGAAATCGAAAGGGCTAGATATATTGGTTTATGAGGATTATTAGCTGGAATATTAGAGGTTCTAACGATTTTAATAAATGTGATAAAATTAAAGCATTTTTAAGGATTATTTCATTGACGTTGCACTATTACAGGAAACTAAAATTGAGTGCCCTAACATTCGATTTTATAGAAGATTATGTGTTTTTCACTTTAGGAATTGGGCCTGTTTACCTTCTGTTGGAACTTATGGGGGTTTACTTATAGGATGGCGGGATAATTCTTTTAAATTGCTTCAATGTATTTCTAAACAATATTCTCTACACATTATTCTCATTAATCTTAGTGACAATTCTATTTTAAATATATCTAATGTTTATGGACTAAACTCAAAAGTCGATCGTAGGGTTTTATGGAATGAATGTTTAGAATTTAGAACTTTAGCTCCTGGTTCTTGGATTATGGGGGGTGATTTCAGTGTTACGCATTTTCTAGGAGAGTGTTCCCCTCGGGAAGGTGATTTCTCTTCAATGGAAGAATTTAATCAATTTATCATTAATTCTAATTTGATTGAAATACCTCTTTCTAATAGAGAATTCACTTGGAGTAATACTAGACAGTCTCCCTCAATGACTCTTCTAGACAGATTTTTCATCAGTGACAAAATCGAGGATAAATTTCCTATTTGTAGAGTCTCGGGTTTACCTTACACTTATTCCGATCATTGTCCTATAATTCTTACGTGTGACCAGCATAAGACTGTTATTAAATCTTTTAAATTCAAAAAATGTGGTTATTAGAATTCAATTGCTCAACTCTAATTAAAAATAAATGGATTTCAATGAATTTTTATAATTTCAGAAATACGGATAATTCTGCAAAAAAAATTGTTTTAAAACTTAGAAGTCTTACGAATTTTTTAAAAATTTGGAGTAAGAATGTTTTTGGTAATATTAAAATTAAAAAAGAAAATCTTCTTTCCGAAATGCTTAAAATAAACAAAATAGAAGAGACTAGACAACTAAATCTGGGTGAACACAACGTTCTCGCTAATTTAAAAGAAGAGCTTAGTTCTATTTTAGAAAAGGAAGAGTTATGTGAAAACAGAGATCTAGAATTAAATGGATTAATGAAGGTGATAATAATACAATTTTTTTTCATAATATGGAAAACGTTAGAAAACGTAGTAACACGATAAATTCAATTTTTGTGAATCATGTAGGATTGGTTAATCAAAAGGATCTTAATATGGCTTTTACTAATTATTATAGAGATATATTTGGTACTAAGAATAAACACAGAATTAACGTTTGATGGAATGATATCTATCCTATTGATTCTAGAATTGACCTTTTTGAGTTTGATAATCCTTTTTCTGAAGAGAAAATTTAAAAAGCTATTAATGACATGCCTAGTGATAAAGTGCCAGGCCCAGATGGGTTCCCTATTTTATTTTACAAATTATTTTGGGATGTTTTAAAATTCGATTTAATTAATATGTTTAATGATTTTTATAATGGTAAATTACAATTAGGAAGGTTTAATTTTGCAAATGTAATTTTATTGCATAAAAAAATCGATGCTAATAATCTAAAAGATTTTAGACCCATTTCTTTAATTAACTGCTCTATTATAATTATTTCAAAAGTTTAGCTAATAGACTTAGTACGAAAATGAATGATTTAGTTGATTTTTCACAAACAGCTTTCATTAAAGGTAGAAATATCACTGGTGGAGTGGCTGTTGTTTACGAATACATTAATCATTACTGTAAAAATAACATTACTTGTGCTCTTCTTAAAGTGGATTTTGCAAAAGCTTTTGAATCGGTTGATTGGGATTTTCTAGTTGATTTGTTATTAGCTAGTGGTTTCAGTCATAGATGGATTAACTGGATTATGACTTTGCTTAAAACGGGTAACTCCGGTATAATGGTTAATAGTATTTTAGGTAATAAAATTCAATCTAAACGAGGTTTAAGGCAAGATGATCCTTTATCGTCTCTTTTGTTTAACTTAGCCGCAGATGTTTTAGCTAAGATAATTAAAAAAGCGGTTGATAATGGATCTTTGGGGAGTGTTGGTAGTGAAATCTCGCGTAATGGTCTATATGTCCTTCAATTTGCGGATGATAACTTATTATTTACCTCTCATTTGCCTAATCATGTAATTACCCTTAAATTTATATTATATAGTTTTGAACTTCTTTCAGGTTTAAAAATAAATTTTGATAAAAGTTTTAGTTTGAAATGATTTTGAAAAGGTTGAAATTTAGTTGCTAACACGCTTAACTGTAAAACTATGGATTTTCCATTTGACTATCTTGGTTTTCTGATTAGACCAACTAAACTTAAACATGATGATTGGCTTATTATTATAGATAAAATTAAAAATAGAATTTCTAATTGGAATGAGAGATTTTTATCTAGAGCTGGTAGATTAATTCTCATAAATTCAGTTTTATCCGCTCTTCCAATCTATTGGATGTCTATGCGTCTTTTCCTAGATTAGGTAATTAAAAAAATTGATAAAATTAGAAGGGACATCTTATGGAGTGAGCAACACTCTAACATTAGTATTAAATGTTTAGTTAATTGGGTAACAGTTTTATAAATCTAAGAAGGAAGGTAGGTTAGGAGTCATTAATTTGTGCAATATGAATTTGTCTCTATTAAGGAAATGGCTATGGAAATTTAAGGATATTAATGATAACCCTAATTGGAAAGAAATCATTTCTAAATATTACTATAATGATAGTAATAACTTATACCAAATTACACCTTCAGTTATTAACAAGTTGTCTAGTTTTTGGAAATCAATTTTAAAATGTCAAGAGATTTTTAACCTTGGTACTAATACAATTGTTCATTCAGGAAATAATACTTCTTTTTGGCCTGATCGTGGGATTTCTGTCATTCCTCTTAAGATAGAATTTAAGGAGCTTTACAATATTTGTAACTTTAAAATGCTTTGATTTTAGATAATTTTTACCCGGATAATGATCCCCCTTGGAATTTTGGTTTTAATAGAATTTTAGAAGGTACAACTCTTAGGCAACTATCTTTTCTTTATAATAGATTGAATTTATATAATATTGATATTGATAATGATAATATTATTTGTTAATGGGATAAGAGTAAGGAATTTACTTCTAATTCTTTATATAAATTTATTAATTTCTCAGGTGTAACTGATAATTCTTTTAAACTTATTTGGAAAACAAATACTCCTCCTAAATCAAAAATGCATATGTGGTTAATCATGCATGGAAAACTTAATACTATTGAATTGTTAAAGAAAAAGAATATGCAAATTGATAATAATATTTCTTTTGCAATTTGGATTTTGAAGACATTATGCATGTGTACTTTGATTGCATAGACATGTATTATATTCTAAATAAAACTCTTAAAATCCTCAACTTTAGTCTTACAACTAAAATTACTGATTGTGACTATTATTAGAATAATTTAAGATTTAAGTTTAAAATGGAAAATAGATTTTTACTTGATTCTTTATTCATTATAATTTGTTGGTATTGTTTTGTGGCAAAGCCAGCGATGTTGAATGAGCCCTTACCATATATTAAATAAATAAATTGTTACAAGGAAAGATGGCATACAATCCATATATACAAGAATATAACAAATCGCCTCAAAATGAGAGGAATAAAATTATGGTCTAAAAAGTTTGGAAATGGATAGGACCAATACACGTTTAGTAGTCGAACCACCACCAAACACTCTATTGTTCCTTTCCATCCAAATTACGTAAATAGCCTTTTTAAGCACCCTTAACAAGAGTGAACCCTTAATAGTCTTCCATCTCATCACTTTAAAAATGCTATACCATACCAAGGAGGCAACTCTATTAGGTTTATGTAAGTTCAGCAAATTCAAAGTGCTATCCCATATGAAATAAGAAAACTCACACTCATAAAACAAGTGAGCAACAGTCTCTGCTTCCTTATCATAGAGCATGCTAACAGAACTTAGAACAATGCCTTTATCCTTAAGCTTGTCAAGCAAATGAAGCCCATTTCTTAAAACTTTCCATAGAAAAATATTATCCTTAGGACTTGAATCAGAGTTCCAAATCCTGGAATGCCATGGAAATCTGTTAAGAGGAAGGATTTTAACAAGGAATTTATAAACAGAACTTATCGCTTGAGGCTTGCCATTCCATAGAGCATGTACATTAACAGTGTTATAAGAATTTCCATAAATGATACTCCAACAAGCCCGAACAGTGAAAGAACTAGAGTAAGGGAGGTTCATCAAATCATCAGACCAATAAGTAGCTGTTGATTCATGAGTTTTGATTCATGACACAAGCTTCAGAGATCATACGACGAGAATGCTATGTGAAAGCGACAAAAAGAGAATAAGTGCATACCGTGCACTACAAAGAAGATAATCTTACAATTCAGAGATTAGTATGGATATTTTATTTTATTTGAGTCTTAGAACAATGTTAAAATCATTCCTCAAATAATCACATACGCACACAAAACATTTTATAGCAAAAACTATGTTCACTGTGCATATAACACCAGGTCGGCCGACCGACCAGGATCCTCGGTCGACCGACCCTGTATCATGTGCACAGTAACTTTCTGTTTTGTATACGTTTTAAACTCAGCTGACCGGCCAGGTTTTCCGGTCGACCGACCAGAGAAAAACGGCTAGTTTTCTGAAGAGACGCGATCATTTCATGAAGAGGAATGTCCTCTATTTCAAGAGGTATGGACACAACTGTTAACAAAAACTCTTCATGAAAGATTACAACTCTTCTACAACTATATAAACATATTCAATTCACTTCTTCAATCACCGATTCTTGTTTATATTTCTGAAATCTAATCTCTATTCATTTCTGCAAATAAAAGCATTTATTCTTATTTAATATCACTAGAATCCTTGAATTTATTCATATACTTCGATTCTACGTGATTATCTTCCTTCTAAATCTTCACACACATATATACTCTTGAGGATTTGATTATAGGAAAGCTGTACTATCAAAAGACAATCAGTGTTATTCAGAACACATTCGTCAACAAACTATTTGTATTAAGTTGAAGTCCTCTTCGGCTGTTGAGGCGGAAAAATTCCTGTTCGGCTGCTCAGGTGTCGTATACCTATTCCTCCGGGTTAAGTGAGGGGTTTAGTTTAAATCCAGAGGGTATTCTAGGACTGGACGTAGAACGGGAAGTTCGAACCAGTATAAAAATTCCTGGTGTGCTTACTTTAATTTTTACTTTACTGTTATTACTAGTTTCCGCATTAACATACCATATTACACGATCCTTAGTACTACACGTGTAATTTCATTTGGTATCAGAGCAAGATCATCCTATAACCATCACAAAGTTATTTGATATCTACTTTTAGTAATATGGCAACCACACAAATTAATGATGTTAATACTCACACTAATTCTAGTTTCACAGAAGGTCAATCGACTTCACGACCTCCACTCTTCAATGGTATAAATTACAATTATTGGTCAACTAGGATGAGAATCTATATGCAATCAAGTGGATTTGATATCTGGAATATTATACAAAGAGAGTATACAACTCCTACTGGAGAATACTCAACTTGGAGTAACACACAAAAACTAGATGCTACTTCAAATGCAAAAGCAATGAATATTTTATTTTGTGCATTAGATAGAAATGAATTCAATAGAGTTAGTATGTGCACTTCCGGTTATGAGATTTGGAGAACTCTTAAAGTTTCACATGAAGGAACGAATAAAGTTAAATTGAGCAAAATTTCTATGTTGAAACATCAATTTGAAAATTTTAAAATGAGGCCAAATGAATCTATAAATGACATGTACTCTAGATTTTAGGATATTTATCATGCTTTATTATCACTAGAACAAAAGTTTACTGATTTTGATGTTGTCACAAAAATCTTGAATTCTTTAACGGATGAATGGGAACGAAAAGTCCTAGCTATTGAAGAAGCAACTGATTTGTCAACATTAAAACCAGAAGAGTTGATAGGTAATTTAATGTCCTACGAAGTAAATTTGCAGGCAAAACGAAATGGAGCACAAGAAAAGAAAAATGTAGCATTCCAAGCAGAAAAAGATGATTCCGACTCAGATAATGAAGATATGGCCATGATCGCTAAAAATTTCAAAAAGTTTTTGAAATTCAACAAAAACAAATTCAAGGGAAACAAAAATAATTCCAACAACAATTCCAATAGCAGCAAACCATCATCTTCAACAATGGAATGTTATGAATGTCATAAGAAAGGACACATGAAGAAAGATTGTCCAGATCGTAAAAAGAATAATTTCAAGAAGGACAAAACCAAACGAAAAGCTTTTTCAGTCACTTGGGACGACACTGACTCATCATCCTCATCAGAGAGCGAAAGTGATAATGAACAAGCAAATGTATGCTTCATGGCTTCATCAGACGATGTAAGTGATTTTACTTTTGAAGATTTAATTGAAATAAATTTTGAATTAGTAAATTTAACAAAACAACTTAAAAAGAAAAATAAGGAGTTGCAAAGATAGAACAGCTTTAGAAGTAGATATGTTAAAAGATGAGAAGGTAATATTGGAAGAAGAACTTGAAATATCTCAACAATCGAATTCTAACTTATCTTCTCAAATTACGTCAATTTCTGAGGAACTAGAAACTCAGAAAAATAAAAATGATGTTTTTCTTTTTGAAAATAATAGTTTAATATCTAAGATTAAGGATTTAGAGCTAGAAAAATATAATCTTAAAATAAAATTTGATGATATTTCTAAAATTGTTTCTAATTTCAATAAAGGAAGAGAAAATCTTTCTAGTATATTAGAATACTCTCAAACTCCTAACAATAAATCTGGACTAGGATTTAAGAAACAAAATACTTTTGCTAAAAGTAAAATTAATAATAAAATTAAGAAAGATATTAGGAAAACAGTTTATTCAAATACTAAAACTATTAAGATATGGATTCCAAAAACCAATAATACATTGATAAGGAATAAACATATCAAAAGTTTTATGGAAACTGTTCATAATAACAAAAATTATGTTTATAAAGGGAATTCTGAACCCGTATGGGTTTGGCTTCCTAAGATCTAACTCTTAGGACCCTAAAAAGATTGGGTACCAACTTTTTATAATTTTTTGCAGGTACCACATAAGAAGAGAGGAAAATGGATTTTAGATAGCGGTTGCTCAAAACACATGACTGGAAACAAAGAAATGTTATCAAACATTATATACTCAAATGGAGGAGCAGTCACCTTTGGAGATAACTCAAAAGGATATATCATCGGCAAAGGCAATGTTAATAGCAACGGTACATCTAATTTACCTCTCATTACTGATGTTTTATTAGTTAAAAATTTAAAACATAATTTATTAAGTATTAGTCAACTATGCGATAAAGGTTTTAATATAACCTTTTCAGAAAATAAATGTAACATTTTTGATAAAAATCACAACATCATTTTCGAAGGAAATAGAGATAAAAATATTTATATCCTAAATATGAATATTAATAATGATTCAAATTTGTGTCTAGTAGCTAAAGAAAACGATTCTTGTCTTTGGCACAAAAGATTTTGTCACATAAATTTTAATACCATCAACAAACTTGCGAAAAATAAATTAGTTAAAGGATTACCCAATATAAAATTCGAAACTAACATATTTTGTGATGCATGTAAATTAGGAAAATTAACAAAATCTTCTTTTAAATCAAAGAAAGTAATATCTACAGAACAACCACTTGAACTTTTACACATGGATCTTTTTGGTCCAACTCAAGTACAATCTATTAACCATAATAGATATGTTTTTGTTATTGTAGACGATTTCTCTAGATATACTTGGATTTTCTTTTTGAAAAATAAAAGTGATACTTTTGATAATTTTAAAGTTTTTGTTAAAAGAATTCAAAATATTAAAACATTAAAGATTAAAAATATAAGAAGTGATCATGGTAGCGAATTTGAAAATGAAGTTTTTGAACAATTTTGTAACAAGAAAGGTATTAACCATAATTTCTCTTTTCCTAGAACACCACAACAAAATGGAGTTGTAGAAAGGAAAAATAGAACGTTACAAGAATGTGCAAGAACTTTACTAAATGGAACAACTTTATCGAAACATTTTTGGGCAGAAGCTGTAGCCACTGCTTGTTACGTACTAAATCGCGTTTCTATTCGTCCATTAACTAAAAATACACCATATGAACTTCTAAATGGAAGAAAACCAAATATTTCATATCTAAAAGTTTTTGGTTCGAAATGTTTTATTTTAAATACTAAAGATCAATTAGGTAAATTCGATCCAAAATCCGATGAAGGAATATTCGTTGGATATTCGGAACGAAGCAAGGCTTATCGAATTTATAATAAACGAACTCAAATTATTGAATAAAGTTTACATGTTTCCTTCAACGAAAATTTTAAAAATATAAATCCAAGTGTTACTATAGATTCTGATGATGAATCTACTCAGAATGAAAATAATAATGCAAATGAAAATTTTGATATTCATGAAACCAATACAAACGTGACGTCTAATATAATAAAATCTCCACCTAGAATTTTAAGAGATCATCCTGTGCAAAATATAATTGGAAAGGTTAATACGAATGTTAAAACCAGACATCAATTAAATCAAGTTGGTCATGTAGCTTTTCTTTCTAACACAGAACCTAAGAATATAAAAGAAGCTTCAACTGATGACTACTGGATACTTGCCATGCAAGAAGAATTAAATCAATTCGAACGAAACGAAGTTTGGGAACTCGTTCCTAGACCCAGTGACCAATCAGTCATCGGTACTAAATGGGTTTTCAAAAATAAAGCAGATGAACTAGGAAATATAACAAGGAATAAAGCTAGATTAGTTGCACAAGGATATAATCAAGAAGAAGGTATTGATTACGAAGAGACGTTTGCTTCAGTCGCCCGACTTGAAGCAATACGAATACTATTAGCTTATGCGTGTTTTCATAATTTTAAACTATATCAAATGGATGTTAAAAGTGCATTTTTAAATGGATTCATAAAAGAAAATGTTTTTGTTGAACAACCACCTTTGTTCAATCATGAAAAATTTCCAAATCATGTATATAAACTTAAAAAAGGCGTTATATGGTTTAAAACAAGCACCACGTGCTTGGTATGATCGTCTTAAAGGTTATTTATTAGAATCTGGTTTTGAAATCGGTAAAGTAGATCAAACACTTTTTATTAAGAAAACTAATAAAGATATTTTAATAATTCAAATATATGTTGACGATATTATTTTCGGCTCGACAAATGAAAAATTATGTC
Source organism: Allium fistulosum (assembly GCA_030737815.1). Classification (NCBI taxonomy): domain Eukaryota; kingdom Viridiplantae; phylum Streptophyta; class Magnoliopsida; order Asparagales; family Amaryllidaceae; genus Allium; species Allium fistulosum. The sequence goes on from CM060904.1 coordinate 170,703,595, forward strand.
AAGAGTTTTCAACTATAATGACAAATGAATTTGAAATGTCTCATATGGGAGAACTATCATATTTTCTTGGATTACAAATTAAACAAATTGAAAATGGAATTTTTATTAATCAAGAGAAATATTGCTATAATTTAATCAAACGTTTTGGTCTTGAAAACACTGCTGCCAAACCAACTCCCATGAGTACAACGGTTCATCTCGATAGAGATGAAGATGGCAAAAGTGTTGATCAAAAGTTATATCGTAGTATGATAGGTTCTTTACTCTATTTAACAGCGAGTCGCCCCGATATTATGATGAGTGTCTGTTTGTGTGCTCGATTTCAAGCAAATCCCAAAGAATCACATATGAGAGCAGTTAAACGCATTATTCGATATCTAACTAAAACCAAAGATTTCGGACTATTTTATCCAAAAGAATGTCCTTTTGAATTAGTTTCCTATAGTGATGCTGATTTTGGAGGAAGTCGGACGGATCGAAAAAGTACGAGCGGAACGTGTCACTTCATTGGACGTTCCTTAGTTTCTTGGTTTAGTAAGAAACAAAACTGTGTTTCTTTATCAACATGTGAAGCAGAATATATATCTGCTGCTTTGGCATGTGCACAAGTCGTATATATGCAACAGACATTACAAGATTTTAATTGTCATCTTGAAAAATCAATAATTTATTGTGATAATACCAGTGCAATAAATCTTTCTAAAAATCCGGTCAATCACTCACGAACAAAACACATTGATATTCGACATCATTTTCTTCGTGATTGTTTGGAAAAAGGATTAATTAATCTAGAATTTATCAACACTGAAAATCAAATAGCTGACATTTTTACTAAACCACTAAATGAGAATACTTTTATAAAACTAAGACGTGATTTAGGTATAATGTCGTTTAAAGACTTATGAATAAAAATATGCAAAAAATTTGGAAAAACAAAAATTATTTTATTTCTGACCAAAGCGGCACTCGAACTCATGACTTCTGACTTATATGCTAGATGTTGTAGTATAGCCACTTGAGCTATGGGTGTTTCTTGTTCCAGCTCTGTTTCTAATTTGTACCATTAAAACTTAATTTCAAAATATACTATTTTTGACTCTAAGGCATTGTATGTCATTCATTTACAAACAGCTTTTGTTTAAAAAGTTCTGTGATTAAAACCAAAATTTGATTTTAAACCACTATTTTTTTAGAAATAAATGGTTATATATACATACATATGTTTATTGAATAGAACATAAGATACAAAAAAATTTACTTACAAAACAAAAACTTGAAACAAAAATGTCTTCTAATAATGATATCTACAATTCTGAAAATTCTCATCTTTCTTATACATCCCCGGACGACGACTATTCTGATCGCATCACTGAAAATGGTCCCCAACCTACTTTTCCAATGCCTAATCGTGTTTTAGAATTTCCCTCTCCAGATAATGACCCCCGACACAGGTGGAAACCATGGGAAGACTCCCATACAGGTTATACACCTGATAAAAAGAAAGGGAAAAAGGAAATGGTAGTATCTCCATCAACCAAACAAAAGATTGATGAAATTCATCACTACCAACAACAACAGATGAATATGCAAAGGGAACTTTATTACGAACAGAAAGTCACGGCAAGACGTTCAAGCTTCCTTGAAAAGATTGCCATGAAATTTTGTTCATCTAAGAAGGATGATGTTGTTGAACCTTCTTACAGAACTCCATCTCCTTCTAACCATGTTCAATCTCCAATAGCTCCGATATGGTCACCGGTAGAAAACGTTCCATCTCCAAATTCATGGGAACGTCGATGCTGATACACCATGGCTATAATTTACTATATATATGTTATTAATTTGAATAAGATGTATAGATATATATAATGTAATAATATAATTATACTTCTATAATTCTTGTTTGAAAGACAACATAAACTAGTCTGTTAACATGCCTCGGTCGACCGAATAATCTGAATCGGTCAATCGAAGCTGTCCCGAGAAGTTTTTAAAAATAGATTTCTTGCAAGTCGGTCGACCGAACAGCCTGTCTCGGTCAGCCGAACTTGTTTCCAGAAAGACATTATAACATTTTTTTAACTCAGTCAACCGAATACCCTGCACCAGTCGACCGAAGTTCTTCCCGAAAGTTTCAGCACTATTCTGAACCCCAACTCGGTCGACCGACCCAGGGATTTCAGCCGACCGAACGAACTTTTTCTGCTGAAATTGCCTACATATTTTAACCCAACCATTCACCTTTTTATCTCACCTCTTCACTTTACTCTCTCACAACAGATTTTAACCCTAGCCCCCATTAAAACCTTCCTAAATTTCTTCAAATTCTTCAAAGAAAAATGGCTCCCAAGAAGAGATCTAAGACTACTGCTGGCCAATCTTCCTCAACTCCTGTAGACTCTCAAATTGCTTCTTGGCTAGTAAGTGAAAAAGCTTTAGAAAGATGGATAAGGCTTCAAGATGCAAAAATCTTTGAGGAGTCTTTTGTAAGTTATCCTGATTTTACCACCTACGGTGTTGAAAATGCCGCTCTTGAAAGTGGTCTTGATGCTTTTCTTGACCATAGGAAAAACAACTTGAAAATTAATCATATAATGGTGAAGTTATTCCTAGCAAATCTCAATCTTGTAAATCCACCGAGAAACACTGAAAATTGTGTTTGGACATCGGTTTGTGGCACTTCCATTTTTCTCTCCATTGATCGAATGAATCATATTTTAAATGCTCGACCGGGTGGAATATCATTACATGATGTAGACTGTAATACATCAACTCGTGATCGCCTAAGTCATCTATTCTTTGAAGATGATGCTACCGATTTAAGGCAAACTTCATCTCTCCGACCTAAAGCACGACTTTTTCATCGATTCATGATGAAGTCTATTGTTCCACGAGGAGGGTCATACCACTTAGTGTATCCCGAAAACTTCAAGGCGTTATATGCTATGTGTGGAAATATTCGGGTAAATTGGACACAACTTCTTATGGATGAATTCCTTACGTTCAACCAAGGGAAAATGCTCCATATTTATTATGGAGAATACATAATGCGGTTGATTAATAACTTTGTCACCCATGCTCCGGAATCCGAAACATCCAAAGTTCGTACCTTTGACTCACGAACAATAAAATTAATGAAGTTACCCGATGCACCATCCCAAATCACCACCTTTCAACAATGGCGTACCATTCCACGAGAACAACTACGTCGCAGCTATTCTACACCTCAACCATCCACTCATTCTACAGAACGTATAACTCGTCAGACCTCTATCCAAAGACCACCTCCCGGTACTAGCACAGCGGCTGCCATTGATATTTTGGCCCAAAATCAACTAGCTTTGGATTCTCGCCTTCGAAAAATTGATGGACGCTTCAAGAAGATCAAAGGCTTCTTCGTAAATTTATGGGATGCCTTATCATGCTCTTCTGAAGCCGGTGCTTCATTTGTTGCTCCTGGAAAAAGACCAGCACCAAATTTCTCTTGGTCTACATCCGAGAACACAAGTTCCAGCACATCGGTAACTCCCGCACCTACCACTCAAAGACGGGGTAAGGAACCGGCTCCTCTCGATGAAAATCTTCATCCAAAACAGTGGGATACCGACGATGATGAGGAGTAATTGTAGTATGTTTACAATTTATTTACTTTCAAGAATTTCTTGTACTTTATTTGTTTCTTAATTATTGTTATGTTCTAAGCAAACATCTTTAAATTATTTCTAATTAAGCTCAAGAAAGTACCATGAAAATTTAAAATGTTTTGCATTACTTTAATCTGTTATAAGTATTCCTTTTTGTCGATGACAAAGGGGGAGAAATGTATGCAAACTAACAAATTTTTGCAGAAAAGTCGCCATATATTCAGGGGGAGAACTATAATATATATGTCAATATTACTTCGTCACATAAGTATTGTCATCAATCAAAAAGGGGGAGAATGTTGATTCATGAGTTTTGATTCATGACACAAGCTTCAGAGATCATACGACGAGAATGCTATATGAAAGCGACAAAAAGAGAATAAGTGCATACCGTGCACTACAAAGAAGATAATCTTACAATTCATAGATTAGTATGGATATTTTATTTTATTTGAGTCTTAGAACAATGTTAAAATCATTCCTCAAATAATCACACACGCACACAAAACATTTTATAGCAAAAACTATGTTCACTGTGCATATAACACCAGGTCGGCCGACCGACCAGGATCCTCGGTCGACCGACCCTGTATCATGTGCACAGTAACTTTCTGTTTTGTATACGTTTTAAACTCAACTGACCGGCCAGGTTTTCCGGTCGACCGACCAGAGAAAAACGGCTAGTTTTCTGAAGAGACGCGATCATTTCATGAAGAGGAATGTCCTCTATTTCAAGAGGTATGGACACAACTGTTAACAAAAACTCTTCATGAAAGATTACAACTCTTCTACAACTATATAAACATGTTCAATTCACTTCTACAATCACCGATTCTTGTTTATATTTCTGAAATCTAATCTCTATTCATTTCTGCAAATAAAAGCATTTATTCTTATTTAATATCACTAGAATCCTTGAATTTATTTATATACTTCGATTCTACGTGATTATCTTCCTTCTAAATCTTCACACACATATATACTCTTGAGGATTTGATTATAGGAAAGCTGTACTATCAAAAGACAATCGGTGTTATTCAGAACACATTCGTCAACAAACTATTTGTATTAAGTTGAAGTCCTCTTCGGCTGTTGAGGTGGAAAAATTCCTGTTCGGCTGCTCAGGTGTCGTATACCTATTCCTCCGGGTTAAGTGAGGGGTTTAGTTTAAATCCAGAGGGTATTCTGGGACTGGACGTAGAACGGGAAGTTCGAACCAGTATAAAAATTCCTGGTGTGCTTACTTTAATTTGTACTTTACTGTTATTACTAGTTTCCGCATTAACATACCATATTACACGATCCTTAGTACTACACGTGTACTTTCAGTAGCAACATTTGCCTTTTCATCGATACCAGTCAACAATCTCAAATTATAGTTAATAACATCAGCTAGGATAATCCCCTGGGCTGACCAAGGATTAAATCAAAAGGAGAGGTGATCCAGATATTCCATACCACTTTGAAAAATGGGGATAAAAACATTCCTGCTATGAAGAATATGTTTCCATGACCAGCTGCAGTCAACAGGAGGAGCTATAGTCCAGAAGTTATTTTTGTTGATCAGATTTTTTCTAACCCATGTAGCCCATAAATTACTGTCATACTTCAGAAGCTTGTCTATATGAGAAGAAAGAGCAGTTTGATTCCATTTCTTGATGTTCATAACCCCAAGCCCACCATACTCATAAGGGCAACAAATTGTTTTAAAAGCAACAGGGATTAACTTTCTGGAATATGGGTTTCCATGCCAAAGGAAGTGATTCAAGGCTGAATTAATCATGGAAATAAGCTTGCAAGGAAGTATGAAAATTCTAGCATAATAAAGACACATGGAAGTAGCAACGGATTTGAAAATGACAAGCCTACTTGCCATTGAACATTAAGATATAGGCCAAGAGGAGACCTTAGTGGTAATCTTTTCATACAGCTTAAGGCATTGACTAGTCCTGACTTTGGAGGAACACATGGGAGCACCAAGATAGTCTTCATTATCATCAAATGGAGATAAGCCAGATAAAGAGTATATAACAGCCATATCAAGCTTAGACATACTGCTATCCTAAATTTGGATTTATTTCTATTGATAGTTAATCCAGTCTTCAGCTTAAAAGCATTCAAAATATCCAATTCTCTATTTATTGATTTAACATTAGGCTTAGTGTATAGCATTAGGTCATCAGCAAATAACAAAGCAGAAATACCATTACTCTTACATAAAGGATGGTAACCTAGGAGATTAAGGGACATAGTATTATTAGTGAGGCTAATGAATAGCTCCATCACACAAACAAAAAGGTAAGGTGATATGGGATCACCTTGTCTTAAACCTTGAGATGCTTTAAAATAGCCAAAAGAATTACCATTTAAGCTAAGAGAGTATTTGACAATTGATATACAAGTGAAAATCCAGGCCAGAAAAGGGATGGGAAAATTCATTTTATGAAGAATGTATATAATAGATTTCCATTGAATGGTGTCATGAGCTTTTTGAATGTTTAATTTCAAAACACATCTCCGAGAAATATTTTTCCTCTTATAACCTTTCAATAGTTCACTAGAAAGAAGAATATTATCTGTGATGTCTCTCAAATGAAGGAAGGCACTATGATTAGGAGAAATCACATCAGCAAGCACAATCTTCATTCTAGCTGCCATGATCTTAGCAATACACTTGTATATGACATTGCAGCAAGGAATGGGTCTGTAATGATTAATAGAAGAAGGTTGTTGTATCTTGGGAATTAATGTAATTTTGGTGGCATTAATACCAGATACCAATCTATTGTGTTTGAAGAAATTTTTGATAGCTCTGATCACATCATCACTAATGATAGTCCAAGTAACCTTAAAGAAGTGGGCATTAAATCCATCAGGTCCAGGAGAACTTGATGAATTCATACTAAAGATGGTGCCCTTGATCTCATCCCCAGTAATATCCTTAATTAAATTGTCCTTATAAAAATCAGAAATGGATGGAAGAGAAGTATGATCAAAAAGCTGCATATGGATACCAGGGACATCAGGGTTAGCAAGAAGATTCTGGAAGTATTCCAAAAAAGCATTTTGAATAGTATCAGGCAAGGAGCAGGGAGTGTCATCTTTATCTAGAATATTGGAAATATTAGCATTAGCTTTCTTAATTATGAGAGATTCATGGAAGATAGCAGAATTCTTGTCTCAATGAAGATGCCATTTAAGTTTTATCTTTTGTCTTGCCATCTTGTTTTCCTCCACCAGAGCTTTAGCAAGCTTATTATTAAGATTAGCCTTTTGTTCTGCAAGATTTGCAAGAGCAATATTATCAACAAAAATTTGAATGTCTCTTTGTAACTGAAATAAATTATCTCTAATAGAGGAAGATAATCTGCTCCCATTCCCAAAAGTAGCATGAGCCCACTGTCTAAGAATTTCTTTAAGATGTCTAAGCTTTGCCTGCAAAATATACATAGGGTTTCCAAATACATGTAAACTCCAACAGTGAGAAACAATTTTTAAGAAATCATGGTGATCAGTCCAATTATTAAAAAATGAAAATGAGGATTGTCTTCTCACAGAGGCCTTGCCCCAATCCAAAACCAAGGATGAGCGGTCAGATAATGATGGACGAGAGATGATGGTGTTAAGAGAAGGCCAAGTCAAGATAGAAGTGAAATTCTGGTAGGATCTATCAAGTTTACAGAAGGTCATATTACCAGATTTGCTAGAGTTATTCCAAGTAAAGAAACAACTGTTAGCAGTAATAGGTTTGTGGTTAGAGTCATATATTGCATTATTTAGAGGTCTAGTTTGTTGATAGGACAGAGAGACATCTCCACTTTTATCAGAAGAGAATTGAATACAATTCCAGTCCCTAATGCATAGCCATGGGGAATTGGAGGGTTGCAAAGAAGGGAGAATATCAAGGAGGAGTTGTCTATGCACACTACTATTTTCAGCATAGACAAAAGTCAGGAAGAAAGATGAAGAGGAAGGGATGTGGTAATTTCAGTGTGAATGAATTGTCTATTAACACAGATTAGAGAGATAGAAAAAATTATAGGATTCCACAATATGAGAAATCTTCCAAAAGGAGCTTGTGATAGGTTATGAATGTATTTCCTGATGGTTAATAGTGGAAGCAGCTCTGATAGTGTTAACATGATTAAGCTTTGATTTAGCAATAACCATGAGTTGTATTTTGTAAGAAGAGATAAAGTTACTGATTTAAGTTGCTTTGCTATGGAGTTTGCACCCCTAATATACCAAAAACGTAACGACCCAAAAATTTTAACAATTTCAAATAACGTAATTAACTAAAAAATTTATGAAAATAAACAATAAAAATTTAGCAATGAAAATTTGATATTTGGTATGCGTTTATTTAAGCATAACAAGTTGCAAATTTTCATCGGAAATTATGTAAGTTTGTTTGGTTGTCAAATTTCAAATTTTAAATTTAAATCGGTTAACATAAATTATTTTTGTAATTTGAATATTTTTATATAAGAAAAATGTAAATCATTTTCTGAGTGAGACGTCATATTTCGTTTCGGCAAATTTGAACTGCTCTAGCCCCGTTTATCTTATTTTTGGCGTTTTAGCAGCATTTTTGGCAGCGAAAAATTAACATTTAATAGGTGGGTCGTGTCACTCATATTTGTGTACCATTCTGTTCATCTCGTCGTGCTGATCTCCGTAGTATATTCATTTGTGCATTTTGGTGTCCGGTACGCGGTGAAATCTGCGAAACGATTAGCCGTATTGGTACCCATTTTGAGCTTTTTGGGTTTCCCTGTGTCCATTCATTTGTTCCACCATGAGAAAGCAAATGGCCACTATCTTTAATATTCCCAGAATTTAACTATTGACTTTTGGTTATCCCACTATTTCATTTTACATTCTGTTCTTTCCCACTTTCATTTTTTTCTCTTTGCCTCTCTTTGTTCTGTTCTTCTCCATTTGAAAGAAAAAAATAATAAAAAATTTATATATTGTTCGCATATATATCTGCCTATGAACGGCCATCGTCCTCCTTCCTTGCAACCTACCCACCTTCACCGAATGACCCAACCACCAACCTGACCTCCACCAACAACCGAAGCCGCATCGACCGGCCATCTCCTTTCCACCGCCAAATCTTGCTCCTCCACCCGAAACTAACCCCAACACCACAGCCTATCACCGCACCTCCCACCGTGTAGCCCATTCGAGATCCTTTCCCCCTCAAGCATAGCCGCAGCAACCCCTGTCAGCCGCCCCATCACTCCATCTCCGCTGCCAAACGCCACCTTCACATCTCCAGCAACCTTCCACACACACAATACCTGAAGCTTTGTTCATTTTTCCCCACTACCTCTTCCATACCCGGCCTTTTCCTCTCCACCACAGACCTTGCTCCGCCCCTCTCCACGTGACAACCCCATAGCCTCCACACCCCTTCACCTTTCCCACCATGCAACAAATTCCTGTGCCGCGTCCACATATATCAACCACCCCTCTATCGCCACCACAACCACACCTTCCCATCGCCAAAGCTTCACGTAGTGAACCCGCCTACCTGACAGCCACTTTACCGCCTTCCACCACCCTTGCTCCAGTCCGTCTCTCCCCTTCCACCAAAGCACACCCGAACACAAACACTATCTCAGCCCTCCCCGTAGCAATCCAACCACCACCTCTGAGCAGCCTGTTAGCCTCGCCAGCCTTGTTTTTCCCCTGCTGATCCTTGTCTCCCTCTCTGAACCACCTTCTGTTCCATCATAACCTCCCTCCACCTATTGCTCGGCCTGCCAACTCCATAACCCTCCACAGCCCGATCGGACCCCAAGAAACATAGCAGCCCCGCCTTTGTGCCTCTCCACTTCACTTCCCCTCAGAAACCCTAGTTGCAAAAAGCAATGGTGAATATGAGGTTGCTTGTAAACATGAGCATTCTTGCTGTGTTCTGCTTGCAAAGGTAGCCAAGTTGAAAATTAATGGTCAGTGGCATACATATTCTCAGAAACCCCTAGGCTGCTCTATATAAAAAAGGGACATATATAGACATATTATATATTTTATTTCATCAAATCCAGTACATCGTGCTTTGCTTTTGTTTCGCCACTATCCAGAGTTGGTCACAACAGCTTTTTGCTTTCCTTCGTTTGCGTGTCCATGTCCGTATCCGTGTAGGTGTCGTGTTCATTCCCATTGTTCTCTAGCCTCGAAAGGTGAGCGATCACTCACGATTAACATTCATATGATTAGTAAATTGATTTCACATGAAGTGACGATTGATTATGTTTGAATTAGTTAGAAATTAAATTGTTAAATATGATATGTTAATATTTAAATTTGTTAACTATGTTAATTGACATATGCCACCATGACCTGTTGAATATATATTTTATTATATGGTCATTTATGATCATATTTGCTATTGATATGCTATGTCATTTTATATTATTATTTTATTGTCCTCGCTCTACAAGTTCCCTAATAGTTAGGAATTCCCTATGGGTTGAAATAATACATACCCGAATGATTTTATAGATTAGGGAAAAATAGTTATGGGTTGAAATGATAAACCCAAACGATTTTATCAATTTTGAAATTTTGGGATTGTGGGTTGAAAGATATATACCCGTAAATTTTAAATTATTGCGGGTTGAAATGATAAATATCTGTATCACTTGACCATTGGATAGAAAACTATAAACGGACACCGTTGGTCTATTTTTAAATGATTTCCATAATTTTGAAAAAATATAAATATGTGTTTTAAATAAATATTGGGTTTTAAATATAATATAAAGATTTTATTATAATATATGTATATAATTTAGATTAAATTAAATGTTTGGAAATTCTAAATTTATAAGTTAAGTTTTGAAAAATATAAATTTTAAGATTTTACTTATAATTTATTATTTAAAATTATATAAAATAATATTTAATATATATTTACATTAATAATAAGATTTGATTTAATAAAAATTTAATATAATAAAATTTAATAAAATTTAATTTAATTAGTATATATATAATATGCTTAAGTATTTATTTAAAATTATATTGATATTTTAAAAATAGATTTTGTAATAACTTTAATAAATTAAGGTTGGAAAGATGAATTGAAATTGATTTGAAATTTTATTTGTTTAAGAATTGTATTTAAATAAAAATAAATTTGAAAACTTATTAATTTTGAGATTCTAAAGATATGATTTTTATAACTTGATAACTGCATTTTTATTAAAGGTGATTAAATGAATATTTTCAAATTTAAATAAAATTTAAATTGAATATTTAATATTGATTTAAATTTGCAATTAGAGGTTTTATTTAAATTTTATTAAAAATGATTAAGTGAATATTTCAAATTAAAAAAAAGTTGAATTTTTGAAATATAAATGAAATTTATCAAATTGAGTTATTATAAATCGTTTGAATATTTAAACTTTGAAACCTATTGAATTGGAAGTGGTTTAAATTTGTACTTTGAACCTGGATTTGAAATTAAAATAAATTAAAATGGTTTTTATGAGAATTTGAATTGAACCTTTAATTTTTATTTATTTGGAATCGTTGAACTAAGATTGATTTAAATTGAATTTTGGAACTAAGGCTGATTTTAATTGATTTGTGAAATTGGAAGAAACTATTTTAATTTGAAACTATATTTCGATATAAACTCTTTTAACATACAAACTGTTTTAATATATATTATTTTAAATTTATAAACAATTTTTAATATATATATATATATAAAACTATTTCTAATATATATCCTATTTTAATCTATAACCTATTTTAAATATAAACTATTTTTAAATGTATAACTATCCCAATATATAAACTACTTTCAATATTCAAACTGTTTAAGTTGGAACTGTTATGATTTAAAGTGAATAATGATTTCGAAAGTGATATGATTTTGAAATGAATATGATATTTTGTTATGAAGTATGAACTGTTTGAAATAAAAATGACCACAGTGTGAAATAAGCGTTTGGTTGTTAAAGAGACCGGGATCAGATATTGTCATACTCTTTGCCAATACCGAAAACCGCTTTAACAACTGTGTACACGGTGAAGAATCCAGAATGAAGTAGAATGGTTTGGAGAACGTCTATATAAGTTATGAACGCAGGCCCAACCCCTTTGGGTCAGCATTATGTGACTAAAACAAGAGCTATACCTGGGCCAAGTGAGGTCGCACCTCCGATCGAGCATGCTTCTTTGATACCATATCCATTACATTGTGATTTGATTGGGTGCACCTTTGATTATGGGAGTGTGTCTCGAGGTTGGCGGTGGTAGCTACTATGTGTTACCACCAGCTCGGTTCTGCAAAACGGTAGTATCCAACCATGCGCATTACCTAGCGTGCCTTGTCACATGCCTTATCGAGTCCATTACGAGTTTGGTTTGCATTGTACCTATGGAGTGCTCGCTGAGTATCCCACCAGTTTGTTGGAGCTTACAGTATCTGTATAGACTATGATATTTATATAAAAATGTTTAAGGGGGATATGGGTAATGCCTTAACACTATTTTAATGTTTTACTTTACTGTAGACATTATCTATGCAGCGTATTATACTATGTATGTAGATTGTTTGAAGGATCCTTAAAGGATGGAATCCCAACATCCTTTAAGTTATTGTATTTCATTTGGATGTTTCACTTGAGTTGATTTACTTGCATAAGAATATTAAACCTGACTCGAGTGTTTTGTGTTTTGGTTTATGCTCGAATCAGACTGAGTGTCACAGCATTTAAGACTCACCTTTGGAGCTTTGCTTGTAGATCTATCTTTTATCTATTCAGCTTTCAGTTATTTCCAGTTGTTTATGTTCAGACTTGTCATTGGCTTTTGTATTTGAGACTTCTATATATTGGATTTCTATTGTATTTTAATTTAGAATCTGATGTTCTATAGTAGCTTCATGAACTACTATTTATCTATTTCCGCTGCTTATTGTTATATTACTCTGTGTCTGTGATTGATTTATTTACTGTATATGCTAAGTTTTGCCAAATATAAATTAACAATCTGTTGTTTTGAGCAATTCTTGTGTGACATGTGTGGAAGATTATCGATTTGAATAGTTCAAAATGGCAGGTCGTGACAGTTGGTATCAAAGCTTTGGTTTAGGCAAAACTTAGCATATAGAGTAAACACTAATTAGACATAGGGTAGTAATACCCAAGAATGAGTAAAATTAATTATAGAATCATCTTCGTTCGAGCTTGAAATTCTTTGTTAGCATCCTCTTTGATTTGGATTTCTTTTGAATTTTGGAACTTTACCTTTGTTCTAAAATCCATTCTTGTCTTTTCCTGTTCGTGTTCTTTTTGATACTGGAGCATCCCATAGCTTTACTTCATTGATCTCTATAATAAATTTGAGCACATCTTGCAACCTTAATTGGCAATTTCATCCTTATGCGTGACTAATCCCATCGGCGGTCCCGCCAACCTTAGTATGATTTGTAAAAGGGTGAAACTCTTTTACAACAGGCATCGCTTCACCAGAGATTTTTACATCCTCATTTTTGATGCTTTTGACATCTTACTTGGAGGTGATTGGTTGAAGCGATATGATGCTGTTATTTCTTGCAAAGCCTGAACTGTTTCTTTAGTAGACGAACAGGGTAATTCTCTTATGATCGTATGTCGAATGCCTCAGGATTATGCAGGCAGTTTTATCTTTTCACTTGATTCTCAGCCTAGTGATTTTGACTCCACCCCGGTAGTCAGAGATTATCCTTATGTTTATGGTGAAGTCACTTCTCTTCCTCCTAAGCGGGAAATTGAATTATGCATCGATCTTATTCCTGGAGCTCGATCTTGCCACCGGTTTTCACCAGCTTCGTGTAGTCGAGGAGAGCATTCCCAAGACAGCTTTTCGAACGGAGAATGGTTTCTATGAATGGTTAGTCATGCCCTTTGGATTAACCAATGCACCTGCCTTCTTCGTCGATCTCATGAATTGCATTTTCTGCGATGTTCTCAAAAGTTTGTCCTGGTTTTCATTGATGATATTCTCGTTTTTCAAAGTCTGAGAAGGAACATGAGTCACATTTGGGCTATGTTCTGGAAACTCTTAGGTGTCATCAGTTGAAAGCCAAATTTTCTAAATGCCATTTCTGGAGGGATGAAGTCCGATTCCTTGAGCACGTTGTTTCTTAAAATGGAGTCTCGGTTGACCCGGTTAAGGTTGTCGCGATTAATGTAAGTCTATCCATCTTTCATCTTTTGTAATTTAATTATCTTATCTTCCTTTCGAGCCTATCTTCTTAGTTAGAATTCTCTTTGATTCAGGTCCCTCTAAATTTGAATCTCTATCCTTGTTCTAAAATCTATTCTTGAATTATCCTACGAGGGAGCGTATTTGTAATTGATATAAAATGTTTTATATTGTGTAATGACCAGGCGATTTTCGACTTCCGAAAATCGACACTAATACATTCACTATATAGAGTGCCGAGCAATCGAGTGCCAGAAATACCAGGTTGTTAGGGTTTAAGAAAACGAAATAGAATAAGAAACAGAAACGGCAGCACAGAATCTCACAATCGTAGCGGAACAAAATATATTTTACAATAACATCATTTATACAAAAGAAAGCTATAACTGTTATTATACACACAAGTGATCCGAGTACAATCACCAACATATAAAATTGGACAGTTATAATAACTTGTCTCTAACTGCTGAATATACAGCCTATAATACACAGCGGAATATAAACAAATACATGAAATATGTCTCTGCCATCCAGCTCGTCTCCTGAGCTCCAAAGTGTCCTAACTTGAAATTCTGTATATATACAAATAACTTGTAAACAAACATCTTTTCTTTTTACGTCATAACCTAAAACTAATTAAGTTGAAAGATAGGAATTTTAGAAGTTAAGTATGACAGTTTTCAAAATACAGCAGAACAAAATGGTGTGCAGGACTATGGTTTTCCTGTTTATAACATTTTATATACATTCATATATAAGTATATATATATATATATATATCCTTGTGTAAGCATACTTATCAAACAATACTTTTACTTCCATATCCAGGCACATAACAAAGATTTCAGTATATAAAGTTTAGTTCTACTCACTGTTTTCCTTTGAATCAAAGCGCTGTTTTGAAACAGAATTATGTTGCTTGCCTTTTGTTTTGATCTCCTAGCACCTTGATTCTACAGAGTTTTAACTGGTAGCTTGTATATTTTTTTTATCTTGTTCGAATGAATAAAAGTGAACTAAGGTAGTGTTATTTATAGAGAGAATGTGTTGTAGCCTTAATAGGTACAGTAAGTTTATTTTTATCTTCCTTTTTTTATACTGTATATTTTGATTTAAGAAAATGACTTGATTTGAAAATTGAAAAAGGGTTTGATTATTTAAAAGAAGGATTTGATATAATATATGCTTGAGAGGATGTGCATTTAATGCTATGTTCCCTAAGGTGTTTACATGTATACATATATCCTTGAATATATACATACTACATACATATGTGAACATAGTCTTTGTTTTATTTTACCTTTGTAAATTTTGTACATATACCCTATACTAATGTACAAATAAAATTGTTACTTACATGAAATTAACCTTATACATATATATATATATATTTAGATGCCTAAGCCTTGAGTCATTTATATAAATTTTTACTTATATGCTATAACTACATACAAATAAATACTAGCCATTTATGTGTATTTCTTCCTATTTTTATATATTTATTTAAATTTAAATTTTACATATCAAAGTTAAGCATATACACACATATATATTTCTATATATAATTATATCTTGTAATAGAAAGGTGGAGTTTTTATTTAAATATTTTTGAAAGATGAAAATTTTAGATTTTTAAACCATAGCTAAACTTGAACACTATATGCTAAACTTGAACACTATATTTACATACAAGTATAAATAGCCATTTACAATGTATGTATTAATTATTTTATATATATGTATGTATGTATACTTATTCTTACACACTTTTATATACCTTTAAGTACACACAAGTTTTATACACATTTTCATTTTTACTATTCAATATAAGCATATATACATATATCCATAAGTTTGAATTTTTCATTATGAGGTTTTATATGCTCATGTACATATATATATATATATATTCACATACTATATTTTTATAAATATGTGTATATACCTACTTATTCACTATTTTACCTAACATATATATATATACATATACTTATGTATTTTTAATTATCATATATATACGTACTTATGTACTTATATATATTTATATTTAACATCATAAAACTTGTATATGTTATATATATATATATATAGAGAGAGATTCTATATATATATATATATTATTTATCATATCCAGAGATTTTATAATCCAATATTTAATATAGTTTTTAATCAATTTACAGATATAGATATTTTAACTATCAGAAAATTTATCCTTTTGACTTATAAAAATCAATATTTAAAAAATTTAAAATCAGTTAATTACCCCGATAACCAGTGGCTAAAAATCCGGGTCATTACATATTGTGTTGTTTGAGTTGTTAAGTTTGAATTTTGGGTTTCGATCGATTTGTCTAGCTAACGCTGTCGATAGGAATTCCAAAACACTTGAACCGAGCAAACTGACACAATATTGTTTTCGAAATTGGTAAATGAAATAATTTTATGTATGATTATATTTTATATATAAAAGTATAATTTTCTGAAATTAGGTAGTTAAATGAATTGGTTGTTAGGAATGATAGTACTAGATTATCATTTATTGTTTTGTCAACATTCCTAAACCATTAACTATTGTTGTATGTTATAAGGAGATGAAATTTTATAAACATGGCTTATAAATCTGATTTTCAAATGAAATGAATTTAAATTAAGGATTTGAGAATTTAAATTTTTGGTGCTTTTCAAAATTTGGTTTTCAAAATTTTGGAATTTTTTTATTATTTGAACGTATTTTTCGAATGGAAATTATTCCAAAGAATTTTAAAAGAAGTAAGTCGGTACTCTCCTCTTTTGTCGTTGGAAAATAATTTTGATGATGACTGCAGCATCATCGACATTCATTTTTGAGTCTCAAAGTGGGGAGACCACTTAATAGCTTTGCTACACTTTTGTTTTGGAAAATGGATTTGATTTGAATTTCTTGAGTATGATTTGAAGTACAAAATATATATATGTATATATTTATTTCAAAATAGTTTGAAGGAAAACTGGAAATTTAACTCTTAAGTTTTATGTTAAGTGATGATTTTTAATTATTGAAACGAAGCAAATTTTTTGAATAATTGGAGTGTCTAAAATGAGAAATGGAATTGAAATAACTTGAAACAGTTGAACTAGGATAAAATGTATTTGTATAATACTCAATTGCATTTTAAAACATATAACTTACCTGAAATATTCAAAAGTTAAGATGTTAATGTGAATATGTAATTGAAGGTTATACAAGAGAAAACTTAAAGTAATAAAATGTTCAAACTAAATTTTGCTTAATAGAAATTATGTAAATAAAAGGTAAATTTATATGGTTTTGAATTAATTATTGTATATGGTACTATGTATTTCGAGTCTATCTTTCCTTTCTGTTACTTCTATTCTCCTATCTTGTTCCTTTTCGGGGACGAAAAGTTTTGAGTGGGGGAGAGTGTAACGACCCGGAAATTTCAGCGATTTTAAATAACGTAATTAACTAAAAAATTTATGAAAATAAATAGTAAGATTTTGGCAATGAAAATTTGATATTTGGTATGCGTCTATTTAAGCATAGCAAGTGGCAGATTTTCATCGGAAATTACGTAAGTTTGTTTGGTTGTGAAATTTCAAATTTTAAATTTAAATCAGTTAAATTGATGGAAATAATTTTTATTTCTGATCTGAATATTTTTATATAAGAAAAATGTAAATCATTTTCCGAGTGAGACGTCATATTTCGTTGCGCCAAATTTGGACTGCTCTAGCCCCGTTTATCTTATTTTCGGCGTTTTAGCAGCAGTTTTGGCAGCGAAAAATCGAGATTTGATAGGTGGGTCGTGTCACTCATATCTGTGTACCATTCTGTTCATATCGTCATACTGATCTTCGCAGTATATTCATTTGTGCATTTCGGTGTCCGGTACGTGGCGAAATCTACGAAACGATTAGCCGTATCGGTACCCGTTTTGAGCCTTTTGGGTTTCCCTGTGTCCATTCGTTTGTTCCACCGTGATAAAGCAAATGGCCACTATCTTTAATATTCCTAGAATTTAACTATTGACTTTTGGTTATCCCTCTATTTCATTTTACATTCTGTTTGTTCCCACTTTCATTTTTTCTCTCTGCCTCTCATTGTTCAGTTCTTCTCCATTTGAAAGAAATAAAAAATAAAAATTTTATATATTGTTCGCATATATATCTGGCTGTGAACGGCCATCGTCCTCCTTTCTTGCAACCTACCCACCTTCACTTCCGAACGACCCACCTTCACTTGAATTGATTTACTTGCATAAGAATGTTAATCCTGACTCGAGTGTTTTGTGTTTTGCTTTATGCTCGGGTCAGACTGAGTGTCACAACATTTGAGAGTCACCTTTGGAGCTTGGAGCTTTGCTTGGAGATCTATCTTTTATCTATTCAGCTTTCAATTATTTCGGTTATTTCCAGTTGTTTATATTCAGACTTGTCATTGGCTTTTGTATTTGAGACTTCTATGTATTGGATTTCTGTTGTATTTTACTTTAGACTCTGATGTTCTATAGTAGCTTCATGAACTACTATTTATCTATTTCCGCTGCTTATTATTATATTACTCCGTGTCTGTGATTCAGTGATTGATTTATTTACTATATATGCTAAGTTTTGTCAAATATAAATTAACAATCTGTTGTTTTAAGCAATTCAAGTTTGACATGTGTGGATGATTGTCGATTTGAATGGTTCAAAATGGCAGGTCATTACAAAAAACTAATTCTGTCAATCATTATAAATTTAATGTATCAGCCCTGGTTTTAACACCAGAGGAAGAAGCATGAGGATCAATAATTGATGGCATTGTGAAAGAAGTTTGCTTCTGGGAGTAATGAACACCCCTGTCTAAATCCGAAGAAGAAGTTTGTTGATTGATTACCTTTTTTGGTCTTCCCCTTTTTTTCTTGGATGAGGATTCTGGGTATGCAAGCAAGGGGGGTTGTTTAATGATAGAATGAACAAGAGGATGATTGTTTGAGTGATCTGAATCAATGTCATTGAATATTTGATTGGGAAGAGTTAATGATATATAAGGATAAGTGGATTTACCCAAAGAAAGAGCTTTCAGATGTGAGAGAGGATTATTAAGAGAAGAGGTAGGTAGGTTTTGATGAAGTCGGTGCACAACACTGAGCATATCAGTGTGTATGTCCAATGACTTGGCATTGATAATGCATGGGGATGTTTCAGCCATTGTGCAATTCATTTTGGTAGTATGAAAATTAGTATTTTGGGGTAGTAACTCTTCTACATTTCCTTCATTTTCATTAGTAAATGCTTAAGCACAGAGAAAGTGTTGTGTGTCGCCACTCCACCAGTTTCTGAAGTCAAGTTGACTGGGTTAACCATTTCATTACAATTGATAACATGGTGTTATGCGTCAACCACAGGTTCAGGCAGAGAAGACTGATCCAAGGCAACATCAATAATCCCTGATGTAACAATGTCTACATCATTATGTAATTCATTAGTTGGAGTATCTAATTGGATATCATCATCAACATCAATAACAATCTTTTTAGCCTGATCATCCTTTTTAAATTTCCTCCAAAACTTTTTAATTGGTTTCAATCTTCTTCTATCTTTAACTAAATACACTTTCTTTTCATTCCCTACCTGTCCTTCCTTGATACCATCACTCTCTCCTTCAACATCCTGATTGCTAACAACTTTATTTTTAGTGTCTCCATCCTTTTATGTGTCAATTATCCTTTCACACTGATTTGTTGCATGACCAAATATTTTAGAGTGGGTGCATATGAGTGGTTTCCATGAATAATCAACCAAAACATTAGGGCATGAAACATCTCCCAATGCCAAACTTTTAGGTAATTCTCTATCAAGTGTTATTTCTATTAAACATTTCGCATACTCGAATCTCTTCATCCTTTCAGTGTTTTCATCATAGCAAACCAATCTTCCCAGGTGACGGGCCAACCAATTTATGCCCAAGAGAGTCCATGTCAAAATAGGAATTCTATATAAATGTACCCAAATAGGTACTGTCCTAACAGCGGCCTGAGCAGAAGCAAAGGAAGGGTTCCATTTAGAAATAATAAACATCCAACCTCTAATAAATAGAGGATCCTTCATGAGAACTTGTAACTTGTCTTCTTCATTTGAAAACTTGAGGTAATAGTTATGCTTGTCAAAAAATACTTCAAATGAACCTTTAAGCTTCCATACTTTATCAAGGTGAGCTTTAACTGCCATGAAATTCACAGTACCAGCCAAGAAAAAACACACCAGGCAGTCAGACCAAACTTTAATGCCTTCATTGACTACTTCCTGAGGTGGTTCAATTGGAGAGCCATTATAAAGAATATCAAAGTGCACAGGACATAGGCACTAGCATTTCTAGGCTTAGAGCTGAACAGAGAGGACCATGACGTGACAGGTTGAACGTTGGCAGGTGAGAGAGGAGAAGTAGGAACAACAGAAGGAAGAGGAGGTGAAACAGAAAGCGAGGGAGGAAAAGTATTAGAGGATGGAGTAGAAATGGGACAGGGAGGAGAAGGGGTAGGAGAAGGAAGAATAGGTAGATCCGGAGGAGGAGGATGGATAGGCGGGAGAGGATGGTCAAACAAAGGACGGGGAGGGAGATGGTTGGCAGGCAAAGACTGGGAAGGGATGGGTATGGGTAAGGGGATGGGCACGACATGAGAAGACATGGGTATGGGTTATAATGTTATCCACGAAGATTTTAATTTGTTGGTATATTTGGTTTGAGAGAAATCAGAGAATTTTTTATAATAATAATAGTCATTGTAATAAATTGATTTTTACAATTTCTTCCTTTTGTTTTAATTGGATCTTAAACCCTAGATATAAATTAGCTAAAAATAATCAATTTAAAGAATATCTTAATAAGATTAATAATAATATTAAGTCATTTAAACATAGTAACAATATTTTTGACATTAATAATTGTAGCATTAACATTTTTTCAAACTTAAATGATGATTTCACTGATTATCATAATATCCTTTTGATCAAAGGAGCATAAGGATAAGTTTTATTTTTCTTTAGTTTTTGTTTTAGTTTTAGTTTGTTTTTTGTTTTAGTTTAAAGTTTTTAACCTAGTTTGATCATGGATTCTTGTTTTTAGTCTGTTTCTAATTTTTATTGATTCTGTCCTATTATCTTAGCTTTTGTATCTTTACTTTTATTTCATTAATACATATATATGTATATAAATTTCATTCATATACATATATTTGTATTATTATTATAATTTTCTTTAGTTTCTTTTACAAATACAGGTTTTGGCCAGAAATGGGGCAGGTTAGCTGATGACAGGATCGCTGTATGTAGTGAGGAATTCTTCACAGTTCTTCTATTTCTTCAATGTGGCGTTCTGCTTTCTGGATGATCCACTTTTCAGTGAGGCACTCTCTCCAGTTCTTCAGAGACTACAAAGTGGCCTTTTTTCATTCCAGATCATTCGCACTACCAGTTCTTTCGAGTCTGCAGCGTGGAATTTCCTTCTCAGATGGAGCTGTCTTATAGTATCATTGGCGCTGAATTACTTCATATATTTTTTAGGTACTTCTAACACCTCAATATCGGGCGGTGGCCTTGCCGGAGCTCAATATTGGGGTATAATGGGTGGTGGCCTTGCCGGAGCTCATTATAAAGGTACGTGAGTTATTTTCTTTGTTTTTTGTACTATGATTAGCTACCTGCCAGGCATGTTTGCAGCACCTTGTCTTCTGTGATATATACATATTTACATGTGTGCTCTTCTCTATTCTAGAGGATCGCACATTTTTCTCAAAAAAATATATTGTTCGATGAAAAACAGAAAATGTGACCGGAAACCGTTTCCGAATTTTCGACGTTTTATCTTATAAAAGTTGTTTGAAGTGTTGTCACTTTTATTTCTATTTGAAGCAACATTTATAGGTTTGGAACATCCTTAGTTATGAAAAAAATAAAGTTTAAAATATGATAAGTATAAATATAAATAAACTTAAGTTAAATAAGTTTAGAAATAAAAATATAAATATAAATGTCAAGTCATTAACAAACATAGAGTACACTAAGTACAAAAACATGTTTTAACATGTTTTGGGCAGAAGTACATGTGGGAAGAGGAGCATGATGAGGTCGCAAAGGGAGGTGGAGGTTAAAGGACCAAGGGTATTTAGGTAATTTACTTTGTTCTTGCTTATAAATACCCCTTTAAGTTCTTTATTTTTTTCCTCTCTTCATTATATCGTATCTTTCTCATACCTGATTCAAATAGAGATTTTCTTCTTTTAAAACCATATAAAATTCTAATAGATATAACTTTTAGTCGTACCACATTTTCAAATTTTGAGTGTAGCTATGTCAAAAATGCATTTCTTTCAGACATGTTTTTGGACTCAGAAATTCAAGTCCGAAAATAGCTCCTCTTATCTTGGCCATATCTTCCTAAAAAGTAATTGAACTTGAGTGTTTCTTTTTCTTAAATTGTATAGAAAAGAATTACCTAAAACTTTCTTTATGACTACTTTACCAAAATCCAAGAACTGCATGTCCAAAAATCGAGTGGAAGTAGACTTATTTTGAGTGGATTTTATGTTTTTCCAAGTTTTTCGAACTCCAAAATGTATCAAGTTTTCGAAGGATTTTTGGTGAGTAAACTTCTTACTTTTCAGGAAAGTTTATAAATTTATATGTATTGACTAATTGGTGGTAAAAAAAGTTGATTGTTTTGTTGGATGGTTGTGTGGTTTGAATATATGTATGGGGTGCTAGTTGTGGTTTAGATTTTGACTTGTGAATCGAAGGCTTAAGTGATATATTTGGTTATAAAGATGTGATATTTCATTGTTCTATGATGGTGATATGTTTATGGATGTTTAGACATGTGTATGTGATGTATGCTAAAAGAATTAGCACTTGAACTTGCTAAGTGACATGGAGATTCCTTAGGTTCTTACTTGTTTTGCTCACCTTGTTTAAACAAAAAAAATTATAATGTTTTATATCTTTAGTTTTGCTCCAAAAACTTTATGCTAAGTTAGTAAAGTAATTCAAAGTAAAGGTAAGAGCTTTAATGGATATTTGAGATGTTAAACAAGTTTGAAAGTTATGGTATTTGGCGATAGTCGTTACGGATGCAATTTCGCTTAAAAATCCGATTTTTGGAAAATTTGGTTTTACTAACTTAAAGTGTTTTGAAATTGTTTTATAAACTTAATAATGGTGTTTTATAAAGTTAATTAAGTTTTTAAATGATTAAATTTTATTAATTAAGTTTAAATGATTAATAATTGTTTAAGATTAAATAGGGTTTATAATTATAATTAAGCAAAGATTAGTTATTAATTATCTTCAAAGGATAAGATTAATTTTAATTAATTATTAGTTAAGTAAGATTTATTTTTAATATAATTTAAGTATATGGTTTATTTTTAATTAATTACTAATTAAATATAAGGTTAACTATTTAAACAAACCATTATTTAAATTATTTTTAATTAATTGATGTTTTAATTTAAAATAAATTATTTATTTAAGGTTTAATTTATTATTTAAGTTTTAATTAAAAGTTTATTTAATTAATTTAGATTAATTAATAATTAATAAAGATTTTAAATTATTATTTAATATTAATTAAGGATTAATTAAGGGTTTAATTTATGAATAATTTATTTATTAAAGGTTTAATTAATTATTAATGTATAATTAAATTAAGTTCAAATTTAATAAAGATTAATTATTATTTAATAAGAGTTTATCTTGTAATTAATCATTGTAAAGGGTGTCTTAAGTTTTAAATCTTTGTTTTCCAAGAATCAAATTGTTAAAGGTACTTCTTTTTCAAAGATGGTTTTGAACACAAGGGATTCAAATGTCGATACCATAAAGTAGAAAATTTTTTGAGAAAGAGTTATGTAAATGGTTTGATTATGTGAATATATATTAGCAGAATAAATCCTCGTTCTACTATAATGTATGTGTGTAACAACCCGCATATTTTTACGATTGTATATTTAAATGTTTTATTTAAATATAACATCGTTAGTCGGATTTTAGTCCGAAATGTCACTTTTTGCAAACAGTCGAATTAGGACTCAAGACCACTTCCATTGAGCCCAAAATGGCGTTTGCGACCTTTTTGAGTATAAACACGATATGTTTGGAGATGAGTGAAATTTTGATATTTTCATTTAGAGCTTTGAGTTTGGGTTTCAGCCCAATAACCTAACACCCAACCCATCTAATACCCTAACTCCCACTCCACTCCTCTTCATTCCTTCATAACATTTCCTAACACTCAAGCTAAAGTAAAAATGGGGGAAGAGAAAAGAAATCAAAATTCCTAAGCCCTAGTTTCTATTAGGAATTCAAGCTCTAGCTCCAAAATCAAAGAGAAGCTTAGGTAAGCATCCTCGTCATCTTCTCCATATCAATCCCTCTTCAATTTTCAGAAATTTTTATAACCTAACTTAGGAAAAACTTTACCTTTGATAATAGATTGAAGATTCTAGAGGTGTTGTTGAAGAGAAGTCGATCTTTGCTTGTTCTAGAGCTTCTCATTTGTTGTTTTGGGTTTAAAAGGTGAGTTTTTGAACTCACATCTATGTCTATATCTTTGATAGTTGTTAGGTAGTAATTCCTAACATGTATTCCTTGTCCATTTGCCTTTGAATTGAACTGGTTTAATGAATTTTCCAAATTTTGGTGTTTTGAAGTCAAATCTTTAAAAATTCTATCTTTGATGTTTGAACACGTTGTTGGGGTGTATCGAAGAGCCTATAAGGCTAGGTTGTCGCTTGGCATAAATCCCTAGTCTCCGTTGCTCGTCCGATCACTTCCGTTTGGATTTTTGCCCTTTCTTCGGCTAGGTTGAAAATGCTGCAAATGGCAGTTCAGTCGACTGACGTATATGGCCAGTCGACTGAACCTGGAAATAGAAAGCTTCTGTCCATCTATCAGTCACTTGGCAGTCGACTGAACCTGGAAGTAGAAAACTTCCTGCCCCTGTGTCAGTCGACTGACCATATAGTTCAGTCGAATGAACTGGGAACAGAAAAGTTCCTGCCCCTGTATCAGTCGACTGAACTGCAGAGTCAGTCGACTGAACCTGAAACCCGAGGGTTTCAAGGCATGTTTCAGTCGACTGACCTTACAGTCCAGTCGACTGAATCTGGGAGATGTGCTTTTTGCCTATTTGAGGCAGTTTTGTGTGGGTTTCCGAGTTTTTAATCGATTCTTTTCGATCCGGTTAGTTGTTATCAATTATTATCGACTTCGATGACTTCTTTCTTTGGAGTTTTGAGAATATCCATTTGATGGATTTGATATCGATTTCTATGGTTTTGATTCACGTCTTCGAATGTGAATCTTTGGTGATTGATTGTTTCTACAATCATTTTTGTGATTTGTCACTTTAAAATGCAAAGGTTTCTATACTAGTAGTAAATACTCAAACTCTTTCACCAAAACGATTTCAACACTACTTTTAAATACAAAGCTCGTTTTTAAAATCGTTTTCCAATCTATTAGTATATACAAACCTTTACCTCATTCGAATGAGAAATCTAATTCAACGGCTTAGCAAAACAAGTGGTATGAAACGCTTGCGTTTACTTTGTCGGTTAATTCTTAGACTTGTTTGATTGAAATCTTGTGACAATTTTCCAGTGGAAATCTATAATTTGTTCGTAAATATTTAAGTTAAGCTAGTGGTTATGGGACATGAAGCTAAACTCTTATATTTACTAGCTTAGTGTGATTCGTACTTCTTATTGATCAATGGTGATCATTTTGGGATTTAGACTAGCGATGTGCGATTTCTTTTTGTTTGTGTGGGGACTAAAATCCTCGTTTGTGGAGCTTCGGCTCAAAATTGATGGTTAGCGACCATGGAATAGCGTTCCGTTTTTTATGCACGTGTTGGTGAGTATTCATGCTCCCGTTTGTGATTGGCCTCCCCCTTTTTGTGATTTTTGGATTTCTGGTTGTTGATTTCCGAAATTTGTGTTTCACCAATTTTGATGATATGCATTGATAAGCTCTATCAATATTTGTGTTTCGGTGAATAATTTAAAGAATATGACATTCTTTTTGGTGTTTGAGAATATTTGAGATATTGTATTATTTGTGTTGTTATTTGATGTATACTTGTTGCGGTATGGCATTATTGTTATCATACGTTTTTGTCATATCTCTTATCCTTTCTCATTTTATCTGATATTTATAGCTAGACTGATCCATTTATTATTTTCTTCTTAAATAATACTCGGGTCAGACCGAGGTATTTCAGGTGCTCCTACTTGACTTCTTATCAGGGTCCTTCACCTAACTTTTGGGCTAACTACTTTAGCATAGTAGTTTTTGTTAGTATACATTTGAGATAGAGACTCCTTGATGTATACTTATTCTTTTGTCTAGCACTTGTATCTATTATTTTATGATGTGGTGGATCTGGTATGACCACTATTTTGATGTACACTTTTATGTGATATATTCATATCTGTTTTCGCCTTTGTGATATGAATATTTGTGACTGATTTGTGTTATGCTTATTTCTATATTTGTTTCCAAAGTCCTCATAGCCACTGTGTGGTAGCATTGAGTTTGTACTTGACATGTCGGATTTCCTCTTGAAATGAAATGTAAGTTATATTATCTGACATATCGGTACTCGCCCAAAGCAATTACACAGATGGTCGCTCCTCAACAGCCTTATTCTTCGTGCTAGTCGACGGCATTACCCCGTAGTGTCCTTGGCTAGTGTGAGTATAGAGGTGGGGCGTCATAGCTTGGTATCAAAGCCAAACTTCGAAACAATGTAGAATAATCTAGCAAGGATCATTGTCCTAAGTCTTTCTTAGGAATCGTGCCATAGGATCTAATTCGAGTCTTCGTACCGTTCTATCCTATTTATTTTATGATGCCTTGTTTTATCAATCAAGTTTGTTTGATATTCATTCTGTGAATAACCTTTTTCCTCTTCTTTCTTTCTTAAGGAAGAGAAATGGTTAGACCAGGCCATCCCAGCGTCGGTCAATCCAGTGCTACTCCTTAGGATGGAATATTTATGTCTGCCAGCAGCTCTTAGATCTTGTGAAAAATGCTCAAGCTATCGGACCCATTCCAGAGCCTACTCATCCTAAATCTAGGTTTGCATGCTTGTGCAGTGATTACACCCACTTGGGTGGAAGGCCTTTCAAAGGTTCCGAGAGCGTTATAGAAGTCCAAGCTTGGCTAAGAACATACGATCGCATCTTTTCCCGCATGAATTTTATTGATCTACATCGAGTCCAAGTGGCTTCTAGCATGCTCCAAGAATGATCATTAGATTGGTATGAGCTTCTGATCTCGGAAATTATTGAAGCGGATCTTACTTGGGAGCAATTTCGGGAAAGATTCGAGTTAAAATTTGTGCCAGAAGCTGAAAAAGTATCTTTAGCCCGACGTTTTATTGACCTTGTTCAAGGTGAATCTTCTGTGACGGATTACGTCGCATCTTTTGAATCTCTATCTAAATATGGGGTCGAGTATATTAATACCCCATTGAAGAAAAATCATAGATTTGTTTATGGGTTGAATAAGAACCTCAAAAAGCCATTACTTCGGAAATTAGAAGTTTCATTCGATTAGATTGTTGATATTGCTCTTCGACTCGAAGAGGCCGATAAAGAAAGTGATGTTGAAGTTTTGGGGGCCAAACAAAACATCAATAAGAAGAGGCCTTTTAAGTTCAAGCCTTATCCCAACAAGAAAGGGAAGCAAGCAACTTCGGTAGCAAAAACTCCTACCTCTAGTCGTGGAGAATGTTACAATTGTGGTTCTAAGACCATTATGCGAACAAGTGTCTGAAGTCTCTTACTTGTCGCTATTGCAAAAGTTCGGGTCATACTATATCTTCATGTCCCAAACTTCAAAGCAAGAAGGAAGGCAAGCTAAATGTTGTGCAAGCCCCTACTAACACTTCTCGTGGTCTAGGTATTTCTCATTCTATCCTTGATGGCATTATTATATTTCATGATTTTCCTATTCGAGTTCTTTTTGATACGGGTGCATCTCACTCTTTTATATCAAAAGAACTTGTTGATGCTTTGTCTTTGAATGATATTGGCTTGATGACTTCATTGAGAATTGCGAATCCGGTTGGTGGATCCGCAACACTCAGTTTACTTTGTAAAGATGTCGAGATTATTTTATGTGATTACTCTTTCTATGCCGATTTGCATGTTATGCGTTACTTAGGCTTCGGAATGATTTTGGGAATGGATTGGCTTAACCGTTATGAAGCCCATATCCTATGTCCTGAGCGGACTATATATCTTCGACATCCTCAATCTGTTAAGCAGATTTCTCTTGTTCTGAAAGATTCAGATTCCAATTCGAAAGCATCGTTGTATTCTCTAAATCCTCATGATGACGATAATGATGATGAGGAAGATGTTATTTCTCTCATTCACATTGTTCGTGAATTTCCCGACATATTTGGGCCCGTATTAGGATTACCACCTAAGCAAGAAATTGAGTTCAGAATTAATCTAATCCCTGGAGCTCTACCTACCACTCGCCCCCCTTATCGTATGTCCAATAAGGAAAATGAGGAGATGCGTAAAAAATTATCCGAATTGGAAGCAAAACAGTTTGTTCGATCTAGTTCCTCTCCATGGGGAGCTTCAGTTATTTTTGTGAAGAAATCTGATGGTACACTTAGGCTTTGCGTTGACTACCACAAGCTTAATGATCTCACCATCAAGAATAAATATCCCTTACCTCGGATTGATGATATATTCGATCAACTTAGTGGTGCTAAAGTCTTTTAACAGTTAGACTTAGCAACCGGTTTTCATCAGCTCTTTATTACAGAGGATAGCATTCCTTTGACATCGTTCCGTACTCATTATGGATCTTATGAATGGCTTGTTATGCCATTTGGTTTGACGAATGCTCCAGCTTATTTCGTTGACCTTATGAATCGAGTTTTCAAAGACTTCCTCGATCGATTTGTTCTCATCTTTATAGATAATATTCTTGTTTATTCTATAACCGAGGAAGAGCATGAAAATCATCTTCGGATTGTGTTGGAAACTCTTAGGAGCAACCAATTGAAAGAAAAAATTTCTAAATGCCACTTTTGGTAATCTCGTGTGAAATTTTTGGGGCATATTATTCCTGAATCCGGAATTTTCGTGGATCCTTCAAAGATTGAAGCGATCCAAAATTGGAAGAGACCGGAGAGTGTGACGGAAATTCGTAGCTTTCTCAGATTGGCGGGCTATTACCGTCGGTTCATAAAAGACTTCTCTAAAATTTTCGTGCCTCTTACTAGTTTGACAAAGAAGGGAGTTAAATACATTTGGTTAGACAAATGTGAAGCTGCTTTTCAAAAATTAAAAAAACTCCTTTCCGATGCACCTATTCTTGTGATTCCCAAAGGGAACCAAGACTTTATTCTTTA
This sequence comes from Allium fistulosum, assembly GCA_030737815.1. Classification (NCBI taxonomy): domain Eukaryota; kingdom Viridiplantae; phylum Streptophyta; class Magnoliopsida; order Asparagales; family Amaryllidaceae; genus Allium; species Allium fistulosum. The sequence goes on from CM060904.1 coordinate 170,732,875, forward strand.
TACCGATGCTAGTCATGTTGGTTTGGGCGCCGTTCTCATGCAAAGGGAACGTGTTATTGCTTATGCTTCTAGCCAATTAAATCCTGCCGAGACTAGATATGCCACTCATGATTTAGAGCTCGCAACTATTGTTTTCGCTCTTAGAATTTGGCGTCATTATCTTTTGGGAAAGAAATTTGTTCTCTACACCGATCATAAATCTTTGAAGTATTTATTTTCTCAAAAGGAACTTAATTTGCGTCAACAACATTGGCTCGAGTTCCTTGCATCTTATGATCTTGATATTCTTTATACTCCCGGAAAGGGAAATCGTGTTGCCGAAGCCCTTAGCTGAAAGCAACAAGCGGTTGTTTCCATGATGATATCCGAATGGAATGATCTCACGACTTTATCCACTTGTGAGATTCGAGATCGTGAATCCAATTCATGTTCATCTCTTGTTTTATGTAGCCTTGAGGCTCATCCTTCTCTTTTAGACCGCATTCTTGAAGCTCAAAAGCACGATCTCGAATTGGTTCTTCTTAGCCAAAGTTGTAGGGATAAAATTGATATTGAAGGTTTGAAAGACTTTGATATTGATGCTCGTGGCGGTATTCGAAAATTTGGTAGACTTATTGTGCCAAATATTATTGATCTTCATAAAGACATTTTAAAAGATTCTCATCGTTCTAAATTTACCATTCATCCCGGTAGTAGTAAAATGTACGCGAATATGAAGCGACTTTATTATTGGGATGGAATGAAATCTGATATTGCTAACTTTATTAAGCGTTGCATGACTTGCCAACTCGTGAAGGCCGAGCATCAAAAGCCCGGTGGGTTATTGCAACCTTTAGACATTCCAGTTTGGAAATGGGATCAAATTTCCATGGACTTTATTGACGGTCTTCCCCATTCTCGTTCGGGTCATGATAGCCTATGGGTGATAGTTGATAGACTTACAAAGTCCGCCCATTTTATTCCCGTTCGGTCCAATCGGACCGTACCTCTTTTGGCCAAACTCTATGTTAAAGAAATTGTTAAATTGCATGGAGTTCCTACTTCTATTGTTAGCGATCGTGATCCATTGTTTACTAGTGGATTTTGGAAAGGTCTTCAAAAAGCTTTGGGAACAAAGCTTAATTTTAGCACCGCTTATGATCCTCAGTCCGATGGACAAACAGAGCGTGTGAATCAAACTCTTGAAAATCTTCTTCGTGCATGTGTTCTTGACTTTGGTGGAAGTTGGGAAGATCATATTTCTCTTATTGAGTTTTCCTATAATAATAGCTTCCAATCTAGTATTGGTATGGCACCTTTCGAGGCACTATACGGAAGGCCATGCCGATCTCCTTCGTGTTGGCTTGAAGCCGGTGAGAAGTTGGTTTTAGGTCCAGATTTTATTCGTGATGCCACAGAAAAGATTAACCTTATTCGTCATAGGATGAAAGAAGCTCAAAGTAGACAAAAATCCTATGCCAATAACCGAAGAAGGAGATTAGAATTTTCTGTGGGATATTTTGTGTTTATTCGTGTTTCACCTATGAAGGGTGTTGTGCATTTCAGTCGATGGGGAAAATTAGCACCTCGATATATTGGCCCATTTCCCATCACCGAACGCATTGGTTCCGTGGCTTATCGCCTTTTATTACCGGCTCAGTTTTTACTATTCATGATGTATTCCACGTCTCTCAATTACGGAAATGCTTTCGAGATTCCGATTCTATTCTTGAGCCTGTTGTTATTGAAGAAATTGAAGTTTCGCCTAATTTGACTTATGAGCAACATCCTATTCGTATCATTGCTACGGAGATTAAACGCCTTCGAAATAAAAATGTTCCACTTGTGAAAGTTTAATGGTCCTCAAATCCTAAGGATTGCTCTTGGGAATCTAGAGAATTCATCAAGCGAACACATCCAGACTTACTCTCTCGTGCTCCTTAAGGTGAACTTCTCATTTCAAAATTTCTTCTTTTTGTGTTGTTATGCCTTTGTATGGTTGTTACTTTTTATTTCTTTTTCTTAAGTATTGCGAGGACGCAATTTCTTTAAGGAGGGGAGTCTGTAACAACCCGCATATTTTTACGATTGTATATTTAAATGTTTTATTTAAATATAGCATCGTTAGTCGGATTTTAGTCCGAAATGTCACTTTTTGCAAACAGTCGAATTAGGACTCAAGACCACTCTCATTGAGCCCAAAATGGCATTTGCGACCTTTTTGAGTATAAACATCGATATGTTTGGAGTTGAGTGAAATTTTAATATTTTCATTTAGGGCTTTGGGTTTGGGTTTCAGCCCAATAACCTAACACCCAACCCATCTAATACCCTAACTCCCACTCCACTCCTCTTCATTCCTTCATAACATTTCCTAACACTCAAGCTAAAGTAAAAATAGGGGAAGAGAAAAGAAATCAAAATTCCTAAGCCCTAGTTTCTATTAGGAATTCAAGCTCTAGCTCCAAAATAAAAGAGAAGCTTAGCTAAGCATCCTCTTCATCTTCTCCACCTCAATCCCTCTTCAATTTTCAGAAATTCCTATAACCTAACTTAGGAAAAACTTCACCTTTGATAATAGATTGAAGATTCTAGAGGTGTTGTTGAAGAGAAGTCAATCTCTGCTTGTTCTAGAGCTTCTCATTTGTTGTTTTGGGTTTAAAAGGTGAGTTTTTGAACTCACATCTATGTCTATATCTTTGATAGTTGTTAGGTAGTAATTCCTAACAACTATTCCTTGTCCATTTGCCTTTGAATTGAATTGGTTTGATGAATTTTCCAAATTTTGGTGTTTTGAAGTCAAATCTTTAAAAATCCTATCTTTGATGTTTGAACACGTTGTTGGGGTGTATCGAAGAGCCTATAAGGCTGGGTTGTCGCTTGGCATAAATCCCTAGTCTCCGTTGCTCGTCCGATCACTTCCGTTTGGATTTTTGCCCCTTCTTGGGCTAAGTTGAAAATACTGCAAATGGCAGTTCAGTCGACTGACGTATATGGCCAGTCGACTGAACCCGAAAACAGAAAGCTTCTATCCATCTATCAGTCGACTGGCAGTCGACAGAACCTGGAAGCAGAAAACTCCCTGCCCATGTGTCAGTCGATTGACCATATAGTTCAATCGACTGAACTGGGAACAGAAAAGTTCCTGTCCCTGTATCAGTCGACTGAACTACAGAGTCGGTCGACTGAACCTGAAAACCGAGGGTTTCAAGGCATGTTTCAATCGACTGACCTTACAGTCCAGTCGTTTGAATCTGGGAGATGTGCTTTTTGCCTATTTGAGGCAGTTTTGTGTGGGTTTCCGATTTTTTAATCGATTCTTTTCGATCCGGTTAGTTGTTATCACTTATTATCCACTTCGATGACTTCTTTCTTTAGATTTTTAGGAATATCCATTTGATGGATTTGATATCGATTTCTCTGGTTTTGATTCACGTCTTCGAATGTGAATTTTTGGTGATTGATTGTTTCTACAATCATTTTTGTGATTTGTCACTTTAAAATGCAAAGGTTTCTATACTAATAGTAAATACTCAAACTCTTTCACCAAAACGATTTCAACACTACTTTTAAATACAAAGCTCGTTTTTAAAACTGTTTTCCAATCTATTAGTATATACAAACCTTTACCTCATTCGTATGAGAAATCTAATTAAACGACTTAGCAAAACAAGTGGTATGAAACGCTTGCGTTTACTTTGTCGGTTAATTCTTAGACTTGTTCGATTGAAATCTTGTGACAATTTTCCAGTGAAAATCTACAATTTGTTCGTAAATATTTAAGTTAAGCTAGTGGTTATGGGACATGAAGCTAAACTCTTATATTTACTAGCTTAGTGTGATTCGTATTTCTTATTGATCAATGGTGATCATTTTGTGATTTAGACTAGCGATGTGCGATGTCTCTTTGTTTGTGTGGGGACTAAAAACCCCGTTTGTGGAACTTCAGTTCAATTTGGTGGGGTAGTGACCCATGGTCTTCGGGCCGTTTGTGGAGCTTCAGCTCAAAATTGATGGTTAACGACCATGGAATAGAGTTCCGTTTGTGATGCACGTGTTGGTGAGTATTCATGCTCCCGTTTGTGATAGGCCTCCCCCTTTTTGTGATTTCTGGATTTCTGGTTGTTGATTTCCGGAATTTGTGTTTCACCAATTTTGATGATATGCATTGATAAGTTCTATCAATATTTGTATTTTGGTGAATAATTTAAAGAATATGACATTCTTTTTGGTGTTTGAGAATATTTGAGATATTGTATGATTTGTATTGTTATTTGATGTATACTTGTCGTAGTATGCCATTATTGTTATCATGCGTTTTTGTCATATCTCTTATCCTATCTCATTTTATCTGATATTTATAGCTAGACTGATCCGTTTATTATTTTCTTCTTAAATAATACTCGGTTCAGACCGAGGTATTTCAGGTGCTCCCGCTTGACTTCTTATCAGGGTCCTTCACCTGACTTTTGGGCTAACTACTTTAGCATAGTAGTTTTTGTTAGTATACATTTGAGATAGAGACTCCTTAATGTATACTTATTCTTTTGTCTAGCACTTGTATCTATTCTTTTGTGATGTAGTGGATCTGGTATGACCACTATTTTGATGTACACTTTTATGTGATATATTCATATCTGTTTCCGCCTTTGTGATATCAATATTTGTGACTGATTTGTGTTATGCTTATTTCTATATTTGTTTCCGAAGTCCTCATAGCCACCATGTGGTAACTTTGAGTTTGTACTTGACATGTCAGATTTCCTTCTGAAATGAAATGTAAGTTATATTATCTGACATATCGGTACTCGCCCAAAGCAATTACACAGATGGTCGCTCCTCAACAGCCTTATTCTTCATGCTAGTCGACGGCATTACCCCATAGTGTCTTTGGCTAGTGTGAGTATAGAGGTGGGGCGTCACAATGTGAGTCGATTGTTGTGGACATAGACTAGCAGAATAAATCCCAGTTCTGCTATAGATTGATTGTTTGATTTTTATGGACATATATGTTAGCAGAAAAAACCTCCATTTTGCTATAAGTTAATTATTGATTGTTTGGACATCTATTTAGCATGACAAATCACCATCATGCTATTATGTTATTTAGACATGTTTATACTAGTTAGTTTATATTGACATATTATTTCCTGATTTGGATATGAAGTGTATTTACATATATGTTGACTTATGTAAATAAATGATTGAATGACTTGAAAATGAAATTGAAATTTAATGGTAACTTAATTAGTACCATTAGGATTGTAAAGCCTCTTTTTGAATTTATGAAACATGATTTTGAATTTTCTTCAATTCATTAATCAGTCTGGGGTTTTAAAGTTTATAAATGATTTTCATATTATATAATTATTTTATAAGGGTATTTATAAATAATAACTTGTTTATAAAATGGGTTTTACTAAATAAAAAGGGTTTATTTAAAGCGATTTAAAATGAAAATTTGTAAATAAAATTTTGTAATGTCAAAGATATTTTATGAAGGAAATTTTATAAAGCATTTTATACATGGAAAGAGAATTTATAAATCATTTTAAAGATTTTAGAAAGAAGTTTTAAATCTAGTTTGAAAACTTTTAAGTGGTTTGAAATGGGAAGGGAACATATAAAAAGAATTTTTATAAGGGATACATAAATGTGTTTTATAAGAGGTGATGTTTTTGAAAGGGAATTGTTTGGTCATTTAATATGGAATTTTGAGGAAAGGAAATTTCCAAAATATTTTGTTAAATACTTATATTGTTTTTTCAAGCATAAAGGAATGTTAAGGGTTTGGAAAACCACTTCGATCCAATTCAAGTGTTTTGAACTGAAGACACCTTAAAGAATATGGAATTAGAGATGGAGCATTGAAGTGCAATGGATGCTTGCTACTAGTCCTAAGGGTGATTCCAAAATGGATGTAGTATAAGTAGTGCCTTCAGTTTGTCCTTATCCTGGACAACTTGTATGAATGAATGTTGGCACTGCATTACTGCCTGTAAGGCAGTGTTAGCATTTCAAGTGGGATTGTTATTACAAAGGTAAGTGTAGCCTCAAGCCTCAAGCCTCAACCGGGAATGACTAAAATCAAGGGAGATGTAGCAAGGCCAAGTGGGTCGCTCCTATTAGGGTGTGTCATCACCTTTCTAGATACATCTACATATTTGTGGATTGGTTGTGCATGAGATCACAAATAAAAAGGGTTGCAAAGCAACCAGGGTGATGACATATTCGGTATTATCCAGTCAGGGTAGGCCTGTCTTGTGTTGGCAAGGGATCCCAGCGAGGTCCTCGGTACATTTTCTAGATGTGTACCGTGATAGGTGGTACTCGGGTGCCTTATCATAGTATGGAATCCATTCTCCAATAAGCGCCATACGGTTTTGATTGTGTTCAACTATGTTGAATGTGAGATGCAAGCATTTCAGCTTTTTTCATATTTTACTTTAACCTCTAGACATTATTATAATATCATTGAATTTTCTATAAAATGTGTTTTGGTTATCCTAAGGTAAAAACCTGTTCGTGTTTATGTGTTGCGTGGTCTTACGTCATACCTTTGATTTTAAAAAGGATTTTTAATATAATAATTCGGTTGTTTAAGTTTACTCACACTAGACCCATGTCTGACCCGAAGTTTTAATTTCTTTTCCTAAAACTCTTGGGTGCTCGATTTTTTTATGGGCATCCAAGTTGTTTAGGTTTTACCACGGATGCATTTTGGAGGAGCTTGGAGCAGGATGCTTCATCGATAGCTAGTTATTATCTTGTTTGCGCTGTATTATATATATCCTGTATCAGTTAGATAGGGATAGGCTATTATAACTGTCCAAGGGTAGAATTTGTATTAGTATGGCTCTGATGTATCATTTTTGAAATGACTGTAAAGTATTATGTTGATTAATATATGTTATTCCGTTGCGTTGTGAGACTCTATGATCGTCTATCTTCTATCTCCTTTCTTTCCACTAACGATTGGTCTTTCCGACAATGAATGCTTGGCACGAAATAAAGTGGACGTAATAGTGTCGATTTTCGTGGGTCGAAAAGCCGGTTCGTTAAATTTGGTATCAGAGTGCAAGGTTAAGCAAGAACCTTGGCCCTGGTGGGGTAAACTCATTTGAGATTGGGTAAGTGAGACCATAGAATGAGTATGAGTGTATTATATATAAGAGTGCGTATTTGTTAGGGACATAAATATTTTATATTGTGTTGATTTATCAATTGAGTGGCTTAAGAACTCTGGTCGAGACATGGGACGCCACGGTGTTGATAGGGATTCCTAAACACTTGAACAAGGCAAAGTGACACGGTATTGTTTTGAAATTGGGTAAATGAAATAATTTTACCTAGAAATATATTTTTTATATAAAGAATGATTTCAAAAATAGTAACGTATAGTATTTTGAGGTATCGTTGTTAGGAGATAATAATATTCTATTATTATCAATTAGGATTTTGTTAGTCATGCTTGTCCAGTTGAGCATTGACTATTGTTAGTGTGCGTAGGTAGCTTCCTTTTTTATGATTTGGGTTGGGTAAATAGAAATAGATAAAACATTGAAATGAACACCTTGTGAATTAAGTTTCATAATTTGACTATAAGGCATTCGATTGGTAATGTGCGGTTAAACATGATTTAGTAAAAGATGTTATTAAAAGCTAGAATATTTGAAATAAATATTTGGAAAATGTTTTATAAAAGTTGATTTATAAAAATGGATTTATAGGAATGTGTCATGGATTAAAAAGAATTTAAGTTAGAAACTTGAGAACTTAAATCCTAGGGCTTTTGGGAAATGTTTCAAGGTTTTGAAAGGATAATAATAGTATTATTTGAAAGCAATTTTGGTTCAAGAATAAAATTTTGGGAGTGAAAATGTTAAGTAAGAAATGTTTTCTTTTGATTGGTTAGTGGGAGTGAATCCTGATTGTTTTGTGATGATCTGAATAATCTTCTAAGTGACAATCAAATATTTGCCTAGGTGAACGTTTCGGTGCACATAGTAAATTATTCTCTTTATCATTGTACAACCAAAATAAATTCAAACCCCGAACGAGCCCAAAGCGAGTTGGTGATAAATTTTTTGTTGAAAAATGAAAAGTATTGTTTCAAAACTGGAATTTTGAAACAAAAGTAATATTTTTAAGTTAACTAGTTCGATTGGCTCGAAAATAACTCAAAATTGGGAAAGGGGTGTATTCGGATGGTAAGCACTTCTCTTGAGTACTAACTACCCTTCTTAGTAAGGGAGTGTGTGGTACTGGTTGGTAGTACCTAGTTCCTTAGTATCATTTTGGAGTTACTCTGGCTATATGTATATTTTTTCTATGATTGATATATAAAAGTTTCATTTCAAAATGTTTTTGAATAAATCCAGGTATTTGGATCTTGAGTTTTCCAGGAAATAAATGCAAAATGTAATAGATAAATCAAATAATTGTATATACTCTTAAGATGTAACGGAGAATTGTACAAGTGGAACCTAAATCAGTTTATGAAATGTTTCCACAAATAATTTAGTGGGAATAGAGTCGGTATTAAAGAGAACCAATTAAAGAAGTGCGTAAGTTGGATTTAGATCATTTCTCGCTTCCATATAGTTATGATCTAAGATTCGAGTACATGACTTTGAGGTGATTCACACCATTCTGAATAAGGATCTATTACTCAATTTTTAACGGCGAGCACTTGATGAGGAATTTTGGTATGGGACCAGTATTTTCTATCATAGTTATAGCTATGTAAGGGGAATAATGGTTCTAAATCAAGGAGCATGATCGGAGTTCGCACTAGAGAATCAGGCGAGTGATACTAGTTCGAAAGTTGAGTATCTATTCGAATAGTGATCGAATCATACTTTTATATAAGAATGATCTATGTACATCATACGAAATGATATACAGTGTTAAGTGTTTTCTAGGATAGGTGGAGGTGTAATTTCGGGGACGAAATTCTTTTAAGGGGGAGAGTGTAACGACCCGGAATTTCACTACTTTGATTTGCGAATATTTAATTAATTTTAAATATTCAATATATTGATTTTATAATAAAAATAAAGCTCTTTTAAATAATAAATAATTATAGTGAAATAGTTTTCAAATTTGTTTACAAAAATATATTGTACGATGAAAAACAGAAAATGTAACCAAAAACCATTTCCGAATTTTCGACGTTTTATCTTATAAAAGTTGTTTGAAGTGTTGTCACTCTTATTTCTATTTGAAGCAACATTTGTTGTAACGACCCGTAAATTTTAGTGGTTTTATTTATTTAATAATTGATTTTGTGATAAATTTTAAATAATAAAATTTTGAAATAAAAATTTGATATTTGGAATACGTATATTTAAATATAGAAAATGGTAAATTTTCATCTGATTTTATGAAAGTTTATTTCATTGTGAAATTCTATTAAATTCAGTCAGTTAATAATTGTTGATAATAAAATATTTTCCAAACCTGAATATTTTTACATAGAAAAATTCTAATTTATCTTCTGACTAAGACGTCATTTTTCGTTTTTCCAAATTCGGACTTTTTTAGCTCCGTCAATCTTATTTTTCTGCATTTTGCTGCATTTTCCGCTAGTAGAAAATTCGAATTTTTATAATTCAATCATACCACTGATATCTGCATACTGTTTTGATCGCCTCGTCATGCTGATCTCTGCGGTATATTCAATTGAGTGTTTTGAAGTCCAATGCGCGGCGAAATCTACGAAATGGTAATCGTATCGGTACCCATTCGTGCCTTTTGATCTCTTGTGTCTATTCAATTTCCACGGTGCATTAACCCAACGGTCATTAGCTTTTATTTTTCTTGAATTCTGGTCCTGACTTTTGTTATTCCCGGATTTTGCTATTTCCATTTATTTTGTTCTGTCAATTTCCTTTGGTTGTTATTCTTCTTTTTATGTTGGACAAGCTGCTAAACTTCATCTTCTTTCTTCATCTAGTCTGCTCATCTTCTTCTCTGCCATTTCTTGCTCGGGTTCATTAAAAAAAATGAAGACAAAAGCATTCATATATGGATATTTCCTCAAACCTTCAACTGACAGACCCATCTCCTACCGCGAGCATCTCCCTCCGCTGACCCAAAGCCGCTCACCGAACTGCCGACCTTTGTTCCGAAACCCACCACCTCTTCAACTGGACCACATTCTTCGGGCCACGAGTGCCATCGCAACCACCTCTGAGCCCGCACCCACACCACATGCAACTGGCCTTCCTTCGCCTCGTGATGCTCGCCCGCTCATCCTTTCCCACTTCCCCTCTTCCTCCTCTTTCTCGACTCCGACCCACCGAGCAACTAACACCATCACCCAACCACCACCGGTGCTCCACTCTCGACCTCCCTCTACTGTGTACTTCAACCTTTCCATAAACCGAAGCAACCCCACGCCTGTGAACCTCCCAGCCTAGCCACACTCGACTGAATTGCCAAAGCCGCTACGCAAACAGATCCACCTCTCCTCTGCAAGTGCCGACCCCGAGACACTGCAGTCTGCCACCATTCCTTCCCTCCTCCGCCTCAGCCTTCCCAACGTCGTCCTTCACCACTGACCAAGCTCCCAAAGCCTTCCTTTTCACGCAACCCCTTCTCTTAGCTGCACCGCCGACCACGCCCCTGTTCCCGCAAGTCCAACAGACCTCGTCATCAACCAATGCCACGTCTCCGCCCCTGACCACCTGACTTCGGCCTCAGCCTCGTCTCCTCCTTTCTGCCTGAGGGTATATGTAGTATACTATGTAAGTAATATATTTTATTATAGTTGTACATCTTGATGAATTATATTGTGTCTTTTATATATATTTACAGTATGGATTTTTATTTGTTATAGGTATATGATAACGTGAATATATCTATATAGTTTTCAAATATAATTTTGCAGTGTGTCATATATATGAGTTTCAAAGTCTATGTGATTAAAATTTTATATACATACAGTTAATAGGATATATGTGACGCAGCGACAAATAACAGAAATGAATACAACGATGAAAGTAGCAATCGGTGGATTGAAAATACCAAACACCCAAATCTGTTGATCTCAAAGATGCCGGATTCTAGCTATCTTCATCACATTGATCGCGCACGATGCCGTGAAAGAAGATCTACAATTCTTCAAACGTTGATCAAGCGCACTTGATACCGTGAATTGGCTTCAACAATCGTTGATTCGAGCGCACTCAAATGCCGAAAGTGGAGATAGGAGATCACACTCAACTACCAATTTCAAAGTGGCACAAAGCACACAAACAAAGTTTTATTCAAAATCAACCAAGTTTACAATGACGCAACACACCCCTATTTATAGGGTTTACAACACAACAAGTACACGACTTAACAGAGTACATGACCTAACATAGTACACGACCTAACATTGGTCGCGACCTACGACCTAGAATAACACGACTCAACACATACGCGACTTAATGCTTACAACATGGACGACTTACGACTTAACATATGTACAAATTACAACATATTACAACACTGAGCGACTTAACCAGAACATACGAGTTACGTCCTAACAGTATTTACAACATTCATGCGACTTATCAAGCCTTGCGACCTAAACATGTAACGACCTAACACAGCTTCAGCGACATAGGAATTTCAATGCAGTTGCTCGCGACCTATGGAATAACGACCTATCAAATTGAGCGACTTAAGTAGGTCTCTTGCGACTTAAGTATGGTCCGGTAATGCTAGGTCACTTCGTACCTTGCCACGCTTCAATTCCCCTTTGTTCCTCGTTAGGTCGTATAACCCCACTTGTTAGGTCGCTTGGTCGACCTACCAACATACTAGGTCGCGACCGACCTAAATCCAATGCCTTGGTGCTTAAAGTGTTACCTCGCGAGCGACCTTCACTAGGTCATGAGCGACCTAAGATCCTGGAGCGATTCAACTCCATTGAATTCGTCGATTGCGCTGCATCATCCTCCCCCGGTTGACAAGAATTCGACCTCGAACTTGCACCTTCCTCTTCCTCGACAGGCTCGTTCCCATGAAACGAAGTCAAGTATTTGACATTGAAAACATCAGAAGTATGAACATTATCCGACAATTTCAACTGATACGCATTCTCATTGATTTTCTTCACGATCTCCAAAGGACCAATCTTTCTAGCGGCTAGCTTGTTATAAGTTCCAACAGGAAATCGATCTTTCGTCAAAATGGCGTAAACCAAATCACCTTCTCTGTAGTTCACACTCCTTCGCTTCTTATCTGCCAGTTGTTTATACTTATCATTTGATGCGCCCTTGTTCGGCACTAATAATGCTGGTACAGCACAAGGACTTAAGCTCTCTTGTATGCGCCCTTGTTCAAGCAATTCTTCCACCTGCCTTCTCAGCTCCTCATGTTCCATTGGACTCATCCTGTAGTGTGGTTTATGTGGTAACACAGCTCCTGGAACTAGATCTATTTGGTGTTGTATGTCCCTCAATGGCGGTAACTCTGTTGGCAGCTCCTCAGGAAATACATCTTCAAATTCTTCCAGCACTGGCTTTACTTCTTCAGGAATTTCAACCACTTCACTACTCTCACGTCCAATCAACAAAAATACTTCGGGCTCCTCTTCTACTTCCTTAACAATCTCCTTCAAAGATAGCAAAGTTTTCAGCTCTTCAATCTCCTCCAACTTGCTTTCTTCTTGTTGTCGCTTCTTAGGAACTAAAGTGATTTTTGTGCCCTCGAACATGAAACTATAGCTGTTGGTACGTCCATCATGTTGCACAGCTCTATCATACTACCATGGTCTCCCCAACAATAGATGGCATACATCCATATCCACAACATCACACTAAATTTCATCTTTGTATTTCTTCCCAATCGAAAAATTTACACAAGCTCTTCGTCCAACCTTCACTTCCCCACCTTTTCTCAACCAAGCTAACTTGTACAGTTTCGGATGCTTCTCAGTCTTTAATGCCAACTTCTTCACAGCCTCGGTAGAAATGATGTTATCACAGCTGCCCGCATCAATAACAAACTTGCAAACCTTCCCCAGAATAGTGCATGTTGACTGAAAAATGTTTCTCCTCAACCAGCTAGAATCATCCTCTTGTTTTGGTGTTAAACAAGACCTCCTCATCATTAAATTACACCCCTCATCTCCTGACAACTCTTATTCCTCCTCAACATGTGGTGAATTAGAACATTCAGCTTCTACATCCTCATCCTAAATCTCAACTACCATTACTCGCTTTTTTGACTTCGGACATTCATTGCTTTTGTGACCAAACTCTTGACAATTGAAGCATTTGATACCACTATTGACCTTGGTCTTAGCAACTTCACTAACAACCGGTTTTGCAACAGCCTTGGAAACGTTCACATTGCTACTAACCCCTTTCATTTGATTGTTGGAATTTGTAAACACACCACCTCCTCGTCTCCCTTGTTTCTCCCAAGCAAGTGCTTTCTGATGTGCTTCAGCGACGGATCTAGGATTAAACATATTCACCATATCTTGAATCTGCATTCTCTACCCTCCAACAAATCTAGCGGTCAATTGTTCCTCTGTCTCCATGATATCATTCCTCGCTATCAATTGATAAAATTCATCCGCATAATCATTCACTGACTTTGTTCCCTGTCTCAGATTCTGCAAGCGTTGATACATAAGAGACTGATAATTATACGGCAAGAATGTAGCCTTCATTAACTTCTTCATCTTATCCCATGTAACAATCTTTGACTTCCCCATTCTCTCCCGTGTAAGTTTAGTTTGTTGCCACCATGCCATAGCTCTTCCTCTCAAACGAGTAGCAACCAACTTAACTCTTCGATGCTCAGGAACCTCCTTAAAGTCAAAAATTTCTTCAACATTAGATAACCAATCCAAAAATTCTTCTGCTACCATTCCACCCTTGAATTTTGGAATTTCAGTTTTCATCCCCGATTCCCATCGACGATCATCTTCAACCTCCCGATATGCATTTCGTACTTGGTCTCGATCTCGATGATGAGCACTACATCTATCTCTCTCTTCATCATAATCAAATGGACTTCGATATCGATCTCGACCATCAACATCTCTATGATCACGCATATCTCTTCAACTATGTCTTTCAACGTCACGATATGGATCACGTTCATACTCCCGTGGAGTTCTTCTCTCTTCATTTCTAAACTCATGATGTTTTCGTCTTAATGAAACTGAAGTTTCTCTTCTTTCTCGATAAGATTGCGGCGACACCCTCCTCGCTTCCGTAACCGATGGCGAAACTCTATTTCCTCCATGGTTCGAGACTGGCGACCTTCTCCTTTGACCTTGATTCATGTCAATCATCAGTTTCTCTAACCTCCCAATACCTTCATCCAACTTCTCATTGAACTTATTGCTAATGCGTTGTTCCATTTGTTTAGCATCTTCTCTTTTGTACAAATCTTCAACATTTTGATGACGGTTAGCTTTTCTCGGCGGCATTGTCGAATCAAACAATCTTCAACAACTTAAACTCTCGGCTTGAACTTACAAAAGTGATGCGCAGCCTTCAACTAGCTCGGATCTACACCTCAACTTTGCTCGGTTTGAACTCTTCAATAAAATTGGCTCCAAAGGCTCGGCTTAGCTATGATTGGCTAAGTCTAGCTCTGATACCAAATGACGTAGCGGCAAATAACAGAAATGAATACAATGATGAAAGTAGCAATCGGTGGATTGTAAATACCAAACGCCCAAATCCGTTGATTTCAAAGATACTGGATTCTAGCTATCTTCGTCACGTTGATCGCGCACGATGCCGTGAAAGAAGATCTGCAATTCTTCAAACGTTGATCAAGCGCAGTTGATACCGTGAATTGGCTTCAACAATCGTTGATTCGAGTGCACTCGAATGCCGAAAGTGGAGATAGGAGATCACACTCAACTACCAATTTCAAAGTGGCACAAAGCACACAAACAAAGTTTTATTCAAAATCAACCAAGTTTACAATGACGCAACACACCCCTATTTATAGGGTTTACAACACAGCAAGTACACGACTTAACAGAGTACACGACCTAACATAGTACACGACCTAACATTGGTCGCGACCTACAACCTAGAATAACACGACTCAACACATACGCGACTTAACGCTTACAACATGGACGACTTACGACTTAACATATGTACAAATTACAACATATTACAACATTGAGCGACTTAACCTCAACATACGAGTTACGTCCTAAAAGTATTTACAACATTCATGCGACTTATCAAGCCCTGTGACCTAAACATGTAACGACCTAACACAGCTTCAGCGACATAGGAATTTCAATGCAGTTGCTCGCGACCTATGGAATAACGACCTATCAACTTGAGCGACTTAAGTAGGTCGCTTGCGACTTAAGTATGGTCCGGTAATGCTAGGTCGCTTCGTACCTTGCCACGCTTCAATTCCCCTTTGTTCCTCGTTAGGTCGTATAACCCCACTTGTTAGGTCGCTTGGTCGACCTACAAACATACTAGGCCGCGGCCGACCTAAATCCAATGCCTTGGTGCTTAAAGTGTTACCTCGCGAGCGACCTTCACTAGGTCGTGAGCGACCTAAGATCCTGGAGCGATTCAACTCCATTGAATTCGTCGATTGCGCTGCATCAATATGTGTATGAGTTCTGTGTTCAATTTGATTTTATATGGGGTATACCTATATGTATATATAATTATAGTAAATGCTTACAGTGGTATGTATATAGGTTATATAGTATTTATAATATGCTAGTGGTATATAGTCTAAGGTGTTATAAGGTTTTATATGCAGGTGTTTTAGAATTTATTTTGATCTTATAATAAGGATAATTATAAGTATTGTTTTACTTTTGGCTTTAAACGTTATATATATAATTTTTTATATGTTTCGCAAGTTTACATATATCTGTTCTGTAAGTTGTCATATTTATATATAGGTTTATATGTCAGTTCATATAGATTAGTATATACCGAGTGGGTTTTCTAATATATACAGTATATATTTGGATTTTATGTTAGTTTATAAAGTTATAGGGTTAAGTTAAATATTGAATTTTAAAGTATATAGGTATATATATTTTCACTTATTTGTTTGTATATATATATATATTCTTCGTTGGTTCTATATAAAGGTTGCAGTTTTACATATGAGTACATATATTAAGTATATAAGTTTAGTTATTCTATGTTATATATAGTTTAAGATATGTATTATAGTTTATTATATGTTAGTTTATATCTGTTGTAGTTGTTTGTATTACTATGCTTATGTTATACTTTGATTTTTAATTTTTCAAGTACTGTTTAAGTTATATATATATTATAATAATTTTTTTTATTGATTTTATAATAAATATTGATATTTGGATTTTTTTTATAGATTATATATATATATATATAATTTTATTTGTGTTGAATTTGATATCAATTTGAAATATATGTTTTAAATGGATTTTTGAGAGTTTATATATATCTTCCATCTATATCGAGCTAATTTGATTCATTCCATTTATTCACAGTTATCAGCTTTGCTCGTCAACTTCGCATTCAGTCTAGCTTTGCTTTAGATTCATAACTCATCTCATTCTCGTCCATCTCTAGCCTCGAAAGGTGAGCAATCACTCACGATTAATGTTCTTTTATTTATTAAATTTGATTTCAATTTAAACGTCAATTGAAGTATGCTGCTGTTAGTTATTTATATTGCCATGTATATGCCATTATCCATATCTGTTCACCCGTGATGCCTGACACCATTATTTGTTATTTATATTGCTATATATATGTCATTATCTGCATTAGTTCACATGTGACATCTGACACCATTATCTGTTATTTATATTGATGATATATGCCTGTTATATTATTATCATATATGTTATCACTCTGCAAGTTCCCTGTTAGTATAGAATCACTATGGGTTGAAATGATACATAATCGAACGGACTTTAGAATAGGAGAAAATCGTTATGGGTTGAAATGATAAACCCAAGCGATTTTCAATTGAATTGAATTTGGGATTACGGGTTGAAATGATATATATACATACCCGTATATATTTAAATTACGGATTGAAATGATAAATACCTGTATCACTTGACCATAGGGTAGAAAATTATATACAGACACCGTTGGTCTATATATAAATAATTTGAAATGATTTCTATGGTTTTAATAAATATTGATTTTAAAGATTTATTAAAGTTGATTTGAATCAATATAAAATATGTTTTGAGTATTTATGTAAAATTTATATTTTCAAATATAAAGTTTATAATGTTTCAGGTTGAAAGATAAATTTGAAATTGATTTGGAATTCTAAATTATTTAATAATTATACTTAAATAAGTTTGATTTGAAACCTATTAAATTTGGAATTTTAAGATATGTTTTATAACTTGAACTTGATTTAAAGGTGGCTGAAATGAATATTTTAAAACTTATATAAATTAAATGGGATATTTTGTTTATATAAATTTTTAAATTGAAGTTGTATTTAGATGTATTGAAATGATTAAAGAAATATCTCAGAAACTAAATGTAATGAAATTAAATTTAGATATAAATGGAATTATCAAATTTAGTTTTTGAAATGTGGAATATTTGAAGCTTTGAAATATATTGAAATTGAAATGGTTTATTTGTGGTTCAAATCGGTATTTGAAATCATATAACTTGGAAATGTTTAATTGAATTGGAATTGAAATTGATGATTTAGATTTGATTAAATTTGAATTTGGAACTCGAATTGATTTGAATCGATTTGTGAAAGTCGAGGAAACTATTTTATTTTATAAAGTAATTTTAAATTATATTTAAAACTATTGATATTTTACTTTATAAATTATGTTAATATAAGCTATTTTAATATAAATCATTTTTAATATAAATTATTTTACTATAAACTATTTTAAACTTATAGCTATTTATATAAACTATTTTATTGTATAAACTATTTTATTATATACATTAATTTAATATCTAAACTGCTTAAGAGGAAAGTGTTATGAATTCCAAAATGTTATGATTTCAAACTATAGTTTCAAAGTGTTATGAATTTCAAAGTTTTGATTTCCAAAGTGTTTTGATTTAAAAGACTTACGATTTCGAAAGCGACATAACTTTGGAAAGTGATATGATTTTGGAAATGGATTTATTTGAAGTGAAAATGATATCGTATGGATATGGTTTTGAAATGGCAATGATATTTCAGTTTTGAAATATAAACTATTTTGAAAGTTTATTGAATGACCAATCGGTGTAATAATTACGTAGTTATTGAAGAGTTCGGGATCGGTTCGGAACATACTCTCTGTCCAAATCGAAAACCACTTTAATAACTATTATACGTGGAGTGTGATCCAGAATGAAGTGGATGGTGATGACATTGCTGGATTTGAAGAAAGAGAACGATAATGGATGACCTTGACACTTGTGTCAAATTGGAAATGACTTAAACAGGAGCCGTGCCGGGCCAGTGAGGTTAGCTACCTCTAGCGGACACACTTCTTCGTAAACTACTCATTATTTGTTTTTGATTGGTGCGCACCCTTGATTTGGGAGTGTTGTTTCACGGTGTTGCGATCGTTGCGGCGATGCGTTCTCACCAGTCCGGATCAGGCAAACGGTAGTTTCACTACCTTGGGTATTGCCTCATGTGCCTTGTCATACTTGTATCCCTATACGCGACCACTATGATTTGTTTTGTGTTATACCTATGGAGTACTCCCTGACAGCCCACTAGTTTACGGTGGAGTTTACAGTGCTGTATAGACTATGACGCTTATATAAAATGTGTTAAGGGGGATAATGGTAACGCCTTAACGTTATTTTGATACTTTATATTACTAATAGGCATTATCTACTTAGCGCACACTACTACATAGTAGATAGTTTAATGGATCCTTAGAGGATGGTTATCCCAAAACATCCTTTGAGTTACTTGTATTTCAGTTGTTATTTCACTTGAGTTGGGTTTATTGATATAAGAATGTTAATCCTAACTCGAGTGTTTTGTGTTTTCTTTACGCTCGGGTCAGACTGAGTGTACCAGTATTCGAGACTCACCTTTGGAGTTGGAGCTTCACTTGGAGATCCAGCTATCTATCCAACTTTCAGATATTCAGTTGATTCCAGTGATGTATTCTGATATTGTATTTGACTATTGTATTCGAGACCTCTATTGTATCTTGTTTAATTCTGTTATATATATATAGTAGCTTCATGAACTACTATTATTTTGTTTCCGCTGCATTGTTGTTATATTACTCTGTGTATGTGATTTGTGATTATATCTATTTACTGTGTATGCTGAGTTTTGCCAATTTAAATTAATAATTTATTGTTTTGAATTATTCAAGTCCGACATGTGTGGATTTATTGTCGATTTGAATGGTCCAAAATTGTGGGTCGTTACATTTGTTTGTTTGGAACATCCTTAGTTATGAGAAAATAAAGTTTAAAATACGATAAGTATAAATATAAATAAACTTAAGTTAAATAAGTTTAGAAATAAAAATATAAATATAAATGTCAAGTCATTAACAAACATAGAGTACACTAAGTACAAAAACATGTTTTAACATGTTTTGGAAGTACATGTGGGAAGAGGAGCATGATGAGATGGCAAAGGGAGGTAGAGGGTAAAGGACCAAGGGTATTTATGTAATTTACTTTGTTCTTGCTTATAAATACCCCTTTGAGTTCTTCATTTTTGCCATCTCTTCATTCTATCATATCTTTCTCATACCCGATTCAAATAGAGATTTTCTTTTTTAAAACCATATGAAATTCCAATAGCTACAACTTTTATTTGTACCACATTTTAAAATTTTGAGTGTAGCTATGTCAAAAATGCATTTCTTTCAGACATTATTTTGGACTCAGAAATTCAAGGCCGAAAATAGCTCCTCTTATCTTGGCCATATATTCCTAAAAAATAACTAAAATTGAGTGTTTCTTTTATTTAAAGTGTAGAGGAAAGAATTTCCTAAAACTTTCCTTTTGACAACTTTACCAAAACTTGTTCGTCGACGGAAATTCTATCGGTTTAGAAAACCGTCGAACGAATTTAAATTAAAAATACCGCAAGCGCACGACGTACACTTGTAGTACGTGGCGAATACGGGTCGATCCATAGGGAATTGATGATTTTAAATTTCCTATTCAATCAAATTAAACCTAAGTCGAATGATTGTTAACTACTAAAAGAAAGTAAAAACAAACTAAAAATAAGGAGAATAAAAATATGAGATTAAAGAGCAATTTAGAGGCAAATCCCGTCTCATGATCACATAAATCAACATAATGAAATTATGATCTCTTTTTGGTTATTTGTGAGTTTAGTTGATGCATTTATCATAAGCATGGCCTAATTGTGTTATTAATTAACACACTTAAACCATCAAACTTTAATGCACCCTCTAACCCACTTACTAACTTCAATGAAAATGATATGAAATTAAAAGTAGAATCTATTTTAAGCATGGTTTATTAACTATTGAATTAGAAACATAAACCATCAAATTTTGATTCTAAATCCACTTCCATTACCATGATCATATGTAGATGAAGAGATAATTAGTGATTCATATGACTAAGCATAGCATTTTTGTTTAGAACAACATAAGCTATCAAACTCAATATTAAACACAAAATCACACACACATCCAACTTTCCATTAAGCACAAAAGAGACATAAATGAGAAATTATGTTGCATCTACATGATTCAAAAGAGCTTCATTACCCCTAAATTGAAGGATTAGCCTCTCATTTGTGTTATCATGTCAACACAAGTAGAAAGCAACATGAAATAAACAAAAAACAAAAAGAAGAGGAAAATGAAAGCTAATGGAAAAAAGAACTAATCTAGTTGCATAAAATAAAATAGATCTACACTACAACATGAAAGGAAATAAACAATAAATGGAAAAGAACATGTATTAAATTGCATAAAAAAGTTACATAAAAAGAAGAAATGGCTAAGTAGCCATGAAAAGAAAGAGAGCTCTCATTTTATTTTCCTAAGAGAAGAGACTAAGAGAAGAGAGCCTAAAAGAGAGACTAAGGGAGAAGGTTACATGAAACATAAGGGGTCTTTATACATGTACGAAACCCTAATTCATATTTTTGGGGAATGCCCAAAATACCTTTGAGAAAGTGTGGAGGCCAAGTAATCATTAGCTTCTACTAATCATCATTTAAGTGTACATGAAGCCATTAATTCCATAAGTATGTGCATTAGCCTCTAATTTGTACATTAAGGTAGGTGGGTAGGTAGGTCCTCCATTATCATGCCTTTGAATTATTTCCATCTTCATTTCTTTATCTTCACTCTTGTGCATGCATACATCTTCATGAAACCACTTGTATATGAAACCAAATTACTATAAAATAATATAGAAATTTCCAATTAAATTTTCTTAAATTAATTTATGCACAAAAATGACCATTTTGCCTTTGGATGAAGATGAATATGTGACGATTTGAAAATAATATGAATTTTGGTTTAAACAAGTTAAAATACCCAATATGATCATTTATTTAATTTAAATAGATTAAATATGGTGGTAAAAATATACACATTTACGTGCACATCGAATACCCCCACACTTATCTTTTTATTCGTCCTCGAATAAAGAAAAAAACTAAGATAAATCCATTTTTGTAGGGAGCACGATTGCATTGAGCGCATGCAACAAGCCATTAAACCTCTGGGTGTCCCCAGTAGTACGAGTGTTGTCTCGTGAGGGGTTTCACCGGATACTACCCACAAAATCCAAATGCAGGATGAAAATATTTACAAAATGCAAGATTTATTTACAAAGAGATGAATGCGAGTTTTTGAAAATATTTATAATGAAGGATTTACTTTTAAATTAACATGAATAAGTTAAATATAGGTTTTGGTCATTATCTTGAAAATTTAAGTCATTTACTCGTCAAAATTTCCACAAAAATCAAGTTATCATAACAAATAGACTATAGTTTAACTCGTTGTTTCGGTTGATAACAAAGTGTAATTGTAAAATGGATCCTTAGTTGATTATCAAAGTTTATCAAAGTGGTAATTTTATTTCTTTTCAATAACAAGTCAAATCAAATAAGTTAAAATAGTGCTTGGATTTCAATTGCTTACTCTCTCCATTTTTCTTTTGAAAATTTTGTTAGTATTAGCAATATTTACATATGCCTAACTCAGATAAACTGAGGCCATATATATTACCCGTGCGCTGCCTTTCGGACTGATGTGAGGGGAATACAGAGCGTGGCAAGTGAACACACGAGTGTGAACACCTATTGACTGTAGGCGTTATTAGTAAAATAATTTTTATATACACACACCTAACTCAGATAAACTGAGGCCAGATATATCGATCGTGCACTGCCTTTCGGGCTTACGTGAGAAGGGTATAGAGCATGGCGAGTGAACACACAAGTGTGAACACATGACTCTAGGTGTTTGTTAAGAAAAATATATACATATATACAAAAAATATTATTTATTTTTTGTTTTGTTTTTTTTTTGAAGAGAGAGTTTTGCAAAATCATCTTGGCACCATTTAACTTAGAAGAAAAAAAATGTTATATCCTTTACTTTAAATTAACCACTTTTTTAAACAAAGATTTTCAATTAGGATATATTTCATAATTATCACGTATGAATCTTCCTATATACTAGTTAAACCATTTTTATTTGTAATCAAACTTCATTTTTGTTTTTGTTAAGACAAATTAAATTTCAAAAATTTCAATTTAATAAACCAAAACCATATATTTATCCTATAGTGTTTCTTTAAAAATAAATCAAAAATGCTTTAAAAAATTTTGTTTTTTTTTGTTTTTGAGATCTTTTTTTTTAAATTTTGGAAAGAAAAATTAAAAATAAACCATGAAAAATTGAAAAATGATGATGAGTCTCCCCCCACACTTGATTTTCACTATGTCCCCACAGTCAACCCAATTGGAAGGAGAAAATAAAAACATAACCTTTATTTAAATGAAAATGAAAAAATGATTATTTACATGACATCATAAAGTATATCGTCAAAAAGTAAATAAAACGGTCTTCCAAAGACCGATTCATTTGTCTCGTCAAGTATACGAGACACATCTTAAGCTCAGAAAACCAAATCGTAAAAGATTTCAAAGTTGAACGTTGATTTGGAAAAACGAATGTCGTTTTATTAAAAATTGTACGAGTCGTTTTATTTTCAATGATTTTTGGGGTCGATAAAACAATTGATTGAAATTCAAGTTCTTTTTCACCACATTGAAATTCAAATTTATCATTGAAAATTTCTTCAAAATTATTGATTTCAAAATCAAAATGGGGATTTAAATCTTCCCCTTCAAAATTTGACAACTCGTTTTCGAAAAGTCCAAAGAAATCGTGTTCGTTAAATTCGTCTTCCTTTATTAGATTATCAACAGCTTCATTGCGTATCTCAAGTTCAAAATCCAAAGTTGTTGTATTCAAATTGTCGAAATCGAGAAAAATAAGATCGAATTTTAAATTTGGTTCCACACCCTCAAAAGAATTGAAATCCAACTCAATTACCGTATTTTCAACAACTTCGTTAAGATTTTCGTTTTCAATTTCAAAAGTTGTTATTTGAAGATCGTCGATTTGGGTAAAAGAGGGATTATCGCTTGACTCGTCACACGTTGGGATTTGAGTATGTTTATCACGTTGATTCAAATATGTTTCGAACACCAAATCCATGTGATCATTGTACATTTCATTTATTTGTTCAACAAAATCCAATTTATAATTATTAACATGAGGATTTTCACTTTGAAATTGTTGAGAACAAATATTTTCAATCGTAACGTGGTTAAGATTATTCCCATTGCCAAATTCATTTGAAAAGTTGTTTCCATTTTCATTTTGAGTTTGAAATTCATTTTGGAGTTCGAAATTGAATTGGCATGGGTTATAATCGAAATCGTCTGAATTTTGAATTGAATTCAAATTTTGAATTGAATTCAAATTTTGAAATCCTTGACTCGAGTTATTACACAAATCATTTATACTTTGATTTTGTTGTGTAGAGAATTCAAGTAAAGACGAAACGCTATTTTCAAGAGTCGAGGGTTGCTCATCGTTTTGTAAATTTTGTTTTTCGAAATTCGAATTATTTACACAATAGTTGATGTTAAAATATTCATACGAATTTGGAGTGAAATCATATGAATTATATTGATTTTCACAACTATTGTAAAATTCACGTAAGTGGGGAAACTCGGACATTTTCAAGAATGTTTTCCTTTTTTTTATTTTTGAAAAGGTTTTATAATTTTTTTGGATTTTGGTTTTTCTAAATTTTTTTTGGATTTTTGAAATTTCAAAGAAAAAGGATTTAAAAATTTCAAAGGAAAGTAAAAGGAATATTTACAATATTTTTTTTTGTTTTGGATTTTTTTTAAATATGCATGAACTAATGCAACTAAATGAATGCAGTGGTTAATTACAAATGATTTATCCTAAGTTAACCCAAAATTGTATAATCACGCTTTCTCTTAAATCAACAAGATAGTTCTCAGCTAGGTAACGGGCAGGAGTTATCAGTGCACCACGAATCACCGTAGCAATGCAGCCGAAGGTTTAAGTACCTTCAAAGGAACAACCACTATAATATTTACGAATCACCGTAATATTTATAAATGGTTATTACTCTGTCGTAGCCTAGACACTAAGAAAGTAAATTGTTCAAATAAGACAACTTGTCAATATACAATTAAGAGCTATCGATGTCTAACCGTTATTATTAACAAATTCTACGATGAAATGCAAAGCAGAAATTAAACGTGTATTAACAATGCAACTACGAATGAAATTTCTGTTTTTGTTTTTTGGTTTTTTTTCTAAAATGCAAGCAAACAACAATGCAAGGAAAATACAAACAAGAGATGAAAGCAAAAAAAAAATTAAACAAGCAAGCGGAGCAGTTTTATAGCAGCAGCTCCTCTTCTTCTGAAATTCTGCTTTGTCAACCTGAAATAAAAACAAAATATATACAATTTTTTTATATTAAAGAAAGACACAAACAAATTAAAAAAAATAGCACAAACTAAACCCAAACAAATTCAAAACAACCCCACCTATTTTTTTAAAAAATTCCAAAGTTTTTTTTTGGGAAGGAAACTTAAAAATAAACCATGAAAAATTAAAAAATGATGATGAGTCTCCCCCCACACTTATCTTTTTATTCGTCCTCGAATAAAGAAAAAAACTAAGATAAATCCGTTTTTGTAGGGAGCACGATTGCATTGAGCGCATGCAACAAACCGTTAAAATTCTGGGTGTCCCCAATAGGACGAGTGTTGTCTCGTAAGGGTTTTTAGCGGATACTACCCACAAAATCCAAATGCAGGATGAAAATATTTACAAAATGCAAGATTTATATACAAAGAGATGAATGCGAGTTTTTAAAAATATTTACAATGAAGGATTTACTTTTAAATTAACATGAATAAGTTAAAAATAGGTTTTGGTCATTATCTTGAAAATTTAAGTCATTTACTCGTCAAAATTTCCACAAAAATCAAGTTATCATAACAAATAGACTATAGTTTAACTCGTTGTTTCGGTTGATAACAAAGTGTAATTGTAAAATGGATCCTTAGTTGATTATTAAAGTTTATCAAAGTGGTAATTTTATTTCTTTTCAATAACAAGTCAAATCAAATAAGTTAAAATAGTGCTTGGATTTCAATTGCTTACTCTCTCCATTTTTCTTTTGAAAATTTTGTTAATATTAGCAATATTTACATATGCCTAACTCAGATAAACTGAGGCCATATATATTACCCGTGCGCTGCCTTTCGGACTGATGTGAGGGGAATACAAAGCGTGGCAAGTGAACACACGAGTGTGAACACCTATTGACTGTAGGCGTTACTAGTAAAATAATTTTTATATACACACACCTAACTCAGATAAACTAAGGCCAGATATACCGATCGTGCACTGCCTTTTGGCTTACGTGAGAAGGGTATAGATCATGGCGAGTGAACACACGAGTGTGAACACATGACTCCAGGAACTATATGTCCAAAAATCGAGTGGAAGTTGACCTATTTTCGTGTGGATTTTATGATTTTCCAAGTTTTTCGAACTCCAAAATGTATCAAGTTTTTGAAGGATTTTTGGTGAGCAAACTTCATACATTTTGGGAAAGTTTTTACCTTTATATGTATTGACTAATTGGTGCTAAAATAGGTTCATTGTTTTGTTGGATTGTTTGTGATTTGAATACATGTATGGGTTGCTAGTTGGGGTTTAGATTTTGACTTGTGAATTGAAGGCTTAAGCGATGTGTTTGGTTATAAAGATGTGATATTTCTTTGTGCTATAATGGTGATATGTTTATGGATGGTTAGACATGTGTATGTGATGTATGCTAAAAAAATTAACACCTGAACTTGTTAAGTGACATGGAGATTTCTTGGCTTGAAACTTGTTTTAACAGAAAGTTTCTAATTTTAGTTTTACTCTGAAATACTTTATGCTAAGTTAGTAAAGGTAAGAGTTTTAAAGGATAGTTGAGATGTTAAACAAGTTTGAAAGTTATGATATTCGGAGCAATAGTCTTTATGAATGCAATTTCGCTTAAAATCTGATTTGTGCAAAATTTGGTTTTATTAACTAAAGTGTTTTGAAATTGTTTTATAAACTTAATAATGATGATTTATAAAGTTAATTAATTTTTAAATGATTAAATTTTTATTAATTAAGTTTAAATAATTAATAATTAATTAAGATTAAACAGGGTTTATCAATTATAATTAAGTAAAGGTTAGTTATTTATTAATTATCTTTTAAGGATAAGATTAATTTTAATTAATTATTAATTAAGTAAAATTAATTTTTAATATAATTTAAGTATATGGTTTATTATTTATTAATTATTAATTAAGTATAAGGTTAACTATTTAAATAAACCAATTATTTAAATTTTATTTTTAATCAATTAAGGTTTTAATTTAAAATAAGTTATTTATTTATAGTTTAATTTATTATCTAAGGCTTAATTAAAGGTTATTTAATTGAGATTAATTAATATTAAATTATCAATAAAGGTTTAAATTATTATTTAATATAAATAAAGGATTAATTAAGGGTTTAATCTATAAATAAATTATTTATTAAAGGTTTAATTAATTATTAATGTATAATTAAATTAAGTTCAAATTTAATAAAGATTAATTATTATTTAATAAGAGTTTATCTTGTAATTAATCATTTTAATGGGTGTCTTAAGTTTTAAATCCATCTTTTCCAAGAATCAAATTGTTAAAGGTACTTCTTTTTAAAAGATGGTTTTGAACACAAGGGATTCAAATGTCGATATCATTAAGTAGAGAAACAATTATGAAAGAGTTATTAAATGGTTTGATTATGTGGATATATGTTAGCAGAATGAATCCCAATTATGTTATAATGTATGTGAGTTGATTATTATGGATATAGATTAGCAGAATAAATCCCCGTTCTGTTATAGATTGGTTGTTTGATTTGTATGGACATGTATGTTAACAGAATAAATCTCCATTTTGCTATAAGTTAATTATTGATTGTTGGGACATCTCTTTAGCAGGACAAATCACCATCCCGCTATTATGTTATTTGGACATGTTTATACTAGTTAGTTTATAGTGACATATTATTTTCTAATTCGGATATGAAGTGTATTTACATATATGTTGACTTATGTAAGTAAATGGTTAAATGACTTGAAAATGAAATTTAATGGTAACTTAAATTAGTACCACTAGGATTGCTAAGCCTCGTTTTGAATTTATGAAACATGATTTTGAATTAACTTCAATTCTTTAATCAGTCTGGGGTTTTAAAGTTTATAAATGATTTTTCATGTTATATAATTATTTTATAAAGGTATTTATAAATAATAACTTGTTTATAAAATGGGTTTTACTAAATAAAAAGGATTTATTTAAAGTGATTTAAAATGAGATTTTGAATGATATTTTGTAATGTCAAAGATATTTTATAAAGGAAATTTTATAAAGCGTTTTATAAATGGAAAGAGATTTTATAAATCATTTTAAAGATTTTAAAAAGAAGTTTTAAATCTAGTTTGAAAACTTTTAAGTGGTTTGAAATGGGAAGGGAACTTATAAAAAGAATTTTTATAAGGGATATGTAAATGTGTTTATAGGGGGTGATGTTTTTGAAAGGGAATTGTTTGGCCATTTAATATGGAATTTTTAAGAAAGGGAATTTCCAAAATGCTTTGGTAAATACTTATATTGTTTTTTTCAAGTACAAAGGAAGGTTAAGGGTTTGGGAAAGTGTTTTGAAAGGGTCTTTTGATCAAGTTTATAAGTGATTTTATAATTAAAGATTAACTAAAAAAGGCTTAGAGGATCCTATGTGGAATCAAATCAATGTTGAATGATTTTTATTTGATAGTTAAATAACCGACTATCAAATCCAGACCAAAATGTAACTTTGGAAGTATCTTGGAGAAATACGAGAATTATATGGTACAGTTAACAACGAAGGTGTCATATTGTACGTATAAACCTCGTTTCGTTCTTCTAGGATAAATGATAAGGATATCCATCCACAAACGGTTAGGAGGTGAACTCCGCTCTTATCTTTATCTGCTTATTTCCTAAAGAACCGGGGTTGAGTTTACCGAAATTTATCGAAATTTGTATCGAAGAGACCGGGATTGGATATGTTATTCGAAAACCACTTCGATCCAATTCAAGCATTTTGAACTGAAGACATCTTGAAGAATTTGGAATCGGAGACGGAGCATTGAAGTGCAAGGGTTGCTTGCTACTAGTCCTGGGGGTGATTCCAAAATGGATGTAGTATAAGTACTGCCTTCGGTTTTTCCTTATCCTAGACAACTTGTATGGATGAATGCTGACACTGCATTACTGCCTGGAAGGCAGTGTTTGCATTCCAAGTGGGATTGCTATTCAAAAGGTAAGCGTAGCCTCAAGCCTCATCAACCAGGAATGACTAAAATCAGAGGAGTTGTAGCAATGCTAAGTGGGTCATTTCCATTAGGGTGTGTCATCACCTTTCTAGATACATCTACATATTTATGGATTGGTTGTGCATGAGATCACAAATAAAAAGGGTTGCAAAGCAACCAGGGTAATGACATATTCGGTACTATCCAGTCAGGGGTTGGCCTGTCTTGTGTTGGCAGGGGATCCCGGCGAGGTCCTCGGTACATTTTCTAGATGTGTACTGTGATAGGTGGTACTCAGATGCCTTGTCATAGTATGGAATCCATTCTCCAATAAGCACCGTACGGTTCTGATTGTACCCAACTATGTTGAATGTGAGATGCAAGCATTTCAGCTATTTTCAAATTTTACTTTAACCTCTAGACATTATTAAAATATCATTGGATTTTCTATAAAAAGTGTTTTGGTTACCCTAAGGTAAAAGCCTTCCGTGTTTATGTGCGGCATGGTCTTACGAGATACCTTTGATTTTAAAAAGGATTTTTAATATAATAATTCAGTTGTTTGAGTTTACTCACACCAGACCCATGTCTGACCCGGAGTTTTGTTTTCTTTTTCTAAAACTCTTGGGTGCTCAATATTTTTTATGGGCAGCCAAGTAGTTCAGGTTTTCCCACGGATGCATTTTGGAGGAGCTCGGAGCAGGAGGCTTCATCCATAGCTAGTTATTATCTTGTTTGCGATGTATTATATGTATCTTGTATCAGTTAGATAGGGACAGGGTGTTATAAATTTACAAGGGTAGAATTTGTATTAGTATGACTCTGATGTATCATTTTTGAAATGACTATGTAAAGTATTATGTTGATTAATATATGTTACAACGTTGCATTGTGAGATTCTGTGATTGTTTAGTTTCTTCTATCTTCTATCTCCTTTCTTTCCACTAATGACTGGTCTTTCCGGCATGTGAATGCTCAGCACAAAATGCAGTGGACGTATTAGTGTCGATTTTCATGGGTCGAAAAGCCAGTTCATTATAATATCAATGGATTTTATATATAAGTGATTTTGTTATCGTAAGGTAAAAACTCATCCATGTTTATGTGCGGCATGGTTTTACGAGATGCCTTTGATTTAAAAGGTTTTTATAAAAATAAAGACTTATGCTTTACTCACACCAGACCCATTTCTGACCCGGAGTTTATTTTCTTTTTTCTTAAACTCTTGGATGCACAAATTTGAATGGGCAGCTAAGTAGTTCAGGTTTTTCAGCGAATTCATTTTGGAGGAGCTTGTAGCAGGTGGCATCATCGATAATTAGTTATTACTTTTTCTTTCGCTTTATTATATGTATGTTGAATAAGTTAGGTAGGGAAAGACTGTTATAACTGTCCTAGGGGTAGAATTTGTATTAGTATGACTCTGATGTAACATTTCTAGAATGACTTTGTAATATATTATGTTGAGTAATATATATTGTACCGTTGCATTGTGAGATTATGTGTTGTTTAGTTTTTCTTCTCTTCTATCTTTCTTTCTTTCACCCCTAATGACCTACCTTTTGGACAATTAAATGATTGGCACACAAATACCAAGGATGTTTTAAGTGTCATCTTTGGTAGTAAGAAAGACGATCTTTACATTAAGTCCAAGGGAGAGGCCATCGTTAACATTTCAAATGATGTTATCATATTGTACTATCTAACTTGAGGTTGATTCCAAGAGAGAGGACAGAATTAGCATTCACCAGACGACTTTTGATAAAATCCATTAGGGAATTCGTGAACTGTTCAAGATGCTAGAATTCAGAGAGAGATTCGAGTGATGAAGACTTGTTTGTTGAGATGCTGAACGTGACCTTACCACTGGTAATGGCAGAAAATAGAGTAGGATGCATAGCTATGGGGTTTAGCTAACTCAAGTGGGTACATCAACTCCGAATATCTAGAGATGCTTGCAGATGTTGCATGCGAGAGTTGTTAGTATTCGGTATCATGTGTTCGATCATGCCCCAACTATATTTACCTTTGTGACATATTTTACCTAGAGATATACATGGTTTTGGAAGGTAGCTTTTGACCCTTGTGTAGTAGGTCGACTTTTGGTTTTTACCGAGGAAACCTCCACGAATATCCATTATACTTACATACCTTAGCAGTTTTAGGTGTACTTTTAATACTGTTGTGTAGTAAGATGCAAGCAGCACAACTATTTTCTGATTTATATTCTTTGCCCTAGACATTATCTATCATACCACCTTATGTACTTATTAGATGGGTATGGTTCTTTTGAGGGGATAACCGTTATGGTGATTCAAGTAGTCTCGAAAGTACTGTTATATATTGGTCATATATTTCTTGAGTTTCTCATACCATACTTATGTCCAACTCATCGTTTTTTATTTTTTTGTATTTCCATGGGCGCTCTTTCGAGTAGTCTGAGAAAGGTAGTTTTTCGTTGATATTATTTGGAGCTTGAGGAGATGAGCTGGATGTTTTCACCTACCAAAGTATTCTTATTTCTACTGCACTACTATATTGTATATATCAGCATTTATGAGGACATGCTGTTATAATCGTCTAGGCTGATGATAGTGATTAGGATTGTAACTCTGAAATGCTACGTTTCTTAGAGCAGTAGTTTGTACTATCTTTTAATGTTACTATTCCACTGTGAGATTCTAATGCTGTGTTCTCTTCTTTCTTTTTCTTTTTCTTTTGATTTTTATTTTGCCATAACAACTTGTCTTTTAGGCACTTGAGTGCTCAGCACATGAATACCATGGATGTATTAGTGTCAACATTTGGGGGTCAAAAAGATGAATTGTTACAGATGCCGACTTCAATAACTTTGATGAATCGTGGCTCGACTTGATTGATTTCTCATGAATACTATTCTCACGGTGATTGGATCGACGACTTAGGCTTGACATTAACGACATAAATTGCTCAAAAGTATGGACGTTAGCGTCATTCTTCATGCTTGACATCGATGATAAATTTATTTCCTATTTTATTTGCTAATTTCAGATTTGTTTGTATTTGGAGAATTCAGTTTAGGTTGATTATATTACGTATTTAGGTTGATTATAGTATGTGGTACAAGAATTCAGATTTGTTTGCTATTTTATTTATTAATAAATGATAGTAAAACTAGTTTATAAATCAATTACAATACCTTTCTAAATTATTTTTGAATTCATGGAAAAGTTTAATGCGTTTGAGCATGAACTTCTTCAACTCTCATTATAGTTTTATTATCACAACTGGAAGAAACTAATACTCCATTTATAGTGATTGGGTTAGGTTATGGATACAGAATAAGAATTATCACTGAAGAATATATAAATTGATAAATTTGTGGTTCTTTTGCTATAATAACGATTACCACATTTTGTGATTACACTATCATTTGAAAGGTCGAGTCCTGCGTATTTAAATTTTATGTTATTGCATACATTTTAAGGTTCACTAATTTGTTCAGTTGATAATTTTTGCTGTCGGAGTATATGTGTTTCCTACTTCGACTTCTATGATTGTTTAAACAATGTACTTTTATGTAATAAGAACCAATGAAAATGAAACAATCTTAACTTTAATACAAGTCTAAACTATGTACGCTTTCTTCATTTAATGGTATCACCGATCTTAAACTCCACCCAATGATTTTTAGATTAGTTTTTTGTTTTCTTCTTTGATAATATACTCGATATATTAATATCTGGAATATAGAGGAAATTATGATTATCAAAATCATAAAGCTACGTTGTTCTCTACTAGTTAATGAATAAGTAACCCAATTGGAATTAATCATTCACTTCATGGGTTAAAGTTCAACCCAAAGTCAATAAAAAGGTTATATTGCTAAATATGGAAAGAAAAAAATTTCCAGAAATATACAAGGACTATAGTTGATTACTTTTGTTATTATAAAATTCACTGTAAACTAGTTTTTCAACAAAACATGATTTTACAAATAATTTATTCAATTCAATCGTTCAATCAAGAATCAAATGGCCGAGCGCAACAATTAAAGAATTCAAATCAAAACAACGCAAACGAAAATTTAGGGGTTTTATCCTTATTTAAACCCAATTCATCATCGGCAAAACATGAGAGTTCTAGTTCAAGCAAATCAACTGAATAAATAAAGTAAAAATTGCATACCAATATCATACAGAAGTCAAACTCAAACCCTCTGGAGCAATCGAAGAACACTGATCGAAGGAGCACAAAATCCAAATTCATCGAAATCGATCAACTCAACCAAAAGAGAGGATTCGAAAGCACCAAAATTGTTGAAGCCCAGATCAGAGACTCAATTAAAGGCATACGATTTAATTTGAGGAATCTTAGGCTTGAAAATCAAAAACCCAAATTCCAGATCGCAAAGGAACATGACGGCATGGATGAGTAGGAAGCAAAATAAAAGGGAAAACTTGTTTAATTCTTTTTTTATTGGGTCGAGTAGTTTTAACTATTGTGGTTTTATTTATTTTTAGTTCTTTAGTTTGTTATTTGTTTTTTATTTAAGTCAAACTCTAGATTAACTAGTTTACGAACTACGGATTTGTAGTTCGAGAATTCGCAACTCAGTGGCTGAGTTGTGGCAGATTTTTGAGCTTAGAGTTAGGTTAATCAAGTTAGCGGGTATCGCAAGTTTACTTGTTTTTGTAAGCATTTAATTACTCAATTTCTAGTAGAAACCTTGGGGGCAGCACGTAGGCAAATTTTGCCGAAGTTGGGTAAAACTATGTGTGATCTTTACTGCATTACTTTCTGTTTTTATTTTTTTTTCCGCATTAATATTTACTAGACCCTATTCATCCCCCCTCTAGGGTGAAAACAATCCTACAAGTGGTATCAGAGCTAAGATCAAAAACCATTTTCTGTTAAAAAATTTAATTTTTTCTTTCAGTGGCTTCTTTTAATAATGTTTTTACTAAAGGTCGGTCCATAGCTAGACCACCTATGTTCAATGGTGAATATGCATATTGGAAAACTAGAATGAATTTTTTTTTGAAAACCATAGATGAATAGAATATCGTTGAAACGGGATATAGAAAAACAACAGTAATGGTAGGCAATCAAGAAGTTGATAAACCTAAGGATCAATGGAAAGATCTTGAAAATAAACTGCAAACTGCTAATGCTAAAGCTATGAATTCTATTATTTGTTCATTAGATCAAATTGAATTTAACCGTGTCTCACAATGTCTAACTACGCAGGAAATCTGGTACACGCTTGAAGTGACTCATGAAGGAACCTCCCAGGTTAAAGAATCTCGCCTTTCCATGCTTAGTAGCGAGTACGAGAACTTCATAATGGCAAAGGACGAAAGTGTTAAAGAAATGTATGGTCGACTTTCTAATCTTGTATACAAATCAAAATCCCTAGGAAGACCATACATAGAACTGGAGATAGTCTGAAAGATCCTCAGAATTCTTCCATAAAATTTTAAAGCAAAGGTGACTGCCATCCAAGAATCAAAGGATCTGAAACAGGTTAAAGTTGAAGAACTCATCGGAAACCTCACCACTTATGAGCTAGAAATCAAATTCAAGGAAGAACAGAAAGGATGAGATACACGAAAGAATCAATAGCTCTTAAAGGGACGATGGAAAGTGAAGATAATTCAAAAGGTGGAACCACAAATATGGAAATCCAGCCCTAAATCAACAACTAAAGAGCAAAATCGTCAAAGTTCTAGACAACTCAGAAAAGCAGGGGGTCATTTGTCACAAGTGCAATAAACCTGGTCATATCTAGCCAAATTGTCCTCAAAATCGATTCTGCAAAGGAAAGAAACAAAAAGGAGAAGTTTTACAGCAACTTGGGATGAAAGTAATGAAGATGATGATGAAAGCACTAGCAGCGAGAGTGAAAGAGCAAATCTGTGTTTTTTAGGAGAAAGAAGTGACAACAATGATAACGAGCCAAGCGAGGTATCAAAACTTACTCACATGCAATCACTTATATATTTTCATGAAGTAAATGGTTGTTTTGAAAGACTTAGAGAGAAGTACGCTAAAATTGAATCACAAAAAGATAGTTTGATAGAACTAAATATGCAGCCTGATCAAATGGTTCAAAACTATAGAAATAAGAGCCATAAGTGTGATAAGTGTCCATCATTAGAAGAGGAAATAAAAAAATCAGAAACTAAAATTAAATCGCTTGAAAATGAAATTCTGATTTTGAAAGAAAGTGAAAATACTATGAGAGAAAATTCTATTAAAAGATGCACTATGTTATTGAATGAAAATGAATCTCCCAAGTCACAAGTCCAACAATTGTCGACAACTTTAGGAAAATTCTGCAAAGGAGAAAGGTCACTAAATATGCTATTAGGGAAACAAACTATTAATACTATTAGACAAGGACTTGGTTATACTCAATCTGAAAAAGGTAGAAGTGAAACTAATCATGTCAACTCCAAGTGCACGATTTGTGGAAAAATTGGACACAATCAAAACAATTGCTGGTATAGACCCAAACACACAAAAACCATACCAATTTGGGTTCCTAAAGGGACGAATGTAAAATCCCTTAAAATCAAACAAATCTGGGTGCCAAAAGGAACAAACATAGACTGTCTTGGTTCTACGCAAACTTGTTTTTCAAAAAAATTTGTCACTAACAATCATGGACCTATGAAAACAAATAGGTCACTAAACTCTTTTCTCGTGTAGGTGTGTTGGTAGACTAAGAAACAACAAGACTGGTACCTAGATTCTGGTTGTTCCAGGCACATGACGGGCAAAAAATCAAAGTTCCTTAGCCTAAAGAAGTACAAAGGTGGCAGAGTCACAATGGGAAACAACAATAAATGTAAAATTATCGGTAAAGGTAAAGTAGGTAATGGCACATTTGCCTTAAACAATGTATTATATGCTGAAAATCTACACTATAATCTGATTTCAATCAGCCAGTTATGTGATAAGGGAATGAATGTTGTTTTTTATTTTGATTTGTGCAAAATTATTGACCAATCATCAAAAGAAACATTATTTTCAAGTAAGAGGAAAGGTAATATATGCTCTCTATCTTTTGATGGTCTCACTCTTTCAAAATGTTTGGTAGCTAAGGATGGAGAAGTAAACTTATGGCATAGACAATTAGGACATGCTAGCATAAATCTGTTAAACAAATTAAAAAGAAAATATTTGGTAAGAGGTTCACGATTTCATGATTTCAAAACAGAAACTCTATGTAAAGCTTGTACTATGAGAAAATTTAAAAAATCATCTTTTCATGCCAAGAACACTGTAAGTACTTCAAGAGTCCTTGAACTAGTTCATATGGATCTGTTTGGACCTAACGCTATTGCAAGTTTAGGTGGTAAGAGATATTGTTTTGTATTGGTTGATGATTACTCTAGATACACGTGGGTATACTTCTTAGCTAAAAAATCAGAAACTTTCTCATACGTCATTAAATTCACAAAATTAGTTCAAAATGAAAAAGGAGTTTCTATTATTTCGCTAAGAAGTGATCATAGTGGAGAATTTGAAAATTATGAATTTGATAATTTTTGTGATGAAAATTGACTTAAACATGAATTCTCTGCCCCACGTACTCCACAACAAAATGGAGTAGTCGAGAGATAGAATCGAACCTTACAAGAGTTGGCTAGACCTATGATAAATGAGTATGAACTACCCTTGTCCTTTTGGGAAGAGGCAGTAAATATAGCTTGTTATGTAATGAATAGAGTCATGATTAAGCCGATTCTTAAGAAAACACCATATGAATGATGGTTCAACAAAAAGCCAAACATTGCATATTTCAAAAAAATTGGTTGCCCATATTTTATTCTCAATACAGGTGATCAACTGGGAAAATTTGAGCCAAAAGATGAGGAAGGCATGTTCATGGGATACTCTTCCAGAAGCAAAGCTTATAGAGTATACAACAAAAGGATGAGAACAATCATGGAGTCAATCAATGTGAATTTGATGAAGGCATTGATGATCGAAGCAAGGAAACAATCAAAAGCAATGTCAAAGAGGAGAACGAAAAGGATGAAAGTGGAAATCCAAAAGAAACTGCAACCGTGGAAGAAGTCCAAAGAAATCTGGAACCATGGAGATTGAAATTCAAAGCATATCATCCTCCAGAATTGGTAATAGGTAATCCTACCGTAGGTATTCTAACTCGTTCCTCTTTTAGAAATTTATGTGATTTGTGTCTATACAATGGATTTATTTCAGAAATTGAACCCAAAGACATAGATACGGCTCTCAATAATGAGAGTTGGTTTATGGCTATGCAAGAAGAGCTAAATCAATTTGAACGAAATGATGTTTGGATTCTATCACCTAGACCTAATGATTATCCAGTTGTAAGAACCAAATGGATTTTTAAAAATAAATTTGATGAATCTGGAAATGTGATTAGGAACAAAGCTAGGTTAGTTGCTAAAGGTTATAATCAAATTGAAGGAATTGATTTTGATGAAACTTTTGCACCACTAGCAAGACTAGAATCCATTAGAATCTTGTTAGCTTTTGCTTGTTATAAAGGATTCAAACTAAGACAAATGGATATTAAAAGTGCTTTTCTTAATGGAATATTGAAAGAGGATGTATTCGTTGAACAACCTGAAGGTTTTGAAAGTCAAGAATACCCTAACCATGTATATAAACTTAAGAAAACACTATATGGATTAAAACAAGCCCCTAGGGCTTGGTATGAATGTCTTAACACTTATTTCCTTGAAAATGGGTTCAAAAAGGGTTGTGTAGACACCACATTATTTCTATTGCACAAAAATGATGACTTTTGATAACATTATTTATGGTGCCACTAACAACCTTTTGTATGTGAAATTTGAAAATGTCATGCAGGAAATGTTTGAAATGAGCTTGGTAGGAGAGTTGAAATTCTTTTTAGGATTTCAAATCAAACAAAGCGAAAAAGGTACATTCATCTCTCAAACAAAATATATCAGAGAGCTTGTCAACAAATTTGGATTAAAAGACGCTAAACCTGCAAAAACTCACATGAGCACAACAATTAAGCTTGATAAGAATGAAAAAGGTAAGGTAGTTGGTCAAAAGAAATATCGAGGTATGATTGGACCACTTCTTTATCTTACTGCTTCTAGACCAGACATTATGTTCTCTGTTTATTTATGTGCACGGTTTCAATCAAATCCAAAAGAATCTCATTTAAAAGCTGTAAAAAGTATTATAAGGTATCTGTTGCATACCTCACGGTTTGGTCTATGGTATCCAACTAATGATAACTTTGAGTTAAAAGGGTATTCAGATGTAGACTATGCTGGTAGTTTAGTTGATCGAAAAAGTACTAGTGGAAAGTGTTTTATGTTGGGACATTCGTTAGTTGCAAGGTCAAGTCGAAATAAAATTGAATTGCATTATCTACCACTAAGGCGGAGTATATTGCTCTGAGCGGTTGCTCTGCTCAAATCTTATGGATGATACAAATCTTACAAGACTATGGTCTAAATTTTAAATGAGTTCCACTTATGTGTGATAGCAAAAGTGCAATTGATCTCATAAATAATCATGTACATCATTCTCGCACCAAGCATACAGATGTTAGACATCATTTCAATAGAGATCACATTTCCAAAGAAAATATCTGCATAAACTTCATTTTAACCGATTCTCAGTTGGCAGACATTTTTACAAAACCCCTTCCATAAAATAGGTTTTGTCGACTTCATCTCAGTTTAGGCATTTTAGAAATGTGATTTTATATTTTTTTTGGATTTGATCTTAAAAGCCTATGTTAACTAATCTGACTCCCTATTGATTATCGAAAAGTTAACTAGTGACTGAAAAAAGTGATGAATGTTGATCTTGATCATACATTATGTCTTGAGAGAGTATATTTAGAAAATTTCTTTAAAAATTTAAACAAAATTTGTAATAACTTTGGTTGGTAAAAATTCCATGACCATTTCTGTTCCTATCATATTTCTACGACAATCACTCATCAAAATCTAATATAGTATGTCAAAATGTGGTGTTTAAATAGGAAATTATTCATTTTTTAATTAGTAATAAAATCATCCATAAGTACTCACTTTTATTTAAAAGTCCTCACGGTTATGCATGGATGAACTACTTGAAATCACTGATTATGTGCTTTCATGCTCATTAAAAAGTCCTCACGGTTATGCATGTATGGAACACATATCAAAATTGGATGAAATAGGCGAGTTGATTCTAACCCCATTTAAAAGTCCTCATGGTTATGCGTGGTTAGAAGATGCTTGAAATTCATTTTTAATAAAAATAGGGAATACTACTAATCTCATTTAAAAGTCCTAACGATTATGCATGGTTAGTAAGTATTTAAAAGATTCCTGTCATAAAAATACCACAAATGGACACGACTATATGGTTTTCTATGCCGACATCACCCCCGTCACTCTAAAATGGAATATGCGCCTAACAGAGTATTTATGATTTTTGTTTGATTTTTTTCTAAAATTTAATATTTATACTCGATTAGGTATTAATGTCTATCACTTTATCACCCTTATCTAACACTGTTACTCTTTTCCTGATAACAAAAGGGGGAGAGAAGTTAAGAATTTGGCAAATAAGTCGTATTTTTTTATTTGTATATTATCATCTAGGTTCATTGCATTTGTTTTTTGTTGCATTTTTTTAATTTCATGCATATGTAAAGGGGGAGCTTTGTTGTAGGGGGAGTATTCAAATAGGGGGTGCTAATAGAATTCATCAAGACCAAATACAGTTAATAGAGTCAAAATCTTAATATATGTTTGTTATCATCAAAAGGGGGAGATTGTAGAATATACTAGTGTATGATTTTTGTTTGATGATAATAAACATATATATATTCGTTTAAATGTATTTGTTATTGTACTATTTTATTTTTTCAGATAATTAAATAAATATTTGTTGAATAAAATAAATAACTCGGAATTCTTATTTAAACAAATATTTTATTCAAACAAATACTTTATTACAAATTTAAGTAGTACAAATTTAAGCTCTCAATATATTTACACAATTCCAAATATAAGTTTTACCTCACTACATATTCACTCATCACTCGTATTTGATCAACTCTGTTCAAGTATGTATCCAGTATCTAATCTATCTGCAAAATAAACATTGATGCGGTAAAATTGAAAAAGAAATATTTTGCAGTGCACAATGAAGTGTGTGTTTGAAAATATTGTTTGCCTCAGTTATTTAGGTTGTTCGTCATCATTTTTAATTCATCTTTCCATTTCAAACTAGAATAAAAAATACGCGAACAATTTGTGACATGCACAGTTTATCACTGTACATGCCACAAGGTCGTGCACACCGATATAAACTTGCTTGTTAAAATTGCAAGGACAAGTGAGCACAAAGTCAAACCCAAGCCAAGACTGGATTCAACTCAAGTGCAATGCAAATACAAACCAAAACTAACCAAGGTCAGTCCAGGTAAAACATGGACCAAAGTGCACCATACATGTACAAAGGATAAATAAAAAGCGGAAACCACACAAGCAAAGCTTCAGACATGTCAGATCCAAATGGGTTAACATGAATGCAAAGCAAATCAACATGCAACCAGACTTCAATGGAACCGGCATACATATATACATGTCTACACACACACACACACACACACACACACACACATATATATATATATATAGTGGCAACCAAACAAGTAAACATGCTCATATGTACATGGATATGCAAGCATTCAGGCATGAACACACATGAAAACAAGACAATCGGAATTGAGGACAGAGATAAATGCAAGTGAACTTGGCTCAATTAAAAAAGACAAGCAGGTGAACATGGCAACTCAACAAGCTAGTGGGACAAATATGAACCAGAATCATATAAAGTAGCAGCAGTTTTCAAGGAGACTATAATAACAAAGGCACCAAGTTAATCGACCCAGCAAACATTACAAGGAAATGGACATGAAAATCGACAAGCAACTATTACAAAATCATTATGGCCAGAGAATACAAGTGCACCAAATACAAGCAAAGTCAGAATGCCAGCACTCGAGTGAACAGAGCATAGCCATAGCAATCACACACATATATACATACATGTATGTATGTATGTATGTATATACATGGAGACATCAGATCAAACTTAAGCAAGGGAACATAGTGTGACACACAAACATACTCAACAAGGCAACTCTCTTAAACAATGCAAGAAATGAACACATCAATGTATACATGACATAATCAAAGTGTAGTAATAGAGCACTCAAAGGATGAACAAGTCAAAAACATATCAGAATTCTAAACAAAGGAGAGAACAAATTCAGGAAGGAGTAGAAAAAGTCGCAAAGGACTTCATGATGAACAAGTCAGACTTCAAGAAGTCAACATTAACCCAAAATCGGTATATATATCTCAAATTCAAATGCCAAGTTGTAAGCGAATGATGAACAAGTCGTTGGCAACAAAGAACGGAACCAATTCAAATAAATTTAAGCAAATTCGTATATATCATAAATATATTCAACCAATGAACAAGTCAAAAATCATCACAATCGTTCAATCAAGGATCAAATGGCTGAGCGCAACAATTGAAGAATTCAAATTAAAATAACGCAAACGAAAATTTAGGGATTTTATCCATTTAAACCCAATTCATCATCGGAAAAACATCAGAGTTCGAGTTCAAGCAAATCAATAGAATAAATAAAGTAAAAATTGGATACCGATATCATACAAAAGTCGAACTCAAACCCTTCGGAGCAATCGAAGAATACTGATCGAAGGAGCACAAAATCCATTCGTCGGAATCGATAAACTCAACCAAAAGAGAGGATTTGAAAGCACCAAAATTGTTGAAGCCCAGATCAGAGACTCAATTAAAGGCATACGATTTAATTTGAGGAATCTTAGGCTTGAAAATCAAAAACCCTAATTCCAGATCGCAAAGGAACATGACGGCATGGATGAGTAGGAAGCAAAATAAAAGGGAAAACTTGTTTAATTCTTTTTTTATTGGGTCGAGTAGTTTTAACTATTGGGGTTTTATTTATTTTTAGTTCTTTAGTTTGTTATTTGTTTTTTATTTAAGTCAAATTCTAGATTAAATAGTTTACGAACTACAGTTTAGTAGTTCGAGAATTCGCAACTCAGTGACTGACTTGTGGCAGGGTTTTGAGCTTAGAGTTAGGTTAATCAAGTTAGCGGGTATCGCAAGTTTACGTGTTTTTGTAAGCATTTAATTACTCAATTTCTAGTAGAAACCTTGGGGCAGCACGTAGGCAAATTTTGCCGAAGTTGGGTAAAACTGTGTGTGATCTTTACTGCATTACTTTCTGTTTTTATTTTTATTTCCGCATTAATATTTACTAGACCCTATTCATCCCCCCTCTAGGGTGAAAACAATCCTACAAGTGGTATCAGAGCTAAGATCAAAAACCATTTTCTGTTAAAAAATTTAATTTTTTCTTTCAGTGGCTTCTTTTAATAATGTTTTTACTAAAGGTCGGTCCATAGCTAGACCACCTATGTTCAATGGTGAATATGCATATTGGAAAACTAGAATGAAATTTTTTTTGAAAATCATAGATGAATGGAATATCGTTGAAATGGGATATAGAAAAACAATAGTAATGGTAGGCAATCAAGAAGTTGATAAACCTAAGGATCAATGGAAAGATCTTGAAAATAAACTGCAAACTGCTAATGCTAAAGCTATGAATTCTATTATTTGTTCATTAGATCAAATTGAATTTAACCGTGTCTCACAATGTCTAACTACGCAGGAAATCTGGTACACGCTTGAAGTGACTCATGAAGGAACCTCCCAGGTTAAAGAATCTCGCCTTTCCATGCTTAGTAGCGAGTACGAGAACTCCATAATGGCAAAGGATGAAAGTGTTAAAGAAATGTATGGTCGACTTTCTAATCTTGTATACAAATCAAAATCCCTAGGAAGATCATACATAGAACTGGAGATAGTCTGAAAGATCCTCAGAATTCTTCCATAAAATTTTATTTATTAATAAATGATAGTAAAACTAGTTTATAAATCAATTACAATACCTTTCTAAATTATTTTTGAATTCATGGAAAAGTTTAATGCGTTTGAGCATGAACTTCTTCAACTCTCATTATAGTTTTATTATCACAACTGGAAGAAACTAATACTCCATTTATAGTGATTGGGTTAGGTTATGGATACAGAATAAGAATTATCACTGAAGAATATATAAATTGATAAATTTGTGGTTCTTTTGCTATAATAACGATTACCACATTTTGTGATTACACTATCATTTGAAAGGTCGAGTCCTGCGTATTTAAATTTTATGTTATTGCATACATTTTAAGGTTCACTAATTTGTTCAGTTGATAATTTTTGCTGTCGGAGTATATGTGTTTCCTACTTCGACTTCTATGATTGTTTAAACAATGTACTTTTATGTAATAAGAACCAATGAAAATGAAACAATCTTAACTTTAATACAAGTCTAAACTATGTACGCTTTCTTCATTTAATGGTATCACCGATCTTAAACTCCACCCAATGATTTTTAGATTAGTTTTTTGTTTTCTTCTTTGATAATATACTCGATATATTAATATCTGGAATATAGAGGAAATTATGATTATCAAAATCATAAAGCTACGTTGTTCTCTACTAGTTAATGAATAAGTAACCCAATTGGAATTAATCATTCACTTCATGGGTTAAAGTTCAACCCAAAGTCAATAAAAAGGTTATATTGCTAAATATGGAAAGAAAAAAATTTCCAGAAATATACAAGGACTATAGTTGATTACTTTTGTTATTATAAAATTCACTGTAAACTAGTTTTTCAACAAAACATGATTTTACAAATAATTTATTCAATTCAATCGTTCAATCAAGAATCAAATGGCCGAGCGCAACAATTAAAGAATTCAAATCAAAACAACACAAACGAAAATTTAGGGGTTTTATCCCTATTTCAACCCAATTCATCATTGGCAAAACATGAGAGTTCTAGTTCAAGCAAATCAACTGAATAAATAAAGTAAAAATTGCATACCAATATCATACAGAAGTCAAACTCAAACCCTTTGGAGCAATCGAAGAACACTGATCGAAGGAGCACAAAATCCAAATTCATCGAAATCGATAAACTCAACCAAAAGAGAGGATTCGAAAGCACCAAAATTGTTGAAGCCCAGATCAGAGACTCAATTAAAGGCATACGATTTAATTTGAGGAATCTTAGGCTTGAAAATCAAAAACCCAAATTCCAGATCGCAAAGGAACATGATGGCATGGATGAGTAGGAAGCAAAATAAAAGGGAAAACTTGTTTAATTCTTTTTTTATTGGGTCGAGTAGTTTTAACTATTGGGGTTTTATTTATTTTTAGTTCTTTAGTTTGTTATTTGTTTTTTATTTAAGTCAAACTCTAGATTAACTAGTTTACGAACTACGGATTTGTAGTTCGAAAATTCGCAACTCAGTGGCTGAGTTGTGGCAGATTTTTGAGCTTAGAGTTAGGTTAATCAAGTTAGCGGGTATCGCACGTTTATGTGTTTTTATAAGTGTCTGATTACTTAATTTCTAGTAGAAACCTTGGGGGCAACACGCAGGCAAATGTTTGCCGAAGTTGGGTAAAACTGTGTGTGATCTTTACTGCATTACTTTTTGTTTTTGTTTTTATTTCTACACTAATATTTAGTAGACCCTATTCGCCCCCCTTCTTGGGTGAAAACGATTCTACAAAAAGGTTTATTTAAACTGATTTAAAAGGATGAGTTGCAAAAGATATTTTGTAAA
Source organism: Allium fistulosum (assembly GCA_030737815.1). NCBI lineage: Eukaryota > Viridiplantae > Streptophyta > Magnoliopsida > Asparagales > Amaryllidaceae > Allium > Allium fistulosum. The sequence goes on from CM060904.1 coordinate 170,777,555, forward strand.
TGATTTTTCTTAAAGAAGATATCAAATGAGTTTTAAATGGGGAAATGTTTCATAAATGATTTTAGAGGTTTGTATAGATGTTTTGTAAATTGACTTGTAGACTTATAAAAGTGTTTTATAAATTGATTTTGGAAATTTATAAAGGTATTTAAATATGAAGTGAGCTTTTAAAAGGGAACTTTTTATAAAGGATAAGTGGATTGGTTTATAGTAAGTTATTTTTTCAAAAGGAACTTGAAAGGAGGAATTTTCCAAATGTATTGATAATATACTTATACCGCCAAGTTCAGTATAAATGTTTCTCAAGTATAAAAGGGAAGTAAGGGTTTTGGGAAATAGTGTTGTGTAAAGATCTTTTGATCAAGTTTTATAAAGTGATTTTATTAATTAAATATTAGTTAATAAAGGCTTAGTAGATCCCATATGGAATCAAATCAATGTTAAATGATTGTTTATTTGATAGTCAAATAATTGACCATCAAATCTGGACTAAAACGTAACTTTGGAAATATCTAGGAGAAACATGTAAGTTATATGGCACAGTCATCCCAAATGATGTTGTACCGTGCGTATAAATCTTGTTTCGTTCTTCTAGGATAGATGGTAAGGAAATCCATCCATAAATGGTTAGGATGTAACAACCCGCATATCTATCGATTTTATATTTAAATATTTTATCGTTAGTCGGATGTTAGTCCGAAAAACTACTTTTTGCATACGGTCAAATTAGGACTCGAGACCACCCCCATTGAGTTCAAAATGACGTTTGCGATCTTTTTGAGTGTAAACTTCGATATGTTTGGAGATGGTGAAATTTTCGTCACTTTTCCCACTTGTGACTTTGGTTGGGACTGCACCTTCTTAACTCAGCCCAACCCCCTCTTCTCTTCATCACTTCATCAAATACTTCAAGCTTCTTCAAAAATGGTGGAGGGAAAGAGAAATTAAAATTCCAAGCTCGAGATCCTTAGTAAATTCAGCATCAAACTCCGAATTCAAGGTGAAGAACATAGATTCAAGCTAGGGGTTGATTCTTGCTTTGCTCTTAAGCCCTCCAACATCAATTTCGTGGAAAAGGTGAGATTTTTAATCTCACATCTCGCCTATAACTGTCATTGGGTTGTTGGAAATGACTTCCTATCACTTTAGCATTAATGTTTGCAACTGGTTTGGATTGAATTGGTGAGAAACTCAAGTTTCAGTGTTGTTTGCAAAATTCTGGCCCTAGGTCGTTCTGCCCTCCTTAGGTCGTCCAGGCTGCTAGCTCGCGTGTTGAAAAGTCTCCATTTTCCTTAGGTCGTTCACGAGTTAGGACTTAGGTCGCTTGCGTGCTTAGGTCGTAGGGAAATAGGTCGTAAGTCGAAACAGCTTTAAGTCTTAGGTCGTTGCCGACCTAAAATTCCAAGGCAAATCACTAAGTCGCTCGAATTTTGTTAAGTCTTAGGTCGTTGCCGACCTAAAATCCCCAGGCAAAACGTTAGGTCGTTGCCAACCTAAAATCCCCAGGCAAAACGTTAGGTCGTTGCCGACCTATAATCTCCAGGCAAAATGTTAGGTCGTTGCCGACCTATAATTCCCCAGGCAAACTTTAGGTCGCTTGCACTGGCTTATCTCGTAGGTCGTCTCCGACCTAAGCTTCTTTTCCATAAGTCGTTCGCGAGTCAAGTGTTAGGTCGTCTCCGACCTAACGCCCTCGTCACCTTAGGTTGTAGCTCGTAAGTCGCTCGACCCTGCTAAGTCTTTAAGTCGCTCGAGTTAGGTCGGCCAGTATATCTCGTAGGTCGTCTCCGACTTATCCTCCAGTTAAGTCGTTCGACCCTCTAGGTCGTTCGAGTTAGGTCGTTGGACCATTTACCTTAGGTCGCTTGACCTTAAGTCGTAGGTCGTCTCCGACCTATGCCCCACTAAGTCGCATCCCACTTAGGTCGCAGGACTCTGTAAGTCGTAGGTCGTCGCCGACCTTACACTTGGTCTTTTTAGTTCGCGATCTCCTTAGGTCGTATGACCTATTTTTCCTTAGGTCGCTGGACCGCTTGCCTTCACTAGGTCGTACCCCGTATTACTCTGCGTAGGCAATCTCTTCTGAAAAACATTTATCAGAATTTCTACTTTGATGGTTTTGGGATTGACTTCTTTGGACTTTACTCATGTCTTCGAACGTGAATTGATTTGTTTCTACAATCGTTTTATGACTTGTCACTTTAAAGATATATGAAGGTTTCAATACTAATAGTAAATATCAAAACTCTTTCATCAAAGCGATTTCAACACTATTTTAAATATCAAAAGTTAGTTTTCTCAAACCGATTTTCAATCTACTAGTATATGCAAGCCTTTACTTCACTCGAATGAGAAATCGACTTAAACGACTTAGTAAAACGAGTGGTATGAAACGCTTGCGTTCACTTCGTCGGTTAGCTCTTGGACTTGTTCGATTGAACCCTTTTGTGACAATTTCCTAGTGAAGATCTACAGTTTGTTCGTAAATATTTAAGTTAAGCAAGTGGTTATGGGACATGAAGCTAAACTCATATATTTACTAGCTTAGTGTGATTGACACTTCCTTATGATCATGACGATCATTTTTGTGATTTAGACTAGCGATTGAGCGATGTCTCTTTGTCTACGTGGGAGACTATACCCCGATCATGTGATGTTTCGCCATCACATTTCTAGGGTAGCACCCTACGGTCTTCGGGCCATTCCTGTGTGAAAATTTAATGGATAGCTTCCATGAGATAGCTTCTCGTCATGTGTTTACGCGTAGGTGAGTTTTCATGCTCCCATTCATGTGTTAGGCCTCCCCCCTTTTATGTGTTTTCTGGATTTCTGATGATGATTTCTGGAATTTTGTGCTTCACCAATTTTCATGATTTTCATTGATATGATATCAGTTTTTGTGCATTGGTGAATTCATGTGTTATTGACTTGTTATGAATACAAGTTTAGGGTATGATACCCTACCTTATCTTTGAGAAGATTCTTGTGATATTGATTAATCTTTTGTTGATTATCATTTACATACTTATAGTAGTATGTCGTAATAGTTATTTCATGTTCATGTCATGCCATTTACTTTATACCATGTCATCTGATATTTATAGTTAGACTGATCCGTTTATTATTTTCTTATAAATAATACTCGGGTCAGACCGAGATGTTACAGGTGCTTCTGCTTGACTTCTCTTCAGGATATTTCTGACTTTTGGCTAACTACATAGATTAGTAGTTTTTGGATGTACACCTTTGAGATATAGACTCTATGTTGTGTACTTATTCTTTTGTATAGCACGTGATGCTATTCTTTTGTATTATCGTGGATCTTTCTGACCACTACTCTGATGTACACTTTCATGTGTTATATATTTATTCATATCTTCTTCCGCCTTTGTGATATGGATGTCTGTGACTGATTTATGTTATGATTATTTCTATGTTTGTTTTCCGAAGATTATATATAGCCACCGTGTGATAGCTTTGTGTTTGTATCGGTATGTCGGATTTCCTCCTTAAAAGATATGCATTCTATTCTATCTGACGTATCGGTGCTCGCACAAAGAAGTTACATGGATGGTCGCTCCTCCACAGCCTTATTCTCCGCGCTAATTGACAGCACTACATCGTAGTGTTCTTGGTTAGCGTGGGTATAGAGGTGGGGCGTCACATAGGAGGTGAACTCCGCTCTTATCTTTGTCTGCTTGTTTCCTAAAGAACCGGTGTTGAGTGTACCGAAAATTATCGAAAGTTGTTTCGAAGAGACTGAGATCGGACATGTTATCTGAAAACCACTTCGATCCAACTCAAGCGTTTTGATCTGAAGACATCTTGAAGAGTATGGAATTGAAGTTGGAGTTTTGAAGTGCACGGACTATTTGCTACTAACCTTGAGGGTGATTCCAAAATGGGTGTAGTGGAGGTAGTGCATTCGGTTTCGTTCAGACCTAGAATGAACTTATATGGATGAATGCTGGCACTGCATTGCTGCCTGTATGGTAGTGTTAGCATTCCAAGATGGTTGCTATATAAAAAGGTAATCGTAGCCTCATGCCTCATCAACCGGGAATGATTAAAACATAGGAGATGCAGTAGGGCCATGTGGGTCGCAACCATTAGGGTATGTCATCACCAAATCTAGAATCGATATTTGACCCATTTTGGTATGCTTCGGTACAGTTGTTGATCTCAACTGTTGTAACAACCGTGATTTTTGACTGTCGTCGTGAAAAAAAAATTGAAATTTGAAAAATAAATTTTCAATGCAAATGCGTTGCAAAGTCAATTGGAAAAATAGCTAAGCTATGTTGTATTCTCCTTTGGCCTTCACGTGTGTGAAGGAGTGGTCCAATTCAAAAGCAAATGTTGAATACTTTTGCTTTGCTGTCTACAATACTTGTAAAGCAAATATATGAGCTTGCTGTCACCAAATTATAGAACAAAAAGTTTGAAACTTGCTTTGTAGCCATCCTTATCTCCAGTACATGTGTGTACTTTCTTTTAAATCTAAGCACATCAACCTTTAATGCACTTGTACAAATCACTGCCAACATTAATTTCCTTGACTTGTTCACAAATCCGAAAAGGAAAAGAAAATGCCAGCAACATTCCTTTGCTCATTTCTTCCAAGTGGCCTCCCTCATTTTTGATTTTTTTCCAGTAGCTTGGTGAACGCATTAATGGCAGTCCAGAAATTATTGCTCCACTCAGATCCTAGTTGCTAACTGATTTGGAAACGAATTAAAGGTCAGTGTAAAACTCACATTTCTAATTTATTCATTACTTCATCTTTGCGAAAACTTGGTTGCCCAGGTTACTTCGAAATATTGGTCTGGTCATCTATTTTACTTCATTTTTGAGGTGCGAGTTGTATAGTATAGAAATCAGGTTCAGGCCATTTTTGTTGTTTTGCATTTTTGCTGTGCATGCAAACTTTATTGCCCAGGTATTTTCTTTTTGTTTATTTAATTTTTAAAGATCTGAGTGTATTGGCAAAAATGAATGTACACCATACAAAACTTATACTGTTTACTAAAGGCTAGTTTGAGTATTCTTGCCTTTTTTCTACAAACTCAAAAATATTTGAAGCATACTGTCCACATTTTGTTCATTTATTTAGTTTCAGGCATACTTTACATGCGTGCGTGGAAAAAAAATTTGTAGTGTGCGTGCATATTTATCTTGCCTATTTCAATGTGTGCATGACATACATGATACAAGCTTCAGTCATATTTTACATGTGTGCGTGTAAAAATATTTGTGAAAATTTGTGTGTGCATATAAAAGAATGTGTTGCCAGGTCATTCATTTATGGTTTGTGTTTTATATGTGCGTGAAGGTTTTGGGACCGGGTCATTCTCTATAATTTATATTGTTTTGTTATTGCCTGGTCATTCATTCATTGTATCAACATCATTTATGCAATGTTGTATTGAAAAGCCACTTCCAATTCAATTTATAATTTCTTTATAATGGCACGTGCGTAGGTTATTAAGTTGCATTTCATGACCAGGTCAATTATTAAAATGTGTCTACATATTGTGTCGTAAGTATATGTATAATGAATTTAACAGGTCCCATATCATTGTTGTTTTGCATTTTACAACTTGTGTGCGTGAAAATTTATTTGCCCAGGTGGTGCAGCATTATATATATAAGCAGTGCAGTCTACTGTTTAATTTACGTTGAACCGGTGTTTGAATTTTTTAAACGTATTTTTGTTGCCATTATTTTTATAACGGATTTTTACGCTGGTATAATATTTTTTGAAGCGTGTTGTTTTGATGACATTTTTTATGAATAAAAATTACTGTTGTTTTGACTTCAGTAACCGTCAATTTTAAAGTGAATTTTCAAGCGGTTATCCCGCAACGCTGATTTGATATTTGTTTTTACGGTGTTTTGTGAAGCGCAATTTCCTCGTTGAAATTGCTATAGTTGTTGCTGTTTTAATCACGTATTTTAAAAATCGTTTTAAAATAAAATTGTTTTCAAACAATTTACAGTTTGCACTTTCAAAAGAATGAGGAAGCGATTTAAACGCTTCAGCAAAAGTAAGGACTATGAACCCTTACTTTTACTGATTCGCTTAATTCCGGACTTTTCCGTTTGAGAACGTAAAATGTTATTTATATAAAATACACAATTTTGCACTTTCAAGGAAACAATGAAGAGATTTAAACGATTTAGCAAAAGTGCGGAGTATGGAACCATACTTTTACTATTTCGGTTAATTCCGGACTCGTAAATTGAAATATTTGCTGTTTGATGATTTTGATGATTTTGTTGGGCTTTCGAGCTACTCTGCTGGACCTTCGGTTCATCTGTTGGACCTTCGGGTCATATGTTGGACCTTCGGGTCATTTGTTGGGCGCCAAAAAAATTATAGTACTTGGTAGGCTTCGACCATATGAGATGCACGTGTGGCGTAGCTAAAACTCGCCATCTGCTGGGATCGATCCATCTTTTTTGTTGATTTTCTAGTTATCTTATTTTGATTTCTAAATTCTGCGTATTGCTGTTTTGAATTCAATTGTGAATTTGGAAGTTGATTTTGATGATGTTTAATGGGATTTCTTCCTTTAAACTATGCTGATTACTATGTTGTATAGTCTCACCCGAGACTATAATTTTGTGTATAGTCTCATCCGAGATTATAATTTGTGTATAGTCTCGTCCGAGATTATAAATTTGCATATTGCTGTTTTGAGTTCAATTGGAAATTTTAAAGCTGATTTTGATGGAGTTTAAATTAAGATTTCTTCTTTTAAACTATGGTGATTATTTATGTTGAATAGTCTCATTCGAGACTATTGATTTTGATGGAGTTTAAATTGAGATTTCTTTATTTGAACTATGTTGATTATTTATGTTGTATAGTCTCGTTCGAGACTATAATTATTTGCTTAAGTGTTGTTATCATACACTTATTTCTGAAGTTTAAATTAGATTGATCCGTTTATTATTTTCTTTTAAATAATACTCGGGTCAGACCGAGTTATTTCAGGATAATCGCTATCTCTGATTCAGTTGCTGCTTCAGCTTTTGGGATTTCACATCATCTTTTGTCTAGACTTCGAGGTGTTTCTTTTGGTGTTGACTACCGTCTCATGTATGTTGATGTATGTGTTTGTGTACATTTATATCATGTGAACTATCGATTGTTGTAGCATGTATCCAGATTTGTCTTCCGCTATATATCTAATATTTCTGTTCTGATGTGATTATACTATATGTGTTGTTGTTATTATGAGTTGTTCTGGATTTTTTCTTTAGCCACCGTAGTTTCATTTTAGATTTGTATTGAATATATACCGTTGAGAGTAATTTATACAACTCCTATCGATGTAATCAATACTCATCTAAGGCATAATTTACGAATGGTCGCTTCTAACAAGCCTTATTCTTCGCAATAGCAGACGTTATTCCTTATAATAACCTTTGTTATTGTGAGCATAAAGGTGGGGCATCACAGCTTGGTATCAGAGCTGAGATTCAGAACAAATTATAATAAACACATAACAGAAGTAGAATGGAACATGTGTTACAACTATTCGAGGGTTTTAGTCGTGCCTTTCTAATCTATTCCTTCGTTGTTCTTAAACTTTTATCTTCTTTAACAAGTTGGGATATGCCTAGGAATATATCTCATATTTCCGTAGTTTTCCATTTGTTAAATTCCTTATCAATCTTGCTCGTAGTTTCCTTGAATTAAAACAAGGAAAGTCCTCTGTTTCTGATTTTGTTGCATCTTTCGAGGCCTTGTCCAAATACGGAGTTGAGTTCATTAACACTCCGCGTAAGAAGAATCTTCGTTTTGTTGATGGTTTGAAGAAGTATTTGAAGAAAGTTCTTTTGCTTCAGCTTAAGCTCTCTTTTGAGGAGCTTGTTGATTCGGCTCTTTGCCTTGAAGCTGTTGAAAAGGAACGTGATAGTGGTGATGAGGCTGTGGTTTCTAAGAACCCCAATAAGAAAAAGTTTCCATTTCATAAGCCTAATTCTTCCAACAATAAGAAGAAGCAAGTTACCTCCAATTCTCAGCCTAGTAGTGCACCTTCTAATCAGAGGGCGTGCTATAATTGTGGTTCTCTGGATTATCTTCTTCGTAATTGTCCTAAGCCTCGCATTTGCCGTTATTGCAAGAAAGAGGGTCAATGGATTTCTGATTGTCCAACTGCTTCTAAGGGTCTCAAATCTGGGAAGCTTAATGTTGCTAAAGCTTCTAGTGATTATTCTAAGCCCAAAGGTATTACTCCTTCTGTTTTGGAAGGTTTTATTTTAATTCGTTGTCGTTCTATTAGTGTTCTTTTCGTTACGAGTGCATCACATTCATTCGGGTCGAAGGAGCTTGTTGATGTTATTCCTTTGGATGTTGTTCGTCTTTACGACCCTATGAGGATGGTAAATCCTATTGGTGGATCCGCTACTCTTGGTTTGTTGTGTGTTGATGTTGAGATTATTCTTTGTGGTTTTTCCTTTCATGCAAATCTGCATGTTATGGATCATCTTGGTTTTGATATGATTTTGGGAATGGATTGGCTCGTCCATTATGAAGTTCAATCCTATGTACCGAAAGAACTTTATATCTCAAGCATCCCGAGGCTATCGAGTAGTTATCTATTATATTTTGAAGCATGGACCATACTTCGAATGCTGTCATTTCTTCCTTCGAATCGGAGGATGTCTTAGCTAATATTCTAGTTGTTTGTGATTTTTCTAATGTCTTCGAGCCTATTTCGTGTTTGCCGCCGAAGAGGGCAATTGAGTTCCGTATTGATCTTATCTCTGGTGCTCATCCTGTCAGTCGTCCTCACACGAGGATGTCTGCTAAGGAAAATGAGGAACTCAAGCAACATTATCTGAATAAGAAGCCAGATGGTACTCTTAGGCTTTGCATTGATTATCGCAAGCTTAACAAGCTCACTATCAAAAAATAGGTATTCATTACCTAGGATCGACAACATGCTCGATCAGTTAAGTGGCGCTAAGCTCTTCTCCCAACTCGACCTTACCACCGGTTTTCATTTGTCTACGAGTTGCAGAAGTTAGCATTCCACTTACCACATTCCGCACTCGTTATGATTCTTATGAATGACTTATTATGTCATTCAGTTTGCCTAGCTTATTTCATCCATTTTATGAATCGAGTATTCTACGAATATCTCGATGACTCCATTGGTGTATTATTGATTTTGGATGAAAACGGCAATTTAAAATTTTGCAAATCTTTTTCTAAGATTTATTTACAAATATAATTGGATTTGTGTTTATCATATAGAAGATGATTTTGTGATTGTATTCCCCATTGAGTGCTTTAAGAATTCTGGTCGATGCGCTTGATCAACGTTATCGATAGGAATCTCCTAAACGCTTTGATGAGACAATTTGACACAATAAATTGACCTGTAAAAAGTAATTTTTCCTAGAAATGATTTCATAAAGATAGAGTAGTTGCCTATACTTCTAGACAACTAAAGCCTAACGAGATTCGATATGCTAACCATGATTTGGAGTTAGCTGCCATAGTCTTTGCTCTAAAGATTTGGCGACATTATTTATTTGGCGAGCGTTTTGTTCTTTTCACTGATCACAAATCTCTGAAGTATTTATTTACTCAGAAAGAGCTTAATATGAGCCAACAGCGTTGGCTCGAATTTCTTGCTTCATATGATTTTGATATTCTATATACCCCTGGTAAGGGTAATCGAGTTGCTGATGCGTTTAGTCGCAAGCAGCAAGTGGTTGTTTCCATGATGCTAGCAGAGTGGAATTTGTTGGAAGCTTTTTCTCTTTGTGATATTAGAGATCGTCCTTCAGTTTCTAAGTCTACTGTGCTTTTATTTAGCATGGAAGCTCGTCCTAGTTTGTTGGATCGTGTTGCCGATACCCAGAAACAAGATCCAGATCTCTCTTATCTTATTCAGAGTTGTAAATCGGAATCCCAAAGTAATGATCTAAAGGATTTCGATATTGATATTCATGGTTGTATTCGGAAGAAGGGAAGGTTGATCGTGCCTAATGTTTCTAATCTTAGAAATGACATTCTTGAGGACTGTCATCGTTCTAAGTATACTATCCATCCGGGTAGTAGTAAGATGTATGCTGATATGAAACACTTATACTGTTGGGAGGGTATGAAGCGTGATATTGCAAGTTATGTAAGTCGTTGCATGACTGTCAACTTGTTAAAGCAGAACACCAACGTCCCAGTGGTCTTTTGCAACCTCTTGAGATTTCATTATGGAAATGGGATCAGATTTCCACTTCATTGATGGTCTACCTCGTTCGAGGTCGGGCCATACTAGTATTTGGGTGATTGTTGACCGATTGACTAAATCAGCCCATTTTATTCCTATCAAGTCCAATCGGACTGCTCCTTTGTTGGCTAAGCTGTTTATTAAAGAAGTCGTTCGACTTCATGGTGTGCCTAGTTCTATTGTTAGTGACAGTGATCCGCTTTTCACTAGTAGTTTCTGGCAGAGCCTTCAGAAAGCTTTGGGCACTAGTCTCAATCTCAGTACAGCTTATCATCCACAGTCTGATGGTCAGACTGAAAGGGTGAATCAGGTTTTGGAGGATCTCCTTCGTGCTTGCATTCTTGATTTTGGTGGTAGTTGGGAAGACCACTTATCTCTTGTAGAGTTCTTTTATAACAACAGTTTCCAATCCAGTATCGGTATGGCTCCTTTCGAAGCTCTTTACGGAAGGCCGTGTCGATCACCATCTTGTTGGTTGGAATCGGGGGAAAAGTTAGCTCTCGGCCCTGATTATATTCGTGATTCTTCTGAGAGGATTGATATTATTAGACAGAGAATGAAAGAGGCTCAGAATAGGCAGAAATCTTATGCCGATCATCGTAGGAAGCCTTTGGAATTTTTTGTTGGCGATCTTGTATTCGTTCGTGTTTCCCCGATGAAGGGTGTGGTGCGTTTTAGTAGATCCGGGAAATTAGCTCCTCGATATGTTGGATCGTTTCCTATTACGGAACGCATTGGCCCAGTTGCTTATCTTGTATCGCTACCTATTCAATTTTCGGGAATTCATGACGTATTTCATGCATCCCAGCTTCATCGATGCCTTCGAGATTCGGATTCTATTATTGATCCTCATGTGTTACAAGATCTTGAGATCTCACCCGACTTGTCTATTGTGCAAAATCCTATTCGTGTGCTAGATTCGGAGGTTAAATGCCTTCGGAATAAAGAAGTTCCACTTGTGAAAATTCAATGGTCCGCAAACCCCAAAGATTGCACTTGGGAAACCAGAGAATTTATCGAGCGTTCTTATCCGGGTTTTCTCTCCTCTTCGAGTGGGGTGAGCATTCTTATACATCTTTTCTATTTTAAATCTTTGTTGCGATGGGTAATTTGTGTTATAAACAACTGCGAGTATGAAAATTGCAGGGACGCAATTTTTATAAGGGGGGGAGTCTGTAACAACCGTGATTTTTGACTGTCGTCGTGTAAAAAAAAGAAAAAAAATGAAATTTGAAAAAAAAAATTCAATGCAAAAGCGTTGCAAAGTCAGTTGGAAAAATAGCTAAGCTATGTTGTATTCTCCTTTGGCCTTCACGTGTGTGAAGGAGTGGTCCAATTCAAAAGAAAATGTTGAATACTTTTGCTTTGCTGTCTACAATATTTGTAAAGCAAATATATGAGCTTGCTGTCACCAAATTATAGAACAAAAGTTTGAAACTTGCTTTGCAGCCATCCTTATCTCCAGTACAAGTGTGTACTTTCTTTTCAACCGAAGCACGTCTACCTTTAATGCACTTATACAAATCACTGCCAACATTAATTTCCTTGACTTGTTCACAAATCTGAAAAGGAAAAGAAAATGCCAGCAACATTCCTTTGCTCATCTCTTCCAAGTGGCCTCCCTCATTTTTGATTTTTTTCCAGTAGCTTGGTGAACGCATTAATGGCAGTCCAGAAATTATTGCTCTACTCGGATCCTAGTTGCTAACTGATTTGGAAACGAATTAAAGGTGAGTGTAAAACTCACATTTCTAATTTATTCATTACTTCATCTTTATGTAAAAACTTGGTTGCCCGGTTACTTCGAAATATTGGTCTGGTCATCTATTTTACTTCATTTTTGACGTGCGAGTTGTATAGTATAGAAATCAGGTTCAGGCCATTTTTGTTATTTTGCATTTTTGCCGTGCGTGCAAATTTATTGCCCAGGTATTTTCTTTTTGTTTATTACATTTTTAAAGATCTGAGTGTATTGGCAAAAATGAATGTAAACCATACAAAACTTATACTGTTTACTAAAGGCTAGTTTGAGTATTCTTGCCTTTTTTCTACGAACTCAAAAATATTTGAAGCATACTGTCCACATTTTGTTCATTTCTTTAGTTTCAAGCATACTTTACATGCATGCGTGGAAAAAAAAATTGTAGTGTGCGTGCATATTTATCTTGCCTATTTCAATGTGTGCATGACATACACGATACAAGCTTCAGTCATATTTTACATGTGTGCGTGTAAAAATATTTGTGAAAATTTGTGTGTGCATATAAAAGAATGTGTTGCCAGGTCATTCATTTATGGTTTGTGTTTTATATGTGCGTGAAGGTTTTGGGACCAGGTCATTCTCCATAATTTATATTGTTTTGTTATTGCCTGGTCATTCATTCATTGTATCAACATCATTTATGCAATGTTGTATTGCAAAGCCACTTCCAATTCAATTTACAATTTCTTTATAACGGCACGTGCGTAGGTTATTAAGGTGCATTTCATGACCAGGTCAATTATTAAAATGTGTCTATATATTGTGTCGTAAGTATATGTATATTGAATTTAACAGGTCCCATATCATTTTTGTTTTGCATTTTACAACTTATGTGCTTGAAAATTTATTTGCCCAGGCGGTGCAGCATTATATATATAAGCAGTGCAGTCTACTGTTTAATTTATGTTGAACCGATGTTTGGGTTTTTTAAACGTATTTTTATTGCCGTTATTTTTATAACGGATTTTTACGCCGGTATTATATTTTTGAAGCGTGTTGTTCTAATGACATTTTTGATGAATAAAAATTATTGTTGTTTTGACTTCAGTAACCGTCAATTTTAAAGTGAATTTTCAAGCGGTTATCCCGCAACGCTGATTTGATATCCGTTTTTACGGTGTTTTGTGAAGCGCAATTTCCTCGTTGAAATTTCTATAGTTGTTGCTGTTTTAATCACGTGTTTTAAAAATCGTTTTAAAATAAAATTGCTTCCAAAAAAATTACAGTTTACGCTTTCAAAAGAATGAGGAAGCGATTTAAACGCTTCAGCAAAAGTGAGGACTATGAACCCTTACTTTTACTGATTCGCTTAATTTCGGACTTGTCCGTTTGAGAACGTAAAATGTTATTTATATAAAATACACAATTTTGCACTTTCAAGGAAACGATGAAGAGATTAAACGATTTAGCAAAAGTGCGGAGTATGGAACCATACTTTTACCATTTCAGTTAATTCCGGACTCGTAAATTGAAATATTTGTTGTTTGATGATTTTGATGATTTTGTTGGGTTTTCGAGCCACTCTGCTGGACCTTCGGGTCATATGTTGGATCTTCGGGTCATATGTTGGACCTTCGGGTCATTTGTTGGGCGCCAAAAAAATTATAGTACTTGGTAGGCTTCGGCCATATGAGATGCACGTGCGGCGTTGCTAAAACTCGCCATCTACTGGGATCGATCCATCTTTTTTATTGATTTTCTAGTTATCTTATATTGATTTCTAAATTCTGCGTATTGCTGTTTTGAATTCAATTGTGAATTTGGAAGTTGATTTTGATGATGTTTAATGGGATTTCTTCCTTTAAACTATGCTGATTACTATGTTGTATAGTCTCACCCGAGACTATAATTTTGTGTATAGTCACATCCGAGATTATAATTTGTGTATAGTCTCGTCCGGGATTATAAATTTGCATATTGCTGTTTTGAGTTCAATTGGGAATTTTAAAGCTGATTTTGATGGAGTTTAAATTAAGATTTCTTCTTTTAAACTATGGTGATTATTTATGTTGACTATTGATTTTGATGGAGTTTAAATTGAGATTTCTTTATTTGAACTATGTTGATTATTTATGTTGTATAGTCTCATTCGAGACTATAATTATTTGCTTAAGTGTTGTTATCATACACTTATTTCTGAAGTTTAAATTAGACTGATCCGTTTAATATTTTCTTTTAAATAATACTCGAGTTAGAACGAGTTATTTCAGGATAATCGCTATCTCTGATTCAGTTGCTGCTTCAGCTTTTGGGATTTCACATCATCTTTTGTCTAGACTTCGAGGTGTTTCTTTTGGTGTTGACTATCGTCTCATGTATGTTGATGTATGTGTATGTGTACATTTAGATCATGTGAACTATCGATTGTTGTAGCATGTATCCAGATTTGTCTTCCGCTATATATCTGATATTTCTGTTTTGATGTGATTATACTATATGTGTTGTTGTTATTATGAGTTGTTCTGGATTATTTCTTTAGCCACCGTAGTTTTGTTTTTGATTTGGATTGAATATATACCGTTGGGAGTAATTTATACAACTCCCATCGATGTAATCAATACTCATTTAAGGCATAATTTACGGATGGTCACTTCTAACAAGCCTTATTCTTCGCAATAGCAGACGTTATTCCTTATAATAACCTTTGTTAGTGTGAGCATAGAGGTGGGGAGTCACAACTGTGGTGGTGATGTATTTGGTACTATCCAGCAAGGGGTAGGCCAGTCCTGTGTTGGTAGGGAATCCAGGCGAGGTTCTCGGTGTTTTTATCTAGAGATGCATTGTGGCATGCGATACCCCAGTAGCCCAGTCATTGTATGGAATCCATTCTCCAATAAGTGTTGTACATTTTTAGTTGTGTCCAAATATGTTGGAATATGAGATGCAAGCTTTTTGGCTATTTTATATATTTACTTTGAACCTTTAGACATTATCATAATATCACTTGATTTTCCATAAAAAGTGCTTCGGTTATCGTAAGGTAAAAACCCGTCCGTGTTTATAGGCGGCGTGGTCTTACTAGATACCTTTGATTTTAAAAGGGTTCTAATCATAATAATTCAGTTGTTTAAGTTTACTTACACCAGACCCATGTCTGACCTGGAGTTTTATTTTCTTTTCCTAAAACTCTCGGGTGGTCAACTTTTTATGGGCAGCCAAGTAGTTCAGGTTTTCTCATGGATGCATTTTGGAGGAGCTTGGAGCAGAAGGCTTCATCGATAGCTAGTTATTATCTTGTTTCCATTGTATTATATGTATCATGTATCATTTGGGTAGGGACAAGCTATTATAACTGTCCAAGGGTAGAAATGTATTAGTATGACTCTGATGTATCATGTTTGAAATGACTTTGTTAAGTATTATGTTGATTAATATATGTTATTCCGTTGCGTTGTAAGTTTCTGTGATTGTTTAGTTTCTTCTTATCTTCTATCTCCTTTCTTTTCCCTAATAATATGTCTTTCCGACACTTATTTGTTCGCTACGTGCATAACGTGGATGTATTAGTGTCAACTTCTAGGGTTTGAAAAGATGGGTCGTTACATACTGGCAACCAGATTAGCTGCGAAGGTTTATCCTATAGAATTTGGGACTAACCCCACGTTCTTTGTGGGTACTTATTATAGGCAATGTCTCACATTAGCCCCAAAGTCACACTACTAGTAGCCAGATTAGCTTGGTAGACCTCCGTGTGCTTTTGACTGACCTCACATCCCTATAGCTTAGTCATAATTTCCACTCATCTAACATACTCCATACATCTCACCGCATTCTCTATTAAGGCATTATAAGAAAAACCCTTATTTCTCCTTAATTATCAATTCCTTTCCTGAGGGTGATTTTAATACTAACATATTTACTACGCAATTAACATGTTATTGATTATACTTTTATACTTTATATATATATATAATTATGTGCTAAATATTTCTAAGTTTGTGAAGGTTACGCCATATGCTAATCGTTTAAATGTCAAAACTTTTAATTTATACAAGACCAATTCCATTC
This sequence comes from Allium fistulosum, assembly GCA_030737815.1. Taxonomy (NCBI): domain Eukaryota; kingdom Viridiplantae; phylum Streptophyta; class Magnoliopsida; order Asparagales; family Amaryllidaceae; genus Allium; species Allium fistulosum. Next base: position 170,793,575 of record CM060904.1, read on the forward strand.
CAACAAATATAAAATATATCCAATATCCTCAATATAACAATAGACTTGTATAAAAATAGAATCCATAACAAACTTATTTTACACTAAAATAGTAGAATCAACTTTAATAAAATTTACAATTCAAATCCTTTTACACTCTATTCAACTTCTATATAAAATGAAAAATTGACTTTTCTTTTAAATTATAGAAATATGCAGTACAAACTACGAATAAAGAGAATATGTATCTTACATACCATTTTCTAACTTTTTTCTTTTCAAAACCCTTAATCAGATCCAAAAGAAAAAGGTGAGAAGTGGAATAGAATATAAAACATTAGAATTGCAATAACTACACAGGTTCATTATTTTAATATAGAGTAATTGAGATTCTAACATAAGAATTGACATTTCGCTTAGTGGAATTTTGAGGATTTAGTTTGATGTTTTCGTGAACAAAATTCCCCACAAAAGGCCCTTAGCTTTTCCTTTTGGATTTGTTTGTGTCTGCTTTAAATCTCTTTTCAGATCTCTCCCTTTAGAAATATACAATAAGAGGATTGTATATGAATTAGATTCAGAATTTCGAGGATTGGAGGAGAATAGATTTAGAAATTGAATATTAAACACCTAAAATCCTTACCTGAAACCCTAGAGAATTTTTGAATTCTGAAGAAGAGACAAGCCGATAGAGTTCTTCTTAGTTCCCAAATAATTTATGAATAAAAGTGAGTGAGCTAGACTCTTATTTATAGTGGTTAGAAATAACCAGAGCTGTCAGATTTAAGTCGGTATAAAGTAACATAATTCGGGTCGTTCCTGGTCTTCATTAACCCTAGCCACCACAATACCACCGGTCGACCGCTCCTACCTAGCGGTTGACCGGTAATTTTATTCTAGGAACGTATTTTTGTTTGTCGTTAGTTAATTATTTAATTCCTTAATTCCTTAATTCCTTAATTAATATTTAACGTTAACACTGTTTTAACGATTACTTAACCCCTAAGTCTAATTATCGTTAATTTTTTAATTTCAAACTTTAGCATTAATTGTTTATTTGAATTTGAATTCCATTTGAATTAATTTGAATCCGAAAACTTCAAATGTCAATAACTTTTTCGTTTGAGCTCCAATTTTGAAACTTTATATATGAAAATTGATTTGAAAATCGCCACGAATGCACTGACGCAACTTTCATGGTCAAATTCTGACATTTACAAAAAATTTATTTTTAGCTTTATCTCAATTGATTAATTAATTTCTTATTAATTTTTATTCTTCCCATTTTAAAAGGATTTCTTTTCCGAAATCCCTAAGGAACGGATAGCTTAACATGTACAAAACATCAATGCTATACAACCAAGTTATCTGCATCACCGTCTACTCAACCAAAAGTGCAATCTGATTATGTATGATGCGTGACATGTCTGAGTGTGACATGTGTCTAAGTAGGTTTCACATTAGCTGGGTTTTTCATTTTGAAAGCTTATTTGGTTGGTACATTGTACTTACTAGTTAATTTGATTTAGTTGTGTGTATTGGAGTGTTGGTACTGATAGTCTTTTATTATTATGAATAATGTTAGATGAAATCCTCTGCCCCAGATACCGTGTACCTCTGTCCAACTCAATTTTCTGTGGCTACTTTTGCAATTTTCAGCTTGAGTAATGGCCCTACCTAGCATTTATACCGCTCCACCCCTGAAGTTATGCATGCTGATTATTGATAGTTTACCACATGAAAATGCACATATGAGATGAAGCAGTGCAGTGCGCATTAGAGTGTCAAAATTTTGAATTTTCGATTTGTATTTCAAATTTTGGATGATTTTCATATAATTATCCTTAAATAACGATAAAATAAGGTACAAGTAAACTCCATGTTAGCACTATCAACTTAAAATCCATATGATCTTGGCAAGGCTTTTTTGATGAGTAAGTTGGACCTAGTTTCTCTGTATTAATTTGTGAATAAAATCCTACCATCGGTATAACCGTAAACCGTTGAATCAAAGCAATTTTTCTGTCTTGATGATAATATGTGATTTGCTCCTAATTTAGCAACAAGCAATTCATCCGACGAAGACCATAAACATCAGGAGTGAAAACTTTACTGCCTTCTTTTAATTTCTTGCATAATTTATCAATTAATCAGCGAAAGAGCAAAGCTGCATTTGAAAGCGTAACTAGTAAGTTTTGGCTGTTAACCATCCAAATATTCGTCACCGCTGTTTAGCTGCTTATGGAGATGCCGCTAGTGCTATGAAATGGTAGGATTTTTTTTCAGCCCAAGTATTTTTAGATGAAGTTTGTTCATTTTACTTGTTTGAACATTTTCTTCTTCTTCTTCCCTTTTTTTCTAAAAGATTTTTATTTATTTTTACAGGTCAAGCAGACTTGGTCGTGAGCACCATTATGACTTGGCTCAGTTCATTCTTGGGATGGGATATGCGATCGAAGCTCTTCATCTACCAGGAATATCTAAGAGGTTGATGATAACACTTTTTTTTATAAATATATTAAATTTGTTCCTAAGCTGAACTAAACAAAATGTGCAGCACACAAATGGTCATGCTTAGACAAAACTTCTTGGTAACCAGAATTGTCCATGATCTGTGTACTGAAATATAGTACCTCTAACTTTTAGATTATTGCCTGGATTTTTTATTTTATTTTTTGAGAACTATTTTGCGTACATTAATCACACAAAGGACATCAAAATTTACTCTGAAGTATATTGCGACTGAAGTTAAGTATTAAGTTGTCATTTTAGTTTCATAACGATTGTAAACTACTTATTCATGCTCTATTAATGTATTAATGCTTATAAGATCAACTATAGCACGAGGCCAGAGTATCAATATTATTTTACCAAGTTTTCATTTTTTTCCACTCAGATTGGAGTTTGATATGGCCATGCAAAGCAATGACCTGAAAAGAGCTCTTCAGTGCTTGTTAACTATGAGTAATAGTAGGGATGTTGTGCTGGAAAATGCAAGTGCATACATAAGTGAGATTTTAAGTTTAACTGCTGCTAAAAAGGAAAATATGGTAGATGCAGTACAAGGAATCGTAAAGTTCGCTAAGGAGTTTATGGATCTTATTGATACGGCTGATGCTACTGGACAATCTGATATTGCTCGTGAAGCTTCGAAAAGATTAGTTGCTGCTTGGTTCTGTTAAAGGCGCATTGCTCGGTCATGTCTTGAAAGGGGTGGCACTTAGACTTGCAAGTCACGGTGAATTGACCCGCCCATCGGTGTGCATTCATAGTTCTTTTTATTGTTTAAGTACCATAATTGCTTAACATATAATAATACTAGGGATATTTTGGCTTACATCTCTACAACTAAACTTAAAACTCAATTTTCTCTCTTATTCCATTTTTATTTTGTTTTGAAACTTTGTAACTGTGATTGTGAATCCAAATAAAAATATTAAATATGTTAGTCTAAGTTACCGTTTTTTCAATTGTGATTTTAAAGTTTGAACGAAATATAAATCAAATCGTATAAGAAGATATCACATTTGAATAGAGACTCGAATCATAAGGTTTTAATATGTAACAACCCGCACTTCAGTGGGCCTGAATTTTCATTAAATCTAAAACCCAAGTCCATCAAAGTATAGATCGTTGGTTTGGTATTCTACAAATAAAGCAAAAGAATGCATATCATAGCTCTAAGGATATAACTTACAGTGAAATAATAAAATATAATATATTACATAAATCACTGACCAAGATTTGACCCTTCCAAAGTCAAGTGTCCTTGTCAGCATTGAACACGCCAAACACTGATACTTCTAACTATCATGTGGGTTGTAATGAGGCGGGTGTCAAAACAACGTTCTGGTGAGTGGTAAAATTATACATTTTGTACATAACACTAGTTTATGCCGATTATCTTCTATATCTCATGTTATGTCTATTTGCATTTTTAATTAGTTGTCTCAACTCCACATCCGCGTACCAACCATTCCAATCTACCCTCTGTAGAATCATAGTTGTGTGTGTATCCCTTGGTCCCTCGATTGGATCTAAATACTATCCTCACTGGTATCTCTCTATTAGCACCCCGTCGGGGTCCCTTGCTCTCATCATATCATGGTCTCATCGCTACGCATATCGAGGGACTCCCTTAGTGTCTAATGATGATTTTTCACACATTTTGTCGTACTCTATCTCGCTTTGGGGATTTAGTGCTTCGTCTGCTTCCTACTGTGGACTCAACTCCACGGACCACCCCAACCATTTTGAAGGAATTCTTTTATGGGTTAACTAGCCTTGCCCGAACAAAAAAACTAGCAAACAACCATGATGGTGCATAACACATCATGGTCTACCCTGGTAGGCAGACGAAGACCAACTAGGTGTAACTCTGTCCTTTCCGTTGATCGCTAAGAACTGATGACGTTCTCGACCTATTACAGCCCTACTTATTGACTTTGGTCCCAACACATGCTCCATAGTGCCCGATCCCACTCACCATCCTGTTTATATTGCCTAGTGCAATCAAGACAATACCTCCTCTAATACATATTTGAAGTAGACTAAACTCTCTATCAGGGGTATTTATTCATCTATACGCAAGCGTATACTCTCCACGGGTCCGATGGTTGGACATATCTCACAATAGTAAAATGTTACACAACTGTTGATAGCCCCTTACAGTGGGCAGACTTCTATTATGTAACACTACCGACCTCGCATTCCAACCTACTCTAATTACCATTTGTGATATTATTTCTTTAATTATAATAGTTCATACTCGTCATAAACGCATACTCGAGGCTGCTTACATATATACCATATATACAATCTTTTATACTTACTTAATTATCATGCCTCTATAGTTTTACAGTTGACCCCAGGTCTTTATTTCCTTATGTGTTTGACCTTTTTCTTTACTTTAAGTTCATTTGCTGCTTTCTTTTTATCAGGTTCATAACTCCATTTTCCACCTATTTTATCCATTTTCTATTTTTTTCCATTTCTATTTTCATGTTATCCCTTTTATTTCTTCTTGCCTATTTTCACATTTTCTTCTTTACTTACTTTAAATCTTATTGGTATTTGACTTAATTATTTAAGGTATTTTTTATCACATTCATAACAGTAAATTTCCACAATTTTTTTTGAAATGGTACTTTATATACAACATGTCACTGGGACAACATATCACATGTCAATAAACGTTCGAATCACGCTACGCAGGTTTCGAACTTGTGACCTCTCGCGCCAAAGCCGAATCACTTAACCACTTGAACAATGGTGTTTGTCAAATTTCCACATCTTATCAAAAAGGAAAGATGTTCATGCGGTATTTGTAATTACAAGGAACTATCTTTTAGTTCTTAAAATAGACAGTACACAATATGGTAAATATTCCTATTTTGTACATCTCTTCCTTTTCAAGTGTATTTCTTGTCATTTCAAACATCACACTTTTATTTATTTAAACTTGATAATACATAAAAAATTACTAGCAACATCCCAAATTCCAATGAATTAAAATATCACTTAAAGCCCTAAAATCTTAATAAAATTTCCTTTTATTTTACATTATTTTCCAAGTTCAAATACCAATTTGTTATTACCAATTTCATAACAAGTTACTGGGATAACATATGTTGGCAAGTTTTCCAAATTTCATTAAATTCCTACTATAATAAATTCCATAATCATTTTCATTAGATCCATTTCATTAAATTCATTATGCGTAAACAATAAATTTATCTCTAATCATTACGCATTTACAGATTTAAATCTAATCATTACGCACTTATAGATTTATATCTAATCATTACGCACTTACAGATTTTGATCCAAATCGATTATAAATGAGCATACTTGAAATAGATTACAACAAAATATATCTAATTTTATTACAAAACATGTAGTTTTCCCACTCACCTTTCTTAAGCGTTCCAAAATCTCTGATTCTAATCCCTGTTATATGTATTTCCACTTTGACTCCCTATTTGGATTCCTATACAACATATACGTACAAATCTATTAGAATATGGATTATAAAGAAGAGATTTAGGTCGATTATAATTTCAAATCCAGATATAATGTTTACCTTCGTTGCAGCGACTTGATTTGAACTTATTCTCTATCTCTATCATCTTCTAGAATCTCTAGTGGTGTATACATGAAAACTAGCAACCTAGAACTATTCCTAAGAACTTAGAGTTGTGGAGGAGAAAAGAAAATGGTAGAGCTTTCGCTCTAAGTTATATCATTAGAGCTCTAATATGCATTCTTTTGCTTTATTTGCAGGATACCAAACCAACAATCTGTACTTTAGTGGACTTGGGTTTTCAATTTAACAAAAATTTAGGCCTACTGAGGTGCATGTTGTTACATGATATGTGCGTATTCCATAAAAAAGACCTATATTTTTAAATGATATGTAGCTTTGCATCGAACGATTCTTTGAATCTGAACAGGATCAAGTATTACAATTCTTATTAAATGACGTTGTACTGCTTTGCTTATTCATCCCTTTCCTTATCTTTTGTTCTCACGGTATTCTAGTCCTATAAATTTTGAATTGTTTTGATTTTGATAATTATGATAATAAATATTATATAGCAAATATTTCATTATTGCAACTGTTTGACATTTAGTAGTTACATCCTCAAGGAACTCACTTTTTTATGGGGACTGGTAAATAATTCGATCACAACTAGACAAGGGCGTAAAGCAGCATTTGCGGCTGCAATTTTAGGTGATAATGCACTAATGGAAAAAGCGTGGCAAGATACTGGTATGCTTGCTGAAGCTGTACTTCATGCGCATGTAAGCACCCAAATCCTTTCATACTCGTCTTATAAATGATTCTTGTTCATTGCATCCAATGCCAGATTTTCCTCAATTTTCTTTGTATTCTAGTATTTTGTAGTAGGCGTTTCATTAACATTGTTTACCAAAATGTATGAGTTTGTAGGAATGATATCATAAGTACAAGTGATTAAAATAGATTTATATTTGATTCACACCAATAGAACTGTAACTTTCCTTGACATATCACTACAAATTACTAAAGCAGATATATTTCTAATAAGAATACAACGAAATACAACGATAATAAAACTAGGAATTAAAACATCGAAATACATTGAAATAAAACTATAGATTACCTTCACACGATCGATACACTATTGCTCTTTTTCGCTAACTGTTCCCTTCATTAGATCTCATCCAGTCTATTCTGCTACGCAGATTTTGCCATACTGACCATTGTTTCTTTAGTCCCTCATATTAGAACTAGCAATTGGGTATTACTAGCCCCCACACCATACCATAGAGATGACCCACTGAGGGTACTTCATCATTCGGGCCAGGACGATCCATTCCGACGTTCACTCATCCAGGCCAGGACGATCCATTCCGACGTTCACTCATCCAGTACACAAACAACAAGTTCTAGCAGACCGTTGATCGATGTATGAAGTTGAAGGAACCTAATGGCATTTATATGAGTTGGGAAATTTCGTATAATTTCACTTACCAAGAGCTGGATTATGCATTTGTCCATAATATGTCCTGTGCTACAGACATTAGCGAGTTACTGAATTTCCTAATGAATAATTTGCATGCTAGTCGTATCCGTTGTTAGTTCTTTATACATACACACACACACATATATATATTAATTGCACTGTATTATTTATTTAAAAATTGCAATGTTTTTTTAATTCAGAGTTTGTTGTATTAGATTATAATTAATTATCAATTATCAAACCGATCGTTAGGGAGGTTTCCCTTTCTGTATAAGCCAAAATAAAATTGTCTAAAGCTAATTTTTTCGCGTACAAGATCTAACGCTACTTCGCGATAGTTGCATCTTCCTTAAATTTCTCATTTTCTTCTCCTCCATTCTGTTTGATCTATCTGCCTTAAATTTCTTTGTTTTTTTTCTCCTTACAAATTGGTTATTTTTCTACGTTTACTTATCCTAATAACCCGATCTCAAAAATCTAATATCGTAAATTTCGCATAAACTATGTATTTAACCAATTCATTACTCCATTGCTTTAACTGGGGTTTAACAAATTCAGTACTCCGTCACAGAAATCAACATCTCACCGTCTCTACTCCTCCCACCACCAACTCTTTGCACCTTGTCCACTACCATGATTCATACGACATCGCTAATAGAAAGCAATGCCCTTGTGGATTAATACAAAACAAAGATAGTTAGTGTAAGAGAAGACGAAGAGGATCTGAAGGTGAAGCTTTGAAGAATCATCGGTTTAATGGATTCAGCTCTAACCTGTTGTTGTTGTGAATTGTGCAATGCTTTCTCTTGTGAATGTGTTCATATTTTTATGGTGGTAATTCAATTAATTAAAATAGGAAAATAGTATCAAGGATAAAATTTATCAATATTTTAGCCTCAAGGACCGACCTTCAATATTTTAGCGTGAAGGAAACTTTTGAATTTCAATTCGAAGGCAGGACAAGAAATTAGCGAACATGACAAACACACAAATGAGTCTGGAGCGCATCAAGCTTAGACGGTGTTGTCGGCGAGGGCGGTTGTTGCGATGCGTTGGCTGCGAGGGTGGTGGTTCGATGGTAGATGGCAATGGCTAGGGTTTTGAAGTAGCTCGATTTGAAGTCATCTGATGATGGAAAAATGATGACTCAGGTGGCAGGGACGCCATAGTGAAGCGGTGTTTTAAAAGAAACAACAATTCGAGGAAGAAGAAGAGCAAGTCGAGAAAGAAGAAGAGCAAGCCATGAAAGAATTAGGGGAGAAGAAGTGGTATCAGCTGTTAGGTATCAGTTTTCCAGATTGTAGGTATCATTTTCGAAAATATATGTTATTTTTTAGTTTGTGCTTTAAATACGATGATGAACTGATTTTCTACAATGATGATTGTTATGATTGAAATGTTTGTTCAAGAATAAACTGTAAACTTAGATAATGATGATCGAATTTGATAAATTTGAAATTATAGGTGGTTTATTTGAATATCAGCTGTTAGTATCAATTTAAGTTGTCAGTGGCAGTTTTTAGGTATCAGATTTTAGGTAGCAGTTTTTAAGTTAAGAGTTATCGGTAGCATGCGATGACAGCGGGTGGTGTTGGGGCACTACAAAAAAATGTTCATTTAAAGACCCCAAATCAAAGACTGAAATATTTCAGTTTCTAACTTTAAACTGGTTAATGACTAACAGAATCAGTCTTAAGATTCTAATAATAAAGACTGAAAAGTTGTCTTTAAGTAGTCTGTAAATTTGTAGATGAACTAGATACCGAATTTCAGTCTTTGATCGGTGTTAAAATAACTAAATATTTAATGGTTGAGATTTTTTTCTAATTCTAAGTCTAATGGCTAAATTTGATGATCCGTGCATCTCCATTTGGTGATCTGTGTCTCCATTCAAAGTGCATTAATGGTCCCACGTCTTCCACTAAAAGTGCATGAAACTTCTCCATTTACTCATAATGTTTATTTAATGCATTGAAACCCCATTTCTCCATCCGTACGTGGAGAACTTCTCCATTTACTCCTCTTGAATATCAAAACCACTTTCTTCTTTCATAATCAGATCTACTTTCAATTCAAAATCGAAAAGGTCGAACCTGGGTATACTCTAAGTTTTAAAAAGTTATTACTCTATTTCATGAATGGGGTCATTTGATAAATCGGTTCAAGCTTTGTTCTGATGAAGGTTTACATTTTTTTTAGAGTACTTCAATTTTGATCCATGATGGGCATAAGGAATACTGGATAATGGGAAGCAATCCATCACCTGAAATTTAAATCAATTTTTCATTCTCTCCAGAATATACCACAGTGCATGGTTATGATTATATACTTGGCCAAGCTCAAATCAATTCTTTATGCTTCAATATTTATTTTTAGCGATTTAAAGCAAGAAAACAGAGCATGAGAAAGAGTCAATATGTGGAAAATTCTATTGTATAGTCTAATTTCCAAGTTCTAATGTATCAACTTCTTGAATCAATATGTAAGAATGTGTTGCTGACATTGTACTATTAACTTACTATGTATTTTAATTTGAGGGGCAGTTATACAATTTGTCTATTTTTTGCATTGGTTATTTATGCTTGGTTATATGAGATTGAGATCTGACTCAAAGTTACAGTTTAGAATTCATAATTTTAAATATGATCGTATAATAAAAATTATTGATTATTTCTGAAATGAAATAAATGAAGTTGGTTGAATTATAAAAAAATGTTTTTAGGTTATGGAAAACAACGTGTGTACAATTTAATTTAAGACTGATTGGAAACTATATTACAGTCCTTAAACTTCAGTCTTTAAAAAAGTTGAGACTGACATTCGGTCTTTACGTATTAAGACTGAAATTATCAGTCTTAAATATTTTTTGGGACTAGCAAATTAGTGACTGATCATCTCGGTATTTAATCAGTTTTAAAATGTCATTTAAAGACTGAAATGTTTGATTAGAGACAGAAACATTCAGTTTTTAACTAAGCTTATTTTGGTAGTGGGGGCGGCGGTGAGGCTGGTGGTGGCAGTGGGTGGTGGTGCGACGGGTGGTGCTTGATAATTTTGACGTTTTGTTCTTATGACTAATTTTGAAAGAATATTGGTCCTTAGCACTAATTTTGGTAGAATGTTTGTCCTTATGACTAAAATATTGAAGTTGTGTAGCTAAAAAAATACAAATTTTTGTTCTTTATACAAAAAACCCATAATTAAAATGTGAGTTATGTCTACTTTAGTTTTAGGTTTGGCTATTTTATTAGTTGCTATGTTTTTTATCATTGTGTTTTCTATTAATTAGCTACCATGTTATTATGAACATATTTCTTTTATAGGACCTATGAATTTAGTTTCAAACTAACTTTCTGAATAACCAAAAGAAGAGCAATAGAAGGAAGGATTTCCTCATATGGTGGACTAAGTGAACACATAACCAAACCCAGATAATAACATATCTTATTAATTTCACTTGTATTTACCTTAGACCTGTCAACGGATGCTTTCGGATGCTGATAGTGCCATATCCGTATCCGAAATCATTTTCGGATATCGGATATCCGCATCCGCATCCGAAATCATTTTCGGATATCCGCATTTGCGGATACGGACGGATATCGGATAATTATCCTATCCGCTAATGGCCGATGAACCAAGAATTAAAAAAAGAAAATTTTAGTTTAACATAATTTTTTTTTCAATCTTATTGATTATAGAAGCGTTAAAAATTAAATAATAAATAGTTCGAGTAGTTAATAAGCATTAAATACATATAATATAAACTACTAACTTAATAAATTAATAAACGAATATCATTTACTATATTAAAATATACATAATTTAAACTATAATCTTGACATAAACCGGACGGATAATTTTCGGATGCGGATGTCTTCATATCCGCATTCGTTTTTTCGGATACCGGATATTTATCCGCTTTTCGGATGCGGATGCGGACGGATTTTGGATTTTTCGGGTATCCATTGACAACCCTAATTTACCTGTTGCTTTTAGCGATGTGATGCAATAATGAAACCAGACATTTATATGTGCTGGCTTATGTAGAGATTAGGAGGGTAGAGGATGTAATGAATTTTTAATGTTATATTGATATTTGTTGTTAAAAATAAAATAAAAAGAATTCTGCACTTATGTTTACAATCGCAGATGGGTCCAATTGCGTAACAATGACGGTTGGAGTATACTGAAAGGGCTTGAGATTTTGTCATTGATGGTCACGTACGGGGATAAGGTACCATAGATGATTTTAATGTCAAAATAGGTTTCGTTATGTTCAGTATAGCGTTGATCTAATTAAAAATTAGACAAATTTTATTCATACACCATTAATTGCTTTATCTATACCATAATTTTTTTATAAAATATTAGACCAAAATACCTCTATTTATGAAAATAAAAATAAAAATCAATAATATTAAAGAATTACAAATTTATAGTATAACCAATATAATTTCTTTTATAAAGTAACTAAAATTTCTATATATCATCATTTGAATTAAATTTAAATTCCTTTTAGGTATCAAATTCTATTTTTACACTTTCAGATTGTATTCATGCATGGTTAATTTTAACATTTTCCACTTCAAATAAAATATAAAAATTAAATTTTAAAATTATTATTGAAATCAATATGATTCGTAGGGTACTGAATTCTTTTCTATCTTTTACTTAAATTAATCAAGTTTAAATTTAAAATTAAAATTGAAATAGTTTAGCATTTTAATATTCAAAAATTAAATCTACTATGTATAAATGATTAAATAATTTGAATTCAATTTAAGGTATCTGAACTTGAAAAATGAAATTAAAAAGTGAATTTCAGAATCTTATTTTGATTAATATATGAGAGATAGAAAGTTACTAGAATGACACAAGAGAATTATTTTATTTCAAATTAAGGGTAGTTTTGTAATGTATGTGGTGTATATTTAGTAAAAATGGTGTAACTGATTTTAATAAATTTTTCTGTGTACGTATGGTAATTTCCGGTGTATGAACTATGAACATAATTTGGCTAAAAATTATTATATGATTTGTGTAGGATGAACTAGCTAAATATACATTTCTTACTTCTTTTTGGTATGAGTAACCGTTTCGTGGTTCATGGCTAAAAAATGATCATGCACCACCAAGGTATTCACTATGCAGAAAGTAATATACTATAAAACGAGTAAAAAGATGAAGGATGGTGTTTTATCTCTATTTCAATATAATATGAATCTAACTGATAGTTTGTATGTTATTGGCTAATTTTAATTTTCATACCACCGCAACAAGCTAAACTTATTTTATACTTAAATAATAAAAGGCATGCTTAATTTGCTTCATAAGCAATGAAATGTGCCAAGTATTATATGCAAAACCATGTTGGTAAAATGAGCAAGCTAATTTCCTACTCCTTTCTTGCTTCTGGAGATAGAACAGATTATTTAGATTATGATACACCATTATTTTCAAATTTAATACACAAAACCTCTTTTCAAAAATAGATTTCACAAAACATTCTTATAATTACTTTTAGTCGAAAATTTACAATTTATACTGCAAATAATTACAATTAAAGCTGATATGTTCGCAGTTCTAATTACAGGTACTCACCGTTTAACTGTAAATATTTATTTTATAAAAATTTATAATTAGAACTGCAAATATTTATAGTAAAAACTATAAATATTTGTTGAAAATAATTACAAAATATATCTTTTTATAATATAAAATCTAACGGTCGATTTCTCCGTTGTAGTAAGATTGAACTAGTTATAAGATATTCTACCACGTTTAGAATAAATAAAAATAAACGCAAAGAGCAAAAGTAAATACTCATTTTCTAACACAAACTAAACATCCCTCCTTGTGTCATCTTTCACCTTTCAAAATACCAAAACCGTGGGCCCTACATTTGGTACTACTGCTTTAGTCTTCCCACAAGTCCACAGCTCGGTTACTTTTGCTTTTCTTCGCAATTGGTCCTTGTCTCCATGGTCTAATTCAAGAAAAAAGGTCTGAACATAGAGGAAAATGGGGAATTCTAATAGTTCATCTAAAGCTGCAGCGGTCACCGTTGCTGTTGCCGTTGCCGCTGCAACGACGACAGCAGCATGGGTTTTGTCTTCATACTTATCATCGGAGCCAGCGGAGTCACAAACTGAGGTTGTGCATCAAAGTAAAACTGAGGTTGTGCATCATCAAAGTAAAACTGAGGTTGTGCATCAAAGTAAATCGTCAGCGCGATATGAGTTGCAAAGTGGATCGTCAACTGGTGAGGCTCCTTTATTTTATTTTTTAGGTTATTAGGACCTCAATCTTTTTGCAATTTTGTGCTAGGTTACAAGTTTGGTTTGATAGAATAAAGATGAAACTTGTCCAAGATACCATGTTAAATATAATTAACCTGCTAATTTAACAGTCAGAATGAATGAAAATTCGTGAGTTTAGGATGATTGAAAATATAAAGAGATTTTGTCAAACCATTGTGCAAGTATTTGGTTGTTAATACTTGAGGTCACCTAATGTCAATGATGTTGCAGAACCATGTTAAATATGCGAAAATGTGGTTTTTAAAAATGACGTGGTCTACTTTTTTTAGACTGCATGCACCCCGGACAAAACTATTTGTTCAACTCAGGTTCATACAAAGAGCAGATTCAGCTCTCCATCTACTGTACTGATGCAGTAACAAATCACAATTTGTAAGTACATATTTATTTTAAGTTGTCGACCATAAATAATGACATTAATGTCGGCCATTGCTAGTTCGTGACTTAAGTTTCATTTGTATGCATATCTAGCTACCATATACAATTCAAGATTATTCTCAAAAATTCGGAGTTTAGATATTAGACATTTGAACTCTAGTTTGTGTCCTGCGTACCTGGAAGCACTATGGACCAAGTAAAATTTCCTCCATTGTATACGGTAAGAGTCATGACTTTTGTATATGGTTAGGGTCATGACTTTTGTATATGGTTAGGGTCATGACTTTTGACTGACATTTGCTATGCTCAAGACCTTCTATGAAACATTAACTCATTATATCATTAACACCTTTGTCATCCGATAAGGATGCCCACATTATTATAGTCTCCTACCTCTCTCTCTTTTTTCCTTCAATTATTAGTATGTGGTTGAAAATTGAGTCTCATCTCATTGGCACGTCATCATCGAATATTTCAAAGATATTGAGACATAAGAAGATAGCTATCAATTTCTATTGTGTTTTGAGAGCTACAGTTTCATAATTGATATTATCGTAATCTATGGACGTTAAAGATGATATTTGGGATGGACTTACTCTATAATTCATTGTCGAACACTATCAGATATTTTGAGTACAGAATTGGAATTGAATGTAAAAGTGTTTTATCCTTTTATAATAAAAATTATAATAAAAATCGCTAATGTAAATGTATTATTTATGTCCGTATAAACAATGGTATGTAATCTTTATCTTGCAAATAACATAAACCCTAAGATCTAGAATTACATGATTATCACATATGTAATGAATCAATAAAACATACCTTCTGACATTTTGTATATGAATCAGCAATGGTTTTTGTCGAAAGTTATTTCAATGGAGACAGAAAATGATTTTTTTTTTCTATATCTTTCTTTATATGTTTTTCTATATCCTTTGTGATGGGCAAAGGTTAATATTTATAGGTAGAGAGAGGACCAAATTTACAGATTTGCAGACTTAGTCTTGATCGTCCATCAAGATCAAGATGAGGAAAATTAACGTTCTAGATTATAACCGTTTTATTGATTAGCATATTAATAGGAAAACCCTTTAGATTCTATTGACCACAAAATGAGGAAGGAAATGGTCAAATTTTCTTACAAAATAAGAAAGGAAAACCATTAATGTTTTCGTATTAATTTTCTTACAAAATAAGGAAGGAAAACCATTAATGTTTTTGTATTAATTTCGTTACAAAACGATCAAATTTCCTTACAGTCTCCCACTTGGTCAATAGTAAAATTCATTAATGTTTTCGTATTAAGGTCATAAGGCGCGCATGATATGCTAAACTTTTCTTTAATCAGTTATCATAAGTGTCTTGACTAATTCAGTGGTCAATGGAAGTCATGACGTGTACATGTTATTTTGCAACATGCTTACTTCCATGTACTATGACATTGACAACTTTCATAACTAGACCGTAGATGAGCATAACTTAATGGTCACATAATGTCTTGAAGCAAAAGACTGTTTCTGTTATCATTTATCTAAATATAAATGTGTACAGATTATAAAACAAAAATAAAAGATGTCCAAATTATTAAGAGCTCAATAATTGTTATGTCTGACTAAGTACAAAATAAATGGCATAACAAGGAGATAATTAGGAACTATCTGCAAGACCCATGCTATCAGTATGTCCCTGAAAGGTCTTTGAAGGTAGTCCTTTCGTGAATATGTCTGCCACTTGTAAGTCTGTGCTTATCGATTCAACAACAATTTTCTTTAGTTTAATATCTTGCTTCAGTAGTAGGTATTTCAGGTCCATGTGTTTGGAACCTTTGGTTATCCTATCATGATTGGAGAAAAAGTTGCAGCTTCATTGTCGCAGTAGACAATTAGTGGCTTAGAGATAAAACTTAAAGTGCCAAATTGTGAGACGAAATTACACAGCCATGTTCCCTGAATTGAAGCCTCATAACATGCTACGTATTCAACCATCATGGTGGATCCGAAAAGCATATCAGATTTCTGGCTTCTCCATGATATTGCATCTCCACATAAGAGGTACACATAGCCAAGAGTGCAGATCCTAGTGTCAGAACATCCAGCAAGGTCTGAATCAGAATAACTAGTTACCTGTCGGTAACTTGATTTTCTATAGGTGAGCATGTAATTCCTTGTTTCCTTTAGTTATCTCAGTACCTTCTTTGCAGCTTTTCAATGAGCGATTCCTGGGTTACTTTGAAATCTACCCAGCATACCAACTGCATGACTGATATCAGGTTTTGTACAGACCTGTGAATACATCAAACTCCCTACAAGAGATGCATAATGATATTTGGTCATTTCTTCTCGTTCCATAGGAGTCTTTGGGTACTGCTCAAGAACAAGTTCGTCTCCTTTCTGCAGTGGGACAGGACTAGAGGAACAATTCGTCATGCTAAATCTCTCAAGAATTTGTCAATATATGCTTTTTGAGACAATCCTAGAATTCCTTGTGATCTATCATGGAATATTTCTATTCCTATCACATAGGAAGCCTCATCCATATCTTTCATTTCAAAATTCGTTGAGAGATAATCCTTAGTTTCACGTAATAAAGCAAGGTCGCTGCTAGCTAATAATATGTCATCAACATACAGAATAAAAAATATGAACTTACTCCCACTGAACTTGAGGTATATACAAGGATCAACTATGTTTTCTGTGAAATCGAAAGTGGTGATGATTTCATGAAACTTTAGATACCATTGTCTAGAAGCTTGTTTCAGTCCATATATTGATTTCTTAAGTTTGCAGACTATGTCTTCCTATCCTTCAATTATGAAGCCTTCAGGTTGACACATGTAGATTTCTTCTTCCAAGTCTCCATTTAGAAAGGTTGTTTTCACATCCATTTGATGTAACTCGAGATAATAATGAGCTACTAATGTCATGATAATTCTAAGAGAATCTTTCCTGGAAACAGAAGCAAAAGTTTCATTATAGTCAATGCCTTCTTTTTGATTAAAACTTTTGAAAACAAGTCTGACTTTATATCTTTCAATTTTACCATTGCAGTCGCGTTTGGTCTTGAAGACCCACTTACAACCGACTGCTTTATGTCCTTGCGGCAATTGAACGATTTCCCAAACTTGATTATTATCCATAGATTTCAGTTCATCTTTCATGGCATCAATCCATTTAAGAGAGTTAACATCTTTAATGGCTTGTGAATAAGAAATTGGGTCCGTAGTTCCTTTAGATTCTATTAGATAAAGCATATAATCATCAGGAATAGCCGATCTTCTTTGTCTTTGAGATCTTCTTAATACTAGTTCCTGTGGTACTTCATTAACATTATGATTGGTGATAATTTCATTATGGAGTTGTTGATCATTTATTGGGTTTCTGTCATTGTGAACAGGTTCAACAATGAGATGATTCCCAATATCTTTCGAAATAGAGGGTAAGATAATGGGTATCCTTATTTCATGAATGACCACTTCTTGTTGTTTTGTACTCCCACTGATTTCACCATTTTCATAGAATTTGGCATTGCCGGTTTCAACAATTCTTGTACTATGGTTAGGACAATAAAATCTATATCCTTTAGATTTTTCTGGGTAACCTATAAAGTAACCACTGACTGTCTTAAAATCCAATTTTTTTTCATTTGGATTGTACAGTCTAGCTTCAGCTGGGCAACCCCAAATTTTGAGATGTCTTAAACTAGGTTTCCATCATTTCCAAAGTTCAAAAGGAGTCTTTGGAACGGCCTTATTTGGAACTCTATTTAAGATGTAGACAGCTGTTCGTAATGCATCCATCCATAATGATATAGGTAAATTTGCATGACTCATCATGGATCTAACCATTTTCATGTATGTACGATTTCGCCTTTCAGCTACACCATTCTATCATGGAGATCCAGGCGTTGTGTATTGTGCAACAATTTCAAATTTTTGAAGAAGTCTAGCAAAAGGTCCAGGATGTTGTCCCGTTTCATCATACCTTCCATGGAATTCACCACCCCTATCTGACCTAATGATTTTCACCTTTCTTTCTAATTGCCTTTCGACTTCAGTAATGAACACTTGTACAACATCCACTGACTAAGATTTTTCATGCAATAGATAAAGATAGCAATAACGTGAAAAATCATCGATAAAAGTGATGAAATATTTCTCTCCTCCAAAAGTTGGAATATCAAAAGGTCCACAAATATCTGTATGTATTATTTCAAGAAGTTGTGTACTTCTTGTGGCTCCTTTCTTTGTGTTTTTTGTTGTTTTTCCTTTAATACAATCAACACATGCTGTAATTTTAGCGAAGTCTAGATCCGGTAGGACACCATTTTTCACTAACCTCTTGATTCTTTCACTGGATATATGACCCAGTTTTTTATGCCACAAGAAGTAAGAATCATTCTTGGATGACTTTCCTTTAGTTTCTTTTCCATGCAAGGTGAGTTGGATTTCAGCATTTTGTTTAAGATGAAGTTTATAAAGTCCATCAATTAATATTCCAGAACCAATAAAACTAGAATTTTTAAATAAACTAAAATTTCCATTTTCAACTTCAAAAGAATATCCAAATTTATCAAGTACACTTACAGAAATCAAATTACGGGAAATAGATAGAACATAAAGAGTTTGACATAAATCTAACTGATAACCGCTATCTAAAATGAGACGAAAAGTTCCAATAGCTTCAACTGGAGCTTTATCTTTATTCCCCATGAAAATAAAATTCTCACTTGGGTTTGTGGTTTGGATCGTAATGAATCCCTGTATAGAATTCGAAACATGAACATTAGCAGCAGTATCAATCCACCAAGTAGAAGAAGGTACATTAGTAAGATTTAATTCAAAATGACTTACGAAACCCATTGGGTTACCTTTCTTTTCGAACCATGTTTTGCGCTTAATGCAATCTGCCTAGAAGTGTCCAGGTTTCTTGTAGAATTTGCAGATATCATCCTTCTTTTTCTTCTTGGATGGTTGAGTGGCGTCATCAGATTTGGGTGGTGCTCTTTTATGCTGTGAGTTGTTCCTTTTGCCAGCTTGTTTTCCAATCCCTTGATTGAAATAAGCAACTTTAATGCCTTGCGAGCCCTGCCTAGACTCCTCTTGAACCAGTTTGTTAGTCAATTTATTTAAACTCCACTTTTCCGTAATAGTGTCGTAATGAATTTTGAATGGTTCATACTAAGGAGGTAAGCTAGTGAGAATGAATTGGACGAGAAAAGCATCGTCCATAACCAATCCCAAGTTCTTAAGTTTGACAGCAAGATTAATCATTTCAATGACATGAACGCTCATTGAGCGAGAACCATCAAACTTCATGGTTACAAGGTCTGCCATAAGTTTCCCAGTAAGGGATTTGTCTGCAGTCTTGAACCGATTTTCAATGGATTGCAAATATTCTTTTGCGCTTTCAGTTTTGGATAGAGAGGTTTTGATGTTGGTATCAATCACCATTCGCATAAACATCATGCCGAGCCTATTAGATCGTTCCGAATCATCATGGAGTTTGTTTTCCTTAGGCGTACTTGTGTCAGTAAGTGAGGTTGGCTTTTCCTTAAGGAGAGCCATGTCCAGTTCAAGTACGTCCAAAGAAAACTCAACTTGCTCTCTCCATTCTGAGTAGTTGGTTCCATTGAGTCTGATGATAGACGTAGCATGCGAATTAAGGTTTGAGGGTATTGCAACTGCAGATATAAAGAAATGTAGGCTTCTTTATTAGAATAAAACACATGTCATAATAAGAGGTTAGGTTTAGCGCCTCCTGTGGGTATGCAGTAGAACCATACTCATGGAAGAATGATAAACGTTAATGTTTCATGTGTTATTGTGCAAGCAGCAGCCGTCTGTGGACGAGACTGCATGCATCAGACCAGAGGAAACAAGGAAATTAAGCGCGAAAGTTTTTTTTTCCCGCATAAACATTTGCCATTCTTTCAAGTAATCCACAGCAAGGATAATAAATGTCTAGTAACTCCAAGTAAATTTCATACAAGAATTTAACGTATAAACAATTATTTTGCAAGTTTCAGATCATGAATTTAATGTCAAACTAGGAAACAATTGTTTTCAATATGTACACTTTCTGAAAAGTATTCGCATACAATAAGTTGTTCCAATTATATAGTAGGTCAAACATTAAGGTAGAAAAATTAACTTTTGCGGAAATATAAACTTTCCAGATCCAGATCTAAGCATACAGTAAATAGAATAATATTGATGATCATGATTACTATAGCAACTTAAATAATATGAATATTAAACTTGAATCACATTAACGCTAATAATCATCATCATTATTATAGTAAAATTACAAACATCATATCATAGATCAATGCTAGTTTCGTTTTATATATATTTATGGATAATCATGAATTCTAAAACCTTGCTCTGATACCACATGTAATCATTATCTTACAAATAACATAAACCATAAGATCTAGAATTACATGATTATCACATATGTAATGAATCAATAAAACATACCTCATGACATCTTGTATATGAATCAACAATGGTTGTTGTCGAAAGTTATTTCAATGAAGACAGGGAATGGTTTCTCTCTCTTTTCCTATATATTTCTTTATGTGTTTTTCTATATCCTTTGTAATGGGCAAAGATTAATATTTATAGGCAGAGAGAGAATCAAATTTCCAGATTTGCAGACTTAGTCTTGATCGTCCATCAAGATCAAGATGAGAAAAATTAACGCTCTAGATTATAACCGTTTTATTTATTAGCATATTAATAGGAAAACCCTTTAGATTCTATTGACCACAAAATGAGGAAGGAAACGTTTGAGGAAGAAAACGGTCAAATTTCCTTACAAAATAAGGAAGGAAAACCATTAATGTTTTCGTATTAATTTTCTTACAAAATAAGGAAGAAAAACCATTAATGTTTTTGTATTAATTTCCTTACAAAACGGTCAAATTTCCTTACATGGTATGCCACAAAATTATATATCTAACGGTGATAGGATGGAATCTCGTCGATATCAATCAACAAACTTAAAAAAATAAAAACATATAATTAACATTTTGTTTTAAAAAAAATTGATTTTTAATGTATGTAGAGGGGATTAACAACTCAAGTTAGAAGGCTTACCATTTCAGATAAGTGGATAAAAAAATATGGGTAGATTGAAGTGGGAAAACTATAGCGATCAAATATTCGAAGAAGGTGTTTTTTTCCCTCTTTCGAAATAGGTAGTTAAATAACTTCGAAAATGGAAGTTTTGTCAAACGCCCTATTAAAAGTTTCAAATTACGCTTTCGTCTCTTTTTAAAAACAAATTTCACAAAATATTCTTGGAATTATTTTCAGGAAAATTGCAAATATCCGCTAGTTTCAGAAAGTGCAAATACTTGCAGTTTAAACTAATACTTATAGTTTAAAGTGCAATTATTTGCAGTTTAAACTACAAATATTTGTATTTTTTACTAAAAGATGCATATATTTGAAAGGAAAAAAGGTTTTACTCATTTTAACTCTCGATTAAGTGCAAATTTAAATTTTGAAAAAAAAAGGAAAAAAGTTTATCGAAAATAATTCTAGAGATCAGAGGGGTAATTTGAAACGTGTTTTTGAGAATTAGCAGCCATGTATTAAGTTTGAAAATAAATATGCCTCCCTAATACACAATTATGAATATGGGTTGTAGATTCCCATTCTGCATTCAGGTATGGTTTTAAAAAGAAAAAAGACATTCACTTTGGAACTGCAGATAGGGGGAGAAGTTGAACAAATTGAAATTGAAATATGAGATAAAATCATGGCGATCTTGTAATTATTGGAAAATATATAGAACGATTTGGTTTGTTCCAAACTATTTAGTTAGATACGTAGAAATTTTTGTTTATCTATAACGGTGGTAGCATTGGTTTATGGAACTGAAGCACCAAATTTACTACAGACAACTTCTAATAATTTGAATAACAGTGTTGGACGTATGGTGTTAATCAGGAAATAAAGTACTTGTTGATCAACACATAACTCTAGGGTTTGAAATTTAACACCACCCATACTCGACTTGACCATATACAAATAGGATTGTTATGATAATTGTAAACGTTACCAATACGAAAAAACTGTTACCGTACTAATACCACTGGTAAGTCAAAAATGACAACCGATACTTTATCGTTACCGTTGGTAAAATGATCGTTGGTATACCGACAAACTGGTAAACTGTTAATTGGTAATGGTAAGTTTACCGATACATGAAGACATTAAAATTTTATTGCATTTAGATTTTGATAATGATAAAATAGTAATTATTTTGTTATAGATTTAAACCCCATCAATAACTATATCAACATTTTGATTTATTTTAGTTGACATGAAATTTTTTCTTGATTTATCACAAATTATTTACGTTAGTATGAAAAATTAATGCTGCTGATTTTAAAGTTAAAACACTAAAAAATGAAAATATCATGAATAATACTAGAACCATCTTCTTAGATATGATATTTCTTCCAATTTTCCATTATTAAGATTAATTAAAATAGTAAATGAACAAAATTAATATGATTGATAAAATTATTGTTACCATTGATTTGATATTTCTTTACCATTAACAATTATAATTACCGTTATCGTACCATCACTGGTATGTTGATATTGCTCAATATTGGTTACCAGTTGTTTTGTATTGGTATGATATTGGTAAATTTACCATTACCATAACAGTTTTATATACAAGCATTATACGAGCATCGAAAGACATCTCTTCTGTAAGATCACTGTTGTACTATTATCTAACTATCATTGAATCAAAAAGGTTCATTCACATGCATATAAGTCGGTGACCGACGCTAATAATCAAATTACATAACATTCTCAATTCTATAGAGAGGTGAAGGAGAATAAGAGGAGTATAATTTTTAGAGGTAAACACAACTACAAGAACAAGAAAAGAAAATTGTTCTCAAGTTCAATAATTATTCTCATATGAGAAGATACAACTCAATTACATTCATAATTACTACTTACTTTCTTACTTTCTTAACTTACAAAAAGCATATGACATACATATACATACATATACGTACATGCATGCATATATGTATGTATGTATATGGTACTCTCGCCTTTTCTTAATAGATATGACTTTTCAATCAAACACTATTTTCGAATAGACATAATTTTTGCACTTAATGCCCTTTAATTAATAGAAATGACTACATAATTTTCAATGTAACCATTCAAATCAAGCTTATCTTTTCAACATCCCCCTTAAGCTCGATTTTGAATAAATTCAAGCTTTTCTTTATTTTGCCTTCCTTGATCATCATTTGATCTAGCATATCAGTAGTTATAATCCTTTTGTATCGTACATGTTTTCACAATAAAAATGTCGTTAATAGTGTCATCTTGATTGTCTTGAACGGCTTATCCGATGTAGTTTTCAATGCAAATTGATATTTCTTTATTCCATAGTTTCCATGTCACTCTTTTTCTTTAGTGAAATATTTTTCCTCTTTCAAATCTTTTAATATCAAGTTTGTTCCACCCTTTCAATTTTGAACGAACCGTATGTGCTGTCTTTAATACTTCTCCCTTTTTCTTTTTACTAAAAAAATTGAGAATACATGACTTAAAAATGAAATGCTTAGTATCTATACATAGTTATCCAATGAGTTTGCATTTGGTATATTCTTTCAATCTTGACTCGATATTAACTTTTGCATCTTCAAAATTTTCAACTTTAGCGACCAAGCTAGTTTCATTCTCTTCCTCATTTTCTTTCATTTTTACCTTCATCTCATCAAACTTTAGTGATCCATTCTCAATCTCCCATATCTTATTCTCCACAGACAACTCCGTTTCATGATTCATAGTAGCCTTCCATTTGTTATTCTGAGATGTTTCTTCAAAATTTAATGGTTCAATGTGGCAAAAGACACAAAATCAATATCGGCAAATAGAGCAAAGTTTATAAAATCATTATCCACTTCACTCGAAGAAGCATAAATATCAGCAATACATCTCATCTTTTGATTAACGGGTGAGTTACCATCTCTAAAAGAAGATGAAGAGAGAGTCTCAACTTTGTACTCACCATCATTGATATCATTGCTTTTATACCACTTTGATGCCACTTTTAAAGTCAATGGAAACATCTTATTCTCTGCCATCTTCACCTTTGCAATAAGATTCATACTTCTATTCACCATCTCACATGCTCCATCTTTGAAGAAAACCATATAGTTCTTTCTATGAAGTTATCTAACACTTGACAAATTGTGTTTAAGTCCCGTCATGCTCTTCACACCCTTTTTGTTGACACGAATGTCTTCACATCCTTTTACTAAAAGCACTTTATTATCACCTATTTTATTTTCACGTTGTTGTACCTATTCATCCAAACATGAGCAAGTTTGTTTGTTACCAGCCGTGATTGCTACAACCACTGTCAATACAACAAATTTCATCATGCACCACCTCTTCATTTTCACATGCCATGAAAAGAGTATCACAATATTTTCCATCACAATAACTCTCATGCATAAGGGACGAATTGCTTTTGTTCTCATCATTTGATCTAGATCGACAAAATCTAGATATGCGCTCATATCTCTTGCAGTTATTACATTGGACATTTGAATACGATCCTTCATGACCATAATTTGATGCTTGTCGTCTTCCTCGACTATGAGGATCGTATTCTTTTCTCTCAAAATAACTATTTTCTACAACTCTTTCGTTGCCATGATGAAATCCACATCTTGTTCCACCTCGAGATCGTCCACGAAATGTGGTTGCATTTGAAACGCTTGTTCAAGAGTAGAAGATGATGAGATGTCAAATTGCTTCATGCAAAGCTCATGAGAGAAGAGAACCCATCAAACTTTCTATGGACAAACTCGCTATATTATTAGACTTTTAAATTGCTACTATCACTCGAACTTCCTCATCATACTTAGAACTATTTTCTCTAATAATTCTTTGATCTTCAGGTTTCTCTCCATTCACACGTAATTTATTTGCGACAGAGATGGTTTGATTCTTTCATGCGTAGCATATCAAATTCGCTTCTAAGAGCTTGTTATCTCACCATCTTTACTCTTTTTCACCTGTATAATTTGTTGTAAGTAAATCTCACTCTTTTCTTTACTCCATTACTTGTTGCGGAGTCATGTTGGCTTGATTTTCTGGCTTTACCACACCTTTTTTTATGGTCTTCCATAGATCTTGAGATTCATATAACACTTTAATTTGAATGTGCCATTGGTGATAACTTTTACCCGTGAATCGAGGTAATTGAGGCTATAACATATTATAACTATCCACCATCGGCTTTGATAGCACTTCGTAGAGAAAGGAAGAAGAGCAAGAGGAGTATAATTCTTAGAGGTAAATCAAACATAAAAACAAGAAAAGAAAATTGTTCTCAAGTTCAATAATTATTTCTCATAAGAAAAGATACCAACTCGATTGCATTCATACTTACTTCCTTACCTTACAAAAGCATATGACGCGCGCCCGCCCGCACTCTATATATAGTACTCTAGACTTCCTTGTAGAAAGACATGACTCTTCGTCAACATCTTTTCTTAATAGATATGACTTTTCAATCACACTATTTTAATGCCCTTTAATTAATAGAAATGGCTAGACACTTTTTTTCAGTGTAACCATTCAAGTCAAGCTTATATTTTCAACAAATCCTTATCTTCGAAGCTATTAATGCTGTGAAATATATTCTAAATATGACGGCCTTGCATTCATTAATAATCTGGATTCATTGTCTCGAGCATATTCACCATCAATTATAATTTTTCTGTCTCGGATTCTAGTTAAGGATGTTCGCCGTCATTTCCAGTCAAAGGAAAGTTGTAAACAAAAGGTGGAGGTACATGATCGAATCTCTTGGAGATCGGAAGCTAAACAGAAGTCAAAGGCTGAGGATAATAAACAAATTCCTAAGCATTTAATTCCTAATTCCTACAACCATAGTAAGTTTTTATTTTCATCTATAGATCTATGATGAATTCTACCTTTAATAGTTGGTTTAATAAGATATATTATATTTCTTGTTCTTCTCAAAACACGTTAACGAATTTTTAATCATTTGAGTTCTTAACTGGATGATTTTTTTTCCTTTTTATCAACAATCTGCGACATCATGCTAATAATCAATATCAGAGACAATCAAAATCATGAGTTATAATATATGGAGTATTAAGTATTACAAAAAGGAGAAGAGAATGAATGCTGTCAGCCATCTCATTGAGCAGCACTCTCCCGACATAATTCTCCTCCAGGTCATCTGTTTTTTTATTAGTTTGTTTTCAAAAGGCGATTGATAATGATATAATGTCAGTGCTTCTTTCAGGAAGTTACACCTGAGGTCTACATATATTTCCAACGTTGTAATTGGTGGGACATATACGAATGCTCCATTGAAGAGGAACAACGTATCAGACAATTCTTCTGTATGATGGTACGTTCTTTTCTCCTAGAGCATCACCGAAAGCCATCCTATTAATCATTACTTATTTATTTTTGTTTTTCACTTACGAAGTGCATGTTTAAGATAATGCTGAAAATTTTGAATCCACGGTTGTGGTAACTTGAGG
Source organism: Allium fistulosum (assembly GCA_030737815.1). Taxonomy (NCBI): domain Eukaryota; kingdom Viridiplantae; phylum Streptophyta; class Magnoliopsida; order Asparagales; family Amaryllidaceae; genus Allium; species Allium fistulosum. The sequence goes on from CM060904.1 coordinate 170,820,345, forward strand.
TTTTGCTTATATGGAATGTTTTGTACCCATTTAGGCCCTTTTTTTCAAGCTTATTATTAAAACCCTTTTGAAAACTAATTACAAAAATATATCACGTTGAATTATTGCACCAATGCATTGAAACTGCTCTAATTTAATTTTCTTTCGTAGAAAAACAAATTGTACCATGAATAGAAAATTAACGACACTTTCTGCCATGCAGCAGAAAGTGGATTATATATTCTTGTGATTAGTTTTCAAAAGGGTCTAATGTTTATTAAGTTTTGAAAAGCGTACTAAATGGGTTAAAAGAGAATCCTGATTTCAAATTAGGTGCTTTGTGATGCTTTTGACAAACTATGTTCAAGAATTAAGATGTCGACTCCTAACATTACAATTTGAATTTAAAATGCAGTTGAGCAAACTGCCTGTTAATAAATTCTTCTACAAGCACTTTGTCAACACCAACACCAGCAAGGGTGTTTCAGTAGCATTGTTCCCTTCACTAACCGTTGCAACTTGCCATCTAAAAAGTATGAATGGTGTATGCACATACGACGTAGAGCGAACGAGTCAAGCAAAAGAAGCCATCGACTTCCTAAAATTCTCACCAAACGTTGTGCTCGGAGGAGACATGAACTGGGACGAATCCACAGATGGTCCATTTCCTTTGACTAGTGGATGGTGCGATGCATGGTCTGATTTAAAACCCAAAGAAGATGGGTATACCTACGATACACAGTCGAATGCAATGCTCAGAGGCAGACGGTTTGTACGGAAAAGACTAGATAGGTTTGTTTGCAGACTCAAGGATTTCGATATGGTCGATATTGAGATTGTTGGAACGGAAGCGATAAAAGGTGTTTCGTGCAAGCGTAGTGGGAAGAAGCTACCTTTGTTGCCTAGTGATCATTATGGGTTGATTCTTACTATTTGTGCAAAATGAAGCTGTGTATAGGTTTGTGTATGTTATGTGACGGAGGTGTGTCTTGTGTGCGTGTAATTATGTATTTTTTGTATAGGTTTTCCACATTTAACCGGTTTACTAGTGTGTATGGACCATATGGACTGTTTGGGAAATTGAGTTATATTTGTGGAGTGATGTATAAACTAAAGCTAAATCATAGTTGATAAGGTGGTGGTATATCATGAAATAAATTGTAAGAGCAATTTTCAAAATTTAATCATGTAGCACCATTCTATAACAAGATTTTTGACTGTCCTAGTAAGATGCACAATTTATGTACAAGAAGAAAAGAGTGATTATCAAGTAATTCACTCGACGATAGGGGTGAGGAAAAATTGTACATTCTAATGTTTCAACAAAATATAGAACTTATCATTTGATGTTCATAATTGTGGTTATGACTGTTACGACAAGGGTAAGTTTACAATTACCATATCAATACCCAGAAATTGGTAATCTATGTTGAACTATATCCATATATCAATGTTATCGGTATGACAATGGTAAATTTACGATTATTAATGATAAATGTAACGGTAAAGAAATATCAAAACCAATGATGACGGTAAATTTACAATTATATTAATGTTGTTCTTTCACTATTTTAATCAATACTAACAACAAAGTTTTTTGAAGGTTATCGGATTTCAATTGCATATATTATTGTTTATGATAATGTTTGTTTTCGACTTTATTAAATTTAAATTTTAGATTAGAAAAATTATTATTTATGTCAAGTAAAATAATGCAAAATGTTTATATAAACATTAATGAAGTTAGAACCGCTAGCAAAATATTAACTTTTTTATCGTTACCAAAATTTTAATGTAATAAAATTTTAACGGCTTCATGCATTACCGTTAACGGTTTACAACCTTATCGGTATATCAACAAACATTTTATCGACGGTAATTGTAAAGTATCGATAGTTATTTTTTATTTACCAACAATATCGGTAGGTACGGTAATGATATTTTGATATCGTTAACGATTATCATTACCATAACAACTTTAAATGTGGTATAGAAAATTGTATTGTATATATAAAGCACAAATGAAGGAATGCAATTTCCTAGTTTAAGTAATGCTCTATGATAGATGATCATGGATACTTTCGCTTGCTTTTGTCAAAAACCAAAATTCATGAGTGCATACAGTGCTTTTTTTTAAAGAAAAAAGTAACTGAAAAAAAAATAGTTGCTCGTTTTTTTTAGAGTTTTGTGTAGAAAAAAATTCAACTAAAATTTATTTTGTCATACAGTATTTGATATATATATTTGTTTATATGAGAAATACTACAATCCATATATTATGGTTGGACGTTCATTTGTTATGTTATATAACGTGTTTGATAATAATCTTAACTATGCACATTTACAATACGCATCAATATTTCGAAGTTATTAAATGACGCAGAGACGATTGCAAAGGATGGTTTGGTTAATATCAGGAAACTATTTTATGGATCACCTAGAAATTGTCGTGGATCTTCAGATAAATCTATAATAGGTTTACGATAGAGCTTTGTGAATCTTTTAAGTAGAAAGATATCCAACATCTACACAATATTTGTGTTTATCTTTTGATTAGAATGAATCATGTTAGTTCCAAAAAATTAATAAAATGTATGTTTGATTCTGTTTCAGTACCTTTACGTTCGATTTTAAAGTAAATCTACTAACAAGTTAATTGAATGCTACGTTAGAACGTATAGATTATTGATGTCATGATTTGAAGCGGACATATACAGTTTAATCCTTTTGAAGTTGATCGGCTCGCCGGTCATTTCAAAGGCCCCCGGTATCGGATGAGCTTTCAGTTCAACACCAATTTTCAATATTTTATAGTTACAAATTATATTGATATCATCAACACATACTGCTATAATAACATATTCAGATTCATTCGTCAACGTAGACACCCATGGGGAGAACTAATCAGTAATATAACATTTTCTTATCAAGTACAGTACATTGATTGTTCTACATTCTGTATAATTGTTCTAGTCTAACGATTGCTTAACTTTAGACGAGCACAAAACACGTGATTTTCTTCGTGCAACCTAGCTGGTTTACGAACTGTTACCATTATTTTTTAATAATTACATGTACAAAACTATTTGAGCAACAAGGAAAGCTTGCAATTGCGAGCAGCGATTAGTTTGTCACAAAAGCTTCATCAAATTACAAGGTTTGGCTCATTGAAGGTACAAAGCAGCAACCACTCGGATTTCAATTCAAATTTCAATGAAGTATAAATGCAAGGAATTTCGAAAGTCACACAACTGTAACACTCATATTTCAACCAATTATTTAGAAATTTTATTTCAACATCAATGTGCCAAAAGTAAAAGTTATATTGTACGATAACATGTGAGTGGAGTTCAAATGGACTTTAGCATGTTGACTAGCAAAATTATTCCATCAACTTTAACATTTGAAATCAATAAGTCATTTCCTTCAACATTGCTTTGCATAATTCCATCTGCATTTGTTGCCGACGGATCATATCCTTTCGGTTACAATTACGAAAATCATATTTTGTTAGTGTATTTGGAATCATTTTAGATTTAAAGCATCATACCATGTAATAAAGTCTATATTCTCCATGACCCGTCGACAATTGAGGATATTGTTATCTCTAGCAATTCATTTTCTCAACATTGGCAAGAAACTTGTAATTTCTCTTCAATGTGCGAAAATTTTAATTAGACGTTCTAAGTAGTTGTGTCTGTTTTAGGCATCGTTAGATTTACTTCATCCATGTAATTCGTTACTATGTTAGAATCTCATATCGTATCCAAGTCCATCACACTACAGCTAATTTCTCTAGAGTGAAATTCATTCCTTAAGAAGGTGGTATGCATTGAAATAATGATTTGTCTCTCATTGGGGGTGGAATAGACATTCAAAACATTATTGAACTACCTACTAGACTAACATAAATTAGATCTAGTTTTGAGTTTGCAAACTTACGTTTTAAACATATACTTAGACAACCACGTGTCTTAAACTTTTCAAGATTGAGGTTTCTTCCCAATTCATATCTTATACAAATTCTAAACTACACTTTCTATGAAATCAAATTTAACATATGTTCTTACTCGTAAGTACATATTCTTCTGGAAAGTAGCAACTCAACTTCACTCATTATCAAAATGAGTCAATATATCTCGACACCAACTTTTCGGTCTTTTCAAACTTCTTTGTGCCTTTCATCGGTGATACTTTAACAAACACATGATCTCCTAGGTCAAACTCCAAGTCCTTCCACCCTCAATCGACGTAGCTCTTCTGCTTGGATTGAGCCCCTTTCATCTTTTGCTGAATCAATTCAACTTTCTCCAAGCTTCTCTTACCATATTTGGTCCTAAAACAAGTCTATCCCCCACACCAACTTACTGGCGACTTACAAGGTCTCTCATACAACGCCTTAAAAGGTGGGATCCCAATACTAGATTGGTAACTATTTTTGTATGAAAATTCTGCTAAGTGCAAATGATTTTCCCAAGATCCATCGAAGTCTAATACACATGCTCTATACAAATCCCCAAGCACATGGTTGATCCTCTCAGTCTGACCATCTATTTGTGGATGGTAGACGGTACCCATACACAATCCTAACCTAAAGCACTCTATAGGCTCCACTGAAACTCACTGGCAAACAACGGGTCTCGATCACTTACTATAGTACTTGAAATTCCATGAAATCTCACTATAGTCTCAACAAATATTTCAACTAATTTGGTTATCGTCCTTGTGGACTTGACTAGAATAAAATGGTCACTCTTAGTCAATCTGTTAATTGTAACCTATATACTTTCATTCTCTGCCCCAGTCTTCGAAAAACCATCTACAAAGTCCATCAAAACGAATCACACTTCTATATTGGAATCTCTACAAGCGGTAGAATACCACCTGCCTTTTGGTGTTCTTTCTTAACTTGTTGGCATATCAAACATTTCTTCACACATTCTCCAACATCTCTCTTTATTCCTTTCCAATAAAAACTTCGCTTCATATCTCGGCACATCTTTGTACCCCTTAGATGAATAACAAATTTTGAATGATGGCATTCGTCCAAAACTAACTTCCGAAGGTATCCCCTATCTGAAACATACAAAGTTCCATTTTTATGAAGCTAACAGTTCTCATCAATACTGAAGCCCTACAGCTGACCGTTCTCAGCACCGCTCTTCAAGCCTTGGATCCTCTTGGTACATTGCGGATCTTCCTTCTGCCTTTCGACAATTTTCTTAATGAGACTTGGATGAGCTTCCAGATATGACAATGTCCCAAAAGTTTGATCGGACCAACACTCGATCGAAAGTGCACATTAAAAGTAGCTAGTCTCTAAAATAGTCCACTCTTCGATTACAGCCAAAAAACAACTCTGTTGCTTTTGGTTTATGGCATCAACAACCTTATTTTCTTTCTCTGGAGTATATTTTATCTCAAAATTATAAGATGCCAAAAACTTTAACCATCTTTATTGTCTCATGTTCAGCACCTTCTGAGAGAACAAATACCCCAACGACTTATGCTTAGTATGTTTGATGTGATTTTTTGTTTGATGATAACAAACATATATCAATTTATATGTGTGTTTGCAGATTGTACTATACACATATAGGAAGAAATATTCATATTTGAATAATAATACTATTGCACAGAATTTATATAATTCAATCAGTATTTTTATTCAACACAATATTTTATTTCAACACTTATACAGTACAAAGTTTTCAGCTCTCTCTATATACATACACCGGTTTCATACATTTCACATTTACATTTTTTCTCACTACAACACTCAACACTTAGTTTTTCACTCTGTCTGCACATCTGCATCTATCTGCATTGTCGAGCTCCAGTTCTTGCCCCGTCTTCTGTGTACCTGTATAATTAGCAACTACAACAGTAATCTGAAAATAAACAAATTTAAATTTGCTAAAATATAAATTTGTTTTTATTGGTGCCTCAGATATGTGGGTTATTGTCATCATTTTTAATTGTGTAATATCTGTGCATATCAGTATTCTTATCAGGGACAGGTAATCATGAGTGGCTGCAATACACACGTGTACATTTATACACGTGTGCACTGCCTCGCCAACTCGTGTGCACAGTCAACAAAAGCCATCATGCAAAACATAGACTCAGCTGCATATGCAACCTGACAATGCTCAAGTCAAGCCAAAAGACATGGTGAGCAACACGTGTACAACTACTGCAAAACTACATGCACATAACCAGACTCAAGTTAGACCATATGATCAAGTGAACCCATAATAAAGAAAGTCAACATAGATAATATACCAGAGTCCATCATATAACAACAATGCAATACAGACATATAGACTCAAGGCAACGAGTTCAAATGCCAAAGTGAAGCCAGTGCACAACGAATAAGCAAACTGCCTCGAATGGTACAAGTTAAAGACTGCAATTGTAACAAACAGTGGCTCAACATCAAAGACAAAAACAACTCAAGTGATATGTAGTAACACTGTGCAACAGATGTATGGTGATACACAAAGGCAGCCCACACATGCACATCAAGTATAACCAGACCAGGCAATCTAAAATGCAAAGATATCAATGCCACTGACCCAAATTGCAACCAGACTGTGAATCAGGTCAGTGCACAACAACCATCGAGTACATCAAACCAGATTGCATAAACAAAGACGAGTAAGGTATAAAACAATCAAGGCCAGAAAATCAAAACTTGGCCGAAGTCAAAATGATTTCAAGTATCACGTAGCAGTTTAAAAATGGTGTGCAACGGCTAACAACTCAAGTGAACAAGGCTTGAACTCAACAAAACAGTTTCAAGTGACAGCAATATAAAGTGCATACACACATATGTACTCAGAGACTCAAGTACTACCAGAACACAACCCAATACAGTGATAAGCAGGAAAGATTTCTTTTATGGTGAAAACAAATCAGAAGACTTGGTCAATAAATCAAATATGGCAAACAAATCCCGGCAATGCAAAATATACGGAAAAGATTTTATTTCCATATTTGAGCAAAGAATTCAAATGCATTTATGGACCAAGGAATAAATTCCAAATTTCCTGCTATAGAAACGAAACCAAATTACATATTCGAAATCAATGCTGTGGAAACCAAGTAATCAAAAATTTACAAAGTCAACTACTGTTTCAAATCGAAGTCAGAAACGTGATGACCAGGGAAGATCGAATAGCTCAATATCAATACCGTGATGACCAAGTTACAAAACCGTGTCAACCAAGAACAAATATACGAGAGTGACAAAGTCAAAATCAATCTCAAGCAATCAAAGAAAATCGAACGGCCGAGCAAATAAATTGACAAATTCAAACAAAGATATACGAACGCAAATAAAGGGCTTCGAACCCTATATAAGCCAACAATCATCATCGGCAAAAATAGATTGAGTTCAAGTATTCAATCAAGAGAATAAAAGGCATAAACTACATACCGAAGTCAGGAGTCGAACTCGGTCAACAATTGGGGCAGCCGTGAGCTAAGCAGAGATAGTCGATTGACGAAGCAAGGGACACTAAACCATCATCCAATCGAGAAATCGAAGTCGACAGCCCCAAATTTCACAAACCCTAATTCTGTTCAAAGAGGAACGAACGAAAGAAGGAACCAGAGCCGACATCAGATAATGAAAGAGGGAAGTGGCCGTGTTCTTTTTTGTTTCGGGTCGGGTTGTTTAGTTTAAGGGCAAAGAATCTTGTACTCAAGTTTTTATTTATTTTTGTTCTAGTTTTTAAGTCTATACTTTTCAAAACAAATCTTGGTAAATCACCACCTAGGATTTAGGTTGTGTCAGATTGTCTAGTTAGGATTAGTTCAGTAAGCAGGGTTTGCGAGTTTGCAAAACTCTATAGGCGGTAGCAGGGTTTGCGAGTCTGTTAGAGTGTTTGTAAGCGGGAGACTATTTAATTCTAATAGAAATCTGGGAATGCAGCAGTAGGCAGGGGTTGCCGAAGCTGGGTAAATTTTGTGTGTGATTTACTTTTTAGCATATTTACATCTCTGCAGTTTGTTTAATTTATAAATTCGAGAAAATTTGCTATAACCCTATTCAACCCCCCCTCTAGGGCTAGATCCTACATAGTAAACAACTCAAATCTTTCTCCAAGAAGGTAATGCGTCTAAATCTTTAACGCAAAAATAACCGCTGCTAACTCCAAATCATGAGTTGGATACCGAACCTCGTGGGGCCTTAAGTTCCTAGATGCATAAGTTATTGCTTTGCACCTCTACATCAACACGGCTCCTAATCCCGAATCTGAAGCATTAGTGTTCACAACCATATCCTCATTTCCTTCCGACGTTACTAAAACCGGAGCTTATGTCAACCGAAGCTTTAACTCTTGGAATGCTACCTAGCATTTCTTCATCCAAACATACCTTTCATTCTTTCGGGTAAGTCTGATTAATGGCATTGCTATCCTAGAGAAGTCATTAATGAATCTCTAATAGTAGCGGACCAACCCCAAGAAACTCCTTATCTTGGTGACACTCTCTCGTCTCTTCCAATCATTCACGACTTTAACCTTTGAAGGATCTTTAGACAATCCCTCCTTCTAAACCACACGTCCTAGGAATTTAACTTCTGACTTCCAAAAACGACACTTGAAATTTTTTGCCTTCAAGTTGTGCTATCTCAATTTCTCTAATGCCAATCTAAGATGAATCTCATGATCTTGCTCATACTTAGAGTACACTAAGATACCATCTATAAAGACCAACATAAACTTATCCAATTGAACATGAAAGACTCGAATCATAAGATCTACAAAGAATGTTAGGGCATTGGTTAGCCTGAAAGGCATAACTAAGCTCTCATTTAAAGCATACCCTAAACGCGGTCAAAATAATACCTTCTTCAATAACTCTTAGTTGATGGAATCCTGTAGTCAAATCTAACTACGAGAAAACTCTAGTTCCACTCAATTGATCAAATAGATCGTCTATCCTCCGTAATGGATAACAATTCTTCTTTGTGAGTTCATTCAACTTCTGATAGTCAATACACAATGATCCATCAGACTTCTCCACAAACACCGTAGATGCTCCTCATGGCGAACTACTCGGTCTAATGAAACTCCTATGCTCAGGTTCCAATAGTTACTTTTTCAACCCTTCCATCTCCTTAGGAAACATTATTCTAGGTGGTATATTGACAGGTTGTACCCCTAGTACCAAATCTATATGAAACTCAATCACTCTACTTAAAGGTAATCCCATAACTAGTTCGAAGACATTCGCAAATTGGCAAACCACTATCAATCTCCTCTTCTAGACTTTCCATCGCACACAACGAAACCACGGACCTTCCCTTCATCATATCTAATGATACTAAGATTTTGTCTCCTCATTTCGGATCTCGTAGGGCAACGGTTCTCTCGGCATAATAAACTCTGGCATCATTCTGCACTAACATGTCCATACCCAAGATCACCCCATAACTATCAAAGTCAAACACAAATGGGTTATAAGAAAACAAACGATCAAATAGAACAAACTCTAGACCGGTGCACCTTACCCGAGGGTGGAATACCCACCAATCAAATTAATCGCACGCAAAGAAATAACGAGATAGGTAACATCTAACCCCAATCTATCAACCATACCTTTCAAAATGAAAGAATGTGTAGCTCCAGTATCAAACAAAACTTTAACTGAAAAACTAGAAATGGAAAGCATACCTTCTAACACAACGTTCTTGTCTTTCTCCTCGGTAGATGGTCCTCCTTTCCATCCCTCTAAGTCAAACAACCTTGTCTACTTCAGCTCCGAACAATGCTTCTTCTTATTGCCCGGCTAATCATAGTTATAACACTTGACATTGACCATCCCTTCCAGTTGCATACATCCTGATGCATTGTGCCCTTTCCGCTTTCAGCTGTAGCAAGTAAACTTCGAAATATCCTTTTTGGCCACCTCCGTCTTGAGTTTTTTCTTTTAACTGCTGCCCCTTCTTCCCTTTCAAGTAAGAAGCAAACCTCTTCTTATGCTCTACTTTCAACTTCACCTCCACCATTCCTTGTGCCTGGTACATACTATCATAACTCCTTTACCTACTACGAATTCAAACGGAGATGCCAGATGTGCCATCACCTTGTGTCTAAGCCCTGCTTCAAAACCCTAATAAACTTCTTGTTCTTCTTCGGTAGGTTGTTAATCAACTATCGACTATACTCCGCCAAGGCATTGAACTTCTGGATGTACTCTTCCACGAAAATATCCCATTGCCTAAGGTCGATAAATTTTCTCAACAACGCACTTCTTTGGGACTTGGAAAGAAACTGAGCCTCAAACCTCTCTCCGAATTGCTCCCAAGTAATCTTTTCTTCAAGAGTTTCAACTGTCACTGTCTCCCATCAATCTAAGGCATCTTCATGCAGCTTCCTAGAAGTGAGCCTTCTCTTATGTGCATCATTTAGCCCTAAATCCCTGAAGATATACTCACACGTCTTCAACCGGTTTAACACTTCCAACACTGGATATCCTGGTAAAAAACTTGCCTCCCTAATTCCTAAAGTCTCGATTCAACTTTGAAAAGTCTTCCTTCACAACCGCTCTCGGCTCAATACTTCCGACTTGGTTTTCCTCATCATCTATGCCATGAACTTCTGGAACAAAACATTTATATACATGCCTAAGGTGAGTGGGATAGCCTTGTTCACTACTGCCAGAGTTGCTTCTCTACAATTGCCTTCGACAGATTGAGTACTATCGTTCTCTCTCCTAGCATTGGCTCCACCAAAATCTTCCACTTCTCAAATCCATTTCTACTAAGAAAGTCTTCATTATAAACGGAAAGAAAGAGAGTGAAACAACAATAGAGAAATAAATATATCTATCTACATATCCATATAACAAATACAAATACGTTATATACTAGCGTATACCCTCCTAAGACGTTTATTTTCTACTAAATTATTTATTATAACTTTTACTTGGATCTGTCTTACTTAATTATCCCCTACCCTAATCTCTCATACCAACTATAACATACCTCATTCTAAAATCCAAAGATGGAACTATAGCATGTTGCAGTTACCTTGGAATTATCTTTCGGCATCATAAATGAGATTAATTATATTGCACAGTCTTAAGTAAACAAAGCAGATATTAACTATAAGTAAAGAAACTCATTATTGCAGATTACGTTTTACAATTAAGTTCCCAGTATTCGTGCCTACGCAAGGGTAAAACATATGATACAACATAAATAACAATGTTATGCCTAACATATAAAGATGTTGATATAAACATTTACAACAGAATCAATCATAACCTAAATAGCACCCAAGCCTCCTACTTCATCTTCGGCATTCTTTATTCGTCCATCCTGAAAGCAATCTACCTATGCCTACAAAAATCAACCTACTCGAACGAGTACCCACGAATATATGAGGAAAATTGTAATAAAACATGGGTCGGACATAAAGATTGGCATTGGCAATATATTACTCTAAACATAAAATATGGTGAGACCATGCTATTAAAGCACATAATGGGTTTTCCCCTCAATACAGCACAATATTTAATTTAATTTACTTTACGTTAAGCATACACAATCTTAAGCGTTTTACATATGTCATAAGACCATATTCAAAACTAAACTATTCATAATGCTAAACCTTAACCATCCATGAAACTAACCCTAACCAAAATTCCTTAGTCTTGGCTGTTGCTAAGGCCTTATACCCTCTACTAAAGATATATGGGTAAAGTCCTAACCCTCGGCTGCCACCCAGGCCTTATGCTTGCACTGTTTGCTAAATTCCAATAAAACAGTAATGTCTTGGTTGCCACTTAGGCTTTATACCATCACCATCGCACTTTGGTTGCCACTTCTGGCTTCACGCCTACTTCATTCTCGTATTTTAGTTGCCACTTCAGGTCTTACACCAACGATATGGTATTTTAGCTATCACTTTTAGCCTTACATCTACTTCGTTCTTGGTTTATTGACTGCCACATCCGGCCTCACCTCTTCCACCATTCCCTTGGTTGCCACCCAAGGCCTTACAACATTTGCTTTTGTATCTGGATGGTTACAACTTTAGGCCTTACACCAAGCTTTCAATTTCAGTTGCCACACTAGGCCTTACACCAACATTATCGGTTTCAGCTGACACACTCGGCCTTATGCCTGCACTTTCGGTATCTTGACTGCCATTCCAAGCCTTAACATTATTAACCGAACATACTACCTAGCCATTCACTATTAGGCTTTCTAATTAGTTGATAATTACAAGCCTAGGTTCGACTTTTATCCAGTCAACATTTACTATTTACTACGTAATCATTAATGTTTAAGTGTTAACTTCGGTTATCTTAAAACTTAGCATACACTTCAGCCTCCTAAAGTTATTAGTTCCAGTTTTAAACAACCCACTGGGAGCTGAACAGCCCTCGACAATCATTACCTTCAGTCTCGTCTGGGATGCCTGTCTTAGGTTAACTTAGGTGACTTATGATATTTAAATCTTAAATTTTTGAAATCCCTTCCTCTTCTCATAGTTCCTCTTTTAACCGCTCTAAGTTCACCTTCTACCCTCGAGTTCTCCTTCGGTTAGCAAACTTAATGGACCACTCCATAGTTTTCTTACTTAAATCTTGTTACTTAGTTTCAGTTTAATGCTCTCGGTATGGCACACGTTGCAAACCGCCTTCTGCACTTTTGACACTCACTTTACACGTGTTGACTTTTGATTCGTTTAACTTAGTTCTTTCTAATCATTAATAAGTACTTATCTGATATGTTCAGCACCAATTTTGGATCTGAACTATTGATTAATTAGTTAATATTTTATTGAATTAAAATGCCTCTCGGTTCCAATTTATCGGTTGCTCATTATAACCCTTCGTCTAAGCTTAATTTCTTTCGAAAATCACTTAATTTATCTAACGAAAATCATAGAAAACATTAATCATGTATTTGTTTTTGTACTATTACTCAAACTCCTTATTTCTCCCCATTTTCCATATTATATAGCACTTAATTAATTCATAATAATACATTTCCTTATGGTAAAATTCTATAGATAAAGAGCCCTCCTCTAATAATATATTTCTAACATCCTATTAAATTCTCAAATCTTCAAAAGTATGAGAGTTAAGCGTAATAAATTCGACTGTAAGAGATTTAGGAAAGAAAGAGTGATTAGAGAATATATTATTCACTTAGATTCCTTAGTTAATGAAGCCTCTTGTTCCCTTAGCTTTGAATCTTCTTTTCTTCTTCTTCTTTCTTTTTTAGACCGCAATCAACATTAAAGAGCTCAAGCTTTCTATTTGTCATTTCAATAGAGAATGAAATGAAAAGAGGAAAGTAACCAATTTCATTACAAAAAGTGGTTGGGCTTCCGATCCATTATCCCCATTCCCGTTTGATTTATTTTAATTAAGCTTCTTTATTGACATCACTTTTGATAAGTAAATATACATCCAAATACGTTTCCCATTACATTATTTAATGTCATAATTAAATCATTTAAACCTTTATCCAAAAAATAACCATTTAATTAATTATTAATTTATGGGGAGTTACAAAATTACTCGTCCGAGAGTTTCCTATTGATTAATATCAACTAGATCAAATTGGAAATCTCATGGTGACGATGTTATATAGTTCCCCTGATCTGTGAATACTATGGAGCTTTAATATGAATACTCCACTTTGATTATAGTTAAATCATGACATGAAGATTCATCGAGTGACTATAGTTGAGTCTAAGTTGAAGCATTAGGAATAAAATACTATTCAATAGAGAATTTGTCTTATCGGTTGTATGAGGATAGTATTATGGTCAACTATAGTCAACTCAAAGTCAAAATCTCTTGCCAGAGTAGTACGATTAATAATAAACATTATTAATAAACCAAGGACTTTGTTTTTTGAAAAATCGAGTTGAGCGTGGATAATATTGGAATTTTGAATAATATCAAATTCCATATATTTTAAAATGATATAGTTTTGATGAAGAGAACATGTATAAATTATCGTGACTAAAAGGTATTGCTTAAGAAATTATGAAGTAAGATTTTACCGAAAAGATCGATAAGCCATGAATTTGGCCAAACTGTCACACCACTAGCTATGGTGACGTGTGAACATTAATATTTGAATTGTGTAATATTGATTGTCGATTGATTTCACACATTTGAGTCTCATAACCACATTTGTGAATTCTCTAAAAAAGCACACGATTTAATTTGTTTATAAAGTATAAATTAACTAATATTTAAGGAATATTAATTGCTAATTTATTTGATGTTTGGGTATTGTTACTAATTATTTAGATGTATATATTAAAGTTATATATACACGTATCGATATATGATGTTGGTATATATTTAAACATGTTTTAAATATAGTTAACTACTTAATGGGCTTTTCGAAATAATGTTCTACGTGATGGAATGATGGGGTCACCACATACTATAGATAGGAAGTGATATGAATGAGATCTAATTGAGAAATAATAGGAAATAAAAAGAGGAAGTTTTGAAGAGAGGATGGGAAATGTTTTTTATTCTCTCATTAAAACAAAATTCTCTCATTCATTTCTTAATTCAATTCCCTTTTTCCTTCCTGCTCAAACATCCATGGTTACCATGTTCTTTCCACCCTAGGATGAAATTATTTTTAAATGGAAAAAACTAAACAAACATCGAACAAAATTAAATCATGTGATTCATCCGATTATTGCAAAGTCCAGATGTTGATTCAAGCATTCTTAGGAGGGTTTTCTAACCAACGTGTCACTAATTGGCCAAATATACAAGTTACATCCTAATTTTAGATTTACATATTATAGTTATATCATTCTTATCACAATTTTACATATATATTGTTGTCTCATCTTGATTTTGAATTAATGTTACATTCTAAACAACTAATTTATTGGTTTGGTTTCATTTAATTCAATAGATTAAAACTACAATACAAATATGTTTAAAATCTTGGTTTTAGCCATGAATATGTTTTCAATAAACATGTAATAGCTTTCTAAACATATTATTCAATTTTCATAATTTAATTATTTAGTTTTAAATTTTGATCATTTAGAAACATAAAATTCATCGATCTCTTTTTCAACTTAACATATGTATTTTGACTTCAAAATTTTTGTTGTTTTTTTAGAAAGGGGGTTGTAATGCCCCCACTTTTATACCCATACTACTCGAGTATATTACTAAGTAATATTATTGAGTAATACGGAGAATGAAGCAATATGGGGCACACGCATGAATATTTCTTTAGACCAACATGGGTATGTATCTCAATAATGTGTTACTTACCATGTTCGTATTAGTTCTTGGTACAAAGCAATAAACACATGTGCCTTCAGGATGAACAATACACAATCATAGATAATAAACATCAATCGAAGAACACAGAGTCAGAACACAGCATATAAAATATTATATATATATATATATATATATCATACGATGCAATACATAGTCCAATGGGCTACAAAATGATGTTCATTAGCCCAATACATAATACATCACCAACTACTACATAATAGATACAATAATGAGGCTACAAAACGTATAGGGAATGCATCATTCTATATCTCCTACTAGCCTTCCATAAGTAAACTAAGCTCCAACCTCACTGAGAACCTGGACTAGAAGTTGCTCGGACTAACCCGAGTATTACAAAGAACACACAAAACAGACTATGTCTATTTATAATGTCAAATAATATAATGACAAAGGGATGTCCACAATAGAATGAGAATATTATATAAGGCAGAATATGATGTGAGATAGCATATCAAATCATCCAAACAAAACCCAACATCATATAAATCATAAAGATAAATAATCACTATCCAAACCACAAACAGTACATAGGGGCTATCTCTAAAATATAAAATCATCAAGAGTATGGATATATGGGGACTGACTATACTTTAGATACACAATCTCTAATATAGCCAACTTATTGGATAGTGAATAATATATGTCATTCCACAATAGCATATAACTCTAAACCATAAATGGAAACTGATAGAACACAACATGCTCTAGGAACCCATTGTCCACTAGCCTCCCGCTAATTGTCGGATCTATTCCTACAGTCTTAAGTTACCTCAACGGACATTGCGACTCACATCCACCTATGACTCGTCTACGCATAGCCTCAGTCACGACCCTATGCTTGCCCCTATGGTAACAGACTGTTGGCCTGGTGGCACATGGTCATTCGCACACAGCGATAGCACATAACTATATAAGAAAAGGTGTCACAGATATAGGGCGCGACCACACGATCAGGCCGCCAGGGTGGATACTGGCAAATCTGGTCACTCTCGAACCATGAACGGGAGTTAGACAAAGATGCCTGACACATAATACTCATATATATATATATATATAGCTCTAGATGAAGGCCGACACATTACTCTACCTACATGTATGTAAGTCATATATATATAGCTCTAGACGAAGGCCGACACATGACTCTACCTACATGTATGTAAATCAACACATAACTATAAAGTACTAGAGCTCTAATCCTAGCCGACACATTACTCTACCTACTTGCCAAAACATGGCTATAAGATACACATGAGGGTAATCGCTGTTCGATTGACATTTACTTACAATGGATAATAAAACAAATAACATGACGACGTCTCATACCACCGCATGTTATTTGAATAATTATTCAAAGATCATAAACTACACTCGATCCACACAAAATATCTCTATATAACAAGTCCACTGAATAACTGAAAAAGTGTTACCGAAAGTCCCAAACTGAAATGGTGTCACTCAACCGTTTATTCAAATTTCTCATCATATTGAAATAAAAAGAATATGTAAAATAAAAAGTAAAATAAAATTTGTACTCAAAATTATAATATAAATTTTCTATAACAAAATATATTATAATATTTGTAACGACGCACTTTTTCGTACAGTTTAAGCAGACAATAAACCAAACTTTTCCAACCCAATTTGAACGGAAAAGCGGTAGTTAGGAAAAAGAAGAAGGGAGGAAGAAGAAGAGAAGAAGAAGAAGAAAGAAAACTATAATAACACAATCTCATAGCGGAACGAATAATCTATAATGTACAACAAAAGATGTAATATACATACACTAATCAGAGTATACTAACCTATTTTAGCCCGGACAGTTATAAAACATGTCCTCACAATTGCTGATAAATACAACAATGAATGCAGCGGAAAAGTAACCATATACGCAAATACATCTCTGGTCCTCCAGCTCGTCTCTTGAAGCTCCAGAGCATCCAAGAAATTGTGAATATGCTCGGTTTGACCCGAACTTATAATAAAATAACACCTGAATCAGTCTAGTAAACTAGCGTGATAAAAACACACCCAAATGGAATTTCATGTTTATCGAAAACATTTCAAAATAAAGGTATCTCGTAAGACCACGCCGCACATAAACACGAATGAGTTTTTACCTTACGATAACCAAATCATTTCATATGAAATTCTCTGATATTATAATAGTGTCTAAGATACAAATACTTATTAATCATAGCCGAAATTGTTACATTAGTTAAATTCCAGCATAATAGGTATACAACTAAAACCATAAATGCTCGTATTGAAGAATGGATTCCATACAATGACTAGGCTACTGGGGTACTACCCGTCACGGTGTATCTCTAGATAAAATAACACCGAGGACCTCGCCAGGATTTCCTGCCAACACAGTACCGGCCTACCCTTTACTGGATAGTACCAAATATGATCACCCCTCCATTAATGGGCCCTAAAGCATAGAAATGCGAGAAAATATCGATTCTAGATAGGGATGATCATACCCTACTTAGGATCGACCCACTTAGCCTGCTGCATCTTCCATGTTTTAGTCATTCCCGGTTGATGAGGCTTGAGGCTACATTTTACCTTTTATAGAGCACTTCCCACTTGGAATGCTAACACTACCCTCTAGGCAAACAATGTAATGTCAGCACTCATCCATACAAGTTCGTTCTAGGACTAAACAAAACGCTTGATAGCTCTGTCTTTAATTCCATTATCTTCAAGATGTCTTCACTTTGAAACGCTTGAGTTGGATCGAAGTCTCGATCTCTTCGAAACAACATTCGATAGTTCCGGTAAACTCAACCCCGGTTCTTTAGGAAATAAATAGTCAAAGATAAGAGCTGAGATCACCTCTTAACCATTAATGGATGGATTTTCTTACCATTTGTCCTAGGAGAATAAAACGAGATTTATACATATAGTACAACATCATCGGAGATGACTGTGCTATATAACTCACGTGTTTCTTCTAGATATTTCCAAATTTATGTTTCGGGTCCAAATTCGATAATCGGTTATTTAACTATCGAATAAACAAACATTCAAATCAAGGATTTAAATTCCATAGGGAAAACCAATATTGGTTAAGCACATAAATAACCACTAACCTCTTTAATTAATCTTTTCATCATTTGAAATCACTTTGTAAATTACTTGTATAAAAACACCTTTACAAAGATATACCTACAAATCCCTATATTTTCAATACTTGGAAAAATATTCATATACTCAACAATATAAGTATATTCACTGAATGGAGGAAGATTTCCTTTTTCACAATTCTAAAACCATTTATAAATTCCTCTATAAATCTCTAAAATCATTTATAAACTATTTATAACTTTTAAAACCATCTGTAAACATTTCTAAATCATTTATCAGTTCGTTTTTAAACCCTTTATAAATCCATGCAACTATTTATAAAGCTCTTCTTATAAATCTATAACTCATTTATAAAATTCCTTTATAATTATCTAAAACCAATTAAAAATCTCTCCATATACAGTATAAATTATCCCCCTTTATGTCGCCAAAACATTTTATAAACCCCTTTTATAAAACCCAAATCTGTTTATAAAACTTTATTTATAAATCTCGAACCCATTTATAAATAAATAATAATTATTTACTTCATACACTATTATATAATAATAATTAATAATTATAAAACATTAATAAACTATAATAATTATTCTTCACCATTATTATAAATAATAATAATTAATTTCCAAACATCATTAATAAATCATTATAAATTCCAAGCCACATTAATTATTTAGATAATTAACTTTCAAAATATGAATATATATAAATAACTTTAAAAAATATGAATATAAATAAATAACTTTGAAACAATATTAATATAAATAAATAACTTTAAAACAATATAGATAAGAAGGTTGGGATAAAATAGAAGTTAAATCCTTTAAAACAAAATATTTTTGAAACCCAATTTCGATTTTAAAATCATTTCCTGTCTCAAAATTCAACTTCAACTCCAATGACAATTTATAGTATTTTGAAAATACTAATTTGAGGCCAATAGATAATAAACTCTTAATAATATCGATATTGATTTTTCTATCACTACTGTATTATAGTTTTCACATAAACAATATCATAACCAATAGTGTCAATAAATCAGATTTCGTATCCAATAATTCGTATAACAAGAATTTATTGGAAATAAATCAACAATGGTGAGGAATCCCGTTGGATCCCTCCAACCTGTCCCCCTATATCACAAATAATATATAAAATTATATAATATGGGTCATCCACTCCAGGGACGGGAATAAATCCAAACCAACTGATATAATATTACTGGTTAGCTAAAAAGGTGAGTTTAACTCACCATTATTTCAATTGTCGCCAAGGCATTCCGATTTGGAACTAAAATCGAACGATGTCCGATTTTAGCCCAAATTTCAACTGTCTCCAAATTCGTCCAAACCAGTTCCATGAAGTAGTATTCGTTGACACAAACCTAACACGACTGACCGCGTTTGATTTGGACCTAGTATGAATAAGTAATTGATTTTATAAGTTTTGGACATTAAATAATATGATTTAATACTTAATTACATTTTAAACTAATTACCCTAAATTCAAATCCCCTCTTAATACTTCTTCCTCACAACAACATGTACGCTTGTACATACATGAACCCATCACCATGCCCCTCTCCATCCTTCTCACTCTCACTACGATCGACGAACTCCAAAATCGACATCTCCATCCTTCACCTCGTCGAGAGCCACACCACGTCCACCCATCCAGTTCATCTTCGGCCATCCCCTTGAAAATGTGACATCTGCCCAGCTCCTCCTCGCCATGCACGATCGCGGCCCCCAAACGTCCACCGCGCTGCCTCATCTCATCACCGTCGAAGCTTCATGCCACCGCAAGCACCAATCTCACCTCCATTTCGAAAATCGGGCACTAAATTTTTAAAAATTTACAACCCTAGTTCTTGTTCAAAAAAAAGCTTCACTGTTAACTTCAAACTAATGTTGCGACCTTCATTATCTTGCCAAATTATAGATTTAGGCGTATGTTACTTAAAGATTTTAGTTTTGTATATATTTTTTCCATTTGTTCTTGATTTTTAAATTAAGAGGCTATTTCCTCTTTTTATTTACCGGAACGAAATGATATAAAGGAGAATGGGCATGGGGTAGGGTGTTGAACAGTGAGGTACGATGTAGGTAAAGTAATGGTATGGTGTACTTATTATTATTTCAATTAGAAAATGACTAGCTTTAAACGTCCGAAAATCTCGAACTCCAAACGAGGCGTGCCACCTGGCGTTCTGTATGTAATACCCATATTTCGAGCACAATGGAACTAGTCTCGAGGCCTAATTCGACCATATGCAGAAGATAGCATTTCAAACCTAGTTATATTATATTAATTCTTCAATTAATTTCTAAGCGTTTATAGCTCGTATGACCAAACGATACGTTCAATCATTATGAAATTCGACAGCATACAATAACTCACTATTACGGATCAATGTAATTGGTTTCGTCGAAATCTGAGACAGTGCCCGGAAGGCTATTTTTACACGTTAATTAAAGCGAATTATTATTATTACTAAATTAATGACCTTTAAAGGTTTACTATCTTCATTCTTATTTATAGAATTTAAATCAACTTTCCAAATTATTTTTATTCACATTATATTCAAGATTTATTTATTTAAACAATTCCAAATACCAAATTCAATAATTTAATTATCAAATAAATCGCTAAATTTGAAATTCAAGTTATTTAACTTATACAGTTAACTTTTCAATATTTAAAATCAATTAAATAGTCTAAATTCAATGACTAAAATTCTAAGTCATTACAATATTAGTTGGTATTAAAATATCATTCAATAATATATATATATATATATATGTAAAACTTTCTTTGCTAATTTATTAATCTTTATGAATAATATATATATATATATAAACTTTCTTTGCCAATTTATTAATCTCTATGAATAATATATATATATATATATAAACTTTCTTTGCCAATTTATTAATCTCTATTAATAATATATATATATATGTGTGTGTGTGTGAGAGAGAGAGAGAGTTTATAACTGCGTTGATTATGTATAATATATACGTGTGTGTGTGTGTTTATAGATAATATATTCATTTATTTAACTCTAAAAACACACACGCAACCATGTATACATGCACGCACAAGACACACTACACAGCCATTCACATACCCTTACAACACATCTACATGCATCAGTACTCGACCATGTACACAACACACACACAAAAGCACCCATACTCAAACACAGTATTATATATACTTATTCATGCAACATATACACAGAGAGGGACCCATGCAAGCACTTATATATATAGGTATAACCTTGCACACAAGCATCTACACACTCAAGGGAACATGCACATATGAATGGGCACACACACACACACGTACTCAAACCGGCACACCCCTTTCCCACCGATGCACCGATCGACCATGACCGATCTACCGGTCGGAAGCAAGTTAGGACCGTTCTAGCCTCGGTTGGTGTATTGGTCGTTGCGTAGGTGCATTGGTTGATGGGTTTCTGATTCCTACTGCCGCCTACTTCCTCCTTCTAGTTGTTGCCCTAACAAATTGATGCTTGGGTATGTATAGTGATGAAGATGAAATAGGAAGATGATGAAGTAGGGAGATGATGATAATATATATTGATGCACAGGCATGTATACTATCTCAGTTTACGCTAGCATAACCAATTAGTCATAGTTGTGGGCAATGGTACTCACGTGAAATAAAGAACTTCACTTATTCTTTAACGCACTTACTTCATACTCCCCTGCTATTCACTGTAACCCACTTTCTTCTTCAAATCAGTGAACGAATTCTTGATTCTTTAATTGCAAATTGGTGTAGAGAAGTTGAGAAGCTAGGAGTTAAAGCTATTTTAATGTTTAGAATTTAATTTGATTTTTATTTGAATTAATTAAGTGGTAGGGTTTAGGGAGGGAGACGGTTTCTCTAAAGTCAGTAAACGTTCACTCTTAAGGTTTATTTATGGATGCGTTGGAGGCATCAGGAAATGGAAATCTTTGGAGAATGAAACATCAAGAAAAAAGACTTTGGGTTCTGGTTTAGTGAGCATGTTGGCTTGGGCTTCTTTTCTCTTTTCTTTTTGTTTCTTTCATTCTTTTTTTTGGTTTATGAAATAAATACATTCAAGCGCAATATAAATTAATTACTTTACCAAATCATTTCTTTTACAAAATAACTTTCCAATAAATTACAAATTTATTTATTTTATAAAAGCAATTTTCCATTATTTTATTTAATTAATTAATTATTTTATATAAATCATTAACCAACAGAATTCCAAAATTATATTAATAAATTTATTCTTTTAACCCAATATTTCTTTTTAATTCCAACATTACTACCATAATTCTAATATCCCAAATAAATTCATTATTTATTATAATTTAATTATTAACTAATCATTTCTCAACTACGGGTTGTTACACTAAGCTGACGGACTTCTAAACAACTATGCGAATCAGATGTTGCACATAAGTCAAGTCAGGAGATACCTCGATCTTTGAAATGTCTCTTGATTTGATAACCGTCTTAGTTTCCCTTAAACACTATCTCAATTAAGACACAAGGAAGACATTATTAATATCGAAGAAGTTGTTAGGCAATGCTACTCTATACACCATCTCCTAACACGTTCAATACTCAAGTATGGTCCTACATATCGAGGTGCCAACTTCCCCGATTTGCCAAACCTTATTACTCCTTTCAGTGGAGATATCTTCACATATACCCAATCTCCTACTGCAAACTCCATTTGTCTCCTTTTGCAGTCTGCATAAGATTTTTTTCGATCCTAGATCTGTTTCATCCTTTGTTCAATCGACTCTATCTTCTCTGTAGCCTCTCTCATAGAATCAGGAACCAGAGAAAACTTGTCTCCTGTCTCCAACCAACGTGCTGGTGATCGACACCGCCTTCCATACAAAGCTTCAAATGGTCCCATGCCAATACTGGATTGGAAGCTGTTGTTATAAGAAAACTCAACATGATGGAGATAATCTTCCCAACTTACACCAAAATCCAAAACATATGCACGAAGTAGATCTTCAAGCACTTGGTTGACTCGCTCTGTCTGCCCATCTGTTTAGGGATGATAGGCTATTTAGTCCTTAATGCTTCTTGAAAACTTCTCCAAAATGGACTGTAAATAGTGGATCGCGGTCACATACAATGGAGCTAGGAACTCCAGGTAGTCTGACTACTCCTTCATGTACAACTTAACTAAATATGGTGTGGTTCGGGTCGACTTTACTGCAATGAAGTGTGTTTATTTGGTCAACCAATCCATTATCACCCATACGCTGTTGTGACCACTTTTGGACCGTGGTAACCCATCCACAAAATCCATCAACACCTGAAATCACAAGAGTCAAAACTATTCTACTAAGATGTATATAAGTGAATCATTGATTAATAATTCACTCACACTTGGTCCCATTTCCATTGAGGTATTTCCAATGGTTGTAGAAGATCGCTAGGTCTTTGATGTTATCCCTTTAATAGTTGACAGGTCATACAGCCTTTGACATACTTCCCTATATCATGCTTCATCCTTTCCCAGTAATATTGACGCTTCATGTCCATATACATCTTGCTTCATCTGGGATGAATGGTATAATGTGATCGGTGATAATCATCCATTACCTTTATACGGAGATTATCCAAATCAAGTACAACCAGTCTATCTCTTCTAAGTAAAAAACCTTGTGTATCTAAGGAATAGTCGATGAGATCTTCGTCTTTCTCTCCAGACTCTAACTTCTGAATCATAGCAAGAGTAGACAGATATCGCTTTTGAGAATCAGCTATCAGATCTATCAATGTTGGTCGGGCGATGAGACTAGCCATCATCGCTTCAGAGTCAGCTTATGAGTCTCTTTCCCGAACATCACACATGGAAAGAAGTTTTGTAGCCTTCCACTCTGCTATCATCAAAGAGACCACAACTTGGTGCTTTCTACTTATTGCATCTGCAACACAATTCCCTTTTCTAAGAGTATACTAGATATCGAAATCATAGGCTGCCAAAAATTCTAGCCATCGTTGTTGTCTCATATTTAAATCTTTTTGTGTGAACAAATACTACAATGATTTGTGATCTGTGTATAACACAAATCATTCTCCAAGTAGATAGTGTTGTTGTATCTTCAATGTGAACACTATAGCAGCTAGCCTTAAGTCGTGCATAGCATATCTAACTTCATTGGGTCTTAACTATCTCGATACATACACTATGACTCTGCCTTTTTACATAAATACTGCACCCAAGCTTGAGCCACATGCATCTGTATAGACTTCCAAACCAGATTACCTTTAGGTACAATTAGCATAGGTGCATTTGTAAGTAGCTCCTTTAACTTCATGTTAGCTCCCTCACATTTGTCTGTTCATACAAACTTAACTCCTTTTGTGGTGAGGTTAGTCAATGGCTGCACTATCTTCGAGAAGTCTTAGATGAATTGCTCATAGTAACTGGCTAATCCCAAGAAACTTTTAATCTCAAATACCATCTTTGGCCCTTTCCAATTCAGTATTGTTTCGACCTTAGCTGGGTCTATAGATACCTTCTTCAGAAACAACATGGCAAGAAACTTCACTTGCTTCTACCAGAAATGGCATTTGGAGAACTTAGCTTTTAGTTTATTCTGCCTTAGTTTATCCAATACCGTCTTAAGGAATTTCTCATGCTCCTTCTTAGACTTACAGTAAATTAAAATGTCATCTATGAATACTAAGACGAACTTGTCTAAATGATCTTTGAAGACTCTATTCATTAGATCCACAAATTAAGTAGGAGCATTCATCAGACTAAATGGCATCACCAACCATTTTATACAAGGCATATCTGGTTCTAAACGCTTTCAATGAAATGTTGTCTTCTGCGATCCTGAGCTGATGGAATCCAATTGCCAAATCCAGCTGTGAAAAGACTTTGGCTCCGCTCAACTGATCAAACATATCATTGATTCTAGGGAGGGGATATTTACTCTTGATGGTTAGCTCATTAAGTTTCCTATAGTCGATGCACAACCTAAGAGAACCACCTGTCTTCTTCACAAATACTGCTACGACTCCAAAGGGTGAACTGCTCAATCTTATGAAATGCTTCGACTCTAGTTCTGCCAACTGTTTCTTCAACTCTTCATTATCCTTTACTGACACTCTAGTCGGTGGTAGAATTATAGTTTGAGTTCCGGGGTCTAGGTCTATTCGGAACTCTATAGCTCGTTTAAGTGGTAAATCGGTAATCGACTCAAAGATATTAGGGTATTCCTTAACCATTGGAATTTAAGCGAGATCATCCTCATCTCGAGCTTCAATAGCAAAAAGGGATCTTCTAGTATTTTCATTAATGTTTCCAAGGGTTATACGGATTCTCTTCTCCCTTCCAAATCTGGATAACTTAGGGTCATAATCCTTTTAGGGCATTAAAGATGTGCTTCGTAATGCTCAAGCCAATCCATTCCGAGTATAATACCAAACCTGTAACGACCGCCCTACACCATCGATGCTCATATAAACGAATAGTGCGCTGCTGGAGCATCCGGCCAATGTAGGACTATTGTCAAAGGAAAGAAATAGAAGTAAAGAAGAGGAATAGAAAAGAAGAGAATAGAAGAGAAGAGAAAGAAATAAAACATCACACAATCATATAACTTGTCGTATATCTCACAACACATCAGAAAAAATGTAATAGTCATAAGAGATATAAAACAGGCAAGACAATAATAACTACATGAATCACATAATCAAAGTAAATAGGCTCATACAATTATACAAAATAGTAGTAGAGATTATACAACTTATAAGTCAACTCAACCGGTAAACTCTCTCTAATAATAGTAAGTCAACATTGTCAAGGCTCCACAGTGTCACATAGAGGAATAAACAATAATAAGTCAAAAGTATAAATATGAGAAAGCATCACCTTCTGCTTGTCCATCTGCACAGCTCCAAGTGCCGTTTACACCTTCTATCTAGTCTACTCATTTAAGAATATCCGAGATAATAAGAAGCAAAATATAAAACCCCGAGTCAGACAACAGTCTGGTGTGAGCGATAAATAATCTCAAAAAACTATAAAAGTCGGTATAGTATACAGAACAGAGGGTATGGAGAATCATACCTAACCTGACCCTGCATTCAAAGAGTCAATATATAACATAGGATACATGCTACTCTATATCATAGTCATTATGGGTGTACTATACGTCAAAGTACTAAGGGTGTCTAGATATCTACATCGATAATATCTGCATCGTGTGACACTCCTAAGATAATAGCCAATCAAGCAAACATAACATCCATTACCCATCCTCATATTCACTCACTCAGTGTATTGGATATATGATACACGTATGACCTCGTCAGAGACTACTCAACCACTTGGTTTCTCAGTACTCGAATCCATGCCACTTAGTGGGCCAGGAACAAAACTGCATACTCCATAACAGTCTAGGGTAAATGGATCGAAACATCATGTGATCCAGGGAATACTCTGTAACCTAACAAATATCATCACACATACCCTTACTTCACGAGTACACATCGAAACCTACAAATATCAATTATCCCTTTGCACATGTTATTTGTAATGACCTAGAATTTCAGCCATTCGAATTTGGAATATTTAATTGATTTAAATATTAAAAAGTTAATTTTATAAGTTAAATAACTTATATTTCAAATATAGCGATTTATTTGATAATTAAGTTGTTTAATTTAATATTTGGAATAGTTTAAATATTGAATTATGAATTTAATGTGAATGAAAAGAATTTCTAAAGTTGATTTAAGTTCTATTTGAATAAGAATGAAGATAGTACACTTTTAAATTTAATTTAAAAGTGATTAAATTGATTTTGGAAATTACTCGTTTTTATCAACGTGTAAAAATAGCCTTTTAGGCACTGTATTGGATTTTGATGAAACTAGTTTCATCGGATCAGTAATAGTGAATTATTATATGCTGTCGAATTTCATGGCGATCGGACGTATCGTTTGGTCGTGCGAGTTTGAAACACATAGAAATTAATTAAAGAAATTTTAGTTAAAATAATTCGGTTTTGAAAGTTAACTTCTGTATATGATGGAATTGGCTTCCGATACTATTTCCATTGGTTTCAGAATAGGGGTCTAACATATAAAACGTCAGGCGGCACGCTTCGTTTGGAGTTCGGAATTATCACGGATGAATAGTGCTGGGTTTATTTTCTATAAATAGACCTCAACTTCCTCCATTTGTAAACCTAACCCTAAAAGATATTTCAACTGCCATTAAAACCCTCCATCCAACGATCGATAACGATCGGAGCCTCTAGGAGCCGAATTAGCTTTCGACATCAACTAGAGAAATGTAGAGGGCAACGATACGAAGCTAGTGTATGGTCAGATTGTCGAACAACGAGCCGAGGCGATCGAAAAATCGCCGCATTCATCGCTGCAATGGGTTTCGACGATCGACATTCTCGCGCGAGACACGCGCACACAGGTGGCCCGTGGGACTGGAGCAGGCGGCGCAGCTAGGGGGCTAGGCGGCAGCGTCGCTCGGTGGCGGTCACGGTGGCTGGCACGCGCGATTTTCCTTCATTCGAACGATAATAAAAAAACGGTTCACGGGCTTGTAGCGTGCTAGAGGGAAGAGGAGAGAAAGGGTAAAAATTTAAAGTATATTAATTTAGTTAATTACATTTTTAATTATTCGAATGCAAATTAATTCGTAACTTATTCATACGAGGTCCGTTTTAAGCACGACAAGTTGCGTTGCGTTCGTATCAGCAAGCACTACGCTATGGAGTTGGATTGAACGAATTCGAAGCTACTTGGAATTTTGGGTTAAATTGAATGACCATTCAATTTTAATTCAAACCGGAGCGCTTTGGCAATTTATGGAATTTTTGTGAGTTAACTCACCTCTTTAGCCTGCTTATATTTTTATATAAGTGGAAATAATTTTATTTGTCTTTATTTTTGCTTGTTTGGATGATATACTATATTTATTAGTTGGTTTGGATATATTCTGCCCTTGGAGCAGATGAGACATTATACGTTCTGGTGTAAGAGCGGATGACCTTTGTATACGAATCCCGCCTTGAAGTGGTTGATTTTTATATTATTTGATTATATGATGTATTTGATGCAGGGTTACAGGTTGGAGGGATCCAACAGGATTCCTCACACTGTTGATTTTATATTCATATATATAACGATATATGATGTGATGGATGCCATATTTGATGACATTGATTTGTTTTGCTTATTTAGTGCTATGGTGGCATTGGGCCATATTTTAGTATTTTTGAAATACTATAAAATAGTGATTTTGAATTGAAATGATTTTAAAGTGATTTTGGAAGTATATGTTTTAATAAGTTTTAAATTATTAAAAGGATGAATTTATTTTAAAAACAAATACAAAGTATGATTTTTTATGTTATAAAAATATGGTTTTGGTGAAATCTTTTTATATAGAGATTTTTGAATATATTTTATGAACGACTTTTAAAAGTGATATTTTATAAATAAAGGAATAGATTTAAAATTGGAGTTTGTAAATATTTTGTAAATGGATTTGTAAATATATTTTGTAAATGGATTTTATAAATAAATTAGATTTATAAAGAAATAGATTTATAAATGGATTTTGATAGTAAAATGAGTTTAATAAAAGAATGATTTATAAATAGAGTTTTATAAAAGAAGGGATTTTATAAAGTAGAAGTTTTATAAAATAATAAGGAGATTTATAAACATAGTTTATAAATATGGAAATGATTTATGTTGAGATTTATATATGGATTTTTATATAAAGGAAATATATTCAAGTTTTTAAAGGTTAGAACAATGTTTCAAAGGATTGTTTTTGAAAGAAATGTTTTCGATAAAATTAATGGCTTTAAAAGGGAATTTATCTTTTTAAAGTAATGTTTGGAAAGTTAAAACAATCTTTCAAAGGATTGTTTTGAAAATAATGTTTTTTGATGAAGTTAATGGCTTTGAAAAGTAAATTATCGTTTTAAAGTAATGTTTTGGAAAGTAATAATTCCAAATGGAATTTAATGGTTTTGAAAAATGATTTGAAATGTGATATGTATCGAAAACATAAATTTCAACATTTATTGTTGTAATAAATGTTTTTGGAGAAGTTATGGAAGGAATGGACTATAATACTTGTTATAGTAAATGATTTCTGAAAGGAAATATTTTATATAGTATACGGGATATATATATATATATACAATTATTTAATTAATCAAATCCCTATATTAATTTTTTTGGGTTGTTGTAACGATGTTTTACGCAACATTCATTTTGACCCAATAAGGCGTGTTTTGGAAAATATGTAGCCTTCCTTAAAAATGATTCGTAAACTTATTACGAATTTAAGTATATGGAGATATTTTCTAAGTGTTGAAAATTAATGATTTGTAAATATATTTATTACGAATTTAAGTATATGAAGATATTTTCTAAGTGTTGAAAATGAAATGGTTTGTGAATTTACTTATACGGTCGATATGAGTATATGGAATTATTTTCCAATATCAAATATTTGAAATGGTTTGAGATATATCTTTTTTTAATGATAAATTGAAGTAAATACTTGGAAAATGATTTAATTAATAAAAGATTAATTAAATGGCCTATTGATTGCTTATGTGCTAGATGTTGTTTGTTGCTTTGATAGTTAAATAACTGACTATCAAATTTGGCCTTTTTATCGTTGTTGGTTCGGAGAGACCGAGGTCGGATTTATCCGAGAACCACTTCGGACCAATGTATGCGTTCAAAAGTGCAGGTTTATGATTATGATTTTTGAAGACGGAGATCTTCATGATGCAGGGCTACTTGCCACTAGTCCCTCAGGTTGAAATTTACCATATCATGTATATATGGTGGCAGTAGTGCTTTGTTATGAAAATCTACGATATGCAAGGACTTCTCGCTACTAATCCTAGGGGTAATTCCTGACAGGATGTGGTAGGAGAGTACCTTTGGTTTGTCCTATTCCTAGACAACTTGTATGGATTGATGTCTGACATTGCATTTCTGAGATTACGTCGTTGACTTTTACAAACGTACATCTGTTTGGTGGCAGAGAAGGCGACTTCTCTTAGCTTAACACCCTTCTCTGAAACGTATGAGCTCGGAGGTTGTATGTTCATGAAAGTCAATAGTGATCGAAGGAATGATAATGTGGCATTCAAAGTGGAATGTGCTATGTGAAAGGTAATCGTTACCTTATGCCTCATACTCGGAAATGATAGAAACAGGGTAGAAGCGATAGGGCTATGTGGGTCGCTCCCATAAGGATATGGTCATCACGTTTCTAGATATATTTATTCCCACTATGATGTCGGGTATTAAATTAATGTGGTGTATGCGAAGAGAGCTCTCGGATAGGTTGGTAACGACCAGGGTGATGTCATATTTGGTACTATCCAGTGAAGGGGTAGGCTGGTTCTGTGTTGGTTTAGGCGTTTAGTATCGGGACCCTAGGTGCATTTTTCTAGAGATGTACTGTCGGAATGTAGTCCCTTACCTTATCATTTGTATGGAATCCATTCTCCAATACGTGCCTGCCAGTTTGTTTGTAAACTTATTACACTGCCAACTTTAACCAATGTAACAATTTCAGCTATTTGAATATTATTTGTATACTAGACATAAGTATAATATCAGATGATTTGACATGAGATGTTTTGGTTGTCGTAAGGTAAAAACCCGTCCGTGTTTATGTGCGGTGTGGTCTTACGAGATACCTTTGATTTGATAAAGAATAGTTTTTGATAACTTTTAAATAAATTTGAGATGTGTATTCTCATGCTGGTTTACCAGACTGATCTGGACGTTCTTCCCTTTCAATGCTTGGGTCTGACCGAGCATATTTACAGATTTAGATTTAGATGCTTTGGAGCTTCAGTAGATGAGCTGGAAGTCTTCAGGTTGTATTCACATATATGTTTATTTTCCGCTGCATTATTGTTTAAATTATCAGCATTTGTGAGGTCAGGTTATTATAACTGTCCAGGCTGATGATTAGTGATTTGATTGTTGTACTCTGATTGATGTATGTATATTAAAGATTACAGTTTCTCTTTCTATAAAGCTCATTGATATTATATTATATGTTGTTCCACTGCGATTGTGAGATTTTGTGTTATTTTTGTTTCTCTTTCTTCCGCTTCTTCTTTTCTCTTCTTCTCACTTCTTTCTTTCCCACAAAGATTCAGTTTTCCATTCAGTTTGGGCTGGACATGTGTGGTTTATTGTCAGTTTGAACTGTGTGGATTGTCGGGCCTTTACATTATTCATAGCAGAATTTATCCCGGAACCGTCCTTACGACTCCCGCCTGAAGTCATCGCGGTTGGGAACTATTCTAGACAGCCATCATTAGTCATAGAATATCATTGTTTGTCCCGTAGCCTTCCTCCAATAGTTTCTACACTCCGGTTAATCTGCATCCAAAGTATATTTGTCTATCATCGAAGCCGTCACTTCCTATCGTGGAATTATCAAAGTCGATCACGAAGTCATCGAGTCGAAGCATAGTCCTCGCTTCAGTGCCAAAACCGCTCGTCGAAGAGCCATAGCATCAAGTCAAATGTCAAACGAATGAACAAACCATTACATCATGCACTTCGAAGCCTCTCCATCATCCATGTCAAAATTGGCCAAATCGGTCATCGTTAATAGTGGTAGATATTGACCACTCCAGGGTAGTCGATGACGACCACTTTGGTCGTGTACTTAACCAAAAACGGCTAAGTACAAACCAAATGAAAACGTTCGGCATCTTTCTCGATATTTGAAGCACGTCCCCAAGTCCATCCTTCATCTTCAGATCAATCGACGTGCATGAAACTCTATGCACGAAATCCTATCCTATATGATATTTTCTAATAATATATCGCCTTCGATCGGCTTTTCCAACCAAACTAGCAAACAAGTATACATACAACCAACATCTATAATAACCTACTTACATCTATAATAACACAAACAATACATCAAAGTAACCAATGTGGGAATAATGTCAAAAATAGCCTAAGTCTGGCAATATCGCCAAAATAGTGCGATAATGGAAAAAAGTGATATTTAATTTAAAACTATTTTAAAACACTTTTAAATTCTTTTATAAAATAAGATATAGGTTTATGTATTTAAAAAATCACATTTTATACTTAGAAATTATCTCAAAACATCGCTTTAATACTATACTAATAATCATAGTATGGTGAGAGAAAATACATTTACCTAAAAAAAGCCATCCAATCCTATGCCAAGTCGTAGAGCTCTCCATAAGGAGTGCAATGCAAGGAACCGCTTCCAAAACGGACCTCGTATGCAAAAGATACATGATATATAAGATTTCAATTTATATATTAATAAATTAATAGCCTAACTAATTAATTAACTAGATTAATTATAGATCACCTTAATGAATGAATTTCACAATCACTCCCTGACACGTCATCCCACTCACATATTATTTCTCCTTTTCCAGTGCATTTTCTTTCCTCATCTCATGCTTACTCTTGTACCTTCCACATTGCTGTAGCTTCACACAAATTACATTGTAAGAAAAATATGCACCATCTCCAACACACTTTGCCAAGCTCCATCGCCAGCTAACATCTCCAGTCATCCCTACTTCCGAACACTGCCTGACCTCGTGTATTCCTTTTTTCTTCTTTAATTATGCACCAATATTATACACGCATGATGCTGCTACCCATATTATGCACCACCTAACATTGCTATCCATATTATGCGCGCATGCTTCCCTCCACCCATGCCATCATACATAACTGCCAACCGCCTAGGATCACCTGACACTTGAATCATCGCCATCACATCCGACTGCATCACCCTGGCCATGAACTACGGTGACAAAAATGTGAATAAAACCTATTTATTTTATCCAAACTTTTCAAACAAACTGCCACCACCCCCGATCTCCTACGACTCAAGCGATCTACATATTCGAACTTTCCTCGGCAAGATGAATAAGCCCATATCATCAAAACCCATTTTATTTCTCCTCCAAAAACAATTCATTCGCCGGATTCACTATTTTCGATCACCATGGTCAGAGTCGGGTCGATCCGAGGTCATGGTTGCGTAACCCTCAGAAAAATAGAGGAACTCGGTTTTTATTTTGCTTGAAACGATAAAGGTTTGATAGAGAAAGAGGTGTAAGAAGATAGGTGGGTTTGGGTTGCCACTCAAATGATGAAGCAACATGAGGGAAAAAGAAAATATGTGGCCTAAGAATGAGGGAGTCATTTATAGGGTAGTGGGTAGGGTTAGGGTTAGGATTTGTGTGTACCCGTTTTCTTTAATTTTCAAAATTTCAACATGTGTTTCGTATCCGTACGGCTCCTAGGAATGTCCGGTTGCGATGATTCTTTGACCACGTGAATCATTTCATTTTTCTCGTTCCAACGGCACAGGTTTCATTAAAATTTGAGACTATGCACCAAGATGCTATTTTTGGACTTTTTAAGTCGTACGGGCTGTCGAAATGTCTGATCTCGAAAATTTTCGTCTGCGCATCTCAGAGACTTTCTCTTTGATCTCAGGACACTTTCCATTCGTACAAATTCTCCAGTGCATCGGTGCGCCTGTATCGGCATAATACATGTAACTACCGAAAATGTCGGAAATATATCAAGGTCAAAATCGTCTGATAAAATTATTATGCGTCAATTGTGTCAATACTCGACAACATCCAAAGTTATTGAGTCATACAACCCAATATGAATTTAAAAATAATATTTTACGATCCCCCGAAATGTAAAATACGGGTCGTTACACTCTTCCCTACTTTAGGAATTTCGCTCCTAAAATCTAACAAGTATAAATCAACTATAACTATCCCACATGCCTAACAGCCATATAAGCATAAGTAATCATATCAAAGACCAAAAATCGAACATCAAATAGGCATATATAAATTCAAACATCAAGAAGTAACATTCATGCATATCCTAACATGTAGGAGACTAAACTACACCATATGATACCGAAAGTGAAAATAAATGCGATAAACAGAAGTCTCACTTCACCCTTACCCTCACTAACGTATCACATTATCACCAAATGCTTCTTATCCCAACCACCACCAAGGCCTCTTTCCACCTGATTATCCTCGAAGCCTTGCTCCACTATGACCTTCTCCAAGTCTCTCTTCATGTTAGCCTTCTCAAGGCACCCCCGAAGTCCTACTTCGATATGACCATTTTCGGAGTCTCACCCTATCATGATCATTCCTACAATCTCACCCTGTTATGACCGTCTCAAAGTCCCTCTTCATCTTAGCCTTCTCAAGGCACCTCCGAAGTCTCACTTTGGTATGACCATTTCTGGAGTCTCACCCTATCATGATCACTCCCGTAGTCTCACCCTGCTATGACTTTCTCAAAGTCTCTCTTGGATACATGATAACTCACTCAACAACCTCTTAAGTTAGCGGCAACTCATGCCATAATTAGATCCAGTGTTCTTTTGGATACATATCTCATAGGTATTGTCCTCTCAGGACAAGCCAAACCGTCTCACGGTCCAAAGTACACAGCGAGTGTCCTCACTTACCCTTGCCTCTAGGAATAACCATCATATCCAGAGTTATCACTAATCCCTTCAGCATCTGACTAGATCTAAAGCATCTCATGCTCCCTGGCATTGCTTCACCTTGTCAAACATGCTTCCTCAGACTACTTTAGTCTCATCCCATGCTTCCTCCTTGAAGTACTTGATCAAACACCTCGCGTTGTCGAACAAGGCTCTGAAGTCATCTCAAAGAATCGTTCGACCACTATTTCGTACCTCTTTAGCCAGTTGTAACACCCCATATTTTAGTGACACTATTTAGAATATTTAATTAGTTAAATAAAATAAAATAATATGAAGATTAATAGGTTGAGATTTGATTTAACAAAGGGTAGCCGTGCCATGTTAAATGAAAATCAAATGAAACAACATGAACTAATGTGTTAGGAATAAAGAAGGGAAAATTGGGAAATAAGAGAGACTTCTACCCTAAACCCTTAGGAAATGAAACTCGCGTTCATTTCATTTTTATCAAACAAAAACATATCAAGGCAGACCACTATTATTGATCTCAAGAAGAAGATAAAGCTAGGATTTAAAGGAAAGAAGCTAATCAACTTATTCAACATCAAATCTCACATCTTTTAATCTCAAAGCTAAGGTGAATGATTACTACATCCCATTTTCTTTTGGTTTTAAATTTTAAGAATAGACCCGAAATGATTTGAAAGTTTATGCCATGTTTTGGATAGGATGAATAAATTTATATATGTATGCTTGTTGATGAATTATACATGTTCATATTAGCTTTTGAGATATGTTTGATATGAAAACCCTATTGTATGACATCCCAATGCCTTGAAAATTTAAGTGTAGATTAGAAATGATAATTTAGAGATGGGTTTTAATTTTCATAATTTTCTGAATTAATGTGGATTTTATATTAATTTTGTAGTGAAGTAAATGGTTTACTGGGTTATAAATTATTTACGGATAAAATAATAAATATTTGGGGTTGAAATTTTTATATATTGGAAAACATATTAAAATATATTTTTTGGAATTTTTCCAGATGTTTCCTAAGTGTTTTGATGAATATATAAAATTATTTAAGGTATGGGACTTAAATGTTTTATATTTTTAATTAAGGAGAAGGCGCATTTTATAAAATAAAATCATTGTTTATTCTGAAATTATTGGCAGCACTTTCTAAAAATATTTGTTAACCAATAAGAATTTGACAAACAGAGGCAGGTTAGTTGAAAAGTTGTCTCTTTTTAGTTAAAAACCAGAAAATCACACTTTTAGCATGTTTCAGCCATTTAAGGCATCAAACCTTTCGCCCCAGACCTTTGAACATCAAACCTTTTGAAGTCAATACATATGGTATCAAGTCACTTAGTACGTAATGAATTAGACAAGGTCGAAGGGTACATGGTCGAAAGGTTAGTTGCCAAAGAAGGTTGGAGTGTGTTTGTTTTATAAGCCAAAGTAATACCTGCTTTGTTTTCGAAAAGAAGCTTTTGACTTGGTTGCTTCCAACCAGGTCAATTATCCAAAACCAAGCTTTAAATCGATCAACAAAGTCCAAGGGTAAGCTTGCCGCCTTTCAACCATTCGACAAGGTCGAGGGGTAAGTTTGCGATCGATGGGGATCAAATTCCCTTAGCTGCCGCCTTTCAACCTTTTGAAGCTCTTTCGACAAGGTCGAACAGTTTACTTATCTTTTAAAAAACCAGCTGCTTCTCCCAATACTTTTGAAGGGTTTGAGTAAAATGGTTTTAAGAGGGTAGTTCCCTTAACCTTTTGACGAAGTCAAAGGGTATTGTTTTCTTAATTCTTTCGAAAGGAAGCTCTTGACTAAATGATTTACCCTGTTCATTCTAATTAAAGTATAGCCCAAGATTTCAAAGAGATGAAGGTTTTCTACATGTTTTAAATTGATCCCAGAGAGTTTTCAAAAGGTTTGAATTTAAAATGGTTTTAAAGAGGGTAGTTTCCTCAACCGTTCGACGAAGTCGAACGGTAGGTTTTCTGAATGCTTTCGAAAGGTTTGTATTAAGATGAATTTAAAGAGGGTAATTCCCTCAACCTTTCGACTAAGTCAAAAGGTATGTTTTCTTGATGCTTTCAAAAGGGTTGAGATAAAATGACTTTAAAGGGGTAGTCCCCCAACCTTTCGACAAAGTCGAAAGGTTTGTTTTCTGATGTTTTCGAAAGGATTATAGTTGAAGGTTTTCCAAGGCAAAGTTTTAAAGAGTTTTAAGATAAGATGTCTAAGGTTTTAATGCTTTCGAAAGGAAGATTTTAATGATTTCGAAAGGTTTGAAGTATGGGTTCAAAAGAAAAGGTTTTGGCCTTTTGGCTTAAATAAGTAAAGGGTTTTGCTTAGGTTCAAAGGAGATGCTTTCAAAGGATTTAGAAGGGGGAACCTTCAATAGAATTGAAAGGGGTACTTTCAAATGCTTAAATGTTTTCATCAACAAAAGCTTGAGTAATATATATATATATATATATATATATATATATATTTAATATGGCAATGTGATTTTGAGTAAAGCATATGAATTATATATTTTCCTTAAGTGAGTTTATTTAAAGGTTTTAAATCATTTTGAAAAGGTTTTCAAGGAAAATTTTGGGAAGATATCCCTAAGTAAGAATGACACAGATATTAGAATACTAGATGGGATTGGTATAGGGTCGCATCCTATACATTAGCTATTGGCCCCAGCTAATTTAGTCCAAAATTCCAGTGTGTAGGGCTTTGTCACAGGTGAGACTAAAATTATGATTACACACATCAAGGATATAATTGTATGCAAATATGTTATTGGTAAGCCCATAAAACCATTAGGATCAGGTGACCCTTGGAGAGGTTAAGTTAAGGACAGATTGTCCAGAAGAGAAGGATTTATAAGATAGTTAAGGGCAGTTAGTCCAGAAATGTGTCTACCAGATGTTAGATAATTGATTGTGTCTGGTAGGCCTGAGTCAGCCAAACAGTTTGAGGACAGTTAGTCCATTTTGAGGGTAGTCACCTAGTTAGTCCATTTTGAGGGTAGTCAGCCCAGTTTCCGGACAGATAGTCCATTTATTACCTGAAGTTTATGTACGTTTACATAATAATGATTTACAGATATTTTAACCAGTTGTGGTTGCAGGAAAAGGTTTTGCAAAGATAAATTTTAAAAGGATGTTAGTGAGAGGAAACCCGTTCCGCTAAGCGGCGTGGTCTCACTTAACATATTTAACCTGGATGTATAGTATTATTCACACCAGGCTTTATGTTTGACTCGAATTTTATATTTTTCCTTATACTCTCGAGTGCTCAAAATTTGATTTGAGTAGGCTGAGGGGTTAAGGTCTTTTCAGGTTTTAGTAGGATGATGAATAAGGCTACCATAGACATACAGGAGGCAAACAAATAGCTATTTAGGAGTTGCAGTTTATGTTTTGTTTATTTCCGCTGTGTTTGTAATAAGTCTATTATGACTATATGACTTTGATCATCAACGGGAGTATCTTCATATATCGCTCTTGGCATATTTTGTAACAAGTATATTTTATCTGTGCCTAGGAACGTATTGGGAGCATGAATTAAGTATATGGAACATCTGTTTTGAAATTTAATGAAGCAAAGTTGTTTTGAAATCTGTGTTTGTTTCATATTCGAGTGCTTCTAATATTATAGATATCATTAACATAGCCGTATTTATTCGTCGGAAGCTAATACTATAGATGACTACAGCATCTGTAGCGCTTAGTTTTGGGTCTTTAGATAAGGGATGTTACAGCTTGGTATCAGAGCATGGTTTATGAAATACTTTAACTAAAAATGGTTATGAAAACATAATCCATTGTGATTACAGTTAAGATCGGTGTATGGGATAAAGCTATAGTAATATACTTGTATATGTCATATATAAGTATATGCTATATATCTAGACTCCTATCTTAATTAGGCTGTTTTTCTGTATCTCACTAGGTTTGAATACAGACATGGAAGGAAGAAGAGGTAGAGTTAATCTTGGAGGAGAGAGCACCACTACTAATGAAAATGCCCAAACAAATGCTAGAAGAGGTCAAGGTAAGGCTCAAGCTGAAAATGTTGGTGCCGGGTTGCCTAAGTGGACATGGGTGTTATGTATCAGTTTTTCCTAAACATGATGCAAGCTGGAGTCGCAACTAGTGTTGTTGGAGGTAATGCTGCTGGAGAAGGAGTTTCGAAAGCTCCGGTGGTCCATAATTATGCTAAGGTTAGAGGAGATTATATCAAGCTTGGAGGAAGCCGTTCATTGACACGGGGGATGCTATTGAAGTAAAAAACTGGCTGTTGCATTGCGAGAGGATTTTTGTTGACTTAGGGTTGACTGACTAGCAAAAAAGGAGACTAGCTTCAAGACAGCTTCAGGGAGCTGCAATATTTTTTTGGAACACAGTTGTAGCTGGTGTTGATAAAGAAACCATGACTTGGGTGGAGTTTAAGAGAAGGTTTCAAGAAAGGTTTATGTCAGTGATAGCGTAGTCGGTATTGGTTAGGAAGTTTGTTGAACTGGAACAAGGAGAGATGTCAGTTCTAGAGTAAGCAAGAAGATTCGAGGAGTTAGCCCGGTATGGTTATGCCATGGTTGATACAGAGATAAAGAGGAATGAGAAGTTTATAAGAGGTTTGAAGCCGGAGTTGGTAAGAGCTACCTTGTCGCACTTAAGAGATCCATGTGATGTAGTGGTAGAAATGGCGCTAAGGCAGGAAGAGGCATTAGCTTGTCTGGAGAAGAAGAAGGAAAAGGAGGTCCAGGGTGGACAAGGCCAGAAAAGAAAGTTTTTCCATAAGAAGAATGCTCAGAAGGGAGGAGTACAAAAGAAAGGGAAATCTGAGGTGATTTATTATAAATGTGATAAGAAAGGACACTATGCTAATGGGTGTCGGACTGGAAAAGGAAAAGGAAAGAAGCAGTTGGAAAGTAGAATGTTAAGTGCTTCAACAGTGATCAGATAGGCCATTACAAGAATCAGTACAAAGAGCCCGTGAGAGAAGGAATAAGCCAAGTGTATGCTGTGCAACTAATTGCTTCAAGGCCAGAAGCACGGGAAAAAGGGAAGTCTATTCTGGGAGGCTCGCTACAGATTCACGGTATGTCTGTTAGCGTTCTATTTGATACTGGTGCATCACAATCTTTTATCCCTCGATGTTTGGTAGATAAGCTTAACCTAGAGCCCACATATTTAGTTACTTCCTTAAAGGTTGTAAATCCGATAGGAGGATATGCGACACTTGGGATGAGGTGTGACCATTTAGAATTTGACTTGCTTGGTCATACTTTTGATTGCTGTTTGCATGTATTTGACTTTGTGGAGTTTGGAATTATCCTTGGGATGGATTGGTTGAGTAAATATGATGCTATGATATTTTGCTATGATAGGAAGATGTCACTTAGACACCTGAATTGTAGGAATCAGATAGTTTATACCATAGAAAGCCCTAGTTGTGAGGTGAATGCTTTATTGGGTATCGTGGAGATGGACGATGAGTTGCATCGAGTCTTTGTGGTTAAAGAATTTGCTGATGTGTTTGAGCTGGTAGTTGGGTTTCCACCGAAATGAGCTATTGAGTTTCGGATTGATTTAGTGCCTGGAGCAGAACCAGTGAGTCGGCCGCCAAGTAGGATGACTCCTACCGAGATGAAAGAATTGAAGGTTCAATTGGTAGATCTAGAGGGGAAGAACCTGATCAAACCAAGCAGTTCGCCTTGGGGGGCTGCCGCAGTATTTGTTAAGAAGATGGGTGGATCGTTGAGGCTATGTATCAATTAGCGTAAGTTGAATGAGAAGACGATAAAGAACCGATATCCATTACCGAGAATTGACGATTTGTTCGATCAATTAAGTGGAGCCAAGGTATTTTCTCAACTGGATTTAGCAACGGGATTTCATCGGCTAAGAGTGGAAGAGGATAGTATTCCTTTGACGACGTCTAGGACGAGGTATGGAATGTACGAATGGTTAGTTATGTCGTTCGAACTAACCAATGCACCAGCATTATTTGTGGATTTGATGAACCGAATCCTCCGGTAGCACTTGGATAGATTTGTATTAGTCTTCATAGATGATATTTTGATATACTCTAAGGATGAGAAGGAGCATGAAGTTCATCTTAGGGTTGCGCTTAAGATATTGCGGGAGCATCAATTAAAAGCTAAGTTTTCGAAGTGCCACTTTTGGAAGAAGGAAGTTGAGTTTCTTGGTCATGTAGTCTTAGAGAGAGGATTGGCAGTGGATTCGACTAAGATCGAGGTCGTGAATAGTTGTAAGAGGCCAGGAACTGTGATTGAGATAAGGAGCTTTCTTGGATTAACCAGATTCTATAGAAGATTCATAAAGGATTTTTTGCGAATATCTGCACCGATGACTATGCTTATGTGAAAAGATAAGAAGTTCGTATGGACTAATAAGCGTGAGGAAGCATTCCATAGCTTGAAACACTTATTGACCCATGCACCGGTGATTGTGGTTCCTGAGGGGAATCGGGATTTAGTTGTTTATACAGATGCATGTGGAACTGGATTGGGAGGTGTGTTGATGCAAAGAGTTAAAGTGATTGCTTATGGTTCTAAACAGCTCAGACCGCATGAAGTTAGGTATCCAATGCATGATTATGAGTTAGCTGCCATTATATTTGCTTTGAAGGTGTGGAGACATTATCTTTTAGGAGAGCGATTTGAACTTTATACGGTTCATAAATTGCTGAAGTATTTTAGAAGGAACTGAACATTGGACAACATAGATGGTTGGAGTTTATTGCTGCTTATGATTTTGGAATTGAGTACACACCAGAAAAAGGAAACAAGGTACCAGATGCACTTACCAGGAAGCATCAAAATGCAGTATTGGCTATGATTGTTGAGTGGGAAGATCTGGAAGCATTATCTGATTGCAGTGTGTAGTGGAGATCAGAAGCAGGATCGAGTGCAGATGATATTGTGTTAGCTTGTTTAGAAGTCCATCCAGTTTTGATAGAGAAGGTTGCTTCTAAACAGGAAGAGGATCCAGTGTTGGCTGATAGGATCAAAAGGATAAGAGAAGGAACCGAGAGCTATAACTTGAAAGATTTTATTCTTGACCAGAATGGGTGGTTGAGAAAGAAGGGTGGATTATGTGTCCGAAGAGTGGGAGACATGAGGAAGGAAGTTTTGGATGAATGCCATTGTTCGAAGTTCACTGTTCATCCAGGAGGAACGAAGATGTATCAGGATATGAAGAGAAGTTTCTTCTGGGAAGGAATGTAGCGAGATGTAGGCTTATGGGTGAAACAGTGTATGAACCATCAACAGGTGAAAGCCGAGCATCAAAAGCCGAGTGGATTGCTTCAGCCTTTGGACATTCCGGTTTGGAAATGGGATTCTATTTCCATGGACTTCATAGATGGGTTGCCGAGATCGAGCAGAGGAAATGAAAGTATATGGGCCATTGTGGATAGATCGACCAAGAGTGCCCATTTCATTCCAGTAAATTCAACTAGAACGACACCTATTTTAGCGAAGTTATTCCTGAAGAATGTAGTTAGTCTGCACGGGATTCCTAGTTGTATTGTTAGCAATAGAGATTCATTGTTCACTAGTGAATTCTGGAAGAGTCTACAGGAAAGTTTGGACACCAAGCTCAAGATGAGTACCGCTTATCATCCGATAACAGATGGTCAAACAGAAAGGGTTAACAAAGTCTTGGAGGACTTGTTAAGAGCTTGTGTATTAGATTTCAGAGGATCATGGGAAGACTATCTTCATCTAGTCGAGTTTGTGTATAACAACAGTTATCAGACTAGTATTGGGATGGCACCGTTTGAGGCTTTATATGGAAGACCGTGTAAATCCCCGGTTTGCTGGTTAGAGACCAGAGATAGGTTAGTACTTGGTCCAGATTTGGTTAGGGAAGCCGTGGAGAAAGTTGAATTGATAAGGGTGAGAATGAAAGAAGCTCGGTCAAGGCAGAAGAGCTATGCTAATAGAAGATGAAAATTTTTAGAGTTCTCTGTTGGAGACCAAGTTTTCATCAATGTATCGCCGATGAAAGGTGTTATCAGCTCCGGGAAGACCGGAAAGTTAGTACCTAGGTTCGTTGGACCATTTCCTATTTTGGAGAGGATTGGAAAACTCGCGTACAGAGTTGAGTTACCGAGTAGCTTGGCAGGTGTCCACAATGTGTTTCATGTGTCTCAATTGAGAAAGTGCATAAGGGATCCAGACACTACTATAGAGCCTACAAAGTTACAAGATTTAGTA
The DNA here is from genome assembly GCA_030737815.1 of Allium fistulosum. NCBI lineage: Eukaryota > Viridiplantae > Streptophyta > Magnoliopsida > Asparagales > Amaryllidaceae > Allium > Allium fistulosum. Next base: position 170,863,572 of record CM060904.1, read on the forward strand.
GTGGAACCCGACTTAACTATAGTTAGGAAGCCTGTCCGGATAGTCGAGAGAGATGAGAAGCAGTTGAGGAACAAGACAGTCAAATTAGTTGAAGTCCAGTGGAGTGATGATGACAGAGACTGTACTTGGGAGACTGAGAGCAAGATTAGAGACACTTATCCTGACTTATTTGATGGTATGTTTTACCTTTGATTGTTTGATGTGTACCTTATCGTAATTTCGAGGACGAAAATCTTTAAGGTGGGGAGTCTGTAACACCCCATATTTTAGTGACATTATTTGGAATATTCAATTAGTTAAATTAAATAAAATAATGTGAAGATTAATAGGTTGAGATTTGATTTAACTAAGTGTAGCCGTGCCATGTTAAATGAAAATCAAATGAAACAACATGAACTAATGTGTTAGGAATAAAGAAGAGCAAATCGGGAAATAGGAGAGACTTATACCCTAAACCCTTAGGAAATGAAACTCGCGTTCAGTTCATTTTTATCAAACAAAAACACATCAAGGCCCACCATTATTGATCCCAAGAAGAAGATAAAGCTAGGATTTAAAGGAAAGAAGCTAATCAACTTATTCAACATCAAATCTCACATCTTTTAATCTCAAAGCTAAGGTGAATGATTACTACATTCCATTTTCTTGTGGTTTTCGGTTTTAAGAATAGACCCGAAATGATTTGAAAGTTTATTCCATGTTTTGGATCAGATGATTAAATTTATATATGTATGCTTGTTGATGAATTATAGGTGTTCATATTAGCTTTTGAGATATGTTTGATATGAAAATCCTATTATATGACATCCAAATGCCTTGAAAATTTAAACGTAGATCAGAAATGATAATTTAGAGATGGGTTTTAATTTTCATAATTTTCTGAATTAATGTGGATTTTATATTAAATTTCTAGTGAAGAAAATGGTTTATTGGGTTATAAATTATTTAAAGATAAAATAATAAATATTAGGGGGAAAATTTTATATGTTGGAAAACATATTAAAATAGATTTTCTGGAATTTTTCCAGATTTTTCCTAAGTGTTTTGATGAATATATAAAATTATTTAAGGTATGGGACTTAAATGTTTTATATATTTAATTAAGGAGAAGGGGCATTTTATAGAATAAAATCATTGTTTATTCTAAAATTATTTCTTTTAAGTTAAAAACCAAAAAATTGCACTTTTAGTGTGTTTCAGCCATTAAAGGTATCAAACCTTTCGCCCCAGACCTTTCGACATCAAACCTTTCGAAGTCAATACACATGGTATCAAGTCACTTAGTACGTAATGAATTGGCCAAGGTCGAAGGGTACGTGATCAAAAGTTTAGTTGCGAAAGAAGGTTGGAGTGTGTTTGTTTTATAAGCCAAAGTAATACCTGCTTTGTTTTCGAAAAGAAGCTTTCGACTTGGTTGCTTCCAACAAGGTTAATTATCCAAAACCAAGATTTAAACCGATCGACAAAGTCCAAGGGTAAGCTTGCCGCCTTTAAACCGTTCGACAAGGTCGAGGGGTAAGTTTGCGATCGAAGGGGATCAAATTCCCTTAGATGCCGCCTTTCAACCTTTCGAAGCTCTTTCGACAAGGTCGAAGGGTTTACTTATCTTTTAAAAACCTAGCGCTTCTCCCAATACTTTCAAAGGGTTTGAGTAAAATGGTTTTAAGAGGGTAGTTCCCACAATCTTTCGAGGAAGTCGAAGGGTACTATTTTCTTAATGATTTCGAAAGGAAGCTCTTGACTTAGATGAATTACCCTGTTCATTATAATTGAAGTATAACCCAAGATTTCAAAGAGATGAAGGTTTTACACATGTTTTAAATTGAGCCCAGAGAGTTTTCGAAAGGTTTGGGTTTAAAATGGTTTTAAAGAGGGTAGTTCCCTCAACCGTTTGACGAAGTCGAACGGTAGGTTTCTGAATGCTTTCGAAAGGTTTGTATTAAGATGACTTTAAAGAGGGTATTCCCTCAACCTTTCGACTAAGTCAAAAGGTATGTTTTCTTGATGCTTTCAAAAGGGTTGAGATAAAATGACTTTAAAGTGGTAGTCCCCCAACCTTTCGACAAAGTCGAAAGGTTTGTTTTCTGATGTTTTCGAAAGGATTATAGTGGAAGGTTTTCCAAGGCAAAGTTTTAAAGAGTTTTAAGATAAGATGTCTAAGGTTTTAATGCTTTCGAAAGGAAGATTTTCAATGATTTTGAAAGGTTTGAAGTATGGGTTCAAAAGAATAGGTTTTGGCCTTTTGGCCTAAAAAAGTAAAGGGTTTTGCTTAGGTTCGAAGGAGATGCTTTCAAAGGATTTAGAAGGGGGAACCTTCAATATAATTGAAAGGGGTACTTTCAAATGCTTAAATGTTTTCATCAACAAAAGTTTGAGTAATATATATATATATATTTAACATGGCAATGTGATTTTGAGTAAAGCATATGAATTATATATTTTCCTTGAGTGAGTCGATTTAAAAGTTTTAAATCATTTTGAAAAGGTTTTCACGGAAAGTTTTGGGAAGATACCCCTAAGTAAGAACGACTCAGATATTAGAATACCAGATAGGATTGGTATAGGGTCGCGCCCTATACATTAGCTATTGGCCCCAGCTAATTTAGTCCAAAATTCCAGTGTGTGGGGCTTTGTCACAGGTGAGACTAAAATTATGAATACACATAGCTATTTAGGAGTTGTAGTTTTATGTTTTGTGTATTTCCACTGTGTTTTTAATAAGTCTATTATGACTATACGACTCTGATCATCCAAGAGGGTATCTTCATATACCGCTCTTGGCGTATTTTGTAACAAGTATATTTTATCTGTGCCTGGGAACGTATTAGGAGTATGTATTAAGAATATGGAACACCTGTTTTGAAATTTAATGAAGCAAAGTTGTTTTGAAATCTGTGTTTGTTTCATATTCGAGTGCTTCTGATATTATAGATACCATTAACATAGCCGTAATTAGTCGCCGAAAGCTAATACTATAGATGACAATAGCATCTGTAGCGCTTAGTTTTGAACCTCTAGATGGGGGATGTTACACCAGTCCATTCCCAGACTACAATACCGAACCCATAACAAATCAATAACAAATAGATAAACATCCATGACTCGATAAGGCAAAGTCTTGACAAACCATGTATAGGCTAGTTGAGCCCCCAACAAGGTTCGTCGTAATTTAAAGGCCAGTTAATAATTTCAGATCTCAATCCCAATCTATCTACCAAATCACTAGATATGTAGAAACATGAAACCTCGACGTCGGATAAAACACATATGGAAACGCCATAAGTGGAAAGCATACCTCAAATGGTGATGCCATTTCCCTTATCTTTCATCTATGGAGCACTCGATAAAATCGGAACGACATTCAATGCATATGCTTCCATGGTTTGTCCCTACTTAGTTAGTTTGGGACAATCTTTCTACATTGGGTACATGCTCTTACATCGTAAAGCCTTCTCGAAGCTCTCGTTAATATGACTAATCAATCGCTTCCCAAGATGATTGCTCAACCCAATGATAAACTTTTCATTCTCTTTGAGCGGAGTATCAATAAAATGTAGATCATACTTCAACAACATATTGAATTTGACCATATAATCCAACAGAGACAGATCGCCTTACTTCAAGTCGGCAAACTTCCTGAACAACATCGACTTTTGAAGAGTTGAGAAAAATTTCTCTCCGAGCGAACTATGAACTGATCCTAAGTAAAGTGATCCTCGGGAATCGAAGCTATAAGGGTACTGCTCCATTTCATTATTCGTCTCTAGAGTCATCTAGCGGTCAACTTCTACCTCATTACATCATCTAATTCCAAGTCATTGAAGATCCTTTTGCAAATACCTATCTCGTCTTGCTCCTCAATAATCGACTCCCTTTCAAGGAATGGTCTGCCTCCTTGACTCGCATAGTCTTTATATAGCTTGGCAAAGTTAACTCTAGGCATTTGCACTTGAGCACCACAATCATTTAGAGCAACTTGGGCATTCCAGAATAATATTTCGCACCATCTCGATAAACATATCTTGTAAATCACGGCTTGTGGTCCCCGATCCTTCCCACTCCTCTACCCAGAGATGGAGTCAATAGCTGCATTTTATGTATGCCAGAGTACTCTTAATACATTATAAGAATGATCAGTCTTACATAAAGAAAACTGCATCAATAGTGTTTGTGTGTGCAATACAACTTATGTAACGACCCAGAATTTTGGACCATTCAAATCGACAATAGATCTTGATCAATCAAGAGAGAAGTTCAAAATTTTAGAGGATCCTAATCAAAGAAATTTCTAACAAGGTGGATACGAAAAGAATGACGTTTAAGAAAAATTTTACTTTCAAAACAAGGAAATTTATATTAAAATAATCTTTGAAAATTCTTTAAAAATCATTTAGAAATCATTTTATACTTCGAAAATACGTTCTCTCACAAAGAAATGATTCTGAGTTTGATTTCACTCATTCTAGGGTATTTCTACCCTATCTCTAATGAGTTTTTGCTCCATAGGCTAAGGTTTGCCTAAAACCAAAGCTCTGATACCAAATGTAACGACCCGGAATTTTGGACCATTCAAATCGACAATAATCCACACATGTCAGACTTGAATAATGCAAAATAACAGATTGTAATAAAATTTGGAGCAAATAAAATCATTCACAGAATCACAGACACAGAAATATCAGAATAACTCGCAGCGGAATTTAAAAATACCATAGTGGTTCATGAAGCCACTAAATACATAGTCTAAAATCAAATACAAAATACATAGTCTGAAACCCAATACAGTTCTGAAACAAGTACAATAGAAATCCCAAGTACACAAGTCTCTAAAACAAAAGCTGAAATAATACAACTGAAACTGAAATAGGAAGATAACTAGATAAGCAGAATCTCCAGCGATTCCGAGCTCCAGAAAGGTGAATCCAAAGCTGTGAATACTCAGGCTGACCCGAGCGTAAAATAAAACATAACACTCGAGTCAGGATATACATACTTATACAGTGTAAGCCAACTCAAATGAACTGTAGTAAAGGTACAAGTAACTTAGAAGATGCTTGGGACCGCCCATCCTCTAAGGATCCGTTAAACTATCTACTATGTAGTAATATTCGCTATTATAATAGTGTCTAAATAAGTAAAGTATAATCATATCGGAAAATAGCGTTAAGGGGATGGAGAACCTTAACGCGGTCGGATCTTAAAATCATAATCGTAGTAAAGCTCGATATGGTAGGTGACACGGCACAACTAGGCAATGCCAGGGTAGATATACCAATTACGCACATGGACTGATGGATACGCATAGCAGCCACTACCGTTCCACCTCGAACAACATTCCCAAATCGGAGGATGGCCATCTAGTCAAATCACAAATAAGAGTATAATATCGAAGAAATGTGTCCGAGAAGAGGTGCTACCTCACTGGTCCGAGATCGCTCCTGTTTTAGCCACCTTATGCCAACTCACGGGAGTTGGGTCCACGTAACATACCTTAAGAACGTCGCCACCATCCTACTTCATTCTGGAATCTCCACCGCGTACAGTTGCCAAAGTGGTTTTCGGTAAGACAGAGAGTATGTCCATATCCGATCCCGGTCTCTTTAACAACCCAACGTTATTATAACCCGTGGTTATAAGTTTTAAAAACAGTTTATACTTCAAAATAGAATATCATTTCAAATCCAAATCTTTATTTTGAAGTATAAACTGTTTTTAAAACTTATAACCACGGGTTATAATAACGTTGGGTTGTTAAAGAGACCGGGATCGGATATGGACATACTCTCTGTCTTACCGAAAACCACTTTGGCAACTGTACGCGGTGGAGATTCCAGAATGAAGTAGGATGGTGGCGACGTTCTTAAGGTATGTTACGTGGACCCAACTCCCGTGAGTTGGCATAAGGTGGCTAAAACAGGAGCGATCTCGGACCAGTGAGGTAGCACCTCTTCTCGGACACATTTCTTCGATATTATACTCTTATTTGTGATTTGACTAGATGGCCATCCTCCGATTTGGGAATGTTGTTCGAGGTGGAACGGTAGTGGCTGCTATGCGTATCCATCAGTCCGTGTGCGTAATTGGTATATCTACCCTGGCATTGCCTAGTTGTGCCGTGTCACCTACCATATCGAGCTTTACTACGATTATGATTTTAAGATCCGACCGCGTTAAGGTTCTCCATCCCCTTAACGCTATTTTCCGATATAATTATACTTTACTTATTTAGACACTATTATAATAGCGAATATTACTACATAGTAGATAGTTTAACGGATCCTTAGAGGATGGGCGGTCCCAAGCATCTTCTAAGTTACACTTACCTTTACTACAGTTCATTTGAGTTGGCTTACACTGTATAAGTATGTATATCCTGACTCGAGTGTTATGTTTTATTTTACGCTCGGGTCAGCCTGAGTATTCACAGCTTTGGATTCACCTTTCTGGAGCTCGGAATCGCTGGAGATTCTGCTTATCTAGTTATCTTCCTATTTCAGTTTCAGTTGTCTTATTTCAGCTTTTGTTTTAGAGACTTGTGTACTTGGGATTTCTATTGTACTTGTTTCAGAACTGTATTGGGTTTCAGACTATGTATTTTGTATTTGATTTTAGACTATGTATTTAGTGGCTTCATGAACCACTATGGTATTTTTAAATTCCGCTGCGAGTTATTCTGATATTTCTGTGTCTGTGATTCTGTGAATGATTTTATTTGCTCCAAATTTTATTACAATCTATTATTTTGCATTATTCAAGTCTGACATGTGTGGATTATTGTCGATTTGAATGGTCCAAAATTCCGGGTCGTTACAACTTATATACTATATTTATAACTATATAGTTTTGAAAACCAAAATATATAACAAATACACACTCTTTTGTATATAGGTATACGCTTGATCCAGTCTAAGGTGACAACTCCTACCCTATCTCTACTGGATCACAATATCTACTCAGATTAATCATGTAACCTAAGCTCTAATACTAAATGTAATGACTGCCCTACACCATCGATACTCATATAACCGAATAGTGCGCTGCTTGAGCATCCGACCGATGTAGGATGATTGTCAAGGAAAAGAAATAGAAGTAAAGAAGAGAATAGAAGAGAAGAGAAAGAAATAAAAATCACACAATCACATGACCTGTCGTATATCTCACAATGCATCAGATAAAATATAATAGTCATCATAGATATAAAATAGAGGAGACGGTAATAACTACATGAACCACATAATCAGAGTAAATAGGCTCATACAGTTATACAAAACAGTAATAGAGTTTATACAATTGATAAATGAAATCAATTGATAAACTGTCTCTAATAATAGTAAGTCAACACTGTCAAGGCTCCATAGTGTCACACAGTGGAATAAATAATAATAAGTTCAAAATATAAATATGAGAAAGTGTCATCTTCTGCTAGTCCATCTGCACAGCTCCAAGTGTTGTTTACACCAGCTATCTAGTCTACTCATTTAAGAGCACCCGAGATAATAAGAAGCAAAGCATAAAATCTCGAGTTAGACAATAGTCTGGTGTGAGCGATAAATAATCTCAAAACTCTATAAAAGTCAATATAGTATATGGAATAGAGGGTATGAAGAATCATACCTGAACTGTTCCTACATCTAAAGAGTTTGCACATAACATAGGATACATGCTACTCTATATCATAGTCATCATGGGTGTACTATACATCAAATTACTAAGGGTGTCTAGATATCTACATCGTGTGACACCCCTAAGATGATAGACAATCAAGCAAACATAGCATCCATCACCCATCCTCACATTCACTCACTCAGTGCATTGGATATATGATACTCGTATGACCTCGTCGAGGACTACTCAATCTCTTGGTTTCTTAGTACTCGAATTCATGCCACTCAGTGGGCCAGGTTGAAGACCGCATACTCCGTAACAGTCCAGGGTAAATGGATCGAAACATAGTGTGATCCAGGGCATACTCCGTAACCCAATGGATATCATCACATGTACCCTTGCTTCATGATTATACATCGAAACCTACGAATACCAATGATCCCCTTACATACGTTATTCATAGCAGAATTTGTCTTGGAACTGTCCTTACGACTCCCGCCTAAAGTCGTCGCGGTTGGAAACTATTCTAGACAGCCATCATTAGTCATAGAATATCATTGTTCGCCTCGTAGCCTTCCTCCAATAGTTCCTTCACTCCAGCTAATCTGCATTCGAAGTATAGTCATACATCATTGAAGCTGTCACTTCCCATCATGGAATCTTCATCATCGAATCACAAGGTCATTTTGTCGAAGCATGGTCCTCGCTTTAGCGCCAAAACTGCTTGTCGAAGAGCCATAGCATCAAGTCAAATGTCGAACGAATGAACGAACCATCACATTATGATCACATTATATATCACCATGTCAAAAGATACATGATATATAAAATTTCAATTTATATATTAATAAGTTAATTGCGTAACTAATTAATTAACCATATTAATTATAGATTACCTTAATGAATAAATTTCATAATCACTCCCTGACACGTCATCCCACTTACATATTATTTCTCCTTTTCCTGTGCATTTTCTTTCCTCTTCTCATGCTTACTCCTTTACCTTCCACATTGCTATAGCTTCACACAAATTACATTGCAAGCAAAATACGCACCATATCCAGCACACTTTGCCAAGCACCATCGCCAGCTAGCAGCTTCGGTCGTCCCTACTTCCGAACACCGCCTGACCTCGTGCATTCCTTTTTTTCTTTTCTTATGCACCAATATTATACACGCATGAAGCTGTTACCCATATTATGCACCGCCTAACGTTGCTATCCATATTATGCATGCATGCTCCCCTCCACCCATGCCATCACACATAACTGCCAACCGCCTAGGACCACCTGACACTTGAATCGTCGCCATCACATCCGACTGTATCACCTTGGCCACGAATTACGATGACGAAAATGTGAATAAAACCCATTTCTTTTATCCAAACTTTTCAAGAAAACTACCACCACCCCCGATCTCCTACGGCTTAAGCGATCTACATATTCGAACTCTACTCGGCAAAACGAATAAACCCAAATCATCAAAACCCATTTTAGTTCTCCTCCAAAAACCAGTCATTCGTTGGATTCAGTGTTTTCGGTCACCATGGTCAGAGTCGGGTCGATCCGAGGTCATGGTTGCGTAACCTTCAGAAAAATAGAGGAACCCTGTTTTTATTTTGCCTGAAATGGCAATGATTTGATAGAGAAAGAGGTGTAGGAAGATAGGTGGGTTTGTGTTGCCACTCAAATGATAAAGCAACGTGGGGGAAAAAGAAAATATGCGGCCTGAGAATAAAGGAGTCATTTATAGGGTAGGGTTAGGGTTTGGATTTGTGTGTACCCGTTTTCTTAAATTTTCAAAATCCCAACGCATGTTTTGTATCCGTACGGCTCCTAGGAATGTCTGGTTGCAACGATTCTTTGACCACGTGAATCGTTGCATTTTTCTCATTCCAATGGCACAAGTATCGTTAAAATCTGAGATTGTGCACCAAGATGCTATTTTTGGACTTTTTAAGTCGTACGGGTTGTCGTATATTATACATGCATGACGCTGCTACCCATATTATGCACCACCTAACATTGCTATCCATATTATGCACGCATGCTCCCTCCACCCACACCATCACGCATAACTGCCAACCGCCTAGAACCACCTGACACATGAATCGTCGCCATCACATCAGACTGCATCACCCTAGCCACGAACTACGATAATGAAAATGAGAATAACACCCATTCATTTTATCCAAACTTTTCAAGCAAACTACCTCCACCCCCGATATACTACGACTCAAATGATTTACATATTCGAACTCTCCTCGGTAAGACAAATAAATCCATATCATCAAAACCAATTTTAGTTCTCATCCAAAAACCATTCATTTACTAGATTCACTATTTACGGTTACCACGGTCAGAGTTAGGTCGATCCGAGGCTACGGTTGCGTAACCCTCAGAAAAATAGAGGAACTTGGTTTTTATTTTGCTTGAAACAGTAATGACTTGATAGAGAAAGGTGCAGGAATGTCATGACCCGTTTTTCCGTACCCTTTGAATCGACAATAAACCACACATGTCTAACTCAAATTACACGAAAAGACGGAACATGAAGGGTAATAAAGAAAAATAGACAAAACAAAATATCACACGAATTAAATAACATATATTAGTTCAATAATAATCTTTATAGTGGAAAATTTTAAAATACAATATCAGAGTCTAACCTAGATTCAGCCTGGACAGTTATAAACATATGTCCATACAATTGCTGATAAACATCAATGTGACAACCCTGTATTTTGTGATTATTTTTAATTGTATATTTTAATCATTTTAAATTGAATTTCCTGATTTGAAAATTTTATTTTATTTATTAAAATGGATAAATTTTGTTATTTTTAAATATAAATTTTGATTTTGATGTGAATTATAATTTCAAACCTGAATAAATTGAATATTTCCAGAAAAGTGGATTTTGGTCAATTTGGTCAAACTTTGACTTTTAAATTTTAAATTTAAATATTTGAATTCCTGAATTTTATCTTTTATTATGAAAATAGACTTAATATCATGAATACTGCTTTTCGTTTCGTTGAAATTGGATTTAAATTGTTAAAGTTATACTGTTTTCAATATTGTGTGTATATTGAGTTATTTAACAATTTTCTTTATTTTTAATTTATATAAATGACATTTTTATTTGATATATCTTACTTAAACTTGTATATTTAGGTTATAGTATATATGTTTTGACCTTTAAATATTTTTAAAGTGATAATAAGATTTTTCCAAAGTGTATTGAATTTATTTGTAATTTTTAAAGCCTAGTTTGCATTTTTAAGCTATTTTCTTAATTTAAATTCTATTTAATTAAAATTTAATTATGTATTTTATATATTTACTTTCATTTCTGAGTTGTTATCTTTATTTATCAGTTTTTATATGTATTTATAAATTTCAAAATAAATAATGGAAATATGAAGAGTTTAGAACCTTTCACATGCCTTTGACCTTTCACCTTCTTGCCTTTTCATTTTCTAACCACCACTTGCTTTTATTTTTGGCCGACCCTATCCCTATCTTCAGCTGTATCATTTCCATCATTTTTCATGAAAATAAAAGCTTCTCACTCCAAAAATTTCGGCCATTTCCTGAGCAAAATAGTTTGGTAAAGTTCCTCTTCTTTTCTTCTCTTTTTCTTCTTGTTTTTCTTAATTCATTTGCACTTGCCTTCATCTATTTGCTTGGCCATTCCTCCTCCATCACCTTGGACACCTCCACCACCACCACATCTAGTCAACACCCCTCCAGCACCTCTGTCCTATCGGACCATGGCCATCTATGATGAAGATTTCATCAAAAATGAACAAACTCTACCTAATTATGCCTAGGCGAGCACCTTAATGCATCACCACCTCCAAACCACCACCTTGGCCGCCACTTGGACCACCATCTCCAGCCCCTACCTAACCTGACACCTCTGCCACATCACCCTCTGACCCCACCAGGTCTAGCCGTGACCATGCTTGCTTTGGCCATGACTTGTGTTGCATTGAAACTTAGTTTGGTTGCCTTGTCTTGTAATTTTCATGCATCACCATCTTTACACTATTACTTCCAAGCTATGGCCGACCCATATGAGCCCAAGACCAGGTCCAAATTCATACCTTTTCCACGTCTTTTAACATATGGCTGAGCCTAGGGGTGGTTGAAAGCAAGTGCAAGTGATTTGGTGACTTGTTGTGCATGTATCTCTTGAGCTGTTTGATTTTATTTAAGTGTATATTCATGTGTTGTATATTTGTTTTGTTTGAATGTGACAAGGCTATTAGCTTTGGCTCTTCCATACTCAAATTGTATTCATGTTGTCGTGCCTTCGAAGATCTCTATTTTGTGTATTTGGTGGCTATCTCCAGCTTGAAACATGTGAGTAATTCTCATCAGACAATATATACTTATATAACTAGTAAGCTGACACCATTTGAATCTGTAAACTATATCATCATGTTATAACTGCAAATGCTATGATCATATGATGCTCATCCCTGTTTATACACATGTTATATCATCAGTTACTGTTATATGATGCTGTTCTGTTTATTTAAATCAGTTTATCACACTGCAAGTTCCCTGTAGATTAGAATCACTATGGGTTGAAATGATACATACCCGAACGGACTTTAGAATAAGGAAAAATCATTATGGGCTGAAAAGATAGGCCCGAACGATTTTTATTTATTGCATTTAATTTGGGATTGCAGGTTTGAAATGATTAAACCCGGATTTTCCTTTGCAAATTACGGATTGTAATGATATATTATCCGTATCATTTTATTTAGGTTAGGAAATTTTTACAAACTGTGGTTAAAATATTTTTCTAAATTTTAAAATATTTGAAAAAAAATGTAAATATTATGATATTTTGATTTAAATTTAATTAAAAATTATTTTTATAAAAATATTAGTGATTTTCTATAAATTAAATAAGTGAATTAAGTAAATGGTGAAGTGAAATTTGAAATATAAGTTAATTTTGAAATTTATGATTTTTTTATAAATAGAATTTATATAAAGTAAGAAAATATGAAAATTTTGATTTAAAATGAAATTAAATGATTTTTATAAAGTGTTAATGATTTTTGTATAAATAAAATATGAAATAAATGGATATTTAAGTTGAATTTTTGAAATATAACTTAAATTGGAAATTTGTAAAAATGTGAATTTTAATTAAGTAAATAAAATGAAAATAAGTTATATGTTGAAATATAAACTTAAATGTTAAGTTAAAATATATAATTATAAAGAAAAGAAATTAATGCTTGAATTTAATAAGTAAAATTATTATTAAATTTGATTTTGAATGCAAATTTAACTTTATAAAATCATAAATATAACGTCATTTCAATGATTGTTTTAAAGTGTGAAATTATATGATTTTATAAGTTAAAATGATTCAAATTAAAATTTAATTGGTTATTAAATTGTATTTAAATTCTTGAATTTTAATTGGCAGCCCTTTTGAAATGCTATCATTTCTAATATAAAGGATATTACAACATTTTGTAAATGCTGTAATTGATATAAATGAACAAAATGGCTAAAATGAACTAAGGGTTGTTACAACACTTTGTAAGTGCTGTAGTTGCTGAATTTAACTAAAGTTTTATTTGAAATCTAAACCTATTACAGCATTTTAAATGCTGTCTTTTGCAAACTGAATTGTTTTTAAACATAACTTTCCGTAGCATTTTCTAAGTGCTGCGAAAGTTGAAATTTCACTGTTCTAATAAATTTAAGTGAATAAATGAATTGTGAAAAGACTAAAATTTTGAGAATTGAATATTTGAATATTAAATATAATAATTTCATTTTTGAAATGGTTTAATTAGAATATTTTGATTTGAAAATATTTTGATATTTTGAAATGTGATTTGAAATGGTATTTAAGTTAAATAAAAATGAATGTGGTTTTGGAAAAATATGATATTTGGATATTTTGAAGTGGATATGAAATGATATTGAATTTCGAAATGATATTTGATTTATAAGCATCCATTAAGTTATTGTGTGCATTGCTGCTACAGTTCACTTGAGTTGGTTTACATTATATAAGTATATATTGTCCTGACTAGAGTGTTTTGTATTTTTCTATACGCTCGGGTCAGCCTGAGTATTTACAGCTTAGCTTTGGATCACTTTCTGGAGATAAGAATTGCTGGATATTCTGCTTATCTAGTTATCTATCCATTTCAGTTTCAGTTGTTCTATTTCAGCTCTGATATTATAAACTTCTATGTATTTGAGATTTCTATTGTATATGTTTTCCAGACTGATATTATGTATTATGTTTTGAGAGTTTGTTATAGTAGCTTCATGAACTACTATGGTATTTTAATTTCCGCTGCGAGTTATTCTTATATTTCTGTGTCTATGATTCTGTATTTGATTTTATTTGCTCTAAATTTTATTACAATCTATTATTTTGAATTATTCAAGTCAGACATGTGCGGATTATTGTCGATTTGAATGGACCAAAATAGTGGGTCGTTACAATCAAACAAAAACAAAACACAGTGGATAATAGAATATGTCCATATGTAAATGAATATCTCTAGCTCTCCTTTGGAAACTTCAACCGTCTTCGACTAAATCTAAAACTACTCGGATCTGACCCGAGTATTGAAAATACCCGGATCAGGCTTGATAAACAGCGTGAGAAAAACTCAATAATAAATGACAGTGTCATATATCATCCTTTAAAGAAAATCCTTTGAAATAAAGAGTATCTCATAAGACCACGCCTACACATAAACATGGATGGGTTTTTACCTTATGATAACTAAAACACTTTTATATCAAAACATTTGATATTATTTCTAATGACATCTCTTTGAAAACATTTGCAAATAAACTTATTAATCTTATCCAAAATGGTTACCCATGTAGCATTTCGAGGCTATTCATTACGCCAATAAAAACAAAACCACAGGTTCTTATTGGAGAATAGATTTCCATACAAATGACCAGGTGAAGGGACTACCTTCCGATGGGTACACCTCTAGATGGATGTCCCGAGTAACCATCACAAAGCTCCTCTACCAACACAAGACCGGCCTACCTCTATAACAAGGTAGTATCGAATATGTCATCCCCCAGTCGTTACCAACCTTTAACCGAGCGCTCGTTTTCCATGCACCACATTAATTTACATCCCGAACGTCATAGCAGGAAGAAATATATAGAAGGGGATGATCATACTCTAATTGGGAATGACCCACTTAGCCTTGTTGTATTTAACCCTATTTCGGTCATTTCCGGTTGATGAGGCTCGAGGCTACGATTACCTTTTCACACAGCACGTCTTCTTTCACTTTGAATGACACATTGCCATTCCACATTCACATGACTGATTTCTACAAACGTATAACTCCTGAGCTCATACGTCTCAGAAAAGGGTGTTAAGCAAAGAGAAGGCATCTTCTCCGCCACCAAGCAGATATACGTTTATAGAGATCACTCATTGTGATTTAGAATGCAAGGTCAGACACTCATCCATACAAGTTCGTTCTGGGACCGAACGAAACCGAAGGTACATTCCTCGGCCATTACAAGGCGAGAAATCCTTGTGGTTTTGAGGTTTTTCATAACAAAGAGACCACTGCTACAATATAGTGAATCAGGAGTTTATCCCCAATTAATCAACAAGTAGTCCTTCGTTATTATTCGTCTCAATATCTCCATCTTCAAATACCTTCATTCTTCGAACACGTAAACTGGTTTGAAGTGGTTTTCAGATAAGAATCACCCAAATCCGACCCCGGTTCCTTCGAAATCCAATTATCGGTAAAAGTGAATATGAGTATACAGGATTTATTTAAGTCTCTTTTCACTTTAAATTCTTTTCGGATAATTTCAAAATTTCTTTCTTTTGTCTTAGAATAATTCTAAGTAGTTCATTCTTTTGCTTTGGATAATATCTCAAATTTCCCTGACTTAACTCTCGATTCAAATTCCTTAACTTTTAGGTGGGTCAAAAATAATGTTATTTAAGACACCATTTATGATAACCCCTAAATCAATCTTAACAAACATTTTTAAGTAAATAGGATCATAGAAATCATTTATTTTGGAGATTGCTTAAATTTTGTATAATACCAATCTCCATTTATTTTGAAAAAATTAATATAATCTTTTTAGAGCATCAGGGCTTTCCTTTCGATCTGTTCCACCCCTCACCTAAGAAGAGAAAACAGAGGCCGGGTAAGTTCAAGGCATTGGTTGCTCCATCCCTAACCTTAGTTAAACACCTTATTTATCTTTCTAGATCTCACTGGCGGGACAAATGTACTAGTCGTTTCCGCATACTCGGTTATCAACTTTATTTTGGAATTTATTATATAGATTCCAAATTATCTTTTAAACTCTTAATTTTCCTTTTAAAAACATTCATAATTAATTCCAGAAAAAATCGTTACGGTTAACTCATATTCCAAAAAGTTATAGAATTCGCAGCATAAAAGTGCTGTGGAAAGTGCTATATATGCTTATTTGATTTAAACAACTTTTAAACATTTGAAAATTCATATTTTCCAATCCAAATCTCTTCTAAATTATTTAAATGGATTTATCAAATTTATTCCATATTTTTTCATAATAAAACGTTCATTTAAACGGATTTTCCGTTATGGTCACTTAACTACACTAGCGTGATTTTTTCGGAAAATTGATTTGGATATATTTCAAAATATACTTAACGAAAATTTTATTTTCTTTCTTCGTTTAGAAGATATGGATATAATAGTCCGGAATTTTCTTATCTCGAAGAATTCCGAGCTATATTCCACTCTATACACATATTTGAACTTTTCGGCGCAAAATCGCGAACTACCGTTGCGCGACGCCCCTAGTTTTAGCTCATTTTTCAACATTTGAAATAATCTATTCAAGTTGGATTTATTTACTTGCAAAATCATTATAAATCATTTTAAACCAATATTTCCACATTTTAAAGCATTCAAAAGGTATTTTCACTATTTCCATATTATAATATTATTATATTCCTATTATTTTAATATTAAATTTTAAATTCCAATTTCAATTCAATTTCAATTCTAACTTTAAATTAAACTCAATTAAAACTTAGATTTCAAATCTAATTTCAATTTAAATTCAAATTTAACCTTAATCTCAAATTCAATTTTCAAAATCGATTTCAATTTCAATTTTACTATTCATCTAAATTTCAATTTAACTATCCTTTTCAAACCCATTTTACTTTAAATTTCAGATTCTCTTTTATACTTTAATTTCAATTCCAACTGAAAAGAGACTTATTTATCCAAAGTATATCATATCACTAAAATTGGTCTTATTTAACAAAGGGAATACTTAATCAAAATGAGTATAATCGAGTTAACATTTATCACTAACATAATTATGGTCCATACACAAACTAATATGATAAATAATCACAACTATAAACACTTGCAACTATTCCAACATAACACAAATATATCCAAACATCCATAACAACATTTCAAAGGGGTGTATACTTGCATGTAATAAGATGATTATTATAACAAAATCAAAATACAATCTTTTAAAAGTGATGAGAATTTTCTCATTTTCATATCCATGACGTCAAACTTTTTTGTAGGCTAAAGTGCTTCTCGAACTAACGCGCTTTTTTCCAAACGTCTCGAATTTGCCTTTTCCTCTATTTTTCATTTTCTTTTCTTTTCTATTTTTTTATTTTGGTGTGGCCTGTTGGCTTGAATGGAGGGTACGGCCTAGGGTGGAGTGTGTGTGGCTTTGGGTAGGTGGTTAGAAGGGGGTGCATGTGGTATTTAAGGTAGGTAGGTGGGTTTTAGGCTCGGGTTTGGGGAGTATGGGTGCGTGTGTGGTGTGTAGAGGCTTGGATAGGTGGGTTTTAGGCTCGGGTTTGGGGAGTATGGGTGCGTGTGTGGTGTGTAGAGGCTTGGATAGGTGGGTTTTAGGCTCGGGTTTGGGGAGTATGGGTGCGTGAGCTTGTGGAGGTGGATAGGTGGTTTTGGAGGTGTTTGGCCGTGGGTTTAAGGGTGTAGGTGGTGGTGTGGCTTAGTTTTGGTGGTGTGGCTAAGTTTTGGTGATGTGGAGGTGATGGCTTGAGGGTAGAAGGAAGAACGGAGGAAGAGAAGGAGTTTAGGAATCTGTAGAATGAAGTGTAGTGGAAAACGGAAGGGATTTGAGCTTGTATTTATGAGTGGAGAATTTATTGGCAAATGACATTAATACCCTTATTTACTTTTGGACTTGATTAGCCTTTGATTTGAGTTGCATTTAATGTGTGGAATGATGTTTATGAAAGAGTGTGTTAAGAGATAAAGATGTGTCATCTTTTTATGGTTTGTAAATGTTTAAACATATAATTTATCTCCTTTCCTATGCATACACATAACATCTCATTAATGAGACAAGATATAAGTAATGATGTTGTTTAGAAAGATTAAAAATAAAATAAAATTAGACAAATCACACCTTTTTACTTTTTTATATATTTATTCAAACTTTCCTAATATAAACCTTTTGCCTTTTAGTGCTAAATGTAATGTGATTTAATGTTCATAAAGTTGTTATTATATAGGTTATAAAGTGAACACATTTATTCAACGTTGCGACAACTTGTTATGGTTGAAAACGGTGTTTTTGTTGACATATTTTATGGTCAAAATTTGACATTTTTGTTAAGCTATATATTGATATAAACCAAACTTAAAAATGAGATTTTTACTTCTTTTAAATAAATTAAAAAATGTCACTTTATATTTTAAAATCATATTTAAATAATACCAAAATCTCTAATTTTACAGTGTATGTAATACTGACAAAATACGATAAAATTTGGACATTTTTGTAAAATGATTATTAACATACTTTTAAATCTTTTAACATACTTTTATTATCTTTTTTAAGTGTTTTTAATAAGATTTATCTTTTCAAATAAATAATTAAACATATTTATTTAAGCCTTTATTTATTTTTAACAAAACTTAACTTTTGTTGATTTGTGATAAAATCTAAATTTATACTTTTTAATTATTAACTATAAGAATAAATAATTTCTTTGTTATTATTTATTATATATAACTTATTTATTTAAGGTTTAAATTCTTTTAAATTTAAAATAAGCAAAATCTCTCAATTTCGAAGTAGCGAAATTATGGGTCATTACATTCTCCCCTACTTAAAAGCATTTCGTCCTCGAAATGAAAGTTAGGTAAAGAATCTATCTCATACTCGTATCCTCAAACATTTTGACTTATTTATACTGATGATAGAAAAAATGCATATATAAAAAGAAGGTCAATACCATAACAATACCGAAGCAAATGATACCAGTCATACATATAGAGATTCCCCACACTAACCTAAGCACTTATCACGTACTTAGGGTTATATATAACATACATCATGTTAGACTTCTATCCTACCCATCCTAGTGCGTACCACACAGTTAAGATAATATATAAAACAACCAAACAAGACTATACATCCAAAAACAACCAAACAAGATTATAAAAACAACCACATTGATACTATATCAACATAAATGAATACATCCATATAACCCATCCCCTGACCTGAGCATGGTCTATACCTGAGGTCTATATATATACACATATCAAAACATAAGTCTAATCCCTATATCTTAGTGCCTACTATTTAAGATAACTATCCAACTACTATGTAGACAGACTCAAAACATTATACTATATATGATATTTGATTCGATCTATTATTTGAATCCACAACTTTACTTTCAAACTAGTATCGATCCCTCGATTTTCTAGTGCAGACTTTGATCAGACTTCCTGATCACAAACCCTTGCTTTCCTTGCATAGCTCTCAACTATGTTAGAAAACCTGAGTATGTAATCATAAACCCTCATCAATGTTTGCCGTCAAGAGTCGAGTGAGAAATCCTTTCTCGGATTGGTGTAAACACTTCAAAGTTCTGTACTCAAATCTTAGATCAAAATTTTATGTACCGAAATGATCTACGTATAACTTATATATTTATTCACATTCATTTTTACCTAATGTATTTCTTCAAAATTTCTATTAATCCAAGTTTATTTCACCACCATTTACTTTCTTCTAAATCCATTATTACTTAAGCATACAATTATGACTTAAACTTTTATAATGTACCTTTACTTCCTAAGAGTATATACATATCCCCAAACTTCAAACCGTTTTTACTTTAATTTGGGTGTTTAACAAATCTGGAATTCTACTATTATCTCAAATTAATAAGTTATAAAACTTAATCCTTAGTTTTATTTACCCAAGGTTTTAATTTAGCTAATATTATTTGTCTAATCCATATATTAATAAGACAACTTTACTAAGTGTACATCTTTTCTTACTAATTCTATGATTATCTACTTAACTTATTTACCTATCCATTTTCTAAATCAAATTTTGTAACGACCCTAGATTTTAATTTAATTTAAATTGATAATTTGTTGAATTTTTGAATAAAAATTGTAAAATTAATTATCAATGAAAGCGAGTTTCCCCGATTCAAATAGAAAATATATATAAAGTCATATGGATTTGAAAAATTCATATATATGTGAATATATATGTATATACATAAATATGAGTAAATTTGAATTTATTTATATATATATGTATATATTGGATTTAAAATAAATTCTTAAATAAATGATTTTGAAAAAAATAAATAATATATATATACTTTGGACACAAGTATAAAAATAAATAAATTGATTTAAAAATTTAGAATTGATGTCAATTTGAATTTCAAAAATAAAATATTTAGTATTAGAGTTAAATAATAATAGATGTTAAACTGGAAATAAATATATATATAAGATAAAATTGTAAGAATATAAAATAAATACACATAGTTAAAATTTTAACAACAAAATAATTATAGAATATCATTTAAATATGTACAAACAAATAAGGTAAACATATTAACTAAAATCTAACAAAGTAAAATAAATATCTATCGAACATAAACAAAAGTGTGAACAAACAAACAAGAAAAAGAAAACAAAGTATATACAAATAAAAAGTTTACATATAAAATTAAGTACAAAGCATAAAACAAACAAAACAAAAACTTAATATTCATGTGACAAATAAACAAAGTATGTAGATTTATAAAATAGAAAACAAGACAAATATCTTTAGCCATCAACACAAAATATGCAGCCACAAAACAAGAAAAACAAAGGTAAGTATGGCCGAAGTCAACAAGTATGGCATATGAAACATAGAGTACTTAGCAAATTAATGCAAGTATGCTAAAGATCATCTCAGCCGAAATGCAAGGCAAGAAACCAGGTGTTTATGTACAAAATAAAATAAACAAAAGAAAGTAAATCTCAACCACCCTGTACAAAGTTATAACCCATGTACACATCTCCTTCATATCAGCCTTCTCCTCTCATTTTAGTTCGTTCCTCAAACCAAAGCAAACTTGAAGTAATGTTATTTCAAACAAAAAAAAACTGTAATCTGGGAAATCTAAAAGCATGCAATCAAAGCATCAGATTCAAGAGCTAATAGAATAAGCAAGTACAGATCGGTTTTTTTTTCCAAACTCATGTAACAAATCAGAGCAAAAGGAAATTATTTCCAGATCTCTGTTCTTCTTCTCAGACCAGGTGAGTAAACAACTTTAAATTAAACTGAGTATATTTAGTTGTTGTTTGTTAAGTTGAGATCTGGGATTGCTTTGATATGCATAGACATATGTATATCTCCTCTGTGTAAAATTTACTGGAAGTGTGAATGCCTGTTATGTTGAAACCACCTCTGACTTCTTGTTTCAGAGCATTCATCTTGATCAAAACAAAATATCAAATCACTTGATTGTTGTTAGACTTTGTTCTCAACAACGAATGTGTGAGTTTGGGTACAAACTGAATTTTAAAAATAGTTTCAAAGAAGAAAAGAATATGCAGGATAAAATAATAATAATAATAACAGTAGAGATACTAAAACATGAAAAATCAAATCATCTTAATTTATTGTTTGATACCATAACCTGAATGCATTTTAAAAGAGTTGATTTTTAAGATAAATATTAGAATTTTTAATATTGAATTCAATGTGTATTTGGGAAATGACTGGGAATTGAGTTTTGGTCGGAATCTGGTGGTCGAAGCAACTGGAGGAGCCGAGGTTGCTGATGGGGATAGAGGAGCCTATGGTGTTGATGAAAAAAATAGGTAGAGGTACCATCGGTGACGGTGGTGAAGGCGGCAAGCATCTGAAGTACAGAACCCTAGTTTCAACTAGGTTTAAAAATTCGATCGCCACGACCCCTATAGTTGATCGAGTTCATCGCGATTCTAGGTGAAGGTAGAGGAGGGCATGGTCGAGGTCTGGCCGAAGTTTCATGGCGTCAGGTGGTCGTTGTTGGGGGGGCCGAGGTGATTTTTGTTCGATACGTTTGTGTTGTTGGCTCATGCTTCAGGCGAGATTTTGATTTCGATAAATTCGCGATGAAGTGGGTTTCGATCTCGTATGAGGGGTTGAATCGGGGTTTGCTGGAGGTTGCGATGGCCACCAGAACGACGGCGAGGTAGCGTGCATGTACACGTGCATGCTTTGATGTTTGCTACGTGACGATGATTTGGGGAAGACGAGCTTCTCGTGTGTTGCTCGAGGATCTGGCGTGGTTAACTCGAAGTGAAGGTTGGGTTTTTGAGTGTTTAACTCGAGTTCGTACTCGAGTGATTGGTAGGTGATAAGCCTGCAGTTTTAAAACATTTAAAAAAATTAATCTAAGTTTTGTAAAAAGGGCGAAGTAGGGAAACTCGGGTTTAAACCCGAGTAACATTCGGGTATGACCCGAAGTAGATTTAAATTTAGTTTTATAAAAGTTTTTAAAAATAAGATTTTGAAATTTAAAAACATATTGGTTTAAACTTTCTTTATACCATTACTTTTTAAATGTTAAGTAAATTTAAATTTTAAAGATAAAGGGTAATTAATTATTTATAAGATAATGTTATCTTAAGTTAAAGAAGCTTTATTGTCTTGGAATTAATTAATTTAATTAGGAAATTAAGTATAATTAATTAATTTAATTAATTAAGGATAAAGGCTAATTAAGTGATTAATTTAAGAATAATTAATTAATTTAATTAATTAATGATTGATTATCTAATAATTAGATATTAATGAATTGGGAATTTATTAATTAAGAAATTAAAGGTTGATTTATTGGTAATTAAGAAGTACTTAGTTGGTAATTGAGTTTTATTGATTAATAATTTGGTTTTATTAATTAATTAACAAGAGATAATTAATCTATAGAGATTAATTAAGGATTAATTAATTTGTTATAAGTTAAATAATTAGGAATAATTAATTTGTAATTAAAGATCATTTATTGAAATTTTATTAATTAAGTGGTAATTAATTACTTAAGGGTTAAATTATTAATTAAAGTTAATTAATTAAATGGTGAGTTAAATAATTAAAGATTAATTATTTAATAATTAAAGGTTGATAAATTATAATTAAAGGTTAATCAGTTTATTATTAATGGTTAATTAATAAATGATTAAAGGATAATTAATCAGAATGATTTGTAATTAATTAATGTTAATTAACCAGGAATAGAAATTCATAAGTAATTAATCTAATTTGAATAAATCATATAATTAACTGATCTTACCTATGGATATTTGGATTCTATTGGATGACTTGATTGTTTGATATCCCTGATATATGATGCTTTGTGATACATCCTGATTTATGTTGTGATCTGTAATTTACTTATCTGTGATATATATCTATGATCTGTGAATGAACGATAAGCATGATAGTTAATACCACTTATCACTCTATATTTCTGTATTCTGATCTGTGATGATTGTATGATGTTGCACTACTGTGTAAATCCCCTGAACCACACTCTTACACACACAAATATGGATTTCACGAGGAAATCGGTTAAGTCACAGATGATTTAAATTTGGTGTTTTTGAAATTGAAATTTTAATTTCAATTTATTTTGAAATTGGGAATTCGGGTTTAAAGTGAAAAGCTTTTTGAAATGGAATTTCAAAGATAAAAGTTATTTTGAATAACTTAATCGAGTTTTGAAAAATTAAATAATTTGATTTAAATTTGAATTCAAGTTTGAAATTGAATCCTATGATTTGAAACTAGGGATTAAAGATACTGTACAAGTTATATATGGGTTAAACCATTTTAAAGATATTGATTGGGAATTTGAATTTAATTCAAAGGTTTTAACTCGTGTAAATATAACTGGATTTTTCCAAAATGAAACTATTTGTTTTCGAAAAATAAAAGCTTTCACATGAAAAGTGAACTTCCAAATTGCGTTAAAAGGGATTTCAAGTTAAAAATGAAAATGATTTTTCAAGTTATGGAAACGGTTTGAAAACTATAAGTTAAATCTTGACTTAAAGATTTAACGAGTTAATTCAATTAAAATGGAAATTGTTTTGAAATCCATGAATGGATCTTTGTGAATGGGGTTAACTTTGTGAATTGAATCTTTTTGTTTAAAAGATTAGAAATGGTAATTTGTTTAATCCATTTAAAAGAAAGGTATGGGTAATAAGTTGTGAATTAATTGAAATCCCAGTATCCATATGATTTTAAATATTTCGCTCACTATTCGGGTTAGCCGGGAAAAGACCTTTGGGTCGTATAACCCATTCTGAATATGTGATACGTCGTAATGGATGACATTTGATGACCGGTGTTGAAGACCGGATATTTTCAAAAACGAAAGGGTTTCTTGTCGATTGTCTCTGCACTGGCTGATCCCCAGTATAGAGATCTCCATTTGTGATGGGAAATCCGATCGGGATTGTGAATACCCGGAATTGCAAGGGCTTCGTAAGAAGTGCCTTCGGTTCTGTTCGAACCCGGAACAGACTTGTATGGTTACATGTCTGACATTACACTCTGAGATATAAAGCCGATTTCTTTCAAATACATTTTTGTTTGTGGCGGAGAATTTATTCTCTTAGCTTAACACTCTTCTCTGAGACATACGAGCTCAGAGGTTATGTAGTTGAAATTTATCAGCGATATACTCCCAATTTGGTAATGTGACATGCTGAGTGTTGCTGTGTGATGATCATTGTTTGATCATTTGTGATATGATCATTTGTTTGATCATTTATCTTTGTGATCATTGCTTTGATCATATGTTGACCCAAAGCATGGCTTTGTGCCAAAGCGTATCTTTGTGGACGAGACTTCGTCGAACCTCACGACCCGGTATGGTCGAAACAGGAATCGTGGCAGCAAGGTTATTTGAGGGCAGCGCCCTCTGAGGGTATGTCCATTTTCTTCTGGATTATGAGTGGTATCATGGTATGGAGCCCAGATACTTACTTTGTGGTTGCTGCGAATCTATTACTTTGTGATTGCTTTGTGGTTGTTGGATTAGAGGTACCTCGAATAAAGGTCGCTAACGACCGGGAGATGGCATACTCGTGTCAGTAGTTATCCAGCTAGGGGTAACCCGGCCTTGTGTAGCAGTGATCCGGTTAGGATCCGGGAACGTCGCTCCAGAGGCGTTTTATTTTACTTGGGAAGTTACTTTGCCCGACCA
This sequence comes from Allium fistulosum, assembly GCA_030737815.1. Taxonomy (NCBI): domain Eukaryota; kingdom Viridiplantae; phylum Streptophyta; class Magnoliopsida; order Asparagales; family Amaryllidaceae; genus Allium; species Allium fistulosum. The sequence goes on from CM060904.1 coordinate 170,888,751, forward strand.
TTTGTTGGAAATCCATCTTCCAATACGAACCTTGTACGGTATTAGTTATAGAACCTGCCATTTACTTATGGTGGCGCCCCACTGTTTAGATGGTAGCTATAGTTGACATAGTGTGAAATGCCTATGTTGGCTAAGATTAATTTTATACTTTCGAAATGTTTTCCACTATGCACTAATAATAATATCCAGTGATTTGATTTTTGCGTAGTAAGCATCTTTGACTATCATAAGAAGAAATCTCCTCCGATTCTGCGTTTGCATTGTGTGCGTGTGCGGGAGGCCATATGGTAGTTTCATTTTCCAAAAGCATTGCGAATTGACTTTAAATTCTTTTATTGTTCGTTTTTAAAGATAAACTATTTTTTGTTGCTCACACCAGTCCCATGCCTGATCCGGAGTTTATTGTTTCTTTCCTAAACTCTGGATGCTCAAATTTTTTCTACACGGGCAGTCTAGAGTTGGGTTTTTCAGATATTCAGATTTAGTAGATTATCTGGAGCTAGTTCAGTCTTTGGATATAGACTGCACTTGCTTATCTTTGTGCCTCGTTATTGGGAGTTCGAGCTATTTCTGGATCGGTGCTTTGAAGATGGAGATTATCCGCTGCTGATGTTATCGTTTTCTTTTCCGCGGCTATTTCTTGTATCATATCTCTGATGTATATTGATATTCATTATATCACTCTGTTGTATCAGATATTGTATCAGTGTTGTGTATCAATGTATTATTCTTTTTCTTCCGCTGTGTTATTTACTTAATTGTGTTATAAGCTCCGGCGACTCGGATTTGAACGGTCGAATCTACGGCATTTGAGTACGATGTAAAGTATGGATGTCGATTTTCGAACGTGAAAATCTGGGGCGTTACAAATTTCTTAATCTTAAATCCATCAAATACCTTATAGTCAAATTGTGAAACTTAATTCACGTGGTATTTGTTATTTAAACATTTTCATCCAACAATTAAACTACTAACCATATTATTCAAAACTTTCCACTTCTAATCTTGCTTCATTTTGAATTACAAATGTTATCCTAAATGCATCACTAATTCAAAGTTTTATATTAGGATGATATTTCTTATAACTCTTATTCCTAAATTTAACTTTGATTTTAACCTAATCAAAGTATCTAAATTTCAAATAATCTTATCTCCTTTATAAGTTATAGAAAACTTACCCTTTCATATTATATTTACCCAAAGTCTCAATTTAGGTTTGTCTTTTTCTATCTTATTGATAAGAATTTTTTTAAGTGTGCATTTTCTTTAACTTTCTCTAATTACTACTTTTAGCTTAAATATTATCGTCAAATATCTTATAATCAAATCGTGAATTTTACTTCACAAGGTATTTGTACTTAGCTTTTAAATCCATCAAGTTTGATGACCATTAAATCATTATTTCTTAATAACCAATTATCTAGGGGTATATGATTAAAGTTCTAAATTCTAGCTTTCAACTAATTGATTGTAGATGGAATATCTTATAGTAAAACCGTGCAATTATAATCACATGATATTCATATTTTAATTTTACTAGGCCATATTACAAAAAATCCTTAATTTTTAACCCAAAAATAATAATATCCCCTTTAATATTTGAAATATAAACCCAAGGTAAAATTATTTCATTTACCAACTTCTTTAAAAACAAAACCATTTTTATAAAATTAACAAATACGCGCTCATATATATAATACTCTCATAACTCATTCTAGGGTTTTACTAACCCTATCTCTATAGAGTTACTCATCCTAGGATATTACTAATCCTATCTCTGATTAGACTTACCCCTATCAGGCTTCGGTGTTCCCTCAACCAAAAGCTCTGATACCGGATGTCACGACCCGTTTTTCCATACCTTTTGAATCGACAATAAACCACACAGGTCTAACTTAAATTGCACAAAAAGATGAAACATGAAGGGTAATAAAGAAAAATAGACAGAATAGAATCTCACAAGAATGGAATAACATATATTAATTCCATAATACTCTTTACAGTGGAAAATTTTAAAATACAATATCAGAGTCTAACCTAGATTCAGCCTGGATAGTAATAAACATCTGTCCTTACAATTGTTGATAAACATCAAACACAAACAAAACACAGCAGATAATAGAATATGTCCATACGTAAATGAATATCTCCAGCTCTCCTCTGGAAACTTCAACCGTCTTCGACTAAACCTGAAACTACTCGAATCTGACCCGAGTATTAAAAATACCCGGATAAGGCTTGATAAACCAGCATGAGAAAAACTCAATAATAAATGACAGTGTCATATATCAGCCTTTAAAGAAAATCCTTTTAAATGAAGAGTATCTCATAAGAGCACGTCCACACATAAACATGGACGGGTTTTTACCTTATGATAACTAAAATGCTTTTATATCAAAACATTTGATATTATTTCTAATGACATCTCTTTGAAAATATTTGTAAATAAACTTATTAATCTTATCTGAAATGGTTACCCATATAGCATTTCGAGGCTATTCATTACGCCAATACAAACAAAACTGCAGGTTTTTATTGGAGAATGGATTTCCATACAAATGACCAGGTGAAGGGACTACCTTTCGATGGGTACACCTCTAGATGGATGTCCCGAGGAACCATCACAAAGCTCCTCTACCAACATAAGACCAGCCTACCTCTATAACTAGGTAGTACCAAATATGTCATCCCCCAGTCGTTACCGACCTTTAAACGAGTGCTCGTTTTCCATACACCACATTAATTATATCCCGAACGTCATAGCGGGAAGAAATATATCTAGAAGGGGATGATCATGCCCTAACTAGGAATGACCCACTTGGCCTTGCTACATCTTACCCTGTTTCGGTCATTTCTGGTTGATGAGGCTCGAGGCTACGATTACCTTTTCACACAGCACATCTTCTTTCACTTTGAATGCCACATTGCCATTCCACATTCACATGACTAATTTCTAAAAACGTATAACTCCTAAGCTCATACGTCTCAGGAAATGGTGTTAAACTAAGAGAAGGTGTCTTCTCCGCCACAAAGCAGATATACATTTATAGAGATCACTTATTGTGATTTAGAATGCAAGGTCAGACACTCATCCATACAAGTTCGTTCTGGGACCGAACGAAACCGAAGGTACTTTCCTCGGCCATTACTAGGCGAGAAGTCCTTGTGGTTTTGAGGTTTTCATAACAAAGAGACCATTGGACAATATAGTGAATCGGGAGTTTATCCCCAATTAATCAACAAGTAGTCCCTCGTTATTATTCGTCTCAATATCTCCGTCTTTAAATATATTCATTCTTCGAACAAGTAAACTGGTTCGAAGTGGTTTTCGGATAGGAATCACCCAAATCCGACCCCGGTTCCTTTGAAATCCAATTATCGATAAAAGTGAATATGAGTATACATGATTTATTTAAGTCTCTTTTCACTTTAAATTCTTTTCGGATAATTTCGAAATCTCTTTCTTTTGTCTTAGAATAATTCTAAGTAGTTCATTCTTTTGCTTTGGATAATATCTCAAATTTCCCTCACTTAACTCTCGATCCAAATTCCTTAACTTTTAGGTGGGTAAAAAACAATGTTATTTAAGACACCGTTTATGATAAACCCTAAATCAATCTTAACAAACACTTTTGAGTAAATAGGATCATAGAAATCATTTATTTTGGAGATTGCTTAAATTTTGGATAATACCAATCTCCTTTTATTTTGAAAAAATAAATATAATCTTTTTAGACCATCAGGGCTTTCCTTTCGATCCGTTCCACCCCACGCCTAAGAATAAAAAATAGAGGTCAGGTAAGTTAAGGGCATTGGTTGCTCCATCCCTAACTTTAATTAAACACCTTGTTTTATCTTCCCAGATCTCACAGGCGAGACAAATGTACTAGTCATTTCCGCATACTCGGTTATCAACTTTATTTTGGGATTTATTATAAAGATTCCAAATTATCTTTTAAACTCTTAATATTCCTTTTAAAAACATTCATAATTAATTCCAGGTAAAATCGTTACAGTTAACTCATATTCCAAAAAGTTATAGAATTCGCAGCATAAAAGTGCCGCGGAAAGTGCTATATAAGCTTATTTGATTTAAACAACTTTTAAACATTTGAAAATTCATATTTTCCATCCAAATTTCTTCTAAATTATTTAAATGGATTTATCAAATTTAATTCATATTTTTTTCATAATTAAAAACGTCATTTAAATGAATTTCCCGTTATGGTCACTTAACTACAGTAGCGCGATTTTTCTGGAAAATTGATTTGGATATATTTCAAAATATAATTAACGAAATTTTGATTTTATTTCTTCGTTTAGAAGATATGGATATAATAGTTTGGAATTTTCTTATCTCGAAGAATTCTGAGCTATATTTCACTCTATAAACTTATTTGAACTTTTCGGCCCGAAATCGCGAACTACCGTTGCGCGACGTGCCTAGTTTTAACTCATTTTTCAACATTTGAAATAATCTATTCAAGTTGGATTTATTTACTTAAAAAATCATTATAAATCATTTTAAACGAATATTTCCACATTTTAAAGTATTTAAAAGGTATTTTCACTATTCCTATACTATAATATTACTATATTCCTATTATTTTAATATTAAATTTTAAATTCCAATTTCAATTCAATTTCAATTCTAACTTCAAATTAAACTCAATTAAAACTTAGATTTCAAATCTAATTTCAATTTAAACTCAAATTCAACATTAATCTCAAATTCAATTTTCAAAATCGATTTCAATTTCAATTTCACTATTCATCTAAATTTCAATTTCAATTTAACTATCCTTTTCAATCTCGTTTCACTTCAAATTTTAGATTCTCTTTTATTTATACTTTAATTTCAATTCCAATTGAAAAGAGACTTATTTATCCAAAGTATATCATATCACTAAAATTGGTCTTATTTACCAAAGGGAATACTTAATCAAAATGAGCATAATCAAGTTAACATTTATCACTAACGTAATTATGGTTCATACATAAACTAATATGATAAACAATCACAACCATAAACACTTGCAACTATTCAAACATAACACAAACATATCCAAACATCCATAACAACATTTCAAAGGGGTGTATACTTGCATGTAATAAGATGATTATTATAACAAAATCAAAATACGATCTTTTAAAAGCGATGAGAATTTTCTCACCTTCATATCCACGCTGTCAAACTTTTTTGTAGGCTAACGTGCTTCTCGAACTAACGCGCTTTTTTTCCAAACGTCTCGAATTTGCCTTTTCCACTCTTTTTCCTTTTCGTTTCTTTTCTTTTTTTGTTTTTTTATTTTGGTATGGCCGTTGGCTTGAATGAAGGGTACGGCCTAGGATGGAGTGTGTGTGGCTTTGGGTAGGTGGTTAGGAGGGGGTGCGTGTTGTATTTAAGGTGGGTAGGTGGGTTTTAGGCATGGGTTTGGGGAGTATGGGTGCGTGTGTGGTGTGTAGAGGCTTGGATAGGTGGGAAGGGTTCGGGTTTGGGGAGTATGGGTGCGTGAACTTGTGGAGGTGGTAGGTGGTTTTGGAGGTGTTTGGCCGTGGGTTTAAGGCTGTTGGTGGTGGTGTGGCTAAGTTTTGGTGATGTGGAGGTGATGACTTGAAGGTAGAAGGAAGAATGGAGGAAGAGAAGGAGTTTAGGAATTTATAGAATGAAGTGTAGTGGAAAAAGGAAGGGATTTGAGCTTGATTTATAAGTGGAGAATTTAGTGGCAAATGACATTAATACCCTTATTTACTTTTGGACTTGATTAGCCTTTGATTTGAGTTGCATTTAATGTGTGGAATGATGTTTATGAAAGAGTGTGTTAAGAGATAAAGAGGTGTCATCTTTTTATGGTTTGTAAACATTTAAACATATAATTTAGCTCCTTTCCTATGCATACACATAACATCTCATTAATGAGATAAAATATAAGTAATGATGTTGTTTAAAAAGATTAAAAATAAAATAAAATAAGTCAAATCACACCTTTTTACCTTTTTATATATTTATTCAAACTTTCCTAATATAAACCTTTTGTCTTTTAGTGCTAAATGTAATGTGATTTAAAGTTTGTAAAGTTGTTATTATATAGGTTATAAAGTGAACACATTTATTCAACATTGCGACAACTTGTTATGGTTGAAAACGATGTTTTTGTTGACATATTTTACATTCAAAATTTGACGTTTTTGTTAAGCTATATATTGATGTAAACCAAACTTAAAAATGAGATTTTTTACTTCTTTTAAATAAATTAAAACATGTCTCTTTATATTTTGAAATCATATTTAAATAATATCAAAATCTCTAATTTTATAGTGTATGTAAAACTAACAAAATGCGACAAAATTTGGACATTTTTGTAAAATGATTATTAACATACTTATAAATCTTTAAACATACTTTTATTATCTTTATTAAGTGTTTTTAATAAGATTTATCTATTCAAATAAATATTTAAACATATTTATTTAAGCCTTTATTTATTTTTAACAAAACTTAACTTTTGTTGATTTGTGATAAAATCCAAATTTATACTTTTTAATTATTAACTATAAGAATAAATAATTTCTCTATTATTATTTATTATATATAACTTATTTATTTAATTTTTAAATTCTTTTAAATTTAAAATAAGCAAAATCTCTCATCTTCGAAGTAGCGAAATTACGGGTCGTTACTAGGAAGATAGGTGGGTTTGGGTTGCCATTGAAATGATGAAGCAATGTGAGGGAGAAAGAAAATACGCGGTCACTCATTTATAGGGTAATGGGTAGGTTTAGGGTTTGAGTGTATCAATTTTCTTTAATTTTCAGAATTCCAACGCGCGTTTTGTATTTGTATGGCTCCTAGGAATGTCCGACTACGATGATTCTTTGACTGTGTGAATCGTTGTATTTTTCCCGTTCCAACAACACAAGTTTCATCAAAATCCGAGACTGTGCCCCAAGACGCTATTTTTTGACGTTTATAAGTCGTACGGGCTGTTGGAATGTCCGATCTTAAAAATTTTCAACTACGAAGCTTATAGACTTTCTCTTTGATGCCAGGACACTTTTTTTTCATCCAAATTCTCAGCTGCGTCGGTGTGCCTATATCGGCATAATACGTGTAACTACCGAAAATGCCAAAAATAAATCAGGGTCAAAATCATTCGATAAAATTACCGTGGGTCAACTATGTCAATACTCGACAACGTACAAAGTTATAGAGTCATACGACCGAATATGAATTTAAAAATAATACTATACGATTTTTCGATATGTAAAATACGGGTCGTTACAAAACCTCAAGTATTCAAACACATACAAATCATAATAAAAGGGATAACCATTCAAAATCAGTTCTACATCTTTACGCAACATCATGAGGGTCGCATATCCCCCAATAGGATTTTCAATCTTCGTAGATGTGGCTAGGCGAACCACATCAAGAATAAGTTTATCCACTAGTTCTTTCGATACGAATGAGTGTGACACACCCGTATTGAACAGAATTCTAATAGGCAAATCTTTAAATAGAATCATACCTTCAAGTACTGCAAGTGTCTTGCCCTTGCCCTGAGAGGTACTCCCAGCTGTCTCCAATGCATTAAGCTTTCCGGTTTTCCTTAGACAAGCATTAGCGAAATGTCCAACAGCTCTACAAATCCTGCATGTCAACTAAGAAGGTGCTTTGCACTGCTATGAAATTTCCCTAGAGTAATGTCCCTTCACTCCACAATTGTATCACACCACATGATCTTTGACTTGAGTAATGTCCTTTCACCAATGAATTTCCTCTCAAATCTTCCCTTGAAATCCTCCCTAGAGTAATGTCCCTTCACTCCAATTATAGCACACCATCAGTCTTAGCTATAAGCAATTCATACCAGTCTAGAGCTCTCTTCTAAAGCTGCCTTCATGCTATATGGGCCTTCTGCTGGTTGGTAACACTCATACGTGTGAAGATGCGTTCACACATCTTCATCAAAGCCTGCACTCCTATAACCCCCTCTCTGTCCTTGAATGGTTTTCCTCCAAGTATAGCATAGTCAACCATGGCTTGGCAAATACAAATCAGGGAGTGAGAGAGTTTGGAGTTATGGAAGCACTTAATTGTTGGATGCCCCTCACCCGCTCCATAAGATGTTCAGTAGTCATATGAAATCCACCATATGCAGTACCAGAAGACTGACATGCATCACCTAGACCCGAGCATGGTCTAGCCATTTCTCACTAAAATGAAGTAGGATACTGGTTAAGAATATCCAAAGATATATATATATATATATATATATGTATATGTATAAATATATATTTGTAACATCCACAAATAACAAATACAAACCTGGATGACTACACCCTGTAATCATCATATTCACCTAGGTAAATTTAGTTTATCTACCTGTTACCCCAAGGGTCAAGGTCTCCTAAGTCCATCTAGGCCAATGACTCGTGTCTCTTTATGACCTGTATTGCTCAAACCTGCTCCGATACCATTTTGTAATGCCCTCACTTCTATACCCACACTACCCGAGAGTATTACTACGTAATACTCTCGAGTAATATAGAGAATGAAGCGATATGGGGCACGCACAGAATATTCCCTTGGATCAACACCAGTACGTATCACAGTAATGTGTTACTTACCATGTTCGTACTTAGTCTTGGTAAAAAGCAATAAACACACGTCCCTCCAGGATGAACAATACACAATCACCGATAATAAATATCAATCACAGAACACAAAATCAGAACACAGCAGATAAAATTACATACACACACATATCATATGATACAATACATAGTCCAATGAGCTATAAAATGATGGCCATTAGCCCAATACATAATACATCACCAATTACTACATAATAGATACAAAAATGAGGCTACAAAACGTATAAGGAATGTATTATCCTATACCTCCTACTAGTCTCCCATAAGTCCATACCTCCATCCTCACCGAGTACTTGCACTAGGAGTCGCTCGGACCGATCTGAGTATTATAAATAACACACGGGTCAAACTACGTCTATTTATAATGTCAAATAATATAATGACAAAGGAATGTCCACAATAGAACGAGAGTATCATATTAGGCGGAATATAATGTGGGATAGCCTATCAAATCATCCAAACAAAATCCAACATTATATAAATCATAAAGATAAATAACCACAATCCAAACCACAAACAATACATAGAGGCTATCTCTAAAATAGCAAATCATTAAGGGTATGGATATACGGGAACTGACTACACTTTAGATACATAATCTCAAGTATAGTTAACTCATTGGATAGTGAATAATATTTGTCATTCCACAGCATGCATATAACCTCGAACCAGAAAGTGAGATTGATAGCACACAGCACGATCCCAAGGTCTACTAGCCTCCCACTAATAATCGGATCTATTCTTACAGTCTCAAGTTACCTCGATGGACATCGTGACTCACATCCACCTATGAATCATCTATGCATAGCCTCAGCCACGACCCTGTGCTTGCCACTATGGTAAAAGATTGCTGGCCTAGGTGATACTGGGGCATTCACACACAGCGATGGCACACAACTATATAAGAAAAGTGTCACAAATTTGTAGCGGACCCTATGACTAGGCCGCTAGGGTGGATACTAGAAAATCTGGTTCACTCCCGAACCATGAAGGGGAGTTTGACAAAGATGGCTAACATATAATACTCATATCCTAAATTTATATATATAGCTCTAAACGAAGGCCGACACACGACTCTACCTACATGTATGTAAGTCAACACATGACAATAAAGTACTAGAGCTCTAATCCTAGTCGACACACGGCTCTACCTACTTGCCAACACATGGCTATAAGATATTCATGAGGGTAATTCCTGTTCGAGTGACATTTACTTACAATGGATAATCAAACAAATAACATAGCGACATCCTATATCACCGCATGTTATTTGAATAATTATTCAAAGCTTATAAACTACACTCGATCCATTCTAGATATCTCGATATGACAAGTTCAATGAATAACCAAAAAGTGTTACGGAAAGTTCCATACCAGATGGTATCACTCAACCGTTTATTCAAATTTCTCGTCACATAGAAATAAAAAAATATGTAAAATCTAAAGTAAAATATAATTTATACTCAAAATTATAATAAAAGTTTTCTATAACAAAATATATTATAGTATTATTCGATATTAAAATAACATTCAATAATATATATTTAAACTTTCTTTGCCAATTCATTAATCTTTATGAATAATATTTTCATTTATATATATATATATATATATAAACGAGCTTATAATTACTTAAGAATGTCTAATATATATATTTATTTTAGTTTATTATATATAAAATATATTCATTTAGTTAACTCAGAAAACACACACGCAACCATGTATACACTCATACATAATACACACTACACGGCCTTTCACATCCCCTTACAATACAACTACATGCATCAGTACTCGACCATGCACACAACACATACACACACAAGCACCCATACTCAAGCACAATATTATATATACTAATTCATGCAACGTATACAAATAGAGGGACTTATGCAAGCACTCATATATACAGGTATAACCTTGCACATACGCATCACACACTCAAGGGAACACACATGCATGAAGGGACACACACGCATGAACTCAAACTAGCAAACCCCTTCCCTACCGGTGCACCGGTCGACCATGACTGATCCACCGGTCGGAAGTAGGTTGGGGCTGTTCTGGCCTCAGGTGGTGTATTAGTCAATGGGTAGGTGCATTGGTCAATGATTTTCCGATTCCTATTGTCATGTACTTCCTCCTTCTACTTGTTGCCCCAACAAATTGATGCATGGGTATGTATATTGATGAAGATGAAATATGGAGATAATGAAGTAGGGAGATGTTGATAATGTATATTGATGCTCATGCATGTATATCATCTCAATTTACACTAGCACAACTAATTATACATAGTTGTGAGCAATGGTACTCACCTGAAATAAAGAACTTCCCTTATTCTTCATTGCTCCTACTTCATGCTCCCCCGTTGTTCACTGTAACCCACTTTCTTCTTCAAATTAGTGAACGAATTCTTGATTCTTTGATTGCAAATTGGTGTAGAGAAGTTGGGAAGCTAGGAAATAAAGCTATTTTGTAACGACCCGTATCTTTAGCTATTTTAAATTATTAAATTTAATGTAAGTATTGAAAAAAATAGTTAAAAATAAAAATTAATGAATTGTTAATGTAGTTATTGCATATGAACTTGAATAAAAATTAAAAATAATAAATTCCGAAGATTTAAGCAATAACAAATATTGAAATGAAAATTCTATTTATTGAATGTGTTTGTAATCGATGTCTGTAATTGAATAATTGAATAATTGAATTTTGAATTTATAATGAGCGAAAATGTGGTCGGAAGTTGATTTAAATTTTATTTAAACAACAATAAAGATTGTTAAACTAAAAAAAATTGAATTTAAAGTGATTAAATTAATTTTTGGAAATTACTCGTTTTAATTAACGAGTAAAAATAGCCATTTTGACCACTGTCTCGGATTTCGATGAAAACAGTTTTATCGGATCCGTAATAGTGAATTATTATAGGATTTCAAGTTTCGTAGCGATCGTCCTTGTCGTTTGGCCATGCGAGCTTGAAATGTGTAGAACTTAATTTCAGAATTTAATTAAAATAAATTGATTTTGAAAGCTATCTTCTGCATACGATCAAATTAGGCCTCGAGGCTAGTTCCATTGTATTCGAAATGGGGGTTAAACCTTATGAACGCCAGGCGGCATGCTTCATTTGGAATTCAGAAATTTGTTGTGTGAATATTTTCGGATATTTACATAAGGGGCCGCTTATACGTTCATTTTGCAAAACCCTAGTTATAATATGCTGGCCGTCATTCCTTTAATTTTGAAGGCTAGAAACGTTCGATCTTTTCCCCTCGTTTTCTCCTCATCCACTCAATGAATTCGAACGGCACCAAAAGCAAAAATGAAGAGCTCGATCTCCTCTTTGATTTATGTGGTTGGATCGAGGCAATACGCTTCGAAATCGCCGGAATCGAGGTTTGAAGGGCGTGTGATTTTGGATGTTGTTTGCGACGACGAGGGCGGTGGAGGCAACGCCATTTGGGGCGTTGGTGGAGTTAGCCGAGGTGCTTCGAATGGTGGCTCTCGATCAACGTCAGGTCACACGTAGGGCGACGCGTGGTGAGGTTCGTAGACGTGACATTGGTTTGTTCGCGTGTGCCTAGTTCTTGCGTGTTGCATGATGGAAGAGAGAGAGGGTACGTTTTATTTTATTAATTAGGTTAATTAGTTTGTTAATGCTAATTTAATTATATCGTTATATTAATTATCGCGTAACTTTTGCATACGAGGTCTATTTCGGATGAAACAAGTTGCGTTGGGTTTGTATCCATGAAGGCTACATCATGTAGTTGGTTTGAAGTTTATTTAACCCTGAAAAATTTTCAATTTCAAATAAAAGGTGAGTGTTTTAAATTCTCACGAATGACTAAATTTTTTTTTATGTTAGTTAAATTGCAATCCTGAAATGATTTAAATTTGTTGATTGTTATTTGGTAAATTTAACTGACATGGAAATCGATATATAGAATTTATATGTTAGAATTTTAAATTAACAGTTAAATTTAAATTAGAATTAAACTACTAATAAAATTCCCGATTATTGATAATCAGTTAATTGTTATGATTTATTGATTGTTGGATGATTGATTATGATGGATGCCAATTGGTTGATATTTTGGATGATTGGATGTTTATTTATTTTTATATGTCCTATTATCACCCTGCAAATTATTTGATAGTATATAAAACTGTTAATTTAATTATTTCGAATAAATTAAGATATAGGTTGAAATGATATATGCCTATGGCATTTATTTGGATTGAAATGATATACATCCATCCTTGAAATAAAAATAACCGATCAATTGGCCATATGATAGAAAATTATATACGGACACCGGGTTGGTTAAATCAAATGATTTGAAATTCTTGGATTGAATCTATTCAAATGATTTTATTTTGTAATTAAATAAAATTGAACCGAAATATGGAAATTGGATATTTCTGAACTCGAGTTTTGAAATGTTGAAGTTAAAATTTGTAGAAGAATCGTTTAAAGGATTCAATTTGGAATTTGAAGTTATAATTGAATTATGAAAATAGAAATTGTTTGGAGGTTGAACTTTATTCGAACTTTGAAATTTGCCTTAGAAAAATGGGTTTAAATTGATATTTCAAATTTTGGCTCGAAATCGAATTATTTTAAAAGATTTGAACATTGAAGTTAAATTTTGTTTAAATGATTTAAATCGATACTTTGAAATCGAACTCGAAATTTGATATAAATTGAAATGGTTTAAATTTAGAATTGAATTGAAATTTAAACCATTGACTTGAATTATTGAGTCAAATTTGAAGTTAAAAATGAAAATGAAAATTGAAATTGATTTGAATTGAAATTGGAATCGAAGTTAATTCGAATTAAAATGAGAATTGAATCGATTTAAATGGAAATGGAAATTGAAATTGATTTGAATTGGAAGATCTAGAATTGAATCAGTTTGACTTTGAAACTATTTTCAAAATAAATTATTTTATTATATAAACTGTTTTAAAAACCTATCTTTTAGATGTTGAAATTACTTTAATTTTCCAAACTATTTTACTATATAAACCATTTTCGATACTCAAACTATTTTATATTAAACTATTTTAATTTTTAAACTATTTAAAATTCTTCAAAATATTTTCCAAAATTTCAAACTGGTCAGAGTCGGAATGTTTATATTTAAGTCGTGGATTTAAATACGAATTGGGTTAAAATGAAGTTATAACCTAAATTGTAATTCGAATTGAATTTTGTAGTGAAATTGACGCATCGAACTAAATTGATATATTTTGAAGTAAATATGATGATTTTGAAATGAAATTGATTTTGAAGCGAATATGATATTTTGATATCAAGTATGAATTGTTTTTGAAATGTAAAAGTACCAACTGGTGTTTGAAACGACGTTTGATTGTTAAAGAGACCGGGGCCTCTTATTGGCATACTCTCTGTCAATATTGAAACCACTTTAACAACTGTGTACATGGAGTGATGGTCCAGAATGAAGTGGTTGGATTTGGCGTACGTTTTCTGGATTTGAAGAAAGAAAACGATGATGGATTGGCCTAACACTTGTGTCAATTTGAAATGACTAAAATAGGAGCCGTACCGGCCAATGAAGCTAACTACCTCTAGCGGACAAATTTCTTCGTATTACCATCATTTACATTGTGATTGATTGGTACGCACCCTTGGGTTTGGAGTGTTGGACGCGGTGGGCTGTTAGGTGTTACCACCAACCGGGAAGGGTAAACTGGTAGTATCCTACCATGGGCATTGCCTCACGTGCCTTGTCATACTTTTATCCCTATACGAAACCACTATGAATTTGGTTTAGTGCTGTCGTATCATAGTGCATCCCTATCCATCGATGGTTTACTGGTGTTTTATATGCAAACTATACGACAATGCTTAAAAACGCATTAAGGAGGATCAATGTAAAGCCTTAACACTATTTTGATATTTTATATTACCGGTAGACATTACCTATGTAGCGTATTCTAATATATATATAAATATTTTGATAGATCCTTAAGAGATGGAAAATCCCGTAACATCTCTTGAGTTATTGCACACACGTTATACACTAGATAGGAGATGTGAAACCCCGTAAAAATCTCTGAGCTATTACACTCATGTTATACGTGTTATCGATTTGACTTAAATAAGGATATTTTAGTCCCGACTCGAGTGTTTTGTCTTTTCATTACGCTCAGATCAGTCCTGAGTTTTTCCGCTCATTGAAGATTATTCTCTGGAGGATGAAGATGAAGATTTGGTATATTATTATAACTAATATTATTCCCAACATCATGTTGTTCTGCTGCATTATATTTTGTTTCTGTTGTATGTACATAACTCTAATAAATGTTGTATAAATTATAATCAAATGTATAGTAAACAGCTTCATGAACTGTTTATTTGATTATTATATTTTTTCATTCCGCCGCGAGATTCTGTGTTTGTTTCCTTCTTCTTTTCTTATTTTTCTTAATTAACTCCACTGATTATCTATGTTCCGGATTGTCTTAATTGGACATGTGTGGATTATTATCAATTTAAACCTTCCGAAATATGGGTTGTTACATATTTTAATTTGTAGAATTTAATTTGATTTTTATTTGAATTAATTAATTGGTAGGGTTTGGGGATAGAGATGGTTTCTCTAAAGTCATTAAATATTCACTCTTAGAGTTTATTTATAGATAAATTGGAAACATCAGAAAATGGAAATCTCTTGAGAATGAAATATCGAGAAACAAGTCTTTGGGTTTGGGTTTAGTGAGCAAGTTGGGCTTGGGGTTCTTTTCTCTTTTCTTTTTCTTTCTTTCCCTCTTTTGTTTGCTTTATGTAATAAATACATTCAAGCCCAATATAATTTAATTATTTTACTAAATCATTTATTTTATGTTTGAACCAAAAATGGCACAAACACCCAGAAGTTTGTGTAGTAGAGATTAAATGAAGTTAAATGAAAATGAGGAAATAAATAAGACACAATCGTTTAAAGTGGTTCGACAAAGCAAGACCTACGTCTACTTTGATGTTTTATTGCTTATTTCTGATTTGGAGGCAGAAGTTCTTGGGGGTCATTACAACTCCAACACTTAGAATTTCAGAGTTACAAGAATATGAGAAACAAAAGAACTCTAGCCAAAAGATCCTAAAAGATGAGCCTTACCTCCCTATTTACCGCTGTGCACAAATTTGACCAATTCTTCAAAAATAATAGGCACCTCCTCAGCAATATTTGTGAGTCGGTATGGTCCCCAAGATGTATATATTTGGCATCTTCAGTCCCTCACCTCGAATCATCTTGTAGTTAGCTTCTCGATTCCGCAGTTGTTTGTACTTGTTTTAGCTTGTTCCAGAACCCAAATGATGGAGTTGAAGGAGAACAAAGTTGTAGTTTCAAGTGTCCGTGGAGTTGGATGGAGAAATGATTGAATTAACAAACCAACTTTTGGAAATAGGCTTTTGGCACCAAGATAAGCATATAGACAGAAGGTGGGTCCACCCAAGTTGTATTTGGGAGTCGGTACCGTTCCCTAGTGGGAGTCGGTACTGATCCCCAACTTAGTGGATCCCACTACATTGTTGTCTTTTATGGTTTTGGATTTGACTTCTTTTCTTTGTCCATGGTTGGCTTATAGACTCGGGGGCTATCTCTTCGAGCTTTCCACCTTGATAACTCCAAGTCCTATCTATCCAGTTTGTCCGGATTCTGCCTGGTCAAAAGGCATGATAACACTTGCCCCCCAAAGTACATCTCGTTTCCAACGTGATGTGCTTTGAATCGATACAAGTTCAGATTCCTTTGAAGGACTCCACTCTGTGCCCTGAATGGTCACTATCCTTTCGTGAACCGATTCCGTGAATTGTCATGTCCATAATGACCCGTTGCAATGTTCTGCCAACATCTAGGACTATAAATCTGAAATGTGATCCCACGGTTTGCTATTCTAAGTCTGATGTTTTAAACTGACCCCATCTATGAGTTCGTCGGGTATGAATATGATTTTCCTTCATCTTTAGTCATCAAGTATTAGGTATACACACACATGGCTCATCTCATATGCATAGGCATTCACACACATATGCATGCCATACATATGCTTGTACATAAATGTTCATTTATTTTAACATTTGGGACTCGGTACCGACCCATGATTTGGGAGTCGGTACCGACTCCTTACTTGGAATGTTTTCCAAGTTTTTGGCTTTGAGAATTCAGGCTTGCAACATTATAAAGCCCATCTCTTCCATTCTTCACCCTCTCACTTGTACTTCTGCCGATTCGTAACTTCAAGCTCCCCATTAGGAAAACTCAACCGCGACCCATACTTTTCCGCGTTCTCAGCCACTAGCGACCGCCACCTCCATTTCTAGGATCTACGTCGACGCCGCCTGAACCTAGTCGAACCACCAATCTGAAGACCACTGACACCAAGCCTTATTCCCTTTGAATTCCAATTCATCGTTCCTTAAGCCCTAATTTGCATTACTAGGTAGGTGTTTGGGTGAGGACTTGACGATGGAGGCGGATGTTCGTCGACGGAAATTCTATCGGTTTAGAAAACCGTCGAACGAATTTAGAAATAAAATAACCGCAAGCGTACGGTATACGAATGTAGCACGTGGCGAATACGGGTAGATCCACAGGGAATTGATGATTTTAAAATTCTATTCAATCAAATTAAACCAAAGTCAAGTGATTGTTAACTAACTAAAAGAAAGTAAAAACAAACTAAAACTAAGAAGAATAAAAAGATGAGATTAAAGAGCAATTTAGAGGCAAATCCCCTCTCATGATCATATAAATCAACATAATGACATTATGATCTCTTTTTGGTCATGTGTGAGTTTTGTTGATGCATTTATCATAAGCATGGCCTAATTGTGTTATTAATTAACACACTTAAACCATCAAACTTTAATGCACCCTCTAACCCACTTACTAACTTCAATGAAAATGATATGAAATCAAAAGTAGAATCTATTTTAAGCATGGTTTATTAACTATTGAATTAGAAACATAAACCATCAAATTTTGATTCTAAATCCACTTCCATTACCATGATCATATGTAGATGAAGAGGTAATTAATGATTCATATGACTAAGCATAGCCTATTTGTTTTGAACAATATAAGCTATCAAACTCAATATTAAACACAAAACCACACAAACATCTACTTTCCATTAAGCACAAAAGAGACATAAAAGAAATTATGTTGCATCTACATGATTCAAGAGAGCTACATCACCCCTAAATTGAAGGGATTAGCCTCTCATTTTTGTTATCAAATCAACAAATGTAGAAAGCAACATTAAACAAACAAGAGGAAAAAGAGAGAAAAAAGAAAGGAAAAGCTAATCTACTTGCATGAAATAAGAGAGATCTACACTACAACATGAAAGGAAAAGAAGCATGTAAAAGAAAAGAGAGCACTAATTAACATTAAAAAAAATGAAAGTTACATGAAATAAAAATATGGCTAAGTAGTCATGAAAAGAGAAAGAGAGCTTTGAGTTTTATTTTTGATCTAAAACTAACTAAGAGAGACTAAGGGAGAGGAGATACATGAACATAATGGGTTATTTATACAAGCATGAAACCCTAATCCATAATTTGGGGAATGCCCAAACTACCCCTTAGGAAGTGTGGTGGCCAAGTAACCATTAGCATCCATTAATCATCATTTAAGTGTACATGAAGCCATTCATTCCATAAGCATGTGCATTAGCCTCTAATGTGTACATTAAGGTAGGTGGGTAGGCGGGGTCCTCCATGTTCTTCACTTTGAATTATTTCCATCTTCATTCTTTTATATCTTCTTTGTGCATGCATATTCCTTCATGAAACCACTTGTAATTGAGTTTAAATTCCTACAAAATAATATAGAAATTTCCAATTAAATTTTCTCAAGCTAATTTATGCACAAAAATGTCTATTTTGCCCTTGGATGAAGATGAATATGTGACAATTTGGAATTAATATGGATTTTGGTTAAAACAAGTTAAAATACCCAATATGATCATTTATTTAAATTAATTAGAATAAATATGGTGGTAAAAATATGCACATTTACATGCACATCAGCGGACATGGTTGAACGGAAGTGAGTGAACGAGGGTGTTGACGGCTGTTATTACCAAAGGAAACAAACTAAAAGAAAATGAAAATAATAATAATCAATAAACAAAATTCACTTAGGCCTTCAAGCTAACCTGGCCCGCTAAAAACAAATGACACAACCCCTTTTTTTTTATAAACAAAGAAAGCTGTAGCGAAATCGTTTTCGTTCTAAAAAAAACTAAATTCCCAGTTCAAAATTTTTTCCTTTCAATATCTCAAATCTCGAAGTCGATTCCACTAACATCTCGAAATCGAAATCAATTGCCAGAAGAAGGTACTATTGCAGGAGATTTCGTAAGTGGTTGTTTGATTGCCTGATGAAGTTGCTGAGGTGGAGGCGACTGCAATTTGGGGTGTTTGAATGTTGTTGTTCGAGGGTCGCGATGGTTGTTCGAAGGCGTGGAGGTCGGGGGTAGTCGAGTTACTCGGCAGAGGATGTGGTTGAAGAACCGGGTTCAGGCGCGAATTGAAATTGGGAACGGAGGTGAATTCAATGATTTCGAGGAAGGCTATTGTGTGGGTGAGGCGTGGTTGCGGCAGACAGTGGTCAGTTGAAGTCTGGAGGGGATTGTCGTGCTTTGACGGCAGTGTGGACGTGGCCAGTTATGGTTGTGATTTGCACAACAATATGGTGGTGTGATGTGAGTTAGTTTCAGGTAGAAGATGGAGGTTGGTATGCTCGAACTACTGCAGTTGAACTTGAGGCAGCAATCTTGTAGAGGGTGGGAGATTTGCGAAGTGATGTCTGTAGTGTGATGTTGGAGGACAATTTGCAATGGGTCTGGTTTGGTGGTGAATGTGTTTGGTAATGTGTTGAGTATTTGGCAGTGGAGTGGTAAGGGGACAGTGATGGCACTTTTATGGTAGTGGAGCAATGTAGGGGAAGGTTGTGATGTGAGTTAATGATTGACAGTGGAGGTGGTGATGTTTTGTAATAGTGGGGTATGTAAATGATGTGGAGTTAGAAATTATGGTAGACGGTAAGAATGACGACTGTGATGAAGGGTGCTGTGGGAATGAGGGTGTCGCAGTTGTGAAGATTGGTGGAACTGGTGATGTAGGCAGTGGAGTTGATGGTACTGTTGCAAGTTTGTGTGTGATGCTTGCAATTTGAAGCACGACAATGCAATGCAGTGAATGTTGGAACAGGAGACAGTGAATGGTTTGGTGAGGTCACTGCGATGGTGATGTTTGTGTTGTATCACTGTGCAAGGTAGGGCAGTGACAAGTTGGTATTGAAGGGTAGTTGAGATGACAGTATTGTTGACAGGGGATGTATGGATGATGGTTGTATTGGTATGTTCGAGCCTAGGCAGCAAGAAGGCGGTGGTTCTGTGAGCTGTAGAAGTGGTTTGTATATGAGAGTGGACTAGTTAAAGTAAGTTGAAGATAGTCACAGGACAAAAGCAAGTTTGAGATGGGTAGTATATGGTTAGGTGGAAGGTAGAGACAGACAGTGGAATTGGATGATGGGGCGAGGAATGCAAGAAGTAGAGGATGGAAGTTGGAGTAAATGTGTAAATTTTTGTATGACTGGTATGTGCAGGCTTGTATTGTTGTTCGTGGCGGATGGTCGTGTGTTGCTGTTTGATGGAGTAGACTTGAAGTTTTGTATATTTTTTTTGTATTTTTTTTTGAAGAGAAATATGGTAAAATTGGAAGTAGTATGTGATGATAGGTGTGGTTTCAGTGAAAGGTAAGAAGGAGGTAAGTAGCAGTGAACTGTGAACTGTAGTCAATTGTGACAGTAATGTCAATGGTGAAGGGAATGTCAGTGGTGGAGGTATGTGATCATCGACAGTTTTCAGGTTGTTTGTATGCAAGTATGTGGGATGATGTATGAGAGGCAATTTGAAACACAGTGACAGGGGCAGTATGAAAACAAAGAAGAAGTGGTATGGATATATGGCTTAGAAGGCAAGCAATGTTGTAGAAGTATATGAATGTGAAGCAGTGGCAGTTTACTGGAAGCTAACAGAGAATTGAGTTTGTGACAGAGAGTGTGTTTCCAATATGCACATGCAAATGTAAATGCAAAAATCATAAAAAAAGGAAAATGGGATTGTAAAAAAAAAGAAATTGTAAAAGAAAATGAAAATGAAAGTGTTTTTTTTTATTTGTGTAATTTTTTTTTGAAGTATGGAGATGCAAATGGAAAAACAGCTAGAAAACAAGCACACAATGTACACAAACACTTGAAAACTAAATTCACACAAAAACACACAACAATAACTTTTTTTTTAAATGCACTCAAACACACACGATAAAAATCAAAAGAAAAATAATTCGAAGAATAGAAAATCAAAATCAAAGACAAATCCCCGGCAACGGCGCCAAAAACTTGTTCATCGACGGAAATTCTATCGGTTTAGAAAACCGTCGAACGAATTTAGAATTAAAATATAACCGCAAGCGCACGGCGTACACTTGTAGTACGTGGCGAATACAGGTCGATCCGCAGGGAATTGATGATTTTAAAATTCTATTCAATCAAATTATACCAAAGTCGAGAGATTGTTAAGCTAGAAAAATGAGAAAACTAACAAAGAGAAAAGAAATGCAAATATAAGAGTTAAATGACAATTTAGAGAATAAATCCACTCTCTAGATTATGTAGTTCAACACATATGAAATCATAATCTCTCTTTTATGGTCATTAGTGCTTTAATTGATGTGTTTATCATAAGTATGGCATATTTGTGCTATTGATTAGCCAACATAAGCCATCAAACTATAACACACCCCTTAAATCACTTACTAACTTTCATGAAACTTAGACAATGAAAATGAAAATGAAATCTATTTTAAGTATGGCCTATTAACTATTGATTAGAAATATAGACCATCAAATTTTAATTTCAAATCACTTTCTTATGCCATAATCATATTTTGATGAAGAGACATTTGTGTTAGTGATTGTTTAAGCATAGCCTATTTGGTGTCAACAATATAGGCTATCAAATTCAAAGCAAGAACAACAAATAAAACACTTCAATCATCATTAAGCACAAAAAGAGAGCATGAATTACCAAATAGTTGAAGCTACATAATTAGAGAGCTTCATTACCCCTAAATTGAAGGGGTTTAGCCTCTCATATTTGTCATTTGATTAACAAATGTAGCTTGCAACATGAAAGCAAAAAGAAAGCAAAATGAAAGCTAAATGAAAGAAGACTACTCTAATTGCATAAAAGAAAATCTACACTACTAGCATGAAAGGAAATGAACATGTAATTAAAAGGAAACAATAATTACATTGCATAAAAAAAGAAATTACATAAGAGAAGAAATGGCTAAGTAGCCATGAAAAGAAAGAGAGCTTTGATTTTCTAAGCTAAAAACTAACTAAAGAGAGGCTAAGAGAGAGAGGAGTTACATGAACATAATGGGTTATTTATACAAGCATGAAACCCTAATCCATAATTTGGGGAATGCCCAAACTACCCCTTAGGAAGTGTGGTGGCCAAGTAACCATTAGCATCCATTAATCATCATTTAAGTGTACATGAAGCCATTCATTCCATAAGCATGTGCATTAGCCTCTAATGTGTACATTAAGGTAGGTGGGTAGGTGGGGTCCTCCATGTTCTTCACTTTGAATTATTTCCATCTTCATTCTTTTATATCTTCTTTGTGCATGCATATTCCTTCATGAAACCACTTGTAATTGAGTTTAAATTCCTACAAAATAATATAGAAATTTCCAATTAAATTTTCTCAAGCTAATTTATGCACAAAAATGTCTATTTTGCCCTTGGATGAAGATGAATATGTGACAATTTGGAATTAATATGGATTTTGGTTAAAACAAGTTAAAATACCCAATATGATCATTTATTTAAATTAATTAGAATAAATATGGTGGTAAAAATATGCACATTTACGTGCACATCAGCGGACATGGTTGAACGGAAGTGAGTGAACGAGGGTGTTGACGGCTATGGTTTTAGAGTCGGTGGAGATGGAGGAGGAAGGTGAAAGTTCCTTTGGTTGTGGGGGTCAGTGAGACTCCCATACTTAGGCAAATTTTCACCTATTCTAAGTTTTACAACTAAACTTTGCCTTGGAGTTTCGTGTTGAATTCCTCTTTCATCTTGAACATTTTCGAAGCACGGCTGATAAAATTAAGCTAGTCGGGACGATCAGGGATGATGGTTACGTCGAGCAACATCCAGACTTTAAAACAAACTACTAAAATAAACAGTTAAATAATATTAGAAATCTGAGCTGCACAGCACAACACAACACTGCACTAGAATCCATTTTAGCATAGGGGGTATGGTCTGTAGTTAATCTTTTAATGTTGATTACCTATCGAGTTTTTTTATAGAAATGGACCAAAGATGTTCCAAACGTCTGGCTGCTTAGACTACAGGTACAACCTTCAAAATATATCAAATCTGACGTAGAGTCAAGCTCAGCCACAACTTTATAGGCGCAGCAAACTCTTATCCAACAAGAGTAGCAACCAGAAATTCCACATGTTGAAAAGTAAAATCTTGAGAATCCGAAAGTAGAGCAACATATTCCTGAAAATCCGGTTGAACCGGTAGATGGGCCTCAAATAGATCCAGCACTCGATACTCTTGAGGATGCTGTAATACTGAATAACCTGGCCGATTCTATTCCCTCCAAAATCGATGAAGGATCTCTTCAGAGGATATGTAGTAAGCATGTAATTACATTTGACAATGTTCTGGCACCGTCTTGCGACCAGAGAGCTCAGATCCTCCAGAAGGATATATAACTTGCAATAGGTATATGTGCTTGGTGGATTGTGTCCCGCCATTTAATTAATTTATCCGTCGAGACCTGAACTTTATGAAACTGGCTCCCATAGTGCTGCATCCAAACAGCTATGCTTTTCTTCTTAGCACTTATCTAGTTTTCTTTGAGCATTTGAATTAAGTGCCTAGCGATGAAGAAATCCGATACATCTATAGATTTAAAAGTAGAAAAGAAAACTCGTCTTTTATTTACTTGGAGCCGATGAGGGGTTGCAAAATCATTACCGGGTATTGGAAAAAGCTGAGTTATTTTTAGGCTGAATGGTTCTATGTACGCTATCCACCCGGGTTCGCTCGTAGATGGATATTCGGACATAAGTTTTATTTCAAACACCAATCGTAAATCTGTTTTTAGTCTGCATACTAAGTTTATCTATCACTGTTGTACAGATGTTCCGGCGAGACCCATGGTGGATCACTTTCAGATACCGTTAATACTCTCATAGCAGTCCCAACGAGGATAGGTATATAAGAACTCTATTGATGGACGAGAATCTTCTCCCCCATGGTTTATTAGAGGAAGGCCGGAGCACTGGCATAGTTCCAGTAGTTGACATTGAGGATGATGATGATAATAACGATAGCAATCCGTCCGCATGATACGAAGTTGATCCTGAATTGTCCCCAGCCCCAAGTCCTGGAGCCGAAGCCGTAGAAAATATAGAGCTAGAACACAAAGGCGCCGAGGAAGGCGAGATTATTGGAGAGGGTGGTGAGGCCGGCTAAAGTAACATTGAAGTGGGCCACGGATCTCAGACCGAACAACCCATAGGCAACCCACCGCCTGCTCCTAAAAAGAGATTGATTGTGAAAATTTCAAAGACGCGGACTTCCACTCAGTCTCCACCAGTCACAAGTGTAGAGAAGACTCCATCTATTCACTCAACGGGCACGTTCAACTATTTAGGGTCTATCCCTATGGAGTTCGGCTCTTTCAACGTTGGTAACATCAACATCGATGACATCAGTTATTCGATCCGCTTTGAGATGGACAACAGTCCAACCGACACAGGAGAGATTACTCCCATTAGTAAAGCTCCAGTACATGGTCTGTCGGAGGACACTAGGACACACACACGCACGACACGACACTTGTACTTGACCAATGTCCTTGCTCATTTGATCTAACTCATTCCTGTTTTCTTTGCAGGCTCGATGGATAAGAGAAAGCATTCATTCTGATCCCTGGAAGAGAAGGCATATCATGTCCAACGCCCTCAGTTGGGCTCGTTCCATCAAGGGAGTGTCGAGACTATGATTCAAGTTATCGCTCCCGTCGCGATAGGGATGAGCGGGACAGGAGCAGTTACAATAGGGACCGTTCTTCTCATGATTCTGCTTCTAAGCGCCGACCTAGATCTAGATTACCTCCTTCTAGAGTCTAGGATAGGAAACCTAACTACCATGATGATATTCCACCTACTGACTCTTCTCGAGCTCCACCACCTGTCCCGTCCCTTTACAATCCACGACATTATCTCACTCCAATCGGTCCTCTGAGCACAAACATCATATTAGTGGCTCCGATACTTTTCAGCAAAGGCTAGGCAAAGGAAGCGCTGTTGCTCTGGCCATTACAAAGGAGCAGCAGGTAGATACTATGGGGCAGATAACCGAGCTTAAGAATGAATTTCCCAACATTTTCTTTGATGGAGTTATGTTCTTGCCAAAATTAAAGAGAATACATGCTGAAGTCCAACAAAGGACCATCGACTGCATGATCGATGTCCATAATCAATACAATGAATGGGCAAAGCTGGCCGAAAAGATTTCAAAAGTTTCAAGAGACAGGCTACAAGAGATAGAGAACCAGAAACTCGCTGAAGCCAAGAATAATAAAATCATTGCCGCTCTCGACACTGAGATCGAGAACTCAAGAAAATCCCAAGTCGAACCGAAAAAGAAGGCCGAGGAGGCCATCAAAGCACTTGAAGCCGAGAGATCCAAGCATTTGAATGAAATCGAGCAAGCGCATCATCAGAACCATGAACTTGTCATGTAAAGGGATGCTGCTAGGAGGAACGCAGTTGACTTGAAAACCAAGCTCGAGCGTGAGACCAAGGAGAAAGAAGAAGCGTAGAAAATTGCTCAGGATGCATGCGATTAGCTGGTCGCCATTAGGATAGAGAGAGAGACAATGCACTCGAAAAGGTTAGAGATATTGATGCTCTCGTTAAGAGAGAAGTTGAAACTGCAGTAAAATAGGTTGAGAAGCAGGTAGAAAAGCATATGATGAAGAAGTATGAGCCACTGATCACTCAACACAACGCCAATGTGCTCAAATTTTGGAATCTGGAGTGGTTTAGGGAAGATTACCCTTTGATGCTTGCCCATGCCTAGGAACAAGTTATTGAGGAAGGTAAAGAATTTCTTAATAGCGATAATATTGATATGGAGAAACTGGAAAAAGAGATTTTAAAGGGAGATGAGTCCAAAATCCTCCATAACAATCAGCATCTTATTCATTTGGAACTTAACGCAATGGCTTAAAAAGAATTAGGCGAAGGTTTTGGCTCTACGCATCATGAGGTTACGGCTGGTCAAACTCCCGGGACTCAAGCTGCTCCAAATTCCACCGCTGATTCCTCTACCGACGCTGGTTATAATCCAAAGAAGCCGCAGCTTCAAACATCCACTGTTCTCTCCTCTATTCTAGAGGGAACTCCCGGCAACACTCTAGCTCATGCGGAAGTTCAAACTGAAGAAGGTATCTCGTTGAATTTCCCTGTTTTCTAGAGAGTTGACATATTGCCGATCAACATCGTGAATCTCCCTCTTTGTATTTCTTTAGCTATAAGTAAACCTGCAATTTCTCCGCTTCCTCCGAAGGACTCTCAATCGGGGCCACAAATATTGGTGACAGAGTCTGTAACCATCACAACTTCAATAACAATTACCAGCATCCCGGTTGAAGAGAACCCAGGCCTTGACGACCGCATGATAGACGCTTTGTTGGAAGAAAGAAACGATGAGAATCATGGGACTCAAGTTGATGAGGAAGTCATTATTACTAGGGATCCTAGTCCTTGTCGGGTCCCTCCATGCATGAGCTTGAGCAAAAACTTAAGACGGATATCCTCCTTGCCAGTCAAATCAAGCAGGAGAAAATAGAAGTTTTCCCTCCTCCATTGTCGATCGCTTTACCTGGGCAAACCATTTTCACTCTAGTTTACATTCCTCCACCCGGGGATACTCGAAGTACGTCAATGGTATTTTCACAAAGCATTTCGACCTCCATTTCTCTACCCGGGAGCGGCTAGAGTGCGCCTGTTGGATCTTCGCAAAGCACTCCGTCCAATGGCCAAGGCGGTAGAGGTGGAAAGAGGCAAGGAGAAATCTCAAGTTAAGTCTTCTCTGGTTCTAAGAAGAAGAAGAAGTCAAAGAAGAAATAGTTGCTAGTTTTTTTTCCATATATAGACTCCTTTTGTTTGTTGGCCGGCCTTGTACGGATTTGGCCCCTGTTACTACTTTTATGCTTGGTGTGAACCACTTGTACTTATCTTTCCTGGTTTAATGTTAATAACAAAGACTTTTTCTTTGTAAAACCTTTGTTCAAATTTGTCTAAATACTTAAGAAATACGATTTCCATTCAATGTGATTACGATTTATTTCTTTTAGTGATCATTTTCGGATCAAGTCCTTAATCCATTTTGTGATTTGCCGACTCCCATTGTTCTAGCGAATGTAAAGCAATCTTTAGGGTAAACCACTTAAAGTAGTGGCTTAAGTATCCTTTTTTAGGATAATAAGTTCCAACCGCGTCAAACTCCGGGCGTGAGCTTAAGTTAAGTACATAGAATCGTAGTTCGTACATCCTCATCCAGGATGTTAACATTCGACCACGCCTAACTCCAGACATTGATAGAAGGCTTAAAAATTGGATCCCGCTTTACTCCGAGCATGGACCTTCCGTTTTTCCTACTCTGGGTAAGATGTTAAGGATTAGACGGATTTGTCATGCCTATTTTCATTTATACTTCTACCCCAAGTCCGGGGATAAGAGTTGATTGAGCGATATGTCATATCATGCTCTTTTTGATTTATACTCCTACACTCCATCCGGGGGTAAGAGTTGGAGCAGGGACGGTTGTGTCACGTTCAGTTTTAAGTTTGTGCTCTTGCCTCCAATCCAAAAGCAAGAACTAGTTTGCGGATGATCATGTCTCATCTGGCTTAGGTTTATACTCTGGCTCCTGCTCCGGGAACGAGAGTAAGGGTGCGGATGCTCGTATCGCAATCGATTTGCATTTATACTCTTGCCTTCAATCCGAAGGCAAAAGTTGGGATGTGGACAGTCATATCATATCCTACTTATGTTTATACTCTTGCTCCTAATCTAAAGGCAAGAGTTAGTTGATGTCAATCTCCGGACATCAAAAGGGACTTCATGAGCTCGATCACGGACCGCAGAAGTTTGACTGGCACCTACTTTTGGGTACCTACACACCTGCATTAATCATATGCAGATTCGTTCGAGTTGATCAAGTCACAACTCTTAAGAAAGGGGAAAACATAAGTTTAAGCTGAAAAGGCTTTTTATTTCAAAAAAAAAATGAAAAATGACAGAATCAGTCTTATTGCATAGCTATATCCCATTATTTACAAGTTTTTTCTAAGTGAAATCGCGTCGTAGGTGCTTGCTATTCCACGCTCTTAGAAGCAAAATCCCATCCACAGTTGCTAGCTTGAAAGTGCCATCTCCAAGCTTTTCCTCTATTGCATACGGACCTTCCTAGCTCGGGCCCAAGTTTTGAGGACCAGGGAAGATTCGTTTGAGGACCAAATCGCTGAATTCAAAGGTTCGACTCCTAACTTTGGTATTGTAATATCATGCGACTTGGTGTCTGTGCGCAACTGCTCTCAACTCAACTTTGCTCCGCTTCTTATCGATCATATCAAGGGACTCCAGAAGAAGCTGTTCATTTGTCCATTGATCATAGTAGGTAACTCGATGAGAAGGTACTTCCAGTTCGACCGGAATCATATCCTCTGATCCGTATACCAAGGCGAATGGAGAATGGCCAGTCGTTGATTTGTGGGTAGTTCGATAAGCCTAAAGCATTAACGAAAGTTCGTCCCCCCACTTGACTTTGGCCTTCTCTAAACGCTTCTTGAGAATGGACTTGATAATTTTGTTTACAGCTTCGACCTGTCCATTCGCCTGAGGGTGTGCTGCCACTGCAAATCTCTTCTCTATGCGGTGTCGGCGGCAGAAATCCTTAAACTACGTACTATCAAATTGGGTCCCGTTATCAGTAACGATTGCTTGCGAAACTCCAAAATGACAAATGATATTACGAACAACAAAGTTGATTACTTTTTTGTGGTAATCGTGGCCAAAAGCTCCGCCTCAGCCCATTTAGTAAAGTAATCAACTGCCATAATGGTGTACTTCGCTCCACCTTTAGATATTGGAAATACACAAATAATATCAATACCCCAAACTGCAAACGGCCAAAGACTGACCATTTATCAAATCTTTAGCACTTGTCACATCTTTGGGTGTAGTCAGTTGCATCTTGACTAGCAGTCGGCCAGAAATATTCGTATTGAAGAATCTTCTTCGCTAAAGTTTGCCCCCAGTGTGGCCGCCACAAGTCCCTTCGTGGACTTCTCTTAGGACTTGTTTAACCTCGTCGTGAGCGACACACAGAAGCATGGGGACAGAGAAACCTTTCATGTACTGTAATCCTTCTTGCATGATGTATCTTGAAGCTTGGCAAAGGATTTTTCATTGTTCATTCCTTCTCTCCGAAAGGATCCCTTTTTGCAAATAATCCCGAATCAGAGTCATCCATGACTCCCATTCAGGGTCAGTCTCCAAGATCCAATCGACATCCATCTAGTCGATGTTCGGAGCTGAAAGTACTTCCATTAGAACCAGGCCCAAGAGTTGCACATCTCCGGAACTAGCCAACTTGACAAGCGAACCAGCTTTCTCATTTTCCTCTTTGGGAATATGAGTGATCGTGTAATATTCAAAGTCATCAAGCAACTCAAGAACCCAGTTTAGGTAGGGAGCTAGCCTCGCTCCTTTCACCCGATACTCTTTCCGAACATGACTACGACTAGCTGGAAGTCACAGAAAATGTGGAAAGTCTTTATTCCTAGTTTCTTGGTGATCTTGAGTCCTGCAATCATGGTCTCGTATTCAACTTCATTGTTTGTTACCGGAAAATTGAGTTTCAAGGCATAGCTGATCGGGTGTTCTTCGGGAGTGACAAGCACAACTCCAGCACCAAAACACCGTTCATTGGATGCACTATCCGTGTACATCTTCCATCCAACGTCCTTTCCTCCACTGATCTCCGGAGAATCTTCTCATGCAGTGAAGTTAGCTATGAAATTCGTCAAAGCCTGACCTTGGATTGCTCTTCGAAGGTGATAAGTGATATCATATTGACTCAATTCAATATTCCATTTTAGCTGCCTTCCAGAAGTCTGAGGTCGTTGTAAGACTTGTCGTAAAGGCTGGTCAGTAAGGACATTGATCAGATGATCCTAAAAGTAGGGGCGGAGCTTTCTTGAAGCGATCAACTGACAGTATGCGAGATTTTCCAGTCTCAAGTAGTTTCTTTCTGCTCCTGTCAACTACTTGCTAATGTAGTAGACCGATCATTGGATGCTGGATTCCTTACGTACAAGTGCGGCACCCAGAGCATGAACCAACACTGCCAAGTATATAAACAAGTCCTCATACTCCACCGGCTTCGAAATGATGAGAGGTCTTTCCAAGTGATTCACCAAAGCTTGAAACGTATCTTTGCACTCCTGGTTTCATTCAAAGTTTCTCTTTCCCTTCTCGATCAGCTCGAAGAAAGGGATGCATTTGTCAGTGGCCTTGCAAATGAATCGACTTAAGGCGGCGACTTTCTGATTCAAGCTTTGGACCTCCTTGATCGTCTCTGGGGATTCAATCTTCTCTGAATTGGCTACAATTCCATGAGAGTTCACAATGAAGCCCAAGAATTTTCCTAACGCAATACCGAAATAGCATTTTAAGGGATTGAGCTTCATCCCGTACTATCGAAGGACATCAAACATCTTTGATAGATCATCAACGTGATTTCTCGAACGCTGTGACTTAACGAGCATATCGTCCATGTAAACTTCCATTGATCGTCCAATCTAGTCTTTAAACATTCGGTTCACAAGCCTTTGGTAAGTCATTTCTACGATCTTTAATCCAAAGAGCATGACCGGATAGAAATAGAGTCCGAAATTGGTAATAAAGCTGGTGTATTCCTGATCTGGGATGTGCATCGGGATTTGATTCTATCCGGAGTATGCATCCATGAATGAAAGTAACTCGTGTCCAACAGTTGAGTCCACCAATCGATTTATTCTTGGAAGTGGGAAGCTGTCCTTCAGGCATGCTTTATTCAAG
Organism: Allium fistulosum; assembly: GCA_030737815.1. Lineage (NCBI taxonomy): Eukaryota > Viridiplantae > Streptophyta > Magnoliopsida > Asparagales > Amaryllidaceae > Allium > Allium fistulosum. The sequence goes on from CM060904.1 coordinate 170,919,698, forward strand.
TCGGAATAGTCAATCCATGTCCTCCACTTCCCGTTCACTTTCTTCACCAAAACGGGGTTAAATACCCAATCTGGGTATAGAGCATCGCAGATAAAGCCATTGTCCTTTAGCTTCTCCATTTCCTCTTTGAGTGTAGCGGATCTCTTCGGACCCAGGCTGCGGTGTTTCTGTTTCACAAGAATGCATTTGGGGTTGATGCTTAATGCATGGTTTGTTATCCCGGGCGAGATCCCATATATATCCGAGTGTTTCCTGGCAAACACATTCAGGTCTGCTCAAAGAAAACCGACCAACTCCTTCATCACACTAGTATCGAGCTATGAACCAACCTTCAGGATTTTACTTGGGTCATTCCTGCTGACTGGAACGGCGATTCTCAACTCGACGGGAGCTGCTCATCCACCCTCTGGCTCTTTTCGTTAGTCCAGGCTCAGCTTTCCCTCACCAAGTTCCACTGGTAATTCGACAAATTCGATGGCTTCAGTATCCATCCTGTTGAACCCTTGTATACGAGATCTACAAGGCTTCAAATCTCTTTCCTCCAACATCATTTAATCATAAGATTTTTTGAACAAAATATTGACTAAACTCCCACAATCAACAAGCACCTTTCATACAATAGCATGACCAATCGCGGTTGAGATCATGAGTGGGTCAATTGTCGGAGCCTCTACTTCGTCGGCATCCCTGTTCCGGAAAACAATATTGTCTGTCATGATTTGAGATTGTTTTGCCAGAGCTCCATTCTCAACTGCATAGCAACTTTCATTGTCAACGTGCTTTAAGGCTCCAATGTAGCTATCCATTTACAATAAAATCTTATCGGCAGGATGAGGCCCACCAATGATTGTGTTAATCACTAATCATTTTTCTGGCCGCCTCAATGCATCAGCACCAGGCTCAGCTTGCCCCCGTTGGGAAGACGACCTAAGGGCGTTAGAATTTACCTGTCCGCCATCTTGCGGGGCTTTCACATATTATTGCAATTTCTTTTTCCTTATTAAATCTTCAATCATGTCACGCAAGTGCCTGCACTCATTAGTATTATGACGTGAGTCTCATGAAATTAGCAAAACTTTCCTAATTTCCTCTCATTCTCAGTCGACTCCCTAGGAGTCGGCTTCCTATACAATTCAGTATTCTGAGTAGCCAGATAGATGTTCTCTATCAAGTTGTTTAATTCAGTGTAATTGTCATACTTGGGACTTATGAAATGACTCTTGTTATCTGGATTTCCTTTCTTTGCCCCATTATTGTTTTTTTCCTCCTTTGTTCTGATTACCAACTTTCCCAGAGCTTCCTCCAGATTGCTTTACAGCAGCAATATTACTTTGAATTGGCTCACTTGAATTTCCAGCATCAGACCTCCGTGGACGCTTACGTGCATCCTCCTAACGCAGATACCCATTATCTTTCCTATAGAAAGCTTAAATTGTCGATGGTTGCTTTCTTTCTATCCAATCCCCAAAATTCGAGTCAGGATGAAATCCTCTACAAAGTGCCATCAACACTATATCTTCCTTTGGGTCTGTTATTTCCATTACACGACATCACTATTTTCGAACGTGAGGTGTGCAAACGGAATTGCTCCATGAATTTCCATGACAATTCAATAAAAGATGATATGGATCTTGATGGAAGCTGAGTGAACCACATCATAGCCACCCCATCTAAGAAAATTGGGAAACAACGGCACTTCATAGCATCCGAAGCCATGTTCCATTCACACCTTAATAAGTGTTCCTTAGGATCCATCGTTCCTCCATACAAGGGCATCATTAGCATGTTGAATCTCTGGGGGTATCTCGCATTAAGGATTTCCTCTGTAAATGGGTTCTGAGTAGCATAAGTTCCCCAATCATCATTAGTTATGGATCTATTTTCACTAACCAATCTCCTAACCATATCCTCTAAATAGTCTGAATCAACAGGTTCGATTAAACAAGGGTAATTGGGTCCTGCCCCAAGTGTTCGGCCCGACGAACGCTCTTGGGAAGGTGCTTGATACCTAGGCTCCCTAAACTCTGGAGGACCCATTCATCCAGCATTCCCTCCTATTTGATTCCCATAAGCAGCATCATCATCAACAATATTATGATTTTCCAGATTTTGACCTTCAATGGCACGTCCAGGGATGACATCCATGCCGCCTTCCAGAGGATGGGCTTTGGGCCGACCATTTTGGGGGTCGGTACCGAATCCTAAGTGGGGGTCGGTACCGATCCCTGAATTTGAGCCTAGGGCTCGTCCTCTTCCTTGTACAGATGTTTTAGTAGAGTATTGAGTTTTCTTCTACCTTCCTTTCCTCCGTCTTTGCTCGGATGAAGAAGAACTCTTCGATTCTGAGCTGGAATCCCTTCTACTTCATCTACAGTTGTTTTGAGTCAGCTCATTCAACAGCCTCAAACTCTGTTACATCATGTTGTTCATCTCCTGTTGGCTAGCCTGGAATCTGTCTTCCATCTGCTTCATTATCATACCCATCTCCATTCTGGTTATGACGTCAGTTAGAGTCTGGATCTCGGGTTGAGTTGGTTGGACAACTCCATCTCCTTGCTGTGGATTCTGATTCTCAACTTTAGTAGTAGCTCTATAATTGGTAGAACGGTCTCTTCTTGATGAGGCCATGGCAGAAAGCTTTCAGTATATTTGTTGAAAATTTGAGTTGTAGAATTAAAAGATAGAGAAATTGGATTTATCTCTTGGATATAGGAAACCCAATAGTTGATGATGGATCCAAGTGGCCTGAAAATATCTCTCTCAATGAAAGCACCAAAATGTTTGAACCAAAAATGGCACAAAGACCCAGAAGTTTATGTAGTAGAGATTAAATGAATAAATATAAATCAAAATGAGGAAATAAATAAGACACAATCGTTTATAGTGGTTCGACAAAGCAAGGCCTACGTCCACTTTGATGTTTTATTTCTTATTTTTGATTTGGAAGTATTTGGAGATCGGTACAACTCCAATACTATAAATTTTAGAGTTATAAGAATATGAGAAATAATAGAATTTCAATCAAAAGATCTTGAAAAATGAGCTCTACCTCCCTATTTATAGAGGTAGGGGGCCTAAAATATCTCCAAACCATTGTGCACAAATTTGACCAATTCTCCCAAAATAATAGGCCCCTCCTTAGCAACATCTATGAGTCAGTACCGATCCCTAAGTGGGAGTCAGTACCGATCCCCAAGATGTCCATATTTGGCGTCTTCAATTCCTCACCTCGAATCGTCTTGTAGTTAGCTTCTCAATTGCACAGTTGTTTGTACTTGTTTTAGTTTGTTCTAGAGCCCAAATGATGGGGTTGAAGGAGAACAAAGTTGTAGTTTCAAGTACCCGTGGAGTTCGAAGGAGAAATGTATTAAATCAACAAACCAACTTTGGAAATTGGATTTTGGCATCGAGATAAGCCTGTAGGCAGAAGGTGGGGTCCACCCAAGTTGTATTTGGGGGTCTGTACCGATCCCAGTGAGAGTCGGTACCGATCCCCAGTGGGAGCCAGTACCGATCCCAACTTAGGGGATCCCACTGTTTTGTTGTCTTTTATGGTTTTGGCTTTGACTTCTTGTCTCTGTCTGTGCTTGTTTTCTGGACTCCTAGGCTATCTCTTCGGGCTTTCCGCCTTGATAATTCCAATTCCTATCTATCCAGTTTGTCCATATTTTGCCTGGTCAAAAGGCAGGATAACATTTTACAAAATCACTTTTCAATAAATTACAACTATATTTATTTTATAAAAGAAATTTTCTATAATTTTATTTAATTAATTAATTATTTTATTTACATCAGTAACCAATATAATTCCAAAACTATATTAATAAATTTATTCTTTTAACCCAATATTTATTTTTAATTCCAAGATTACTACCATAATTCTAATATCCTAAATAAATTCATTATTTATTATTATTTAACTATTAATTAATCGCTTCTTAACTACGGGTTGTTACAGGTATATTTTGCATAAGGTTCATTTGTTTTGTGTGTGTGTATGTTTGTTTGTTTTTTTTGTGTGTGTGTGCGCGCGTGCGCGTGCGTGCATGTGTATTTATATGTATGTGCTTGTAAATGGATTAGAACAGTTTAACATTATATGTATGTATATTTTGAGTTAATTGAAAATTATTTTTATCTTATTATTAAATGTGCGCACGCGTGTGCGTGCATGTGTGTGTGTATTAATGCAAAGTCAATTAGAGATATTTTACATTAGTTGACTTATGTTACATATGAGTTTAAATATATTTTATAAATCAAACTTAGATCTTTTAATCTACAATTTTGAATTTGTAACTTTAACTCAATCAATCTATGTTAGATACTGTCCATTCAACCTTTATGTTATTAAGATATGCATTTTAGAAATATTTTATATCCATATATACGTATCTTTACTAAACAATTATATTGAAGCAATAATATATATATATATATAGCAAATATATACATGACAGATATAAATCCCAATATCCATACATGTATATATTAACTTTATCATTGTTTATCATATCATCATGTTATACTCTATGTGTGTTATTAATAACTATGTGTATATATATTAGATTTAATAGTACATACATAAGTCATTATTTGGTTGGCCAAACATGAAAAGATGTGGTCTAATTGTTGGATCTGAAATAAAGGAAAGTTTTAAAAGAGAGAAATGAATTTCTTCTTTAAATGAAACAAGACCTTCATTTTAATTTAATTGAATTTGATTCAATTTATTCTTTCATCTGTGATCGACCACTCCTTCCTCAATCTCACTTGATTGTATATATACAACAAATATATTTAATTAACTAGATTAAACAAATAAATAATTATTCAAATAAAATATGTTTTATTAAATAATTATTTTGCAACTAATGCTAGTTAATGGACTTCATAGGCTCATAGATCCAAATAAGGATTATTTTTGGAAATTTATTCATTTTACCCGCTACGAAACATACCGGGTTCGTACAGTTTCATCCATATTTTCCACAAAAATGCAAAATAAACTGAATTTGAATATCCTTAGTAAATTAATGCTTTATTGTTCTTCTTTTACCATCATTACCATTGAAATTATGATTTTCTATCTATATTTTTAACTAATAACTCCCTTTCTAAAATTTAATCTCATCTTAACATATTAATTTTTAAAGTTCATTTAATGCTATATTTTCAATACACAACCTAATATATGTTGTTATTATTTGACATGATTTTTTTTAAATTTTCTGAATCACCGCTGCAGAATATCGCGTTGAATAATTGGTTCTTTATCATTTTCTTTTGAATATATTAAATAAATATAATTTGTAGAAAAACAATTCAGCCTTCTTCATCACGCACGAAGCGCGTGCCGTAATGCTCGTTTGAATAAATGGGGTCAAAAATTTCGACCAACCCCCCCCCCCCCCCCCCCCCCGAAAAAGAATTTTTTTTACACCGATGCTATAAATAGGAAGTCCCTTTAACAACCCTACCGAAAACCTCTCTTATTCGAAATTGGAATGTCTTTAACAATCCCAAAAAATTAGAAGAGTTGCTAACTTCATAAAATTATTTGTTAGACGTTACCACAGACGGAATTTACCATGCAAATTCAAACTAACACTTAAAATTAACCAAAATATACAATGGTTTTACAAAATGGTTAATAGTTGCAGCAAATTCTAAATCCGTCATTTTATAGATTTAAACGGACGTGTATTGTCGTAGTTGTGCAGATAACATCGGTAGTTGTGATCCGATACTCTATTAAACTTGAAATAAGAAACGGATCTATAGACTCATATTTACTTTGTTAGCGACCGTAATCTATCTTCGTTAACACAGAGCAATGCTTTGTTGTATTCATCTATTTTTCTATTGAATATTAAGTTAAATTAAATGTTGGAACAACGCTTGTTGACAACCGAATGTGTTGGTAAGCAAATGAAAAATATTAACCATTTTGTAAAACCGTTGTATATTTTGGTTAATTTTAAGTGTTAGTTTGAATTTGCACAGTAAATTCCATCCGTGATAACATCTAGCAAACAATTTTGTGAAGTTAGCAACTCTTCTAGTTTTTTTGGATTGTTAAAGACATTCCAATTTCGAATAAGAGGGGATTTCGGTAGGGTTGTTAAAGGGACTTCCTATTTATATCATCGTGTAAAAAAAATTTCTTTTTCGGTGGGGTTGGTCGAAATTTTTGACCCCATTTATTCAAACGAGCGTTACGGCACGCGCTTCGCGCATGATGAAGAAGACTGAATTGATTTTCTACAAATTGTATTTATTTAATATGTTCAAAAGAAAATGATTTCCACATATATTTGGTCATATTTTTGTGAGGAATCATACTTATGTAATTTGATTATTTCTTAGTTGCAATATCTAATTTCTTATGAGTTTAAATTTTTATTTATATTATTAATTAATAAAAAACAAATTTATAAAATAGTTTATTTGCTAGATCCTATTTTTAAGTGATATCAAGACTTAGTAAATATTTGTAGAGGAAAATTTGAATTTGTAAAAGAAGTTTAATTGTCAGATCTTAATTTTAAGCGATGCTAAATTTTAATAATACCCGTAGAGAGGCATTTTTTGTATTTCACGCTGATACCAAAAAAGTATGACAGCAAATATATCACAACTATTAATAAAGACTTACATATAAAGGACAATTTTGGAAGTTCGCGGTCGGACCAAAAGTTTGCGCTTCTAAACCAAACTATCAATAAAGATATGGAGTGCTTTATTATTATTACGAGCGTTACGGCACGTGCTTCGCACGTGATGTTGGTATCCACTTCGCGCGTGAATTGTTTTTTTTAACAAACTGTATATGTTTAGCTCGTTCGAAAAAATATGATTTGCATAAATATTTAGTCGTTTTTATGTTGAAATGATATCCAGTTAGTTTTAATTGTTCTTTTTAAATTGCAATATCTAATTTTTTTTTGTTAGTTTGAATTTTCATTTTTATTGTTAATTAATAAAGAATAAATTTAATTTTTTATTACTTTGAATTTTTATTTCTATTATTAATTAATAAAGAATGACTTTGAAAAAAAAGTTTATTTGTTAGATTATATTTTTAAATAATTTTAAGATTTCAATAATATTTGTAGATAAGTGTTTTGAATTGGTTAAGAAAGTTTATCTATTAGATAGTATTTTTAAGTGATATTAATATTTAATAATATTTATAAAGGGATATTTTTAGTATTCGACCTTATGCCACAAAAGTGCGCCAAAGCAACAATTATTAAAGATTAGTATTTCTTTTTATTTAATTGTGACGCGCCTTTTTCTTTAGGAATTTTTAGTGTGAATGATGGCCTTTTTTTTTATCATTTTAGACACCTTCTGGATGAAGTATTTTCATTATAATACAGAAGATTTTCTTCCCACCACGAGTCCAAGCTCACTTACTTTTGCTTTTCTTCACAATTGATCCTTTTCTTCATTGTCTAATTGAAGGGAAAAAAAACTGAAAATAGAGGAAAATGGGGAATTCTAGCAGTTCAATTATTAGAGCAGCGGCGATCACCGCTGCCGCTGTCGCTGGTACGGCAACAGCAGCATGTGTTTTCCGTTCATGCTTTCCGTCGGAGACAGAGGAGTCACAAAATAGGTCGTCGGCGACAAAGGAGTCACAAAATATATCGTCCGAGGCAAAGGAGATAAAAACTAGATTGTTGGAGTCGATGGAGGATCTGGATTTCCCGTATGTGCGTGTTAACATTGGGGATAGTCCGATATATGGTCCTGAAACTAAAGCCAGTTTATCTGGTGAGGTTCTTTTTTTTCTTTTTTTTCAAGGTTATTAGTACCTGGTCCTCGATCTTTTTGCAATGTGTTGTGTTGTAGAATAAAGACGAGACTTGTCCAAGATACTATTTTAGATATAATCAACCTGCTAATTCAACAGTCAGAATGCATAAGTTGTTAATAACATCTTTTCTAATTAGTATTTTTAATAATATTGATTCTTAATGCATGCATAGGGGATTAACAACTCAAGTTAGAAGCCTTTCAACTTAAAATAAGTGGTCATTGGCATGATAATAACATTTGTTATTGTCTAGGATTGAAAAATATGGATAGATAGAAGTTGGAAAATAATAATAATGAAATATTCTGAGAAGATGTGTTTTAGAAAGAAAAAAAAAATTCTCCTTAAAACTGCAGATAGGGGAAAAGTTGAACAAACTGAAATAAAAAATCAGATAAAATCAGGACGATTTTATATTGTTATTGGAAAATATAGAGGTAGATTTGGTTAGTTCAAACTATTTAGTTATATACGTAGATGTATTTGTGTATATATAAAGGTGGTAGCATTGGTTCTACGCATTGAAGCACCAAATTTACTATAGATGACATCTAATAATTTGACTGACTGCTGGATATATGATGTTGATCAGGAAATGAAGTACGCGTTGGTCAGTACGTAATTCAAGAGTCTGAAATTCATCTTACCGCCGATACTCAGTTTGACCATATACAAGCACTGAAAGGTATTCAGTTTGACCATATACAAGCACCGAAAGGTATCTCTTCTGTATGATCACTAATGCACTGTTATCTCCAAACTAATTAATGATTTGCATATATATAATATATATATATATAGGTCAGTGACGGATGCTAATAATCAAATTACAAAACATTCTGAATTCTTATCCCCAATGTTATTAATGCTGTAAAATATATTCTAAATACGATGGCCTTGCATTCATTGGTCACTAGGATTCATTGCGTCAACCATATTCCCCATCAATTAATAACTTTTCTGTCTTGGATTATAGTTAAGGATGTTCGGTATCATTTCGAGTCGAAGGAAAGTTGCAAACAAAAGGAGGAGATGCATGATCTAAACTCTCAGAGATCGAAAGCTAAACGGAAGTTAAAGGCCGATGCTAATACTAAACAAATTCCTAAGCATTTGACTCCTAATTCCTACAACCGTGGTACGTTTTTATTTTCATTTACAGATATATGATGAATTCTGCCTTTAATAGTTGATTTAATAAGATACATATTGCGTTTCATCGAACAATAGAATTTTGCTGTTGCTAGGATACATTGGCTAGACATCAACCGTTATCCATATGTTTATCTTTTGTTCATGGTCAATTATTACTGCAGTTGAGAACTCAGAGAGGCACAGGAAAATACAGTTCGATAAATCTTATGAAGACATAGAAGTACAAGACGAGTCCTTTCAGGTTGGTGGCAAAAAAGCGACACCCCTGCCTTCAAAACAGTATAGAAGACAAAAGAACAAGCCGTCAGATAATCAAAACTCCCGGAAATTAAAATGTAAGAGGAAGTTAAAAGTTGATGGTAATAACCAAATTTCGAGGCATTTAGCCCCTAAAATCCATCTCCAAGGCAAGTTGGTCGTGCTGCTCGTGCATTTCTAAAAACTATATGAGCTTGTTATTTTGTTTCGTTGTCTTCACCATTCAATTTTATTTGAACTTTTTGGAACATGGATAGCATTTATACATGTTTTTTAAGCTTATATATTACATTTTTTGTTCTTCCCAACGAAATTTTTATCTTTTGAGTTCTTAACTGAAGGGGTTTTATTTTTATTTTATTTTAATGAACAATTTGTGACATGATGCTAATAATCAATATATTCAGAGACAATCAAAATCATGAGTTACAACATATGGAGTATTAAGTATTACAACAGAGAGAAGAGAATGAATGCTGTCAACCATCTCATTGGGCAGCACTCTCCCGACATAATTCTCCTCCAGGTCATATGTTTTTTAATAGTTTGTTATCCAAAGGCAACTGATCATGATATAATGCTAGTGCTTCTTTCAGGAAGTTACACCTGAAGTCTACATATATTTCCAAAGTTGCAATTGGTGGGACGTATACAAATGCTCTATTGAAGAGAAACAAGCTACCAAACAAGTCTTCTGTATGATGGTACATTCTTTTCTCCTAGAGGATCTCCAAAAGCCATCCTATTAATTTTTATTTATTTAAATGCTGAAATTTTTTAATCCATGCTTTTGGTAACTAGTGGTTTTTTTTATATGGAGTGTTTTGTACCCATTTAGCATTTAGGCCATTTTTGTAAACTTATTACTCATTTAAAGTTTAAACCCTTTTGAAAACTAAATACAAAATCATATCACTTGTTTTTGCTTGTGTGGTAGAAACTTAATTATTTTATTACTGGTGCATTGAAGCTGCACTAATGCAATTTTATTTTTCCTTTTTTTAAGAAAAAAAAATTGTACTGCTGTACTTACAAAATGACACTTTCTCCAGGCAACAGAAAGTTGACTATTTATGTGTTGGTCTTCACAGAGTTTGAATGTGCAATAAGTTTTGAAAAGCGTCCTAAATGGGTTAAAACTTAAATGAGAATCCAGATTTCAAATTAGGTGCTTTAAGATGCTTTTACAAACTATAGAAGAATTAAGATGTCATCTTCTTACATTACAATTTAAAATGCAGTTGAGCAAACTGCCTGTAAAGAAATTCTTCTACAAGAAATTCACTAACACCCAGACCTGCAAAGGTGTTTCAGTGGCAAAGTTCACTTCAAATCCAAAGAAAACACTAACCGTTGCAACTTGCCATCTCAAAAGTCCGGATGGTGCATCTACATACGACATAGAGCGAATGACTCAAGCAAAAGAAGCGATCGACCTCCTAAAATTCTCACCAAACGTTGTGCTCGGAGGAGATATGAACTGGGACGAATCCACAGATGGTCCATTTCCTTTGACTAGTGGATGGTGCGATGCATGGTCTGATTTAAAACCCAAAGAAGATGGGTATACCTACGATACAGAGTCGAATGCAATGCTCGGAGGCAGACGGTTTGTAGTGCAGAAAAGACTAGATAGGTTTGTTTGCAGACTCAAGGATTTCGATATGATCGACATTGAGATTGTTGGAAAGGAAGCGATAAAGGGTGTTTCGTACAAGAGTAATGGTGGGAAGAAGCTACCTTTGTTGCCTAGTGATCATTATGGGTTGATTCTTACTATTTGTGCAAAATGAAGTTGTGCATAGGTTTGTGTATGTTATGTGATGTAGGTGTGTCTTATGTGCATGTAACTATGTACTTTTAGTATAGGTTTTTCAGGTTATGTACTTGTCAATATTGGATGGATAAATATTAATTGATAAAATTTACAAGTGTTGCGTACTTATTAATTATTTATTGTGCCAACATGGTACTTAAAAATAGTAAATAGTAAAATAATTATGGCCAAATTCTTTAAAATGTTTTGAGACATATGTCCGACCATAAAGTGATGAAATGAATGGGTAAATAATTCAGATTGTTGAATTGTTAATAGGTTAAGGGGAATCCTAATCTAGGTTAGATATTTGGGAGTTGCGAATATGCTCAAACCTCTCAAAAACTCAACTATAAATAGATCCATAGGCTTTATTCATTTTGACATGATATTTCACCAATCCCTCCACTAAATAATATCTCCTTTGGACTTTTGCAACTTTAATTCAAAGTTAGATAAAGGTTCTTTCAAAGGTAAAGCTGTTAGCTCAAGATATAATCAATCTACAAGATTGTATTGTTATTATAATTATCTTTTAATCATTTAATTATATCTATATTTGTTAGCAAACTTAAGTCTTAAGAATCTTTCTTAAAAAGTGGAGCAAGGACACTTTCGGTAATATTAGAGTTATAAAAGAGAATTTAATTTAGTATGCTACTATTGGTATCCAAGAAAATGCTCCTCGCTACCATTAAATTTTTATTACCGATTAATATTTTTCATTTGTCTATGGCCATCAAAATTTATTTTCTCATTCAGTTCTAAACAACCATAGCATTTTCATCTCCCTTATAAAAACTCACGTACATTATCTCAAAACTCATCATAAAACAAAATTTTCAAACCCTACAGGCCAAAAAAAATCTCTTTTCTGTCTAATAGACGAACTCAAGTTAAAATTTAGTGAATGAAATTTTGATGAACATAAAAAAGTCGGTTTACTTTTTTATTTCTTGAAGTCTATTTTTCTTCTACCTATTAAACTTAGATTTGTTGTTTAAGGTTTTTTTATTGTTACTTTAGGATGAGTTTAATGATCCAATTACTAACAAAAATCTGGGTGTTATAATGTTTGATGATATTGTAATTGAAACCTTCGTGTAAGTTATTAAGTTGTAATGTTTTATCATACAATGTATCATTTTTCCCTTTTATATTTTTTAATTTTGTTTGATGGAGGATGCCAATAATGATAAAATTGAGAACACGCTTGTTGTTTTGAATGAAAAAATGTTTTGATAGTGAAAATATGAAAAAAATACAATCATTCAAATGCTTGAAATGGCTTGCAAGTTTAATTGACAAACCATTTTTTGTAAGATTTGGGGATACAATATTTCCAATTGTAGAATATTTGGAAGATATTGTTGCTTTCAACGATACAATATTTTCAATTGCAGAAGATTTGAAAGATATTTGAGATAATTACTCAAATATATATTTCCTCTTTTATAGCATTAAAGAGAGTAATAAATTACATACGTGAGAAGAAGGATTATTTTGGAAGATTGAGGTAATCAATTAATTCCCTAATTAGTTGATTAAAGAAGAAATCTTATCAAGCGCATGTAAATTGGAGAAAACTGGAAAATCAAATGGATAAACGTTCCCTATATGAATAGGATAATTAATGAGGTATTGATTTATGATCATAAATCAATAACTTCAACCCAAAGTAATAATCTCTATATAATGGCAGAGATTAGCATGAGTAGGTTATCTCTCTCAGTTGTATTTATTATTCTTCTTCTCCATTATCAATCTTGTAAAATTTTCTCCTCTTAGAAAGTAATAAAATCTCCTCTTCCAAAATGGATGTACAGTACCTCGCGGTAATGGAACCACTATAAATCCCGTGTGTTATTTACTTTTATTGCTTGATCTGTGGTTGCTTTTAGCTGGTGACCATTTGTTGTTTGTTTTGCCTCACCATCAACCTGGTCCAATTTGTTTTTCCGCAAGGTTGGGTTTTTTGTTCCTAAGGCGATCTTGAGGGATTTTCCCCAACAGTCTACTATCAGAGCGACGAGGTTGATTGAGAAAGGGTGTAAGGCATTATGGCAAGAGATGAGGAGACTCCAACGATTATACCAAGACACTATGTGTTAACTGGGTTTTTAACCCAACAGAATTAAAAAGGAGTTATCAAATTCAGATTAAGTTAGAGTAACTCGAAACTTGACCCGAAGGCCTAAAAGTACAAGACAAAGAAACATAAGAAGTTTGGCCCAGAATTACGCTAACTATTCAGATCGGTACCAATCCGATCTAATCGAACCGGTACTGATCTGAAATGTTGGCTCGTGGTTCCTTCTAACAACTTACGTTGCACTCCTATGCCTCTACTAAGCTCACCTATCAAGTTTGGTAACATGCTGAGAAACCTAGTTCAAGAAGTGTAGACTCATTCAAATACCTACCCGCTTTTGGACCAGAGCAACTTAGAATGGACCTACAGAACTCTTACGGATATGGATTGACTTGAAATTTGGAGGGGACACTTAGAAGACATAAAAGAAGGCTCACACCAAAAACGAAGTCAATTGGCCTAGCCAATTTGGATCGGCACCGATCCAAACTCACCGGATCATCTGACCCATTTAGGTTGGGCCCCACTGTAACACCCCACATCCTTTAGTATACCCAAAAGGACACACTAAAGGATATGATGCATTATATGTATAGATAAAAACTTTACAGAGACTAAGATTCACAAGACAAAATAAATAAAATAGCGGAAACATTTAAAAAATTAACTTATTTAAAAGTCAAACTTCATAAATACGTCATAAAACCAAATATGTCTCAAAATACCAAATATCCATGTCTAGTGAAAAACATTATCTCAGTCATAACATCAGAGTACATAAAATAACTATCTCTCTCAATGAAAAGTACCAGTACATCAAAATGAAATAAAAACTGAAAAAGAATAAGTAGAATACACGAAGAAAAATCTCCGCAGCTGAAATCTCCAAGTGTCCGAAATCTACTGTCCCTGCCTCTGCTGGCCTATGGGGGGAAGAGGAAAATAGAGGAGTGGGTCAGACTAAAAGTCTGGTGCGTGGAAGTAACTACTAGTATTTTTAAGCGAGATAAAGATAATAGACTTATCAACAGTTTTAGTATAAAAAAGAAATAAAGGAAAAGGTAAAGCTGAAATAAAATGCTGCTTGCTTTGATTATTTCAATTGTTTGCACTTGTCTTAGATTACTGCTTTGATTAGGCTGAATTCCTAATCCTACTTTAATTAGGCTGAAATACTAATTCTACCCTTTGATCGGCCTTCTATCCCTATTGTGTTACTGCGAGCTAGTTCCTAACGTGGGTCCCACAACAAAAAGACACCTATTAGCGCTCTGGAACTCAATAACGACTTATCTTCCCACACCGAGGCTGCACGGACGACCACCATTAGGCTCGCACTATCTGTTGCTCCCTCTTACCCTAAACAGCATAAGCGTGCCCAGCCTCACCTCCTCCATTGTGAGACCATCAGTCCTAGTATGAAAGTGTCCTGCCCAGCCTCACCTAAGTGTGTTGTGAGACCATCAGCCCTAGTTTGAAAGGGAATGCTGCCAATTCGGGCCTTACCGAATAAAATCTAGTTGCGCTCCTTGCCCAAATCCCCTGATTTGAACTTCTATCTATTGGCCCCTTAGTTACTTTAGTTAGCATAAGCATGTCCCAGCCTCACCTAACCTACTGTGAGACCATCGGTCCTAGTCTGAAAGGGTTATGCTAAGACTCACATGCTGTGAGACCATCAGTCCTACTCTGAAAGGGCCATGCCCAGCCTCACCTATTGTGAAACCATCAGTCCTAGTCTGAAAGGGAATACTATAGGTTATGGGCCCTACTTCTATCTTTGCTTATCAACTTAATATAAGTCTTTTAAATAAGCCTCTTCTATTCATTCTGCTCTATTTGCTTATTAACTTATTCTAAGTCTTTTAAATAAGCCTCTTCTATTATCTCCGCTATATTTGCTTATTAACTTAGTGTAAGTCTTTAAAATAAGTCTCTTTCTGTTCTTTCTATTTAATTATAACCTATGTTATAATTTTCTTTTATCTTGTCTTTCTAGTTATAATCTACTAGTTATAACTTGCTTGCAAATGTCACATTTGCCTATTTCAGTCTATATTCTTTTATTATAGTTCTACTTATTTACGTCCAATTTTCTGTAATTTTAGTGTTCATAAAATTTAGTCCATATTAGCGAATTATCCACTTTTTATTAATTTATTCGTGTAAAAGGAATAAAAAGAACTAAAATTTACAAGCTGACATCTAACGCAAAACGGATGTAAATAAAATACAAATAACTGTAAATGATAGCAAATAACTGTAAAATAAATGAATAAAATAGCTAAATAAAATAGACTGAAAATAACATTAAAAATTAATTGTAAACGACTTGTATAAAAGCGGTCTCAAAATTGTAAAAAAACTACAACTGTTGAAAACCCTATTATTTTAAATTACTTAAAAAACTAAAATAATTACTTAAACACTCACCTGTGATCCTTAGCTCTTTCCTTGGCCTTCCCAGATCCACTTATAGCGTATAAAATATGTTAATTGAAAAGATCTTCTCCTCAAAAAATATTCCTTTTTGGGTCCAGCCTCAGGCAATGAACCCAGATGGAGAAAATCTGAATGAGAAAAATAGTTAGGCCTAGGGTCTTATTTATAGTGTCACTTGTGGATCTCAGACCGTTGAATTTGAAGATTAAATCTAGCGCAACCATGTCATTGGCTCGATGGGA
This sequence comes from Allium fistulosum, assembly GCA_030737815.1. Taxonomy (NCBI): domain Eukaryota; kingdom Viridiplantae; phylum Streptophyta; class Magnoliopsida; order Asparagales; family Amaryllidaceae; genus Allium; species Allium fistulosum. The sequence continues at coordinate 170,935,528 of CM060904.1, forward strand.
ACCGTTGGATGGAAGCACGGGCTCACCAAATGAGATAAAATCAACAAAACATGTCACGCTCGAACCTGGACGATTGTTTGTCCAAGTATACACGCAGGTCGACCGCCAGGTCAACCTTTGTGTGGTGAGGGTTGACCTATAGGTCGACCCTTTTACGGGGAGGGTCGAATTAACCGTTTATAATTTTTTTCTTTATTCCGTAACTTCTTTGTTTTAGCTCGGATTTTGACAATCTATATATGGAAATTGACCAGAAAATTACCACGGACACAATGGTGCAACTCCTGTGGCTCAATTCTGATAATTTCACAAAGTTATTTTATTATTTAATTAACTCGTTAATTAATTATTATAACTTAAATTTCGGATTGTTACATTCTCCCCTCCTTAAAGGATTTCGTCCCCGAAATTTCTAAGGATAGAAGAATGAAATAAATGTTTTCATCCAAATTCTACAACCAACTACTCAACCATCATCCATTACATCCATTGTCCTTAAGTTTTTCTAATGGATTCATGATATATATGCAAATAGTGTAGTGTCAATGTCCCTAACTAATGCAAAAGATTAGGCGGTCTACTGATTCAATCGACCTCCTTCTATGCAATCATGTCTGTGTTATGTATCCAAATGAATGCAAATTTCCTAATGATAACTGGTAGTTCTATATGCATGCTACAATCATCATCCAAATGCAACAATCATGTGATAATCATCCATTTATAGCAACCATGGAATAAAACAAAATAAAATATGCAAATGCACACACATTCATATGCATATGCTCTAGTGTCCTAGTTAGGCCGATCCCTAAGAGAATAGTGCCTAGTGTAAGTATATGCCTCCATTAGCATCCACTAACAACCTCTTGCAACCACTAGTATGCATCATACATAACATATCATAATAACATGTTTACATCAAATCCTACCATCCATAGGTTAAATCCTAAGTTCTACCCTCCCAAAGGATAATAAAGGAAAGAACCTATTCAAAACTAAAGATGGAAATAGGAAATTCAAAATTTTACTATCAAAGAGATGTGGATAAGAGGTACACATTTTCTCCTAATAAAATCAATCTTCTTCGAAATCTCTCTAACCATGTCGGGATCAAGTGGCAATCTCTTTGTAGACCCTAACCAACACGAAGGCAACTTGCACGGTCTTCTATAAAAAGCTTTGAAAGGTGCTATTCCAATGCTTACTTGAAAACTATATCATACGTGAATTCCTCTAAAGGAAGATGCTCCTTCTAAGTTCCTCCAAAATCAAGAATACACATCCTCAACCACGTGTGTCTCACTATCTTGCTAATACTACCTTATTATTCTTCTATAGTCTGCACACATGAAACAACACTCCTAGGTTCTCACTAGTGTCTTATACACTTTAAGGAAACTCCTATTACTTCTTCTAACAGTAATCACTGCTATCTCTTATAGTCTTACCCCTTTTTCCATCACACCTAGGAAACGATTCCTATCTACTCCACATTTAAGAGTTTGGTTTGGTATTTATCATTTATTTCAAAAAATAAGGCTTATAAATCAAATCCCAAATTTTTTTGTCTTTGAAAGTGTTATTTTCAAGTTTCTATTAAATTCAAAGGTGCTTGGTTACCTAACATTTTATCTTTCCAGACCTGCCTCCTTACAGCTTTTTGAATTTACATTATTCCCCAAACCTAGAGGGGAAAACTTAGAAATTCTAAGTTTAAAACTTATTACTCCTTTTCTTCTAAAGACCTTTACAACTTTCTATAAAAATTGGGATTTTTAAATTTAACCGTTATTAAGTTTTTCGCTTCCAAAAACTTATTTACTTTTTCACCAAACCATGTTTCTTTAAAATAGCTTTAAAATGTCCTTACGTGTTTTCGAAACATCTTCTTATTACACCTAATGGTTTTATGCCTTAACGTATTGGACCTACTTTCTCTTATGAGAAATTATTAATGCTAAAACCTTCTATAAATCCTTTAAAAGAGGACTTCATGTTTATGTGAAATTACAAGGAACTTATTCTATATTTTTTGAAATAGGCTATACAAAATATGGTGCTTCCCATACCTTGTATATCTCTTTCATGTATTCCTTATAACTTGCACAAAACATCTTTATTTGGGATTCAGTTTCATAGAAAATTATACCATTATTCATTTCATTCCAGTAGATTAAAGCATATTCTCTTACGATGGGCATTTCTATGAAATTTATTAATTTCCTAATATTTAACTTGCACTTTTCTTTTCAGAAAAACTCATTTTCAAAACTTTTTTAATATATCCATAACTAGAAAACATTTGCTCATACTTATTTAAATATTAAGTGTACTTACAAACTACTTTATTTTTATACTTGGAAATTATCTTCAAAAAACATTTTTATTTGGATCAAAACAGATGTTGCATAAAATTCCGTTATTACAGCCCAAAAATACTAGTGTATGGATTCAAAAATAAATACTAATAAATAACAAATACTATGTAAAAACATTTCCTTTGGGAGTCACCTATTATAGTCTATGCTCCCTTTATTTTCCACGAAAACATCTATTACAACAATAAATGTTGTAACCTACGTTTTCGATACTTAATACACTCTAGGTTTTTATATTTAAGATCTTTGTTTATCTACAAAGAAACTAGCGAGCTATATATACTCTATAATTCTTCAAAAAGAATTTTACTTTTAACAATTTAAAATTCATACCCAATATTTTCTTTCTCAAAAATGTTAACAATGATTTTTTCTCAATTTTTCAATTCTAACAATTTCATTTTATCGGGCTAAACATAAAGTGGATTCTCTTCTTATTATCCTAGGAGCACCCTTCCTAAACCTTGGAAACCTCATTTCTTTACTAAAGTCTTTTGTTCCTATTCCTCTTTTATGCTTATATTTATTCTAAGGAACCACCGTTAAATCCACTTATCTGAAACAATTATAATTTTTTCAATTATCTACACATGGGCTTTCTAACTGAATCTATTGCACATCTCCAATCTTTGCCTACCACTCCTTGGATTTCCACAACCTGAACCTAAATGTACAAAACCATTTCTCAAACTCCTACCATGCGTAGGCCTTCCCTATGCCCCAAGAAACGCACTTCCTTATGCCAAAAGTGATACTCCAAGAATTTTGCCTTCAACTAATGAATGCGAAGAACCTCTTCTAGATGAATAGCATGCTCTTCCATACTCTTGGAAAACACCAAAATGTCATCTATGAACATTACTATGAACTTATTTAGGACATCTTGAAAAACACAGCTCATCAAATCTACAAAATAGGCTGGGGTGTTGGTTAGCTCAAATGACATAACCAACCACTCAAAGAATCCATCGGGCGTCATAAATGTTGTCTTATCGATGCTATCGTCAACGATTTTAAGCTGATGAATTCTAATGGCTAAATCAAGCTGAGAAAATGCTAAAGAGCCAACTAACTGATCGAAAAGATCATCTATCCTAGGAAGTGGGTAATGGTTCTTCTTTGTGAGCTTATCCAACTCTCTCTATAGTCTACGCAAATTCGAAGGGAACCATCCGCCTTTGTAGCGAAGACGAATGGCGCTCCCCACTCAGGTATGCTCCGTCTGATGAAGCATTTCTCCAATAGTTCACGAATCTGCTTACTTAACTCCTTCCTCTCCCTAGGTGTCATATGTCTCACGGGCAATGCCACTGGCTTAGCATTGTCATTAAGATAGATCCTAAAGTCGATCTCTCTCTTAGGGGGTAGTACCCCAACCTCCTTAAAGATGTCTGGGAAATCTTTGACGATTGGAACTGAATCTAACTGCACTGATGATGAATCGAGGGAATAAAGGAAGCTCAACATGACTGACCCTGGTGGGTCGCTAGAAACCCTGAGAGTCCCACTGCTGCATGTCTCTAGTCTAACGACTCTCCTCTCGCAGTCTAATATCGCTTCATAATTGGATAGCCAATCCATTCCCAAAATCATCCCATACCCCGAAAATCCTACTACATAGGCGTCACAATCAAACTCTACGCATTGGATAAAATTTTTCAAACCCCTACTAATCATAGATAAATGTGCCGATCCTCCTATGGGGTTTGAAACAACTATGGGGTCTACTACTAAATAGATACCTAAGTGCAAACAATCAACCAAAGGACTTGAAATGAAAGAGTGTGATACTCCGGAATCGAAAAGAGTCTGAATGGGAAAATCAGAAATAGAAATCAAACCTTCTACAGTGACTTTCCTACCTCTATCTAGTCCGCTGCTGGAAGGTGCTGCATCCGAAGCCTGAATTTGTGCTGTGGGTGCACCTACTGCCTGCCCCATCCTTTGAGGACAAAATCTACTAAGGTGACTGAGCTACCCAAAATTATAACACTTTCCCTTCATTGTCTCCTTCTTGCAGTCTCTTGCGTAATGACCAACCAGACCACAGTTATTGCATTTCTCGCTTTCTTGATCTGTTTTTAGGTCCTCCTCCTTTCTTCTTATCCTTCTTGTTCTTCCACCACGGCTTCTTAGAATTCTTCGACTTAGGAACCTTCTTTAAATCTCCTTCCTTAACTGCATCAGACATAAGCGCCATCTCCACCAGTGACTCATAGGTAGCTCCCATCGGTACGTGAGTTAATAACAACCCTTGGTGGGGCAGATTCAATCCCTTCGCGAACTTCATGGCCTTCTTGTGCGGTGTATTCACTAGCTCCATTCCAAACCGCGACAACTCATTAAATTGGTTAACATACTTCTTTATTGAAAGATTTCCTTGCTTCAAGCTAATAAACCTTTCCAACTGCATACTCTCTTCGGCTTGTGACAAAAACTTCCTCTCAAACCTCTCTCGGAATCCAAACCGTCCAATATCTCTTCCTTCCAACTCAACAACCTCCCACCAATAAGAAGCTTCTCCTTTCAACTGCCAAGATGAAAGCTGAACTCTCTGCTGATCCTCCAATCCTAATAGCTCAAATATTCGCTCCGTACTCCTTAACCAAGCTCGCGCTTCCACGAAATCCTCTGTACCAAAAAATGACTTGCCTCCTAGATTAGCGAAGTCCTTGCATAGCTTAGAAAAGTTTGATGCTACAGGTGGATTAATGCACTACGCCATAAATGGCCTACTGCAACACAAAAAAAATGTTGGCTCAGGCCCGAAAAATGTTGCCATAGGTCTATGGCAACACTTTTAGGGTGATGTAATTTTTGTCGTTGCCTTAGACCTCAAAGGCAACATTTTGACTATCTAAGGCAACATAAGTAATATTGTTGCAATAGAACCCTATTTGGGTCTATGGCAACACCCATAGGTATCTGTAGCAACATTCCAAAATGTTGCTATAGATATTAACTTTCTGAATTTGTGGGGCCCACAATGTAGAGCATATTTGATTTTTTAATAAAAATAATTTTTTATTTAATAAAATGCTATTGCATAGAATTTGATATTTAAACAGTAATTTATTTAAATAAATATTTTATTTCAACATTTGAAATAGTACAAATTCCTGACTCCACTATTTTACAATTCAATGATATATAACACTGATATTCACATATACAGATATTCCTCACTACATCACTCAGTTCACTCATTACATATGCAGTTTCAATTTATACAGACACCGACACTAACAAATATATGCCGAGCCGAAGGCGAGCCGAGTGTCGAGCCGAAGGCGAGCCGAGAAGCGGGTCCGGGCGCAGCGCCGGCGGGGGTCCGGGGCACCGCAGTCCCGGCGGGGATCGACCTTTCGGTTTCGGAAGATCGAGCCTTCTTTGAAACGACGTAAAATGATGCACCACACATACTTCTAAACCACCAGCCTCCATCCTCTAATTGCCTCACCAACAAACTATTTCAGTTGCCAAATTCGACTTCAGGTTGCCAAATCGCCTAATCACCTAATCACAATCGCTGATTACCCATTCCAACAACCCAAACATCATCAAACTTTCACACTGCAAATTCACAACAAAACCAAGCACCACCCTTGGCTGATAGCAAACAACATTGCTTCTCACTGCAAGCTATATATCTACAGATTTGGACCATCAACTCTAAGCAGACTGCTTCGCCTTTCATCAACAAGAGAATCAAAGGTCAGTTCATACATGTATATTAGTTCAAAGCACCAAGCTATATATCTTCAGATTTGGACCATCATTAGCCTACAAAAGAAAAACCAAACTCGTTTACTCAATGTGAAAGAACAAAATGCAGTGAAAAATTTGAAGTATATCAATGTGAAACTATAGGAAACCGGACATTTTGATAACAATACCATTCACACAAAGTATCGAACACTTTTAGTGCATTACAAAATAGCTCTTCCAGTCATTCTCTATTCTATCTTCAAGGTGCAATATGGAAGACCACTCCAATCTAAATTCAACAATAGACCTCAAAATACATAAAGCAAGATGAAATTTTGAAACTTACCATTCAGATACAGAAAATGCATAAATCCACAGTATCAAATATCACAAAATGAAAAAAAAGGTCAAAACAAACCGGAAATTAGACAGCCTACTCTTCATTGGACTGCAGTGGTATCTCAAGCAACTCAGGAGGCACAGTCTCGACGCTCTTAGGTGTGTTCTTGGCAGCAACAGGAACAGCAAGAATCGTGTGCCCTAATTTTCACATAGAGAGGAACGAGAAAGAAGAGCTGATGGCGACGACAGCGGTGGCAAAAGGGGTTTGAACGGAAAACTTTGTTTGGCTTCGGGTTTTGGTGTCGTAACGGGGATCTGGTTGGAGCTAGATGGTGGCGATGGGTCAGGGGGTAGTTGGGGGCGATGGGTCAGGGGGTAGCTGGGGGCGATGGGTCAGGGGGTAGCTGGGGGCGATGGGTCAGGATTTGGTGGCGATGGGACAGGGGGTAGCTGGGGGCGATGGGTCAGGGGGTAGTTGGGGGTGAGGAACAAAAATATGATTTGGAAATTAGGGATTTGGAAATTGGGGGTGAGAACGAAAATGATATGAAAAGTAAAGCGGGAAAACGAAAATTTGGAGCAAATTGTAGCGGTGATCCAGTTTAACAATCGGATTAAATGTAGACCGTTGGATCGTATTCACGCGGGTTGCTAATTTTATTAATTTTTTAATCTGAATACATCTATAGCAACACTATATAAAAATGTTGCATCATGTTACACTTTTTTAGCTAGAGCAACACATATTTATGGCTAAGGTAACACCATAAATACAACGTTGCAGTAGGACCAAAATTTTATATCTATCGCAACATTTTAGTTGGCAACACCTTGCAAAAATGTTGCAGAAGGTCATTTATGGCGTAGTGATGGGATCTCCACCCATTGATGCTGGATTGGGCGCATGCCCTTGCACCTCTGGTGTCGTAGCTTGGAGGTATCTAGGAAACCAACCTAGGACTTGGACACCCTCGGAAAGATTAGGGGCATCCACTATGCTATGCAAAGAAAAAGAGAATTTAAGCTCGAAAGAATCGAAAGGAGATTGGACTGGACTTTGAGAAGATTTTTATAAAAACTCTTTTATACTTTAAAACCATTTCTATAATAAGAGTTTCTTTCTGAAAAATAGTTTGAAAATATATAATTTTTCAAAAATACTTTACTTTTAAAACAAATTTTTAGGAATCCTGTAACCTTAGGCTCTGATACCAAATGTAACACCCCACATCCCTTAGTATACTCAAAAGGACACACTAAAGGATATGGTGTGTTATAGATATAACTAAAAACTTTGCAGAGACTAAGATTCACAAGATAAAATAAATAAAAAAGCGGAAACATTTAAAGCACTAACTTATTTAAAAGTCAAACTTCATAAATACTTCATAAAACCAAATATGTCTCAAAATACCAAATATCCATGTCTAGTGAAAAACATTATCTCAGTCATAGCATCAGAGTACATAAAATAACAATCCCTCTCAAAGAAAAATACTAGTACATCAAAATGAAATAAAAACTGAAAAAGAAGAAGTAGAATACATGAAGAAAAATCTCCACAGTTGAAATCTCCAAGAGTCCGAAATCTATTGTCCTTGCCTTTGTTGGCCCATGGGGGGGAGGGGAAGGGGAAAATAGACGAGTCGGTCAAACTAAAAGTCTGGTGAGTGGAAGTAACTACTAGTATTTTTAAGCGAGATAAAGATAATAGACTTATTAATAGTTCTAGTATAAAAAGGAAATAAAGGAAAAGATAAAGCTGGAATAAAATGCTACTTGCTTTGATTATTTCAATTGTTTGCACTTGTCTTAGATTACTGCTTTGATTAGGCTGAATTCTTAATCCTACTTTAATTAGGCTGAAATACTAATTCTACCCTTTGATTGGCCTTCTATCTTTGTTGTGCCACTATGAGCTAGTCCCCAACATAGGTCCCACAGCAAAACGACACCTGCTAGCGCTATGGAACTCAATAGCGACTTATCTTCCTGCACCGAGGATGCACGCACGACCACCGTTAGGCTCGCACTATCTATTGCTCCCTCTTACCCTAAACAACATAAGCGTGCCTAGCCTTACCTCCTCCGTTATGAGACCATTAGTCCTAGTCTGTAAGGGTCCTGCCCAGCCTCAGCTAAGTGTGTTGTGAGACCATCAATCCTAGTCTGAAAGGGAATGCTGCCAATTCGGGTCCTACCAAACAAAATCTAGTTGTGCCCCTTTCCCAAATCCCCTGATTTGAACTTCTATCTATTGGCCCATTAGTTACTTTAGTTAGCATAAGCATGTCCCAGCCTCACCTAACCTACTGTGAGACCATCGGTCCTAGTCTGAAAGGGTTATGCTAAGCCTCACCTGTTGTGAGACCATCGGTCCTACTCTGAAAGGGCCATGCCCAGGCTCACCTATTGTGAAACTATTAGTCCTAGTATGAAAGGGAATGCTATTGGTTATGGGCCCTACTTCTATCCTTGCTTATCAACTTAATATAAGTCTTTTAAATAAGCCTCTTCTATTCATTCTGCTCTATTTTCTTATTAACTTATTCTAAGTCTTTTAAATAAGCCTCTTATATTATCTCTGCTATATTTGCTTATTAACTTAGTGTAAGTCTTTAAAATAAGCCTCTTTCTGTTCTTTATATTTAATTATAACCTATGTTATAATTTCTCTTTTATCTTGTCTTTCTAGTTATAATCTACTAGTTATAACTTGCTTGCAAATATCACATTTGCCTATTTCAGTCTATATTCTTTTATTACAGTTCTACTTATTTACGTCCAATTTTCTGTAATTTTAGTGTTCTTAAAATTTATTCCATATTAGCAAATTATCCACTTTTTGTTAATTTATTCGCGTAAAAGGAATAAAAAGAACTAAAATTTACAGGCTGAAATCTAACGCAAAACAGATGTAAATAAAATACAAATAAATGTAAATGACAGTAAATAACTGTAAATAAATGAATAAAATAGACTGAAAATAACATTAAAAATTAACTGTAAACAACTTGTATAAAAGCGGTCTCAAAATTGTATAAAAACTACAACTGTTGAAAACCCTATTATTTTAAATTACTTAAAAATCTAAACTAATCACTTAAACACTCAGGTGTGGTCCTTAGCTTTTTTTTTTGCCTTCTTGGATCCACTTATAGCGTATAAAATATTTTAATTGAAAAGATCTTCTCCTCGGAAAAAATTTCCTTTTAGGGTCCAACCTCAGGCAATGAACCCAGATGGAGAAAATCTTAATGAGAAAAATAGCTAGGCCTAAGATCTTATTTATAGTGTCACTTATGGATCTCAGACCGCTGGATTTGAAGATTAAATCTAGCGCAACCACGTCATTGGCTCGATGGGAACCGTCGGATGGAAGCACAGACACACCAGATGAGATAAAATCAATAAAACATGTCACGCTCAAACCTGGACGATTGTTCGTTCAAGTATACATGCGGGTCGATCGCCAGGTCGACCTTTGTGTGGTGAGGGTCGACCTAGGTCGACCCTAGGGTCGACCTGACCCTTTATAATTTTTTTTCTTTATTCCGTAACTTCTTCGTTTTAGCTCGCATTTTGACAATCTATATATGGAAATTGACCAGAAAATTACCAAGGACACAATGGTGCAACTCCCATGGATCAATTCTGATAATTTCACAAATTTATTTTATTATTTAATTAATTTGTTAATTAATTATTATAGCTTAAATTTCGGGTTGTTACACCCACGATCTTCGATCCATAGTGTAGGTTCCACACATCCTCTGGAAGCTACCTGCAAAGTTTTGTCTGAAAGTGACTAAGGATCGTGTAATATGTAACATTAACTAAACTATTTACTTATGTGGAATATAAATAAAAAAGTAAAAGTAATAAAGTAAATGACACCAGAGATTTTTATACTGTTTCGAACTTCCCATTCTATGTCCAGTCCCAGACTCCTTCTGAATTTAATCGATACCCTCACTTAACCCGAAGGAACAGGTATTACACCGCATGAGCAACTGAATAGGACTTCAACCGCCTAGACAATTGAATAGGACTTCAACTGCCTGAGGATACTACCACAGGATTTCGACTATAAACAGGAGGAAAGTATTTGACTGAGTATGCTCTTGAATAGCACTGATAAGTAAATAACATATACCCTTCCTATAATCTTCTCCTTTGTGGTATATCGTGTAGTTTGTGAAGAAAGGAAGTGATTTTGATCACAAGATAATATTATTGAAAGATCATGGATAAAAAATATAAAGCAGTTTGGAATTGAATGCTTGAGAATTCAATAGAAAAGATAGAAAGAATTATAAGTAGAATTCATTATTGAAACAATGAAATGAATTGCTTTATATAGAGTTTAATAGCAGCAACCATTCATGAAAAGAAACAGTGAAAATTTATGACTGTAACACTTGATTTAAGAAATGTATCTCTTCATGATGAAGAGGTACCCTTTCAGAAAACTAGCCGCTATACAGATTCAGTCGACTGCAATTTGGCAGCCATCTGAATTAACAATTTTTTAAAACAGCAAGAAAACAATTCATTTTAGCCCATTTTCAACCGGCTGAATATTGCCAGTCAGTTAGCTGAATATTCAAAAATCAATATGTGCATGTGCATAGATTCGGTTGGCTTAGTGATCTTGTTCAGTCGGCTGAATTCTGTTGATAAATAAAAGTTGCCTTAGCTCGGTAGGTTAGAGCACTTGCTTTCTAAATTAATGACCTAGGTTCGAGTCTAATTATTATTATTTTAAAACTTTTATTACCTTTATAAAACGTTTCAAATGTGTATGTATATTTGTGTATACCACCTTAAGAAGATTTTAACATCTGTATACTCTAGATATGGCACTTTATGACTAATAATACTTTGTTTGTCACCTTTGTCTTGTCCCTATCGTGTATATCTCTTCTTGTATCTCCATATATATATATACTTTTATCCTCTTTTGTACAGTGTATCTTCATTTTGAACTTATTTGTTTCACTTTTTGGTACTTATGTACCTGTAAGTTAGCTTAGAGGTTCTTTGGTATAATTGTATAGTTGTTATCATTAAAATCCAACAATAAAGGTTATAACATTCTCCCCCTTTTTGATGATGACAACCATACGATTTTAATATCTTTTATTATATATAAAATAATATTAATATGTTAAAAGCTCGCCCTAAGTATAACATCTCCCCCTATGTATAATATCTCCCTCTATCAATATGCATATGAATTTCTCCCCTTTTGTCATTATAAAAAAGAATGAGGGAATATAATAAATTTTATAAAATATCTTGTAAATAGCAAGATAAACCCACTATTAGTTATGGAGAAAATAAATTAGATTTTACCGTATTTGCTGAAGTCCATATTTCATTGCAAACACATAATTCTATTAAATGTATGGAACATCCTTTAAAATTCCAAAATCTATCATTTTCCTTTTGTTTCTCCAAGTACCTGCAATAAATAATAATCATTTTTTGTACCACTTACTGCGTTAGCATCCAAGGGTTAATCATAAGGTAAAAGCCTTATCAAAATAGGTGTGGTTGTACCATCTAAAAGAAATAAAAATAATGAAACAATTTTATCAAATAAAAATAACTATAACTTATAAACCAAGGTATCAAAAAATTTAACATTTAAAGCATACGTTACCCAAAGTTCTTAAAATTTCCTAAATTTTACGAAACCATACCCATTTGGGTGTGGTTGACCCTTTATAAATATAGTTTTCATTACAAATCACATTCTTATAATAGTTGCTAATATAAAGTTGTTTATCATGATCAATTGTATTAGCTGGAATCCATATTCTAATATTATTAGTCATTAGCTTAGAACTTAAAAAAATATTTTCTATCATTTCTAAAAAGTATTATTATGACCATAAGTGGTTTTAGGACTATCATAGTTACTAGTACTAGCACTAAAATTAGTATACATGAATGCATATCTAGTACTATATTTACCTTTAGCTTGTTTATAGCCTATATCACTTTTATTACCACTTTAATTATTATGAGCTTTTGAATTTGTAACTATGGAAGATAAGATATCTCTACCTTTAAAGTTTACGATTTTTTCATTTAATTTATCAAAATTTGCTTTAGAATCATAAACTTCTTTTTGCAAAATATTACTATTATCATTTAATATCTCACATTCTTTAGATAATTCTGAGTTTTTTTGATTAAAGTTTAATTCTCTTTTCTAGAAACAAAATTAAAGAGCTAGAATTATTTAAAGAAATTTCTAAAAATATATTTTTATTTATCAAAACATCGATTTCCTTCAAAAGATCATTATTTTTAGAATTTAACTGCTCATTTTCTTCTTGTAGGAAATCCTTTTGTAAAACTAGTTTTTCTACTGTATTTTCAAAAAAATTTGTTTGTTTTACCAAAAGTTTATTTTCCTCTTTTAAATTGGAAATTTCTTGCTCATAATTTTTTAACTTAGCTAATGCAATTCTATTAACTTTATTTAAAGTTTTACAATCTTTTAATAATTCATCACGTGCTAACAAAAGATCTTTATATAAAGAATCTAAGCATATCGATTGTGATCTGAGTTTAGCCATGAAGCATTTGCTTGTTTGCTCCTTCAATTCATCTTTATTGCTCTTCATATTTTTATTGCCTTGACTAGATCTCTTTATGGCCATTTATTCTAGGATTTTGTTACGATCTCTAGAAACCCAGGCTCTGATACCAAATGAAAGTGACTAAGGATCGTGTAATATGAATATTAACTAAACTATTTACTTGTGCAGAATATAAATAAAAAAGTAATAAAGTAAACGACACCAGAGATTTTTATACTAGTATTAACTTCCCGTTCTACGTCTAGTCCTAGACTCCTTCTGGATTTAATCGATACCCTCACTTAACCCAAAGGAACAGGTATTGCACGGCCTGAGCAACTAAACAAGACTTCAACCGCCTAGACAACCGAATAGGACTTCAACCGCCTGAGGATACTACAACAGGACTTCAACTATAAACAAGAGAAAAGTATTTGACTGAGTATGCTCTTGAATAGCACTGATAAGTCAATAACGTACACTCTTCATATAATCTTCTCCTTTGTGGTATATCGTGTAGTTTGCGAAGAAAGGAAGTAATTTTGATCACAAGATAATATTCCTGTAAGAACGTATGATCAAAAAAAATAAAGCAGTATGGAATTAAATGCATGTGAATTCATTAGAAAAGATAGAAAGAATTATAAGTAGAATTCATTATTGAAACAATGAAATGAATTACTTTATATTGAGTTTAATAACTACAATCATTCGTGAAAAGATACAGTAAAAAGTTATGACTGCAACTCTTGATTTAAGAGATGTATCTCTTCATGATGAAGGGGTACCCTTTTAGAAAACTAGCCGTTATACAGATTCAACCGGCTGCATAAAATTTGGCAGTCATCTAAATCAACAATTTTTTAAAACAGTAAGAAAACATTTCATTTTAGCCCATTTTCAGCCGGTTGAATATTGTCAGTCAGTCGGCTGAATATTCAAAAATCAATATGTGCATGTGCACAGATTCAGTCGGCTGAATTATCTTGTTCAGTCAGCTGAATTCCGTTAATGACTAAAAGTTTGCTTAGCTAAGTTGGTTAGAGCACTTGCTTTCTAAACTAGTGACCCAAGTTTGAGTCTTGCTCCATGCATTTTTGAAAACTTGATTTTCATTTAAAATATGATTTCACCAATGACCAAAGTTCAAGTCTTGCTTCATATTATTATTATTATTATTACTTTAAGAACTTTTATTGCTTTTATAAAATGTTTCAAATGTGTATGTATAAGTCGGTATACCACTTTGAGAAGATTGTAACATCTATATACTCTAGATATGACACTCTACGACCAATAATACTTTGTTTATCACCTTCGTCTTGTCTCTATCATGTATATCTCTTCTTGTATCTCCACACACACACACACACACACTTTTATCCTCTTTTGTACTGTGTATCATCATTTTGAACTTATTTGTTTGTCTCTTTTTAATACTTATGTACCTGCAAGTTAGCTTACACGTTCTTTGGCATAATTTTATAGTTGCTATCAATAAAATCCCACAATAGAGGTTCTAACATCGTCTGATTTTGATAAGTATTGAGCGAGTTACGGATGGATCTCCTCCAAATTGAGCTAGTTTAACGAATCAGGTCCGACCCACCTAGGAAGGGCCCTACCTCATGAGATTTTATTTGGAGGCTCTCCTACTCATGTACATTGCATGTATAAAGTTTCATGTAATTTGGTTAAGTATTGAGTGACTTATGGCTGGCTGGATATCCTACGTCCCAGAAGAAGATTCAAAAATAAGCTAAGGGTTTGGATCACCGCCGATCCGACTCAAGTGGAATATCGCCGATTCAAATACTTAGCTTCGATCCTCATGAGATCCAATTTGGAGGCTCTACTACTCATCTATATTACATATATGAAGTTTCATGTCATTTGATGAAGTATTAAGTGAGTTATGGATGGATCTTCTATGAAGGGATATATTGGATGATTTATGAAGATGGATGATCAAACTAACTCTAAATGACTTGATATTCGGACAAGGCACTCAATTATGGAATAGGAAGACAATCAAATTGAGAAAATTCAAAAATTGCATAAATTTTCAGATCGATAGTGATCCGAAAGTTAGCTCCAAACACCCCCAAACTTCCTAAGCGACCTCTGCATGATGATTGCAGGCTTTTGGTAAAGTGGCTTTGTCCCAAATGCTCTCTAACTCGTATAAATACCATCCTATTTGCAACAGTAGAGGGGATCTGATCTTTGCTAAATCTCTGCCATTATTTCTTCACTCTTTTTCTCCCACACAATAGCCATGAAGGGACAATTGAGATCCTCCTTTTGTCTCTAACAATGGTGGCTTGATCTAATCTAGGAAAGGAGAATTATATTGTAATCTAAACTCCTTTGTAATAGTAGTTGATCAACAAGAGAATCTATAAAGTGGACGTAGGCTTCATTAATAGCCAAACCACTATAAAAGTATCTTGTCTCTTTGCTTTTTCGGCGATTTACTATTGCTTATTCTGGATTATTTACCTTGGTAACCAGGGCTAGTGGTTTAACACTCAATCCAGGTGTTGATCCATTTTTTGGGTTAACATTTTAGTGCTTTCACCGAGAACCTTAAATGAGATATGAAGAATTGAAGTTTGAATCTAAGATTTAGAGAAGATAAGTACGCCTAATACTAGATCTTAAGCTGTAGCAAGTCAACTGGAGCCTGGAGGCAGCTAGGAGGTGTCCTCAAATTCTCATCAACCCAACTATGTGATTAGAAAGGAGATGGAAAGAATGATGAAAGCGATGCAGGACGGGATCTTAGCTAGACAACATGAGATGATGGACGGCTTCTTCTAGAGGATGGAGCAGCAAGGGATGGCTAGATCTACAGGGAATATGAATCAAACTCCAGGAAACAACAAAGGAGCTGCCGGAGTTAGATTGGAAAAAGATGGAGTCTTGCGCCCAACCCTAGAGCAACTTATACTTCGGGCAACGTTGGAATCAACAATGTAACGACCCGTAAATTTTAGTGGTTTATTAATTTAATTTAATTGAATTTTTGTGAAATTTTAAATAATAAAATTTTGATATTTGGAATACGTCTTCTTAAACATGGCAACTGGTAAATTTTCATCTGATAATGTGGAAGTTTATTTTATTGTGTAATTTTATTTCAATTCAAATCAGTTAAATTTGATGATAATAAAATGTTTTCCAAACTTGGATATTTTTATACAATAAATTTGTAAATCATCTTCTGAGTGAGAAGTCATATTTTGTTTCTTCAAATCTGGACTGCTTTTGCTCCGTTTATCTTATTTCTGGCAAATTTGCAGCATTTTCGGTACCGGTTATCGATTTTTGATCGGATGATTGTACCACTAATATCTGTATACCGTTTTGATTGTCTCGTCGTGCTGATCTCTGCGGTATATTCAATTCTATGGTTTGAAGTCCGGTTCACAATGGAATCCGCGAAAATGGTAACCATATCGATACCGATTTTGTGACTTTTGTTTTTGTGACCTTTTGAATTCTTTGTCCGTTCAACATTCCATCGTATAACTCAAAAGCCAAATGATTTATTTTTCACCGACTTTTGCGTACCTTGGGTTCAAAAATTTTGTTGTTACATTTTTCCAATTCATACATTCATATTTTGTTTTGGAAAAATTATATTTACAAGTGCCACATTCCTTTTCTGCCTGTTCAACTCTTCTCTTCATCAGCCACTCCCTTCTCTTCCACTCTTCCCTCCCCTCACTTCTCCAAGCTTTGCCGAAGCCATCATGGCCGCCACCTCCATCTTCCCAAACCCGACCTTCCCTCTACTTCCTTACCTTTAGCTTTCGCCCACATCTCCTATCGAGCAGCAAACCCACCTTCGTGCGTTGTTCCAGAGAGCGATTGCCTCTATTTAAATTGTACGTATATGGTATATGTCAAGTTTACAAGTTGCATGCATATTTTTTTTTCTTTTTTCTTCTTTTACATGGTTTTCCTAAGCTTGCATATATTTGGTTAAGTATATATATATATATATACATATAAACATTGTTTTAAATTGTTAATTTGTACTATTTATTTTATATATGCGCGTGTTATTGATGTTTATGTGCAAGCTATATAAGAATCTTATATGTATATATGTTATGTTGCATTGAATTTCTATGCGTATGTAGTTATATTATATATGATTTCAAATCTGTTGGCCGTTTATATATGTATGTGCATTTATAAAGATATATATGGTTGCATACACTGTCTGTTGTTTAAGTATATAAGCCAGTTATATATATAAGTTTAAAACCAATTGTTTTTTCTCTCTTTTATAAATTATAATACGTCTATTATATTTGTAATATAGTAATATATATATATTATTTGTTTTAGTGACCTTAAATATAAATGATTTCGTACGCATATATATTTACAGTTATATACCGTAGTATAATATATAAGAGATTCATATAAAAGGAAAGTATAATACGTTGTGTTGGATTTTAAGCACCTTATTTTATTAAAAATGTACATCTGCTTTGCTGTCTACCTTCAGCTGAGAGAAAATTTAAGTATTATATATATATTATATTACAGTAATTGTTCGAGTCTTGTTTAATATAGGTGTGCACATAAGATATTAGTTTTAATATATAAAGGTTGTTTATACTGTGCAATCTATGATGGCTATATGATATAATACATGTTTCATTGTATAATGTGTGTGTTTAGATATTGACTTTAAATACTATATATATATATATATTGATAATGGGTATTAAAGTGTATATAAGTTATATTAGTTATATATATATATATATATTAGTTATATTACACGTTGAGTATACATTTCATTCTGTTGTGCATAGATTTATATATTGCAGTTTATAGATATTATTTTAAATGTGTATTTTAAAATTTTTGGTTTCTAAGAAAAACAATTTTATAACGTATATTTTGTTTCAATTATATCATAATGGTTCTAATCCGTTTTATCACTTCCTATTAATCAGCTTGTCCGTCGAACTCGAGTCCATCGTGCTTTGTTTTGAAATTCATGCTTGGATCCGTAACTCATCCCATTGTCTTTTCTTTCTAGCCTTGAAAGGTGAGCAATCACTCACAATTAATGTTCTTATATTTATTAAATTTGATTTCAATTGAAATATGCTGCTGTTAGTTATTTACATTGCTATATATATGCTATCTGTTCACCTGTGACATCTGACACCGTTATCTTTATTTATATTGATGATATATGCCTAGTATATTATTATCATATCTGTTATCATTCTGCAAGTTCCCTGTTAGTATAGAATTCCCTATGGGTTGAAATGATATATACCTGAACGATCTGTAGAATAGGGGAAAAATCGTTATGGGTTGAAATGATAAACCCAAGCAATTTTCATTGAATTGAATTGGGACTGCGGGTTGAAAAGATATATACCCGTATAAATTTAAATTGCGGATTGAAATGATAAATATCCGTATCACTTGACCATAGGATAGAAAATTATATACAAACACCGTTAGTCTATATATAAATATTTTGAAAATGATTTCTATGGTTTTGGAAAGAAATATATGGTTTTAATAAATATTGATTTTTAAGATTTATTAAAGTTGATTTAATAAGTTGATATATAATATGTTTAAGTATTTATTTAATATATATATATTTTCAAATGTAGAGTTTAAAATGATTTGGCTTGGAAAGATAAATTTGAAATTGATTTGAAATTATATTTATTTAAGAATTTTACATAAATAAGTTTGATTTGAAATTTATTAAATTTGAAATTTTAAAGATATGTTTTATAACTTGAATTTGATTAAAAGTGACTTAAATGAATATTTCAAATTTATATAAATTTAAATGGGATATTTGTTTATTTAAATTTGTAAATTGAAGCTGTATTTAGATATTATTGAAATGATTAAGTAAATATTTCAAAACTAATAATAGTAAAGTGAATTTGATATATATATAAAATTATCGAATTTAGTTTTGAAATGTTGAATATATTGACTTTGAAATATATCGAAATTTGAATGGATTATTCTGTGATTCAAATATGTATTTGAAAATTGATGATTTGAAATGGTTTATTGAGAAACTGAATCGAGTTGAAATTGATGATTTGAGATTTGATTAAATTTGAATTTTGTAATTCGAGTTGATTTGAATCGATTTGTGAAATTTGAGGAAGCTATTTTTATATAAAATATTTTTTTACTATATCTTAAACTATTTATATTTCACTTTATAAATTATTTTAATATAAACTATTTTAATATAAATCATTTTCAATATAACTTATTTTATTATAAACTATTTTAACTTATAACTATTTTATATAAACTATTTTATTTTATAAACTATTTTACTATACATACTAATTTTAATATTTAAACTGTTTAAGAGGAAAGTGTTATGGATTCCAAAATGTTATGATTTCAAGCTATGATTTCAAAGCGTTATGAATTTCAAGGTTTGATTTCCAAAGTGTTTTGATTTTTAAAGACTTATTATTTCGAAAGCGATATAACTTTGGAAAGTTACATGATTTTTGGAAATGGATATATTTGAAATGGAAATGATATTGTTTTGATATGTTTTTGAAATGGAAATGATATTTTGGTTTTGAAGTATAAACTATTTTGAAATGACCGCGGTGTTATAATAACGTTTGGTTGTTAAAGAAACCGGGGTCGGATATGGCCATACTCTCTATCGATACCGAAAACACTTTAACAACTGTGTACGCGGTGGAGATTCCAGAATGAAGTAGGATGGTGGCGACGATCCTATTGAGGTATATACGTGGACCCGACTCCCGTGAGTTGGCATAATGTGGCTAAAACATGAGTGATTCCGGGCCAATGAGGTAGCTCCTCTGATCAGACACACTTCTTCGATACCATTCTATTACTTTGTGATTGATTGGGTGCACCCTTTGATTTTTGGGAGTGTGGCTCGAGGTGGGCGGTAGTGGCTGCTATGCGTTACCACCAGTCTGGATGCGTAATTGGTATATCTACCCTGGCATTTCCTTGTTGTGCCATGTCACCTACCCTAGCGCGCGCCTTATACGAGTTTGGTTTTGTGTCGTCGCCTGTGGAGTATTTAGGGTAGCCTCCCGATCTGGAGGTACGCTGGTACTGGACAGACTACTGGGACTATTTATGTGTTAAGGGGAATATTGGGTCACTCCTTAACGCTATTTTTAAGTAAGTTTACTTTACTATAGACATTATTATAATAGCGTATATTACTACATAGTAGATAGTTTAACGGATCCTTAGAGGATGGTTATCCCAAACATCCTTTGAGTTACTTGTATTTCAGTTGATATTTCACTTAAGTTGGATTTACTGGTATTAGAATGTTAATCCTGACTCGAGTGTTTTGTGTTTTGCTTTACACTCGGTCAGACTGAGTGGCTCAGTGTTCGAGGCTCACCTTTGGGAGTTGGAGCTTCGCTTGGAGATCTAGCTATATTGATTTTGCTTCCAGTTATTCAGTTGATTCCAGTGATGTAGTCTGATCTTATATTTGACTATTGTATTGAGACATCTATGTATTCGAGACTTCTGTTGTATCTTATTTAACTCTGATGTATATATATATAGTAGCTTCATGAACTACTATTCTTTTGTTTCCGCTGCATTATTTTTATATTACTCTGTGTCTGTGATTCTGTGATTATTTATTTAATGTATATGCTGAGTTTTGCCAAATTTAAATTAACAATCTGATATTTTGAGCAATTCGAATCCAACATGTGTGGATACGAATGGTTGAAAATTTCAGGTCGTTACATACAATATGACCCAATGCAAGAGCATCTAGAGTTAGAGAAAAAAAAACCGAAACAATGCCTACACGAGTAGGGCATAATAGTTTTTGATCTAGAATGAGCTCTAACACCTAGAACGGCTGATGTTGGAGCTATAGTAGCAAATCATAGTTTGAATACATGACCGCATGAGCCAAAACTAAAAGCCCACAATTGGAATAGGGGACAGGTTCATCCCATACTCTCTGTCTTCTGCTTTTTCTGTCTTTAATAACATCAAGCCGCTTATACATGTACGGGATCCTGAATGGTCCCTAGACATGCTCTGAGTTGGATGCCTGAGATGACTATTTAGAACAACAATAACCTCACACCGCTTAGACGTGTGCTAAACCTAGATTTCTTCCTAGTCACGCTCTAAGTCGGATATTTGGGATTATTGCTTAGGATAACAATCTCAGATCGCTTGGACGTGCACAAAACATATATTGATCCCTTGTCATGCTTTGAGTTGTATGTCTGGGATAAACATTCAGGATTTCTGCTTATTTGCTTTGATTTGAAATTTGAATTTTGTGAAGTCCATATTTAAGGTGATGACTGAGTTTGAACACCATAGAGTCTCGACTGGAGATATGGGACCGGAGTGTAAGGTGCAAGTCCCCTTGCTGAAGAGCGAGTGGATGGACTTGTATGATATTTGAACACCATAGAAGACCGGAGAGATGGGATCGGAGTGCAAGAAATAAGTCCCCTCACCGGAGAGTGAGTGGATGGGCTTGCTTAATCCACCTTAACTTAATAAGCAAATGATCTAGAGAGATCATAACTGAAACAACAAACGATCTGGAAAGATCGTCCCCTAAACTAAACATTAAATGATCCGGAGAGATCGCACATTAAACTTAAATGATCCGGAGAGATCGAACTTTAAAACAGATTTGATTTTTTGAAATTTTTTTGAATGCCTTATAAATAGAATAAAACGGATGAACACATGATGATTTCGATATATGATTTGATATGCCATGATTTTGATATATGATGTGATTTTGATATATGATATTATAACTCTGAATTAAATCTAAGTGGTAATGATGTAAATCCCAGATGAACACGGGACGATTAGAGATGTGTAATGTAATTAGAGACATCTGATGTAATAACTCCGAATGAAACTAAAATGATTGTGATGTATAGATTACATTTAGGTAGAGTCTAGAGTCTTAGGCTGGAATGACTTGTGATTAACGAAAGAATCCAAAGGAACTGAAAGGTTCGCCAAGGTTAAAGCAGCTGGAAAGGTCAACAATCGAAGACTCGTTACCAGAACTTGTTTTGGAGTAAAGCACACCTTTCATTCAAAAGGCGTACTTTGGGGGGCAAGTGTTAACTTGGTTTTTAACCCAACAGAATTCAAAAGGAGTTAATACATTCAGATTAAGTCATAACAACTCAAAACTCGACCCAAAGGCCTAAAAGTACAAGACAAAGAAATATAAGAAGTTTGGCCCAAAATTACGTTAACTATTCGGATCGCTACCGATCCGATCCACTTCGATCGGTACCAATCCGAAATATTCGCTCATGGTTCCTTCTAACCACTTGCATTGCACTCCAATGCCTCTACTAAGCTCACCTATCAAGTTTGGTAACAATCCGAGAATTCTAGTTCAAGAAGTGAAGACTTATTCAAATACCTACCCGCTTTTGGACCGGAGCAACTTAGAATGGACCTACAGAACTCATACGAATTCGGATTGACTTGAAATTTGAGAGAACACTTAGAAGACATAAAAGAAGGCTTAAATCCAAAATGAAGTCATTTGGCCAAGCCAATTTGGATCGGCTCCGATCCAAACTCATCGGATAATCCGATCCATTTAGGTAAGTTCCCACGACCTGCAATCCATAGTATACCACACATCCTCTAAAAACTACTTGCAAAGTTTCCTCTGATTTTGATAAGTATTGAGCGAGTTATGGATAGATCTCCTCCAAACTGAGCTAGTTTGATGGATCAAGTCCGACCCACCTAGGATGGGCCCCACCTCATGAGATCCGATTTGGAGGCTCTCCTACTCATGTTAATTGCATGTTTAAATTATTGTGTCATTTGGTTAAGTATTGAGTGAGTTATGACTAGATCTCCTACGACCCAGAAGAAGATTCAAAAACAAGCTAAGGGCCTGGATCACCACCGATCCAACTCAATTGGATCATCGTGGATCCAAATACTTAGCTCAGATCCTTATGAGATTGGAGGCTCTCCTACTCATCTACATTACATGTATGAAGTTTCGTGTCATTTGGCGAAGTATTAATTGAGTTATGGATGGAACTTCTGTGAAGGGATGGATTGGATGATCTATGAATATGGATAATCAAACTAACTCCAAATGACTTGATATTCAAACAAGGCACTTAATTATAGGATAGGAAGACAACCAAATTGAGAAAAACCTAAATTGCACCACTTTTTGGATCGGTACCGATTCGATCCAATCAGATCGGTACCGATCCGAAAAGTTAGCTCCAAACACCCTCAAACTTCCTGAGCAACCTCTACATGATGACTACAGCCTTTTGGTAAAGCAACTCTAGCCCAAATGTTCTCTAACCCCTATAAATACCATCCTATCTGCAATAGTAGTGGGGGTCTGATCTTTGCTAAATCTCCACCATTATTTCTTCACTCTTCTTTTCCCACACAATAGCCATGAAGGAACAATTGAAATCATCCTTTTGTCTCTAACAATGGTGGCTTGATCTAATCTAGGAAAGAAGAATTATATTGTAATCTAAACTGCTTTGTAATAGTAGTTGATCAACAAAAGAATCTATAAAGTGGACGTATGCTTCATTAACAGCAGAACCACTATAAAAATCTCTTGTCACTTTGCTTTTTTGGCGATTATTATTGCTTTTTCTATATTATTTGCTTTGGTAAATAGGGTTGGTGCTTTAACACTCAATCCAGGGTGTTGATCCATTTTTTGGGTTAACACTATGTTCGAGGGACCTATATTGCATTAGGATTTAGTTTAGCAATAGAGAAGTGGAACAGTGATAAATACTTCGTGAAGTAGCAATAGAGAATGCAAGCTGTTTTGATGAGAAACGAAGTTCATCCTATGGTGTTTGCTCCTCTAAGGAGTTGACGATTGAAATTTCAGCCATGGAAAAGAAAGAGATGGAAAAATGGGCATTTACTACTTTGCAATTAGCTATGGGAGAAAATGTTATTTTTGAGATCAGCGATGAGACTTCTGCTAATGGCATTTGGAACAAGCAGGAAAATATCTATCTGAAGAAATCTTTGACTAACCGTCTGATTTTGTTGAAGACATTTTTCACCATGAGGATGAGAGATGGTACTTCTATCAAAGAGCATCTGGGTTTCTTCGAAGAACTAGTGATGAAGATAAAGACCGTGGATTTGAAGGCAGATGAAGAGCATATAGCTATGATGCTCTTGTGTTTCCTTCCGTAGTGTTACACAGGTTTCGCTAACAAGCTTATCTTTGCGAGAGATATTTTGATCCTCGAAGATGTGAATTCGGGTCTTCTATCTAAGAACTTGAGGGAACAGATGACAGATATGGGTGAAGGTAGAGGAGGAAGTAGTAGTCAAGGCCTATTTGCTGAGGGAGGGAGAGAGAAGAAGAAGACTTGGAATTCTAGGGGATGTTCCAAATCTAGAAGCCCGGTAATAATTGTAGAGGAAAGTCTAAGGATGGAAAGTGTCATAGTAAGAAACCAGACCATTGGAAAAGAGACTGACTGGATTGGAAGAAGAAGAGGGAAGAAGATGGTTCTTCATCATTTGTGGTGGAGAAAGCTTTATCTGATGATGTCACTACAACAGTTTATGGGTTTCATAGCGTTTGAAAAACGATATAACAAGCTACCATAGCGTTTCAGAGAACGCCATGGAACCATAAGCTATGGTAGGCCGACATCATTACATAGCAGGAAGGAAAACGCTATCATAGCTAATAGCATTTACAAAAGGGCATAGCGTTTGCAACCTACCATAGCGTTTTTTTCTGTTATTAAACTTAAACGCTATAGGGAATATAATCCTTCATTTAACTTCTATAGCGTTTTCGAGCACATTTTATAGCGTTTCATCAAACCATGTTATAGCGTTACAATGTTTTTCGATAGCATTTCTTGTCATGCTTGTATAGCATTTTTATTTTCTACTATAGCGTTTTTGATTCTATTATAGCGTTTTTGATGCATAAATCTTACATCTCATATAGAGTTGCGATAGCGTTTGATGAATCAATAGCGTTTTTCAAACGCTATTCTATATAATATTAATTTTCAGCATTTGTTTCAATTTTCTTTTTATTATATTATATATATATATACCTATGCACACAGATAGATATATGTATACACATTACATATATATATATATTAAAATGTAGATCCCAAAAATAACAAATCGAGAAGATGACAACAACTATATGTAACAATGATAACGTTGCAGTGAATTCTAATTTGGAAACACACAATCAAACCAGTGGAAAAGTTTCAAATAATTCTGCTAATATTTCAAATACTACAAGACATGGTCGCATGATAATAGTTCAAAATAGTCTAACAAATGAACACAAATACTACAAGACATGGTCACATGATAATAGCTCAAAATAGTCTAACAAATGGATACAAATACTCAGTTATGGAGACGATGATACGGAAATGGCTGCTACAGAAGATTCTTGCAAGGATCTAAACATTGCTCCAGGTTGCTTCAGTGTTAACCAAGTTCCTACATTAAATGACAAAGTAGACAATGACAGTTCCAGGTTGAATATACTAAATTTGTAGACAATAAATGACAAAGTAGACAATGACTTGTAGGCAATGGAGTAAATGACTTGGAGGCCTAATATAAAAATCTATCATTATTATTGTCTAACTTCATTTCAACCACCTCCACATACTACCTTCCAGCAACACATACAATCATCATGCACTTCACTATCCTCTACCACAAACCACCCATTCCTCATTACCCAACTGCCACAACACTGCATCCCATCTCCAAACTACCATACACCATCCACTACCAGAACCATCTTCCACACGTCTGCACTGCACTTCCACAATATAAACAAACTGCCATACATACATACGTCTCACTGCCAATCAACACACACTTCTACTTCCCATACAACTCAAACTCCACCATCAGCTTACGTACCCCTGTCCGTCACCTTTGCCTACTGCA
This sequence comes from Allium fistulosum, assembly GCA_030737815.1. Lineage (NCBI taxonomy): Eukaryota > Viridiplantae > Streptophyta > Magnoliopsida > Asparagales > Amaryllidaceae > Allium > Allium fistulosum. The sequence goes on from CM060904.1 coordinate 170,961,575, forward strand.
ACCACTACTGCAACCAAAACCAACCTCACCACCAGAAATCATGACCAAATAGCATATCACATTAGGACAGAAATCATGTACATCAATTATCAATTTTTGAAAGGAAAAAAAAGTGTAGTTGAAGCATGAAAAAGTCTAACCAAAAATCATTGAAGATAAACTAAGGATACATCAGCTCTGTATTCAACTAATCATAGTTAACCCTTTTTTTTAAAACTACCTTTAGAGTTCAACATTCATGATCATTTAATAAGAAATGCCAAGCGTTCTTGTATAGTACCTAAGTATAGTTCAAATTCAATAAATAGATAACTTACAAGGTTTTGTAACTGAGACAATGGAGAAGATCATGCATGCTAAATTCACATATCAGACCCCTTTTGGGGCAAGATAACTTCATCAACTTGACTCCCTTGTACTCTGCCTTATAAAGTAATTAGCGTCCTGAAAATGGAGTGGTTCATTGCCCCATGAAGTCTAACAACTTGTCAGTTCCTTTACAAAGAGCTCAAGGCATCTTGGGGGCTAAGGTCCAGGTATGCAGTCTTGTAGCAGTTCATTATATGATCAAGGATTTCAAGCAGCCATGTTATATAAAGAGATGCGCCCATGTTTGGTGTTTCCGATTCTCTGTATAATTTGCATACATTTGTATTTTCATCATACTACAGAGGAAAAAAACAAAAGAATTGGACAGTTGCATAATGTATACAAAAGTCTAAAATATAAATGTTCTACATGCATGTACATACCTTCAAGCCAAGAATATCCATGAGGTGTGAATCCACAAGAAATAAATCTTAAACACTTGGACCAGGCCTTAAATGAACTGATCACCGGACCACCATCTACAAATATTAAAGATAACGATGAAACTTTGCACAGATTTCAAAAGATTGGGACAATCAGTACACGATCACATTTCAACATGTATTTCATGTTGCAATGCATAATCAACAAAATGAGTCCTTTAGAAAAATTATATGACATGATCATACCACAACCATTAAAGAAAAAAGGTGAATCCAAGCATACAAAGCATCATCTCTGTCTGGTGACCGTTTGTTTAACATCTTTGGACTAAGTCGGTGTACCAATACAATTAGTGCGGTAATGATGAATTTACCATTCTTAAAGAATTTACCAACCCATTTATATTTATTTATTTTCATATATTAATACATTTTTATAAAAATGAGGGCTGGATTTAGGCTTGAAACTTTAGTTCAATGGAATTAATTACATCTTTTATTCTTTCTTGTTGATATCTACTACTAAGTGACACGGCTAAATGTATGGTAAAACACCATTACACTACAAAATATTTGATTTTTCAATTAAAGTAGTAATTTATCATTATTGATGTAACAGATACCAGTTTATCGGATTAACATATATACAGTAATACTAATAAAAACAGTGCGGTAAAGTTTTTCCATAATGGCAGTGATGATTGTTACCATGACTGCCCTAAAATTTGTAATATTAATAGAAGATATTAATTGCCTCTCGATTTTAACCATTGTCATTTTAACCGTCAAGTTGCAAAAATACCATTTTGAATTTTATTCAAATAGGCGAAAAAAGGTGAAAAAGGAAAAATATGAAAGTGGGCAAAGGACACTTTTAAACATCATAAACTACATTCACTACAACTATATACATTTGACATGCGTATACACATGTGTACATCATGCATGCTGATATACTAGTGTATAATGCAAAAGCTTCTGTCATTCAGGTTGTTCAGTCTAGAACACAGATTAATCAATCGCTGTAATCAATCGTGTTGCGTGTAATAAATAGAATATTACAATGAAAACTAAGCACTTGACGTTAATGCTAATTGCCATTGGCCTTTTATGCATCATATTGACAAAAGAAAAATAATTACAAGTTCAGATTGACCTTTTATGCATCATATTGACAAAAGAAAATTAATTGCAAGTTCAACTCCGTCTTTTGATAAATACTACTTGTTGCTCATTTGAACTCAGCGGTTTAAATCAAATACATGCTAGAATAGTAGATGTTGTTTTACATCTTATGTACCAAATCAAAATATATTCTTTCTACAGAAATTAATCACCTCAAAATATATGCGAATGAACACATTCATATTCTTCACATAAACTAAACTAATTATAAACAATCATGGTAGTTTAGATCAGGTACTAATCCTCTTCTGGTGGCATTTGGTAAACATAAAAAAAAACTTTAAATAACAGGACTACAAGCAATAATGCATTGCCTAACTATATATATTTATGAACACAGCTTGCATTCACATATCATAATCAACAAGTTATAAAGAAGAACACTTACTTAGTCAATAATGTGTATACTTCTCTGCCTTCTTTATTTCCTTGTTGTCTAATTGAATAGAAAGTTCAACCTATAAAAATAATAATCAACAAACTGGCAACTTTTCTTTCTTTCTTTTTCTTAATTCCAATACCATTATCAAGTCATTATTAAGTCATCGCTGAGAAAATCTAGAATTTGAAAGAAAAACACAATAAATAAGAATATTGAACCCTCAAATAGCAAACACATTAGCGGTCAAAGACAATACTTGTCACCAAATATCGGTAAACGAATCTTATTAGAATTTTACAGACTCTCCTAGAATATATAGTTATGCCTTTCAAAACCTATATATATTTATATTATAAATATGTTTGTTGGATTCTCTCTTGAATTAAGCAAACTGTGCTTTCTCTATATGTTCATAAATTGCTTTTTGTCCTGAACCAACTCATCTAATAAAATATTCACCATGGAGGACAAATATTCAACAAAGCCAATTCAGTTGCTAAATAGTTAAAAGAAGCGAAGAATATATAAAATGAAATACGCACATAGTTTTCAAACATATTTTTTAACCTATAGTGCTCTACCACAAATTCATCGCCCAAAGGTTAGAAATATTTAACACATGATGTTTCTGTAAATAGTATAAAATAACAACATTACACATCTATTCTTTGTAAAAAGAAATGGTGCATAAAATATGATTAAGGGAGACACCATCGTAGTTAGGGCCAAATCTGTTAGCACTGTCACATGTTTAGCTTCAGTAAGTACAACACACATTCAGCTTTTGCAATTTTTTATTTTATTATACCATTTATGTTGATTATCTTCATTCTAGACATAGAGATGGTAGTGGATGTTTACCTTGGTGTTGAGACCAATAGTTATAGGCTCTAAGCAATATATGTAGGAAGCTCCTGATGGATAGGAGCACATTTCCTCTGTTTGGGAGCAATGCTAGCTATGTGTACCAATGTATTCCACTGTCCTCACATAAATTCAATGCTTTATATTATCAAAAGCTATGATTTTTATTTATTTTAATCTTCAAGTATCAAACATTTCAGCAGCATGTGCCAATGCTTCAACTTCAGTAACATAACAGCATTTTTTGATTCTACACTGATCAAATGATTGCTTTTTTTATTTTTAGGATGGAGTTATAAGAACCATGGCCTTTAAATTCTTTGAAATTTTAAGTGAAAAAAAGTTATAATTATAATTCGGGAAGTTTTGAGTTATAGGCACCTGTTAAACGCTTTCAATAACACAGAGAGATGAGAACAACATAAATACCGACAAAATTATATTAGGGAAGTTTTCAGTTACCCCATATTCTTGTATAGTTTTCATACGCCCGGTACGTATTTCGTCTTCATCAGTCATAACGTATATACTCAAAAGCTGAACTAAGAATGTATTCAAATCATTACACAACAAATGTAAGTCAGATTATTTGTTAGCATTAATAAGTCGATAAAATAAGCATGCAACAAATTATTGTGCCTACCAAATATGTATTTTTCAAACACATGTGTAGAGTAATATGAATTAACAAAATGAATCAAGTGACCGATGGCAAGTATGACTATTCAGGAAAGGTGCTTGCGTTTTTAATTGATCACCATGTTTCATTTCACTATGTGTCTTAATATGTTATTTAAAAGTTATATACTGATTTTTAATATTAATCATTTTCAAATTGCACAACGTACAGACATGAAATCTAATTTTTTGCAATATAATCAAAAGCAACGAAAGACCAAACAATTGAAAAACTGAATATGTTGTTGATTGAAGGACATGAACCAAGGCATGGAAATAGAAAATTATATTATATAAAAAGAAAAACAGAAGAAAAAATGAAGTTGGAACTCTCTAAAAGAAATAAAACTGGGAACATCTGCAACACCCAAATGAAAAGCATCATAAGTTTTAGGAAGGCAAGGCTTCTCACGAACTAATCAACCACTATTTTATAACACAAACTAATTAACCACTCGTTATGTCAATTATATATTTATAAACAAGGCTTTTCAGCGCATACATGTATATTTTTAAGAGAAAATGTCAAAAGAACTAAAGCTGTTAGGAAGACGGGGAAGTCCTTTCAGTCATAGAGTCAAGCTTGCCTTGAAGTTAAATGGAATTTCTTATGATACATCGAGGAGGAAATATACAACAAAAGTACTCTACTACTTGAGTCAAATCTAATATATAAAAAGATTCATGTGCTCATTTATGGTGGTAATACACTGATGACAAATGGGACAGTTGCCCTCTTTCACCTAAAGATCCATTCGAAAGAGCAAAAGCAAGATATTTGGCAAAGTTCATAGAAGAAGATGTAAAAATCAAATAATATTATAAATTTTTCTTTGTAGTATAAAGAAAACAATGGTTTCTTGCTCGCTGAGTAATACGATCTTTTTACTAAGTTTATATGCGCACATTTTAAAATAGTTTAATTTCGAAAAGATGATACACTGAAAAACTATTTTCACTTCTTACTCTTCAACCGACACATTCTTTTTTCACTGAAGAACAACAAAAAATTGTAAGGTTTTTAGATTATGGAAAGTTCATGGATATAAAAAATTTCTATACAGTGAAATATATTCACCTTGATAGGTCACGAAGCATAAATCTGATACGAATGCCAACAAACAATGTTCGTATTTCAATTACTTATGTAGTTATGCGTAGTGCATGCTTATACGCACTGGTCTTTAATTAAAACAATAATCAGTCATATGATATTTGACATTCAATAGAATTTTGAATTCCAAAAAATACAACAGTTTGCTGATAGCCTGATAGGATTGTGTGATTAGGCTAACATAAAATACAACAAAGGCGAGTAACATTAGTAGGTAAATAGAGATGGCTATACTTTACGTTAATATAATAGATCTAGTAAACATACACAAGACAAATATGTGACTTCACAGAACTGAAATAATCGTTAATAAATAACAATTAATTTGGTAACTAGATAGATGTTTATATTTGACTAGTGTGGTATGTCTATGTTGCATTAAAGACCAGTTAATAAAAAATGAATAATGACATGTCAACACCCAAACTTCTACGAAGATTCCTAAATGAGTTGACACATAACTAAGTGGGTATAACAAGGTGGAAATAGTCAAAATTCACACAAAAAGAATCCATGTGATACAAAAATAACCAAAGAAGAAATCTTACCCTTATAATGTGATCCATAGAACCAGAATATAATCTTGATCCTCCCACGACTATAGAAACAACAAGTCTATGGCCTGTAAAAGAAGCTGCTGGTTCAAAGCAGTTCCCTGCCATATTATACTTCCAAGCTAAAATTTGACCATCCTGCAATTAAATTGACAAAAAAAAGACCATTTACATTAACAAGCTGAAGCTATTATATATCATAAACATTATAATTTGTACACTAAATAATACCTGAACTCCAGCGAAAAGCATCTCATTGACACCCACCAATGCGTAAACCTGAATGTTTGCGCCATCAAGGCTTAACTGAGCAGATGCTTGTGTATTCCAAGCCAGCAATTTAAAGCAGAAAATTTTACATTCTATTTCTAATCTATACACAAACCATATAAATAAATAAATAGATTGTTTGATAAAACAAAAGGAATACCTGGCTTTGTCGATCCTTTTAACAGCTACTCGATCTCCAGTATCCTTATCAATGGCAACAAAAGTAAGCCCAATCTACCCTTGACCTAACAGTTTCCCAATCAGATACCAGCTATGAAAATCATTATCATATCCGAAACTAATCATTTTTCCATTACTTGTTCCCGACTTATTTTTCCATCCCGAATTGGAGAGGCGCTGATTTAGAGTTTTAGGCAGTTGAAATGGTGGTTTTGTTTAGGAATTGGGATCGAATGTTGATGACAGAGGTTTCGGTTTCACGATTCAAAAGTTGATCGACTGTTGATGATAGAGGTTAGGGTTTCGCGATTCAATCGATTGTTGACAACCAATTTGGGGATCGATTTAGTTATTGTTTTATGGAGGTGACAAGGGAAAGAAGATGGTGTTTTCTGAACGAGGCAGCGAAGTGAATAGGCCCATTTTTTATTCCTGCACAAAATAATTTGTTTCCCCGCCTTTTTTGATCGAATAGCGTTGAGTACACCGTATTTATTTACTTCATAGCATTGGAAACCCAACATTGCTTGGGGGTGGAACGAGGATATATGGATACGCTATGTATTGGTGCTATCAAAACTCCATATTTTTGTAGTGTGTGTTATCTAGAGCGTTACTAGATGTACCAAAACATTGAGTGCTTGATTCAGGGGCATCTTTTCATATGATGCCTAATAGGGATTACTTCAGTTCTTTAGTCGACAAAGAAGGAAGTGCAATCCTTATGGGCAATGATGCTATTTGTAGAGCCATGAGAGAAGGTACAATGCAGATTAGGATGTTTGACGAAGAGATACACACTTTAACAGGTGTCCGATATGTTCTAGGTCTTTAGAAGTTCTTGATTTCTTTGGGGTAGTTGGCATCCATGGGTTGCAAGGTCACTTTAGAGAAGGATGGTTTGAAGGTTTCGAGGGATGCTCTTGTTCTTAAAGGGAGATGTGTTCTGGAATCTGTATTTGCTTAAGGGGACCATGGTTCTTGGAGAGTCATGTGTTGGAGTTGATAGCTCTCTTGTTTTGGACGCGACCAGACTTTGGCATCTTGGGTTGGGTCATATTTCTGAGAAGGGCTTAGAGTTTCTTCATAGATGGAAGATGATCGAAGGTGACTTTGAAATTTTGGATTTGTGCCAGGAGTGTGTAATAGATAAGCAGAGAAAGGCATCCTTTGGAGTTGGACTCCACAGATCAAAAAGGGTACTTGATTATGTGTATATAGATGTTTGGGGACTAGTTGCTACCGCTTTCATTAGGGGAGCAAAATATTTTATCTCTTTTGTTAATGGTTATTCTCGGAAAGTTTGGGTGTATGTGATAAAGGCCAAATCAGAGAGCTTTGAGAAGTTTAAGGCTTGGAAGGTGCTTGGAAGGTGCTTGTTGAGAACTAATCTAGTTCTAAGTTGAAAGTGCTGAGATCTGATAACGGTGGTGAGTTTGTCTCTGGGGAGTTCCTCGACTTTTGTAAACATCATGGAATTAAGAGACATTTCATTACACCAGGTGATCTGCAATCCAATGAGGTTGCTGAGAGGATGAATAGGACTTTACTTGGGAAGGCTCGTTGCTTGAGATTGACGATGGGCTTTATCTAGAGGCTTTTGGGGTAAGGCATTATCGATTGCGGCACATATTATTAATCGGATTCTGTGCTCAGCCATAGATGGGAAGATTCCAAAAGAGAAGTGGAGAGGTAAAGCCGTGTACCTTGGTTATTTTTCTACTTTTGGCTGTCTTGTATATATTCACAATACAGGTGATGATAAGTTAGAGGCTAGAGCATACAAGGGCATCCTTTTAGGATACACAGATGGTATCAAGGGGTATCGTCTTTGGAACCCTGTTGATAAGAAGATTGTTCATTCCAGACATGTTACTTTTGATGAGTTGGCAATGTACAATCCTAAGAAAAACTAACCTACCACATCAGATGTTTCATGTAGGCCTAAGAAGATTGATGAGGTTCCTATTTTATAGCCTAGTAGTAGAGTTGTAGATGCTGTTGAGAGTGAGACAGATGCAGTTGATGTGACATCACAGAGTAGTCCACAGGTGCCTTCTAGTAGTGTTGGTGATGTGCATGAGACTAAAGGAAGTTCAGTTCAAGGTGAAGCTGAAAGGAGTTTAGGCGAAGTTGTATCTACTCGGGCCAGTCGTAGGATTATTAAGCCGCCTGAGTGGTACAGTGATTGGCAGTACGCAAACCTAAGCCTTAGTGATCAATTTGATTATGCCCTACATGTGGTTCATAAGGAGTCGCATGACCTTGATGAAGCTTTGAAGTCATGTGACTGTTTGAAGTGGATGTGTGCTATGAAAAAGGAGCTAGAGCCGTTGAAGAAGAATAAGACTTGGGATTTGGTACCTCCTCTTCAAGGACGCCGAGCCATAGGTTGCAAGTGGGTGTTCAAGGTGAAGGATGATGAAAGATACAAGGATAGACTTGTTGCTAAAGGGTTTTCACAGAGGAAGGGATTGGATTATGATGAGATTTTTTCTCCTGTAGTGAGACACACCTCCATCCGTATTTTGCTTGCTATAGTTGCCGCTCATGACTTAGGGTTGGAGCAACTTGATGTGAAGGCCGTTTTCTTGTATGGAGAATTGGATGTGACCATTTACATGAAGCAGCCAGACAGATATGTCGTAGTTGGAAAAGAGAATTGGGTTTGCAAGCTAAAGAAGTCATTGTATGGACTTAAGCAGTCGCCTAGACATTGGTACAAGAGGTTTGATTCTTTTATGCTTCCACTTGGTTTTGATCATAGCATCAAAGATGCTTGTGTGTACTTCAAGCATTTGAAGAATGGTTATTGAGTGTATTTACTCTTGTATGTGGATGATATGTTGATTGCTTCCAAGGATAAAGCTGAAATTGGTAGTTTGAAGTTGAAGCTTAAGGCGAAATTCGGGATAAAAGACCTTGGAGAAGCAATGAAGATTTTTGGTATGGAAATTCAAAGGGATAGGAAGCTTGGACTTTTGAGACTCACTCAAAAGGAATATATTCTAAAAGTGCTTTCTTTTGTTTAACATGGAAGGAGCAAAGGCAATTAGCACACCCACGCCTTTACACATACAACTTTCTAGTAGAGGCTCTCCGATATCAGAGAAGGACATGGCTTATATGGCGAAGGTTCCCTATGCGAGTGCAGTTGGTAGTCTGATGTATGCCATGGTTTGCACTAGGCCTGTTATTGCACAGGCAGTTGGATTGGTGAGTAGATTCATGTCAAATCTAGGAAAGATGCATTGGAAGGTAGTAAAGTTTATTTTCAGATATCTTAAAGGGACTCCAAACCATGGGCTTGTCTTTGGCGGTAGAGATAGAGATTTCAGCTTGGTTGGATTTTATGATTCTGATTATGCCGGTGATAGAGATCGAAGAAATCCAACCTCAAGTTATGTATTCACCCTTTGTAGGACAACTATTAGTTGGTGAGCGAGGTTGCAGACGATTGTGGTTTTTTCTTCTACAGAGACATAGCTTATAGTTGCGGCTAAAGCAGCTATGTAGGCGCTTTACTTGAGGCTTTTGTTATGTAACTAGGGCTTTGTGTATGAAGGTATAGAAGTGAATTGTGATAGCCAAAGTGTAATTAACTTAGCCGAAAATTTGGCTTTCAACTCAAGGACGAAGCATATTGAGGTGAGAGAGTCCTTTTTTGTCTCTATAGATAAAGATAAGCTTGTATGTCTTCAGAAGGTTCACACAGAGGAGAATGCAGCAGATATGTTTACCAAGTTGTTACCCATTGTAAAGTTTGAGCATTGCTCAAACTTGATTCACTTGATGAAGTGCTAGGTTCCATAGGGTGGCACGGGGGAGAGTGAGTTGGTAGATGGAGAAGTTTGTTTCATTGTTGAGATTGATAGGTCCTACTTGGAGAGGGTACTTTTAACACTTTGTTGGCGGGCGGTGGCCTTGCCGGAGTTCATTGACAAAGTGCAAATATGTGATGGCTATGCCAAAGCTCATTGAGAAAGTATCTGTAGTGTGTTGTCTGAGAGCTACTTGGAGTAAGAGGATGTAGGTGGAGTTGATAGGCTTGCGAGGAAATATAGTATCAAGGTGGAGATTGTAAGCGTTGGTGATACAATATTTCCAATTGCAGAAGATTTGGAAGATATTGTTGATTTCAGTGATATAATATTTCTAATTGCAGAAGATTTGAAAGATATTTGAGATAATTACTCAAGTATATATTGCCTCTTTTATAGCATTAAAGGGAGTAATAAATTACATATGTGAAAAGAAGAATTATTTTGGGAGATTGAAGCAATCAATTAATTCCCTAATTAGTTGATTAAGGAAGGAATCTTATCAGGCACATGTAAATTGGGGGAAATTGTAAAATCAAATGGATAAACATTTCCTATATGAATACGAGAATTAATGAGGCATTGATTTATGACCATAAATCAATTACTTCAACCCCAAGTAATAATATCTATATAAAGGAAGAGATTAACATGAGTAGATTTACCTCTCTCAGTTGTATTTCTTATTCTTCTTCTCCATTATCAATCTTATAAAATTTTCTCCTCTTAGAAAGTAATAAAATCTCCTCTCCCCAAGTGGATGCACACTACCTCACGGTAGTGGAACCACTATAAATCCCATGTGTTATTTTCTTTTATTGATTGATCTGTGATTACTTTTAGCTGTGACCATATGTTGTTTGTTTTGCCTCACCAACAACCTGATCCTATTTGTTTTTCTGCAAGGTTGGGTTTTTTGTTCCTAAGACGATCTTGAGGAATTTTTCTCCAACATTTTTAACCGATCAAGTAAGTATTTATTTAAAATTTCCATCATCTTAAATCATTAAAAAGGTAAATTCTATTATTTTATTTTTGATTTTTTATGTATGTTATGTGATTTGTATTGTATGTTTAAAAGATTTTAATTCGGTTTAGGAAATAGGAGGGATAACTGTTGCATTTTGAAATATTTGGACTCCTATTTACTTAAAATTAAATAATAGCTGGTGCTAAAAAGCAAGGAGCCAAACTGTATACGTTGGTCTTTAGTTCTAAGAGGCAGAAGCATTTTTCTGGGTGCTAATAGTAGCACACTTAATTTATGAGATTCTAAATTTAAATAAAATTGAGGAATATGGAAGACTTAACCATCGGAGAAAAATGCTCTTTCTAACTTGAAGGAAGAATTGAATAAAATTTAACTCGGGAGGAAATTATGTGGAAACAAAGAGTTAGAATACCATTTTTTTCATAAAGTAGCTAATGTGAGAAAGCATAGTAACACCATTAAATTTATTAGTATTAATGATGTAGACATTTTTGACCAAAATGAATTATCTGAAGCATTTACTAAGTATTATAAAGAAAAGTTTGGAACTAGGATACGCCGTAGGATTAAAGCTAATTGGGAAGAATTATATCCCATTGATACCAGGATAGACTTAGAAGGTTTGGACTCCTCCTTTCCAGAGGAGGAAACTCTAAGGGTTATTAATGGTATGTCTTACGACAAGACTTCAAGTCCAAACGGGTTTTTAGATTTATTTTACAAAAAGTTTTGGTCAGTTATAAAATTTGACACTATAAGAAAAGTTGATTTTAATGGCACAGTAGCGTGGTGTTGGGATCCTAACTTCTTTTGTTGATCCTTACTTGAATAGAAAAACTAAATACATAGGAACAAAATGTTGCATTGATACCCATGTCCACTTAAGTTATCAAACCAACGTAAGTTCCCTCAAAGGTAAATGCTTCTTTAGCTTGTGGTGTTCTACTAGTGCTTATGCCTATAGTGTTGAATTGTTAATAAAGATTATGATGTTGTTCATTTGGATGTATTCCTTATATTCCCTTTTTTTTCCTCAGGAGGTCTCCTTCCTATTTATTTATATTATGTCCTAATTTTTTTCCTTGTCTTAAATTATATCCTTGAATCAACAACATGATAAGTTTACAATTGTTCACCATATGGTAGTTTTTGATCAATAAAATCAGAATTCTATGTCTGACTGCTTTACAAAATGAAATAACCATGTAAAAGAATATACGTGGTTAGCCATATTTTGTTATGCTTTTAGAACAAATATACACATGCTTTTAGAACAAATATAAACATGATTATAGAGCAAATGTATACATGCTTATGAATAAAATTTTGTACATGCATTGTACTAAATAAACGAAGGCAAGCGAATATATACATGATTTTAGAACATATATGTACACAATTTTAGATCAAATATATACATGCTTCTAAATATACACATACTTTTAGAATAAATCAGATTGTCCTTAAAATTAACAAAGTTTCTTGGCCTAATATGGAGGTATAAGTGTTTCTGCTCCTAACTCTGGTTACTTAATATGAAAAAGACAACTGGGAATGATGTAAATATATTTTTGAATAATTTTTTGTCATAATTTTCTACGTGGGTGAAATGTAGTGGTGAAGAAGTCGTTACTGCTCTAATAAAAAATTGATACATCTTTTAGTAAACATTATAAAGATAGCATATTTCTTCTCTTCATAGAATCCTCTTGTAATTTGCATTCTATATCTTTTGTCATCATTATTGGTGTTTAATGGTGAGAAATGATAATATTGGCTGACTACCTCAAGTACCTAACATTGATTGAATTTCGTAATTGATAATTTAATTGTTCTTAACAAGCCATTAATTTTAAGTGAATGTTATTTATTTCCAAACTAATGTAGCTCAGTCATTCTCATTCTATATCTTTTTCATCATCGTTAGTGTTTAATGGTGAGAAATAAGTCTTTAGATGCCTCAAATACTTACATGGATTGAATGCAAATTTATAACCAATAATTTAATTGTTCTTAACAAGCCATTAATTTTCTATGTATGCTATTTATTTCTAAACTGATGTAGCTCTGTGCAAATTTGGTTAGTGTTTAATGGTGAGAGCTTGGTGCAAATTTGGATTCATCCAGATTAACAGTACATGAAACATCTGTGTAAATTTTAATTCTAATATTTTTTTTGTTAAAAGTTTAAGTGTGTGTGTCATATTTAATAATTTTTGGTTTCATTCAAATTTAAAATATAAATAACTCATTGATATTTCTATTTTATGTTTATGTAATCCCAGTACTGAGATAATTGTGCAATGACAGATTATTACACTACACCAGAAAATGCCTTTCCTAACGCTGAAAAACGCTACCAAAACTTTTAGTAGCATATTTTAGTAAACGCTGCGATACAACATGCAACCAAAAGTCTGAAACTTTTTGTAGAGTTTTCTAGCGTTGTAGAAAAAGCTACCAAAACTTGACATATTGTAGGGTTTTAGAAACGCTACAAAAAGTGTCATACTTTTAGTAGCATGTCGTACTGTAACGTTTGCATAAAGGCTACTAAATGTTTTGGTAGCCTTTATTCAAATTTACGAAAGTCATGTCGTTGTTTATATTTATTTCCATAGCGTTTTAATACGCTCCTAAAGATTATTAACTGTTTTGCAGCATACTTTACATGCTACTGTTTCCTGTTAATGGCTTGTATATAATTTCTAGCCATCACTCGCATACTAGTCTTATTAAAACCAGCGATCAATCAAATAATCGTCATATTCAAACCAACAATCAATCAATCAATCAATCACATTATCATCATATTCAAAAAATTGAAAAAACACATTAATCACATAAACAAATATGATATCCATAACGATTTCGATAATTATTTTTCGATAAAATATGCAAATTCACATAAAATTCATAGCCATTCATAGATAAGTTAACACAACAAGTACTAACAAAAGGGTATAATATATATAACAATTAAAGCCATGTTCATTACTTGATTACCACGATTCTTTGCTGTAAATGGTCTTTACTCCTAAAAGGCTAATTACCTGCAGACAGGTTTAACAATCAACAAATGATTATGAAACTGCTTTGCATATTTAAATTATATCAAACATCCTTAATTATATATTTCTTAAATTTAAATAATTTATATAAAACTTTAGTTAATTTTTTATAAAACTTGGTTAATTTTTATAATAAACTTATTTTAATTAATTTAAACTTATAAATTATCTCAAACTTAAACTTTATTAACTTAGTTAATATTTATAAATTATCTCAAACTTATAAATTTTTCATAAACTTAGTTAATTTATTACTATTATTGTAAACTTAGTTAATTTATTATTATTATAAACTTATTTAATTATTATAAAATTTAGCTAACCTAGTTAATTTTTATAAACTTAGTTTATATTATTATTGTTATTATTAATTATAAAACTTATTTTACTTATTAATTCATTATTATTATTATTATAAACTTAGTTAATTTTTATCAAACTATTGTTTGTTATTATTATAATCCTAGTTAATTTTTATTCAAACTTAGTTTATTATTATTATTGTAAACTTGTTAATTTTTATAATACTTAGTTAATTTTTATAAATGTATTTAATTTTTTATAAAACTTAGTTGATTTATTCAAACTATTGCTTATTTTTATTATTAGACTTACAAAATATCTCAATTGCTATAACTTATATTTTAATTAACTTACACTTATAAATTATCTCAAACTTAAACTCTATCAACTTAGTTAAATTTTATAAAGTGGAAATTAGCCATAAGGGCCTCTTTAGCAAGTGCAATTAGTTTCTAGGACACACAACTGAAATAATTACTTTTAAGGACAAAATGCAAAATAATTAGTTTCTAAGGCCAAAAAACCTATGAAATTATGTCCTTGAAAGTAATTGGACTGCTGACTTTGTCCTTAAAAGTAATTATTCTGCTCACTTTGGTCTTGAAATTAATTTCTGTGGATGTGTGTCCTAGAAACTAATTGAACTGCAAAGTTTATCCTTCTAGTGAAATGCCCCTTTTATAAATTATCTCAAACTTATAAATTTTTCATAAACTTAGTCAATTTATTATTGTTGTTGTAAACTTAGTTAATCTGTTATTGTTATTATTATAAACTTAGCTGATTTTTATAAACTTATTTAATTTTTATAAAACTTAGTTAACTTAGTTAACTTTTATAAACTTAATTTTTGTTATTATTGTTGTTATTGTTAATTATAAAACTCAGTTGACTTAGTTAATTTATTATTATTATTGTAAACTTGGTTAATTTTTATCAAACTATAGTTTATTATATTATTATTATATAAACTTAGTTAATTTTTTATCGAACTTAGTTATTATTATTATTGTTGCTATTATTGTTATTGTTATAAACTTGTTAATTTTTATAATACCTAGTTAATTTTTACAAACGTATTTAATTTTTATAAAACTTAGTTAATTTATTCAAACTATTGTTGTGCCAGAGAGAAGAATGAGTTCATTTGTTTAGCTTAACCTTTTGGCCTATAGAAGTTAAAGGAAAAAATTGAAGATGAAAAAATGAAGCGGCAGTAATATGAAATACAAACGGTTAGAGTGAATGGACTTATTTATTGTAGTTATAACACATTTTCGTTTGATTGATTATCATGAAAGAATGTTGTGAAGGGAATTTAGTCAATGGTAATTGAAGGATGGTATACTTTATGACCAATATTATATGATATGTGTAAGTAATTTTTTCTAGGAAATTATTCTAGTTCATGTACTTCTATTGTAGTTTATGGAAGGAATACATGTGCCTAAATTTATTTACCTTTTACATTGTCTCATTGAATATTGAATTTTATAGAAATATAACTGGATACTTAATATCTAAAGAAGGAGGAAATACCCTTCTACAATAAGTTTCCATTTATTAACCATATTTGCAGGTTTCATAATCAATTTGATTATTAAAGGTATATATGTATTATAACCCATCAGTCAATATAATACTATATTACACAGTTGCATATTTTGATCAAAATGTAGAATCAAAACAGACCAAGTGACATTATGGTCAAACTAGCAATTAAGCAATAATCCCACTTTTGAGACTTGTTAACACAAATATTTTGTTCACTTAACCAAAAAAGAAATAGTATTATTATAAGGGCTACAAAAATTGTCTAAGGAGGGGGTATCTTTTTAAAAATTGTTATCATCTTGAGTATAAAGAAATAAATCCATATTTATATCTTCTTGTTTTGATGGAGATTTAAAAATTTGAAAATGGATTGAGACGAAAATTAAGATGCCTTCTTCTACGTGAACTTAAAATTAGAGAATTAGTGTTTAAAAATAAATAATTATGATTTAAAATTAGAGAATTATGGTAATGGTTAAGAAATGAAGAGATAAAGAGTTTGAAAATAGAAAAGAAGGATGGGATGATCGATTGTAAAATGAACAGTGTAGTAATTTTAGTTTGATATTATAAGGGAAAAATCAATTATTTTTCCTCCACTTACCAAAAGCATTTAATTAGGAATTTTTTTCCATCCTGCTTATCAAAATTGATTCTCCTTTTTAACAATTCATCCAAAAAAATATTCACACATGTTTCCCATATGTGTGTGTGTGTATATAGAGAGAGAAAACAAAAGTTGACAAAAACTGATAGCAATTGCATTTCAAAGAAAAAGAACTTGCTACAAGAGCTTTGTGTTCATCATACAGAAAAGCTTAACATTGCACTGATCAATACTGAAGTTGCCTATGTGTCACAAGGATTACAATCGAGCATGCATTCATCAAGAGAATTAGAACAATGATAAACTTAGTTAATTTTCAATAAAATTTTACCTCTAATAATGCAGTGTCTTGGCTAACAGTAGCACCTATTCTTCTCTCTAGCATGCCATGTGGGTTTTAAAAATTGATTTCAGAAGCATCCTACATTATAAAAATTGAATACTCATATTAAATGAAATTAATTTCAACTACAATACCAGCACACACCTCTTTTTTGTTTGTATTCACTTCTAACAGTTGTGGCCAAGTTGTGCCAGGTCTATTTTGCCTGCGTACACACTTCAAGACAACCAGCATGCGCTCTTTTTCGGACTTTATGCACTTCGGTATGGAATGTTTGCACTTTAGCTTGTACAAACGACAACACTTTATCTAAAACAATGCAGCAACCCTTTGTACACACTTCAGTGATCAATATCTCACGAGAAGGAAATGAAATCAAAAGAAATTTAGGTTATATTTCATAATGAAAAGTAAAACAGTAGCAAACAATTTGGCAAAGTAGCACCTCAGTAACACTTCTGATGGCATAGCATAATAGCATGAATACAGAGTGAACTAAGAGATGAGAATCATATTATAAGCATGGCAAAATGAGATTGGTTTCTCAATTTATGGGTGTGCTGTTACATACATGGGGTAAAGACAATTTGGGGACTAGGAGAAGAAAGCATAAAAGGTGAAACGACAACTAGTTGAGGCTAATGTGTATGTTGGTTGTCAAGTACTACTAGCACTAGTCCTAAGACCTTTGAAGTGTAGATCATGAGGTATTGGATTCAAATATGTCGGACATCAAAATGCTTGTAAGCAAAACTTGAGTTGTTGGATGTTCATCGGAGAAACTCATATTTATGTAAGCTTGTATCTTTAAGGACACTAACTTTCAAAAAGAAATGTGTAAATTGGCGCATTAAAGTTAAAAAAGTTTGACATGAAAGTGATAACGCTAACAGAAATAAAACAAGGGTCTCATTTTTTTTGAGCAAGTGGATAAGAAATTATGCAACTTCTTGACATAGAGTTATTAGAGAAAGTAAAGGAGGTATTAACAGTTTCACGCACTTGGCGAGGATACAATAATTTGTACAAAAAGATAGAAGACCACTCGAGAGATGTGTCAAGAATAGATTGACTCTGATGTGAATATTTGATTTGGATAAACATGAAACGATTATAATGTGAAACAGTTCAAATTGAGATAGAGTTGTTGATTATATTTATATCGAAGTAATGTATTAAGATTTGCGACACAGATATATCTATAGGAACAAGAATGAAATGTGAAGATGTGGAGAAGAACAATAAAAGAATGGATTAAAAAGGAGGTACAAAGAATTTTTGTGTAGAAAAAAGCAGCCACAATTGTCAACATCAACAAAAGAGTAATGAGACAACAGAACATTGTCGACAGCTTATCGACATAGTTAGGCACATTTTTTTGAGACAGTGCAACTGTCGGCAGCAATAAAGTAAATGACAATGGGCTAAAATTGTCTCCTTATGGCTATTTTATTAGGATTTTGCAAATTTTGAGTATGTGTGAGTATGCCCACACATCAATATATGATTGTGTGTGTGGTGTGTATAGTAGCTACGATTTATTCAAGATTAATCTGGAAACATTTCTAATGCTTGAGAGAGACTGACTACAACTTTTGTAAAGGCCCGTAAATCCATACCCCTTTGAGTCGACCATAATTCACATCTTTTCAACTCAAATTGAACGGAAATATGAATCATTAGGGGTGAAGAAGAAAAGGTAAAAGAAGAAATAGAAACAACAACACAGAATCTCACAATTACAGCGGAACAAAATATAAGAAAAATAATAACATATTTTTATACAAAAGAATCTGTAACTGTTTTATACTTACAATCATCAGAGTACAACAATCATGACATCAAACTGGACGGTTATATAACTTGTCCTTACACAGCGGAAATATAAGCCAAATACGGAGATACGTCTCTCTCATCCAACTTGTCTCCTGAGCTCCATAGCATCCTATCCTGAATCTGTAATACTCGGTCTGACCCGAGCATTATAATAAAATAACACCTGAGTCAGTCTGGAAAACCAGCGTGAGATAACACACTCAATTTGTATTATTAGAGTTATCAAAATCCTTTGAAAAACAAAGGTATCTCGTAAGACCGCGTCACACATAAACACGACGGGTTTTTATCTTATGATAACCAAAACATTTTATTGAAAATCCAGTGATATTATAATAGGGTCTAAATACAAATACTTATTCAAATAGCCGAAATTGTTACATTAATTAAATTCCAGTATACTAGGCTCTACAAACAAAGCCGTGAGGCTCGTATTGGAGAATGGATTCCATATGAATGACTGGGCCACTGGGGTACCGCCCATCACAGTACACCTCTAGAACAATGTACTGAGGACCATCGCCGGGATCCCCTGCTACACAAGACCGGCCTACCCCTAACCTGGATAGACCGAATATGTTATCACCCCGGGTGTTCTCACCCTTACTATCGAGCGCTCCTTCTTTCCTGCACAACCATATCCATAATATAAAGGTTTCTGAGGACATCTAGAAAAGTGATAACATACCCTAATTGGTTGTGACGCACTTAGCCTTGCTGCGTCTTCCATGTTTTAGTCATTCCCGGTTGATGAGGTTTGAGGCTAAGAGTTACCTTTCAAGAAACAATTTTCACTTAGAATACTCATCGTCCTCCAATGACGATGTTCTGATAGCATTCGTCTATACAAGTTGTCCTGGGTCTGGACAAACCGAATCACCGTCTTCATCATGTTCATGGTATACATTCGTAACGTTCAAACCGGATCGAAGTGGTTTTCGGATAATTATATTTGAACCCGGTCTCTTCGAAACGATTAACGAAATTGGCCAATATTGATAGTTGGTTATTTAACTATCAATAAAACATCCATAAGAAATCATCTGGCCTTATTATAATTTTTCAAAACATATTCGCAAAATATCTTTATAAGATGTATATATTCAAACCCTTCCAATATTTTCATATTGAAAATCAAACTTAAATTCTTATATCCTTAACATGATATTTTCAAGTCATTTCAATACTTAGAATATTTTTTCTCGCTTCCAATTATAATTCATCCCTTTGAAAATATTTGCTATATTTCAAATCTCCAAGTTAACTATTTTCAAATCATTTCCGTCCAATACTTATGAATATTTATAAGTATATTTCCTAAGATCTTTTTATCCCAATATTCAGGATATAGCCCATTTATTTCCTATTCTCACAATTCTTTACAAATTTTATTTGTAAACCCCTTAATATTTCCAAAGTCAAATGCACTTGTCTATATCTCTAAATACCCATTTCTAACTTCTTTTATGAATTCTAATTCATTTTTCGAATTTCTCATATTTTTAACACTTTGGAATTTTTCTTCAAGCTCCCAAAATCCCACTATAAGATTTCTCTTCTAAAATCATACTCGTTTAACAAACTTCGCTTCCAATCTCGAGTGGATTTATAAATAAATTCAATCTTTTAAAACAATATATATAAAACAATATATATAAAACAAGTATTTTTAGGGAATAGTAGTTTATTTTTAAAATATGTTTATGTAAACTAAAACATTCCAAATAACATCGATAACGCATATCCAAATCATTTTTAATAACTACTCAATTTACAAGGCTGATTAATTAAATTAGAATTTATTTCAATAAATATTTAATATTATAATAACTAATCTTTTGGAATATTCTAAATCTAAATAATAGTTTAAGTTATATAGCATAGTAATTAAAAATCCCATTTAAACAATTGTTAATTTCTCGACAAAAATCTATTTTAAAAATCCAATATTGCCAAATTCAGTTTATAAATCCCTTTCGATTCGTATCACATCGATTATATCTCAATTTTACCACTATTCTCACATTCAAAAATAGATTCCACTATTTCTTTACCAAAACGGTTTCCATAACTCGATATAAATTCACGTCGTAAACTTATATTCCAACTTATCCACTGATATCATTTTCCCTTATTTATAAACCTCGTTTATAAATTTATAAATTCCTTTGAGTTTCACTTATTTATAAAACCAACTTTATTTATAAAATTTCATTTTATAAATCCCTTCCTTAATAAATCCCATTTTTATTTCAAATCTATTTTTAATATTGATTTCAACTCCTTTCCATACTTTCAAAATATCATTTTCAAATCCCTTTATGAAATTTTATTTAAAAATATCTATTTAAACCAATTTACGAATAGTTAAGTATAACTAAAATCAAATTATATATATATATATTCTCCACTTAATTTCCTTTAAAATAATCCAAATTTCCCTATAAATATTTTTATATTCAAAATCTCCCTTTTTTTATTCCTTCAAACTCAAAAATGACTATTTATGGTATTTAAAATACCAAATTTAAGGTCCGTGCTATTATAGCATTTAATAATTCAATATCATAGCAATAATCTTTAACAGATTTTCCACTGTAATCATATATCACTATATATGAAAATTAATCAACATTTTTGAGGAATCCAGTTGGATCCCTCCAACCTGTTTTCCTACATCCACAGATGTTAATACAACATATAAAAATGCCAATCCCACTTCGAGGGGGATATCGCGGTATATAGGGTCATCCTCTATTATGCGGGGCGCATAGGGTCTCATCCGCTATATGTGCGGGAATATCACTCCAAATACCAATACACACACACACACTGTTATATATATATAATATCATTCATCAGATAATAATTATTAAATCAACCAGGCATTCAATAATTAATTTCAACTATTTTCAAAATTAACCTGATAATCCAAATGAGTGAGAATTTTCTCACCTTGATTTTTATTTGCAACCAGATCCAAACCCGACTTGTTTTCATGATTTTTAGACCTCGTATAAATAAATTACAAATGTATTAACATTTGAAATAATTTAAAACTATCATTGGCATACTAAATTTTAATTTAATTTTAATTTAACAACTATCACCTGCCTCGCTTCACGGACCAGCACACGCTCGTCTTCCCTTCGACGTCGAATGTCGACTTGCCAAAACCCAAAACCCAAAACTGTCGAACTCCAGGATCGATCACGCCCTCACCACCGGGCCTCGCAGTTCTTCCCAAATCCACCGAAACCCTCAAATTAATGCTCATGTGCATGAAATATTAGTGCACGCCCACTCCACCTTCTCTCTCCTCACAATCCCCTCTACAGCCAATGAACCATCAAACCCACATCGCCACCACTCTCCTCATCAGAAACCAGGCCTCCCCGACCCATCAAAACCCATCCCGAGACATCACAAGTCGCGATTGTCCCCATGCCGACGACGAATCCCATCAGGTTGCGTTCGACCTTTGACCATCACACTTCACCAGAGCTCGCACCTAGGTGCTTCTCGACTCGACAATCTCAATGCAACTGACCCCGAAGTCCAACTCCCCTTTAATCGCGAAAACCACTCGGCCCATCCCTATCTCCAACGCCATGCCTCAACTTCCAATACGCGACCATCGCGAGTACCCCAGGCCTCACCGCGCATCATCCTCCACCATCTCGTGCGAGCTACTCACCCAGGTCGCGATCGCCTATGCAGAATTTGTTTATATCCCCTCTTTTTTTTTAATGAGTTCGATTTCGTTTGTCTTTTTTAGAACGATTTGATCTTCGATTTTAAAAGTGAACTGGAAGAATGAAAGGAAGAAAAGAATGAACGTGATTTTGAATTGAAAGAAAAGGGTGTGGCGTGTTTTAGAAGGCAGGCTAGATTTTGACAGATTATAATATTATTTAATTATAAATATCCCATTTAATGTAACTTACAATTCCGATACCCTATCGAGGCATGCCGCTAGGCATTTATAATGTTATACCCCTATTCCGAACACAATTGAAAAGGTTTCGAGTCCTAATTCGATCGTATGGAGAAGATAGATTTTTAAACCCAATTATTATATTGAATTCTCGATATTAAATTCAAAGCATTTACATCCTGTACGACCAAACGATAACTCCAAAAGCTACGAAATTTTAAATTCGATAATAATACATTATTATGGATCCAAAGGAACTAGTTTCGTCGAAATCCGAGACTGTCTCCCGGATCGCTATTTTAACTCGTCGATAAAATCGACGATTTCAAAAATCGACGAAAACACTTGAAATTCCAGTGTTAAAATTTTATTAACTCAATTTTATTTCCAAATTCAATATTTAAACCATTTAAATATTTAAAATTAAACGACAGAAAAATCCGGGTCGTTACATTCCTCCTCCCTTAAAAGAATTTCGTCCCCGAAATTGCTAAGGTAGAGAAAATGCACCAAACCCATTAACTTATCAAAACCCACTTAGTTAAAAATCGATATTTCACTTTTCTAATCTTTTAGTTTCGATCAAAACAATTAGTTCTACATTCAATTTCCAAAATCCTTTATTCCAATTACAGTTCGAAAACAAATTGTCATTAACAAAAATTTTCCAAAAATTTTCAAAATGTTTCTAACACCCTAAATTTCTGAATTTTTTTGGCAGAGTCTCCCTTGTACGAAGAACCTTTTGCAATATGACAAGAGAGATAAATATATATACATCGACCCACACGGTCGGAAAACAATATATATATATCAATATTTATATTTTCGATATTTAATCCGAAAACGTACCTTGTTTTAGCATTTTAAAGCATTATTAAACCAGCATTTACTTTGAAAGCAATTTCGTAACCCAAATCTAGCCAAATAGTCCCTCTGTACTTGTACTTACTCAATTTTAAACCACGTAAGTACCAAAAACAGGAAATTCAATAACATTTCATTCATTTAAATGGTTAAAACACATAGATTTCGTAACAATGCATGCTAACATATATTTATAAGCAATTATGAGGTTCCAATACTAGTTTAATTACTTCCAATCGATCCATATATCATTTTATTCAATTCAAATGATTTACAACCAAATTTTCTTGCATTCAATTCATTTTTATTTCCAACAAACTCATATCCATTCCATATTGATTTAAAAATCAATTTTATTTACTACTATTAATTCATAGAATTTTATTTACTTCCGTTTACGCCAAACGCCAATTTTTTTTCTATGCAAATTCGGCGCTATTCATTTAAATAAATAACCATTTAAGCTTATAACTATTTTAACTTGATTCCAAATCAATTTATATTTAATTTTATTCTATTTCAAATTCGTTCACAATCAATTCACTTACATTTCATTCATATCCACATTCATTATATTCAAATCCAATTTATTAAGCTCGGAACCATTTTTGCTACTTCAATAAATACCATTTCATAATTTATTTGAGTCAAGCTTCCATTCAAATATTAACTTAAGTTAATTTGTTTAATTTCAATTATTTCAACCTTATAACTTAAGTTTATTTCATTTCACCCAACTACAATTTCATTTACTAATCAGTTCATTCATTTTATCCACTTCAATTTTAATTCCAAACTCAATTTCATTCTTGAATTCATTTAAATGATATCAAGGCCATAATCAATTTATATATACTCAAATTGAATTTATTTATAACTCAAGTCATTACTTTCCCAATCCATTTCTATTTTATTCGATAATATTTCCAATTATATTTTATTCGCTTATAATTAAGTTGAATTTTATTTATAACTCCAGTTCCAATTCCAATATTCACTTTTTAATCCACAATCCAATTTATTTAACTAAGTTAATGTCCATTCTATATTCAATTAACTAATTAATTATCTAATTAGTTCACTTCCAATTCATAATTCAATATCTGGTTTTTATATCAAAAATCACTTCATTTAATTTTTCTTGAGCTCAAACTCATTTTTATAATTCAAGTTGGATTTATTTCCCTTACCAAAATATCAAACACTTTTATTTGGGTTTTTCTATTTCACTTTTCAATTTTATAAGTCACACGACTTATTTTTTCTCATTTCATAAATTTTATACTCGAGTATATTCACGTTTTATTTTTAACTCGAGATTATACATTTATTTATAGCCTAAGTATATTTTTATTCAATTAATTTCAATTTTTGTAAGCTATTCCAATTTATTTATTCACAATTCCAATTTTCATTTAAATTTTATGTCATTCAAAATTTATACCTTAAAGCTATATAATTATTTCACAATTCACTTATATTTACTTCAATCCGATATTATTTCTAATCCAATCAATTCAATTTAAATTTCAATTTCTTTTTAACCAACATTTTAAAAACTAGATTCGAGTTGTTCATACTTAAATTAAATTTCACTCCAAACAAATTTATTTTTAATCCATTTGATTTCATTATATATACCAATTACTTTGCTAAGTTAATTCCTATTTC
The DNA here is from genome assembly GCA_030737815.1 of Allium fistulosum. Taxonomy (NCBI): domain Eukaryota; kingdom Viridiplantae; phylum Streptophyta; class Magnoliopsida; order Asparagales; family Amaryllidaceae; genus Allium; species Allium fistulosum. The sequence continues at coordinate 170,986,555 of CM060904.1, forward strand.
ATTAATACACTCTATTAATTCAATTCAAATCCAGTCAATTTAATTTCTAAACTTTAATTTACTCAACTTAACTTAAGTTGAATTCCATTTTAACTTTCTCACTTTAAATTTTATTCCAACTTCAATTTTTCACACTTCCCTCCTTATAAATATCATTTTCTATAGGATTCCAAAAATTTTAAACACCTGGTATTTATTTCAAATCACTTCGAAATCAAATATATATATATATATATATATACACACTCTTTTTGGTTTAACAAACCATTTCCTTCGAATTTTAAAATCAACCCGATTTTATCCAAAACAATTCCTTTTGGAAATTTTTAAACAAAACTTGTTTGCCCAACAAATCTGAATCAAATCAATTTCGGCAGCAATCCATCACTTAGAAACTCGAAAATGAATACTGATGATGCGTCCGTCATCATCAGAATTATTTTCCAGCGACTGAAGTGAGTTTAGTACTATATCACTTCCAAATCCATTTAAAACCATTTTTTCTATTCAAAATATCTCCAAAACAATAATAATACTATTATTTATCTTCAAACACTTCTAAAAATCTCCGGGATTTAAATTTTCCAAATTCTGGTTTGAACCCATTTGTAGTTTTTAACTCATTTGTATAATTCATGCTTATACAATCTTCATTTTGATTATATTTAACCATTTCAATTTTATAATCTTATGTTGATTATATAATAATCCAAACACATCAATCTACTATAATAATTTCTAGAAAAGTATTCTTTTTATATCAAAATATAATTTGGGTAAAATTATTTCATTTACTAGCTTCAAAACCATACTGTGTCGAATTACTCTATTCAAGTGCTTAGAAACTCCTATCGATTTAGTGGCGACCCACTACTCGAACAAAATTTATATGCCACTCAACAGATAAGTTAACAAAATATAAAACCATTTATATTCACTAACAAATATGCGCTCATATCTATTAATACACTTAAACACATTCTAGAGTACTATTGACTCTATCTCTAATGAGTGATCCCCGCCACAGCCAAGGTTCTCGCTTAACCTTCAGCTCTAATACCAAGTGTAAAGGCCCGTAATCCGTACCCCTTTGAATCGACCATAATTCACATCTTTTCAACTCAAATTGAATGAAAATACGAATCTTTAGGAGTGAAGAAGAAAAGGTAGAAGAAGAAATAAAAACAACAACACAAAATCTCACAATCGCAGCGGAACAAAATATAATATATAATAACATATTTTTATACAAAAGAATCTGTAACTGTTTTATACTTACAATCATCAGAGTATAACAATCAAGACATCAAACTGGACAGTTATATAACTTGTCCTTACACAGTGAAAATATAAGCCAATTACGGAGTTACGTCTCTGTCATCCAGCTCATCTCCTAACCTCCATAGCATCCTATCCTAAATCTGTAATACTCGGTCTGACCCGAGCATTATAATAAAATAACACCCGAGTCAGTCTGGAAAACCAGTGTGAGATAACACACTCAATTTGAATTATTAGAGTTATCAAAATCCTTTGAAAAACAAAGGTATCTCGTAAGACCGCGTCACACATAAACACGACGGGTTTTTACCTTACGATAACCAAAACATTTTATTGAAAATCCAGTGATATTATAATAGGGTCTAAATACAAATACTTATTCAAATAGCTGTAATTGTTACATTAATTAAATTCCAGCATACTAGGCTCTACAAACAAAGACGTGAGGCTCGTATTGGAGAATGGATTCCATATGAATGACTGGACCACTGGGGTACCGCCCATCACAGTACACCTCTAGAACAATGTACTGAGGACCATCACCGGGATCCTTTACTATATAAGACCGGCCTACCCCTGGATAGACCGAATATGTTATCACCCCGGGTGTTCCCACCCTTACTATCGAGCGCTCCTTCTTTCCTGCACAACCATATCCATAATATAAAGGTTTCCAAGGACATCTAGAAAAGTGATAACATACACTAATTGGGTGCGACCCACTTAGCCTTGCTGCATATCCCCTGTTTTAGTCATTCTCGGTTGATGAGGTTTAGGCTAAGCGTTACCTTTCAAGAAACAATTTTCACTTAGAATGCTCATCGTCCTCCAATGATGATGTTCTGATAGCATTCATCCATACAAGTTGTCCTGGGTCTGGACAAACCTAATCACCATCTTCATCATCTTCATGGTATTCATTCGTAACGTTCAAACCGAATCGAAGTGGTTTTCGGATAATTAAATCTGATCCCGATCTCTTCAAAACGATTAACGAAATTGGTCAATATTGATAGTCGATTATTTAACTATCAATAAAACATCCTTAAGCAATCATCTGGCCGTATTATAATTTTTCCAAAAATATTCTCAAAATATCTTTATAAGATGTATATATTCCAAACCTTCCAATATTTCCATAGTGAAAATAAAACTTAAATTCTTATATCCTTAACAGGATATTTTCAAGTCATTTCAATACTTAGAATATTTTTTCTCGCTTCCAATTATAATGCATCCCTTTGAAAATATTTTCTATATTTAAAATCTCAAAGTTAACTATTTTCAAATCATTTCCGTCCAATACTTAGGAATATTTATAAGTATATTTCCTAAGATCTTTTTATCCCAATATTTAGGAAATAGCCCATTTATTTCCTATTCTCACAATTCTTTACAAATTTTATTTGTAAACCCCTTAATATTTCCAAAGTCGAATGCACTTGTCTATATCTCTAAATACCCATTTCTAACTTCTTTTATGAATTCTAATTCATTTTCCGAATTGCTCGTATTTTTAACACTTTGGAGTTTTTCTTCAAGCTCCAAAAAACCCACTATAAGATTTCTCTTCTAAAATCATACTCGTTTAACAAACTTTGCTTCCAATCTCGAGAGGATTTATAAATAAATTCAATCTTTTAAAACTATATATATAAAATAAGTATTTTTATGGAATAGTATTTTATTTTTAAAATATGTTTATGTAAACTAAAACATTCGAAATAACATCGATAACTCTTATCCTAATCATTTTCAATAACTAATTAATTTACAAGGCTGATTAATAAAGTTAGAATTTATTTTAATAAATATTTAATATTATAATAACTAATCTTTCAGAATATTCTAAATCTAAATAATAGTTTATGTAATATAGCATAGTAATTAAAAATCCCATTTAAACAATTATTAATTTCTCGACAAAAATCTATTTTAAAAATCCAATATTTCCAAATTCAGTTTATAAATCCCTCTCGATTCGTATCACATCGATTATATCTCAATTTTACCATTATTCTCACATTCAAAAATAGATTCCATTATTTCTTTACCAAAACGATTCCCATAACCCGAAAAATTCACATCGTAAACTTATATTCCAACTTATCCACTGATATCATTTTCCCTTATTTATAAACCTCATTTATAAATTTATAAACTCCTTTGAGTTTCACTTATTTATAAAACCAATTTTATCTTTAAAATTTCATTTTATAAATCCCTTCCTTAATAAATCCCATTTTTATTTCAAATCTATTTTTAATATCGATTTCAACTCCATCCCATACTTTCAAAATATCATTTTCAAATCCCTTTATGAAATTTTATTTAAAAATATCTATTTAAACCAATTTATGAGTAGTTAAGTATAACTCAAATCAAATATATATATATATATATATATTCTCCACTTAATTTCCTTTAAAATAATCCAAATTTCCCTATAAATATTTTTATATTCAAAATATCCCTTTTTTTATTCCTTCAAGTTCAAAAATGACTATTTATGGTATTTAAAATAACAAATTTAAGGTCCGTGCAATTATAGCATTTAATAATTCAATATCATAGTAATAATTTGTAACAGATTTTTCACACTAATCATATATTACTATATATGAAAATTAATCAACATATTTGAGGAATCCAGTTGGATCCCTCCAACCTGTTTCCCTGCATCCACAAATGTTAATACAACATATAAAAATACCAATCCCACTTCGAGGGGGATATCGCGGTATATAGGGTCATCCACTATTATGTGGGGCGCATAGGGTCTCATCCACTATATGTGCAGGAATATCAGTCCAAATACTAATATATATATATAATATCATTCATCAGATAATAATTATTAAGTCAACCAGGCATTCAATAATTAATTTCAACTATTTTTAAAATTAATCTGATATTCCAAATAAGTGAGAATTTTCTCACCTTGATTTTTATTTGCAATCCGATCCATACCCGACTTGTTTTCATGATTTTTAGACCATGTATAAATAAATTACAAATTTATTAACATTTGAAATAATTTAAAACTATCATTGGCGTATTAAATTTAAATTTAATTTTAATTTAACAACTATCACCTGCCTGGCTTCACGGACCAGCACACGCTCATCTTCCCATCGACCTCGAATGTCGACTTGCCAAAACCCAAAACCCAAAATCGTCGAACTCCATGGTCGATCACGCCCACACCACCGGACCTCGCAGTTCTTCCCAAATCCACCGAAACCCCCAAATTAATGCTCATGTGCACGAAATATTAGTGCACACCCACTCCACCTTCTCTCTCCTCGCCGTCCCCTCTACAGCCAACGAACCATCAAACCCACATCGCCACCGCTCTCCTCATCGGAAACCACGCCTCCTCGACCCATCAAAACCCATCCCGAGACAACACCAGTCGCGACTGTCCCCATGTCGATGACGAATCCCATCAGGTCACGTTTGACCTCTGACCACCACACTTCACCGGAGCTCGCACCTAGGTGCTTCTCGAATTGACAATCTCAATGCAACTGACCCCGAAGTCCAACTCCCCTTCAATCCCGAGACATCACAAGTCGCGACGGTCCCCAACGTCGCGCCGCCACTTCCAATACGCGACCATCGCGAGTGCCCCAGGCCTTACAGTGCATCGTCCTCCACCATCTCGTGGAGCTACTCACCCAGGTCGTGATCTCGTTTGCAGAATTTGTTTATATCCCCTTTTTTCTAACGAGTTCGATTTCGTTTGTCTTCTTTGTTTTTTGAGAATGATTTGATCTTCGATTTTAAAAGTGATATAAAAGAATGAAAGGAAGAAAAGAATGAATGTGATTTTGAATTGAAAGAAAAGGGTGTGGTGTGTTTTAGAAGGCAGGCATGATTTTGACAGATTGTAATATTATTTAATTATAAATATCGCATTTAATGTAACTTACAATTCCGATACCCTATCGAGGCGTGCCACTAGGCGTTTATAATGTTATACCCCTATTTCGAACACAATGGAAAAGGTTTCGAGTCCTAATTCGATCGTATGGAGAAGATAGCTTTTTGGACCCAATTATTATATTGAATTCTCGATATTAAATTCAATGCGTTTACATCCCATACGACCAAACGGTAACTCCAAAAGCTACGAAATTTGAAATCTGATAATATATTATTATGGATCCAAAGGAACTGGTTTCGTCAAAATCCGAGACTATCTCCCGGATCGCCATTTTAACTCATCGATAAAATTGATGATTTCAAAAATCGACTAAAACACTTGAAATTCTAGTGTTAAAATCTTATTAACTCAATTTTAATTTCAAATTCAATATTTAAACCATCGAATATTTAAAATTAAACGATAGAAAAATCCGGGTCATTACAACTTTATATCGATGTACCAGGGTTGACAATTATTTAATGGCAAATAAAACTTGAAAACTAAGGAGGTAATGGGTAGGGAGAGAAACTGATTGAGAGAATAAAGCATTGTGATTCTAGAGAGATTTTATGAAGTGATTTTGGTAAATGGAATTTAAAAAATGCGACTGATAATTTGTTCATTCTCACATTGATTTTATCGTTCCTTTTCAATCTAATTGGGTAGAGATCATGGAGAGAAAACTTAACAAGCAAAAACTACACTGTATAAGTATAAAAAATGTAGAGTTTGATCCACAAAAATGATGTGAATTAAATATAATAGATACTAATTTGAGGCTAAATTATAGTGTATTACAGTTGGAAATAGCTTAGACATAGAAAAGTAGTACCTTGAGTCTCCAAAACCATCCCAAGGATAATTTGCAACAAGTGCACCCTATAGTACCAAAGGAATGTTATATGAGTTAAGGGCAGTTGTAAAATAAAATTAAATTGAAAAGAAAAAAAATGCACATATGATTCTACAAGCATGTGGACAGGAAAAATCACAGTTTATGCAATTACATCAAACTACAAAAACAAAAAGCATGATATGTTATTGCATATCATACATATGTCTGCAAGTGCATAGAAAGCAGTTCCATGGAGTACAACGCTGAGAGTCAAAAAGAAAAGAGTAGATAAGCAAAAAAATGTAACATTCCAATAGGAATATTAATAAGGAAACATTCAAATATCCGGTTGCCAAGCAGCATCAATTTTCACTGATGCATGGAAATGATGAATCTAAGGTGATGCATTAGGGAATTTAAGGAATGTTGAACATGCATATATCTTATCCAAGTCCATTTATTTCGTTGGCTATTTTTTAAATTCCCTCCAACTTTGTATTAGTGAATGATACCAAATAAACATGACCATCAATGTAATGCCTGAAACATTATAGCCAAAATTTTAAAGTATAGATTCATGTGACCACTACAAATTAAATAAGCAAAACACAAAACACGCTTATAAGTTGAACTTGAGACACTATATTGCATTTATTCACCCAAATTCTTTACGGTGTAATCAATACTTAGAAAATTAGCGTGCTGCCCACGTCATAATTACAAAATTTTAATGAGATGAAACTTGTACAAAAGTAGAATATCAGTACAAAAAGCTGATAATATTGAAGATTTATTGCTGCATTATATTTTCCTTGAAAATAATTTAGATAGTTAAGAAAAAGCTCATTAAACTACTATATTACCAACCCATTAAGAAAATATTCAAGTTGCGCTATATTTTTCTCTAGTTAATTCTAAAATTAAATACTACTAACCGCTAGCTTAATGAAAACCCTTATATGTAAAATTTATCAAACATTCTTCATCTAATATATAAATATGATGCAAAATATGAAGCATAAGGTAGTAAATTTGGAAACAATGAAGAGTAAAGTCTAATATCATAATTTACAGATAAGGTTAAGTTAAAAAAAACTCTTAAATTTATGAGTTAATAACGTAAAAATTAGGAATGATCAAATGATAAAAGATTAAGACAAAAAGGTCCACACCATAATAATATGCAAATTACAAAATAATATGTTAAGCAGCTAATTTCAGTAATTTTATAATTGAAAGTTGAAATAAAAATATTAGCAGTTTCAGAGTCAAGTTACTAACCATTATAAACTAAATCATTAATCAACGCAAAATCAATTAGGCAGTTTAATTGAGGAAATCGAATAGAAAGTTGAAATTAGGGTTATTGGTTACCCATGATAGTAACGTTGAAATGGTGGGATAAGGCTGCCAAATGATGATAGTGTTAGGAGACCATGATGCTGTGATTGCGGTTAGGGTTCGAAAATCATGACTTCATCCAACTCAAAATTTCTAGCATTTGTCCCATGAATCCATTTGACTCTATCCATCTGCATTGAAGAGAAAAAAATAGCTAGCGAATAATTTTGGGTTGTAAATGATTTTAAAGACTGGATAAAAAGATGGAGATATTTGAGATCAAAGAGAGGGGAAATTAGGGTTTCTTATCTATAAATCCTGGAACAAATTCTAAAATGTTTTTTAAATCTGTAAATCCATTTGTTAATCCTAAAAACTACTTATAAGTGTTCAAAATTATAGATCATGTTTACAAATTGCAACTTTATAAGGCATAATCATGAAAATTAACACATCAATTACCTATTTATTTTTCTACAATAGATTCTTATAGCCAAGTTAATGTTAAAACATGACCCACCTCAATCAAATAACTAATATCAAGAGAAAGAAAACAACTACAGTCTATGCTCGCCATCTACGCAATAAACTAATATCAAAAGATAACAAGCAAGCAAAGGTAATTATTTACCAAACAAATGATTTTCTAAGGAGCCATTAGGAATAAATTTGTGAACAAACAGTCTATGCTTGCCATCTACATAATAAACAACTAGGCTAACAAGATTCAGATGGTTGAGTAAACTTAGATTTGACACTTTGACTAGAAATTCATTGGTTTCTCGCAAGTTATCTCTGCCTAATTTCTTGACTACCATGGTCTATTATTAAACATATGGTAAGAACTACATTCTTCTATGCATAAAATAATAGTAATTATAATACATATTTTTATATCTGTTTAGTTACCTAGCCATTTGTAAGACAACCTTTATAAACTTGTAAACACTAATAATAAGTACCTAAAATACCGTGTTTCAAATTATAAACTCGGTATCATGCAAAGAGTGTCACTTATATCTAGTGTTTAAGCAATAGATAGAGGAAAAAAAGAGGAAAAACATTAATATTCTCTACTCATTCTTATGAACTCTTAAATTGTCTCATCAAACAAGAGTTTGCACTTGCACCAACGGGAGAGCCAAAAGTTAGTACAGTTTGTGAAACTATTCTTCTCCAATGGGGAGTAGAATTATGAGTTACTTTACGGTCAAACATTAGTTCGGTCGTGTACGAATAAGTCAGTTAGTACAAATCAGAGTTACATTCTCTAGTTTATTATTCACTTTTCCTTGTAATTATTATTTTGTTTTGCTCCATTGTTCTCTTATCATTCAAGTGATAATAAAGTTGCTCTTTCAATAAGTTTTCCAGAAAAAGATATATTTATGGTCTAAAGAAAGCATAAATATCTAAATGCTGAACTTCATGCAGCAGGCCTACATCTTTCTAAACAAATTTAACAAACAACTGGCAAATATTTCTTTTCTCAAATCACCCTCAAAAGGAATATGAACTAAAACATAAACTAAACAATAATAAAGTGACAAAAGCATCCACTAAATAAGCCTTTTTGTGCACTAAAAAAATATTTGTCTTACTTTGAGATTAATTTATTCTTCATCACAAGTACACAATTAGGATTCTAAAGTTAAATTGCATTTGAACAAAATTTAATTTAAATTTTGACTCAACATAACAGAAACAAACCTCATATACATCAATATACAAATAAACTGCGCTATCATAAGCAATAAAATACCATAATATTATAGAGATATCTATTAGTTAACACATATAAAACTATCCTAATTCTTAAACACATCCATCAACAAAAAATCCAATCCTTTGCTTAAATATTATGATAATTTTATTTATGAACATTATAATTTTATGTATGATGAGCCTTCCTCTGTCTTTCAAATTATGTTTCTCTTAGCTTTTATGTTTAAACTTGTTGACCATCTTAAATAGCAATTTCATAGTGATATATGAGAAATTTTTTGAATAGCATTTTCTACATCTTGACGAATATATGAACTTGTATAACAATATCATTAAAGGTGTAGATAAAAGTGAAATGATAAAACACTTCTTGTTGATCTAAACATTGTGTTTCGGGTACTCAAGCGTTAATTTTACCTATTAGAAAACTTATAAACTCAAACATACTTATTAAAAAATAAAGAATTATGAATCCAAATTTAACAAGGAAAATAAGTGATCATAAACTAGGATAAAATATTATTCTTTGATATTTTACAATTTATTCAAATTTAAAAGAACACGATTTTCAAAAAAGAAAATACACCGTTGAATTTTAAACACTGTGTTGGTAGTTTAATTATCATCAAACTAAAGCAATATATCCTTAAGAAATTCAGATATAAATCAAACTACTTGTTCTTAATTCGTTAGTGTTCTTACATAAATTATGATGAAAATACTAAATAAGCCAATACCTCAAGTTTCCCTCTAAGAAAGAATCCTTTTATATGTTCCAAATGTTAGCGTGAGTATGCCTGAACTAGTCCAAATCGCTCCAATATAAAAACGTCTGGATGTTATAATCAATTGACTATGTAACGACCCAGAATTTTGAACAAATTAAATTGAGAATATTTAATTAATTTTAAATATTTGAACGATGATTTAATTTGAATCCCCGATTTAAATTTGAATTTGACGATTAAATTTTATAATTTAATATATTGAGAGTTGAATAAAAATTCGAATCTTCAATTTAAAGCCGAAGAAAAATATTTCAAAAGCTTGTAAAATTTATATTTATAATACTGAAGATAATAGAAGCTTCAGAAACGAATTTGAAAATGATTTGTTCAGCTTTGAATTTTATTGTTCGAATCAATATTTAAAAATAGCCGTCCGAGGCGCAGTCTCGAAATTCGACGAAACCAGTTCCATTAGGTCCGTAATATGGTATTATTACTGGATTTCCAATTTCGTATTTTTCGGTGTTAATACGTGAGCACACGATAGATAGACGTGTTGAAATTTAAAATTGAATTCAATATTTTAAATTGGGTCAATGTCAGCCCATTTTCTCCCCTTAAAACACGCCCCGTTGTTCACGCTGAAGACCACGAAATTATCGTGCAACCCATCCCCTCTCTTTTTAAATTTCGCGTTCTTCCCTCTTTCCTTATTTCTAATTCACCAAAGTCGAACAGAAGAAAACAGTTAATGGCCGAAGCCAGAAAGAAAATAAAAATGGCGACCACTTCTCCTCAGTTCATTTTCTCGTATTAAATACGAAATCAAAGCATATTCCCTGTTTTCCCCCCAATTTGAATTAGCGTCCCTTTTCCTCTAAGCAATTCACGAAGTCGTTTTTCCTCCAGTTCAACGAAAAGAAAAAAATCGACTGAAACAAAATCGCGTGACAGCCGCGGGGCATTCGTGGTCTTCCTTTGTGAAGCATCAGGTCGCGAGACCCTAGGATAGGTAAAATTCGAAGGCGATTCGAGTCTGGGGTGCGAGATAGAGGTCAGTGCCGTGGGTCGCGAGATGGAATCTGGGCACGATGGTAAGAGGGTGGGGGGAGTCGACTCGATGGATGGCGGCTACAATCGCGAGTGTTATTCGCGATGTTTTCGAATGGGTTTCTGGGGTTCAGCGACAATCAAGAGGGCGCGATGGCGAGACTTAGAGGAGGTGGCCGCGGTGGCATTTAGACTCGCGATTGGATTCGCGACTTCGTGGGTGAGGCGGCATACGAGCAAGCAGACGACGATGATTTGGGGGTCGATTTGAAAGAAGCAGGGGCTGCTGACGATTGGTAGTCAGGACTGTGACGCTCGAGTAGACGGTGGCTCAGCGATTAGGCAGGTTGATCGATAAAGCTTTGATCGATTTAAGGTAATCTGAATTTCGAGTCTAAGTTATTAGTTTTTCTTTCTCTGCAGATTGAAGTAATTAGAGTAAGGTTTCGAAAAAGAAAAGAAAAAAAGAAACAGTTTTGTTTAATTTATATACGTATATGTATAGGCAGGAGAAAATTTATATACAGTAAGTGTTATAAAATATATATATATATATATATATATATATATATAAGTATAAAAGTTTTAGCTTGCTTTAAATAATGATGTTAGTGGATAGATAATTAAATTTACTTATTAAATTTATTTTAGTCATTAAAGGATATTTTTAAAATGGAAATTTTATAAGTTAAACTAAATAGTAGATTTTTAAACAATAAATTATAATGGATAAATTTTTTGGTTAACCTATATAATTATTTTAGGTAACTAGAAAAATATTTTATTGACGAGAATATAGTTTTAAATTTAAATTATTAGTCAAATAAATTTATTTAAAGGAGAATTGGTTTAAATAAAACTATCAGTTAATTCGACTATTAAACGGTAATTGACTTATTCGACTGTTCGAATATTAATGAATTGTATAAATTTATTTATACAAGCTTAAATCAAGAAAACAAAAGAAGGATTGGATTGGATTGCAAAATAAAAAGCTAAGGTGAGATTTTTCTCACTCAAAAATTGATTGCAGTTATTTAAATTGACTGATGATTGCTATTTGGATGTGATATTAGATATAGTAGGATATATCTATATATATATAGCAATATATACATATTGGCATATGTATATATTGGATTGATTGATTTCCCGCCTCGTATAGCGGATGAGACCCTATTGCGTCGTTAGTAAGCGGATGATTTTTATAAAACCCATATACCGCGATATTCCACCTCGAAGTGGAATTGGTATTGTGCTAACATCTGTGGATGCAGGGAAACAGGTTGGAGGGATCCAATTGGATTCCTCACCAGTATTTATTTATTTACAGATATTGATGTATATTCTGTTATCATATTGATATATGATGTTTGTTGTTGTGATTGACTAATTGGTGCTGTTGCATCATCGGATTCATTTTTGAAATATAAAAATAACGACTTTTACTTTAAAAGGATTTTAAAGTGATTTTTGAAAGTAGACGTTTTATTGAATTTTTGAATTGATTTATTTCAAATAAATAAACGTCTAAAATTTTAAAGTTATAAAAGTTAAGATTTTTGTGAAATAAAATCAAAGTGTGATTTTTGAAATAAAAATTAAGAAATTTATGAAATGGTTTAAATTGGGATTTCTAGTATTATAAACGGTTTATTTAAAAGATGTACAAAAATGGATATTTATAAATTTAAAATATTGGGATTATAAGACAAGTTTCTATAAGTGTTACAATGAAGTGTAAATGGGATTTCATAAGTTAATGAAATCTGAAAGTTTTAAATTTTGTGAAGTTTAATAGAACGATTTCTTTTAAAATAAATGAATTATAAGTTATATTAACTTATAAATTGAATGGGTCATTAAAGAAGATGTATAAATCGAAGTTGTTATAAAATGGAAATGGGATTTATAAACATTGTTTTTATAAATTCGAAAATAAATCAAATTTGATTGATTTTAAATATAGAGATTATTAAGGGAATTTTATCCACGATTTTGGATAGTGGATAAATTCTTGAAATAAATGTGTAGAAAAGATTGAAAATTGGTTAGTGAATTATATTCACGATTTTGGACAGTGAATATATTGTTAAGTAAAATGGATTCATTTTTTTAAGAAGTGATATTAAAAATGAAGTTAAACATTTTAAAGATGTTTTAAAATGTGTTAAATATCGAAATCATAGATTTCAACATTTATTGTTGAGATAGACGTTTTCAAGAAATAAGGAAATGGTGGACTATAACACTGTTGTTATAGTAAATGATTTCCGAAAGAAAATGTTTTATATAGTATTGGGATTTATATATCTATCTAAATTTCGAATCCCTATACTAGTGATTTTGAGTCGTCGTAACGATGTTTTACGTAACATTCGTTTTGACTCAAATAAATGTTGTTATAGTAAATGGTTTCCTTAAAGAATGAATATATACTTAATTTTGATTTAAGTATATTGAATATTTTCAAATGTTGAAAATAAATAGATTTGTGAATTACTTATTATTAAATAAGTATGGGAATGTTTTCCAAAATGAAATGAAACGTTTTGAGAATTTACCTTCTTAAAGATAAATTGAAAGTGAATATTTGAAAACGATTGAAAATCGTATATCAGTAGATATTTTGAAATATAAATTCACTATGGAATTTATAAAAGAAAGGGAAGTTGTTTAAAAATAAATATTGATTTATTTTTGAAGTGTGTAAATTTTATATCTAGTAAAGATATTTTTGAAGATAAATAATTTGGAAAATTATTTGGAATCTGATGATGTTGCGCATCTTTATTGATAGTTAAATAACCGACTATCAATAATTACCTTTAGATAGGTATTTGTTGTGAATTGGATGAATTTAAATGCCACACTTATTTTAAAATAAGCGCTCACTATTCAGGTTAGCCGGGAAAGGACCATGGGGTCGTATAACCCATTCCGAATATGTGATACGTCGTTATGAATTGCATTCGAAGACCGGTGTTGAAGACCGGATATTTTTGAAAACGGAAGGATTACCGTCGAGTTACTCTACATCGGCTGATCTCCGATTTAGAGGTTTTATCACCCTTAGTGACGGGAAGTCCGGACGTGATTAGAAATTTATCCGGATATGCAAGGGCTTCGTGAGAAGTGCCTTCAGTTTTGTTCGATCCTGGAACAGACTTGTATGGATTGTGTGTCTGACGTTACAATTTGAGATATAAAGCTGATTTCTTTCAAATACATTTCTGTTGGTGGCGGAGAATTTATTCTCTTAGCTTAACACCCTTCTCTGAGACGTACGAGCTCAGAGGTTATGTAGTTGAAATTCATCAGCGATATATCCCAATTTGGTAACGTGGCATACTGAGTGTTGCTGTGAAATGATCAATGTTTGATCATTTGTGATATGATCATTTGTTTGATCTTATATCTTTGTGATCATAGGTTGATCATTTGTTTGACCCGAAGCATGGCTTTGTAGAAAGCGTAGCTTTGTGGACGAGACTTCGTCGAGCCTCACACCCCGGAAATGGTCAAAACAGGAAGGATGCGGCAAGGTTCTAGGGAGTAGCGCCCCTTAGTGTATGTCATTCCTTCTAGATAAAGGTGGTATCATGGTATGGAGCCCAGATACTTAACCTCTGTGGTTACTGCATTATTATTATTATGTGGTTTGTTGCGAATCGGGGATCCTCGGGAAGATCGGTGACGATCGGGGGATGGCATACGCGTGTCAGTAGTTACCTATTTTTGCAGAGGTAACCCGGCCTTGTGTTGGCAGAGATCTAACCGTAATGTTAGGTTATTTCTCGGGACGTCATTCCAGAGGCGTTCTATTCGTGGAATAGGAAGTTCCTTGGCCTGACCATTTGTTGGAAATCCAAAGAAACAATACGTGACGTGTACGGTTTTAGTTGTATTACCTGCTATGGAATGTGGCGGTAACCTGCTATTGAACATAGTAGCTATAGTAGGCATAAGTGCGGAATGCCTATGCTGGCTAAGATTTATATTATACTTTCGAAGAGTTTTCGACACTATGCACTAATAATAATATCAAAAATGATTTGATTTTGCGTATCAAGCATCTTTGACTATCATAAGAAGAAATCTCCTCCAATTCTGCGTTTGCATTGTGTGTGTGGTGGGAGGTCTTATGGTAGTCTCATTTTCCAAAAAGCATTGCGAATCTATTTTAAAATCTTCCTGTTGTTTATTTTAAAGAATAACTGTTTTACGATCTCACACCAGTCTTGCTATATTACAGCATGATAGGGGATTCTCGCTTCGCAGTTTGGTGGCGAACGGGAGACTTTTACCCCTATATGTCCCTGAGAGGGATGGGTTGGTTAGGCAGAGGCCGTGACAGTCGAGAGGCTGGCCGTAAAAGCAAGTTTGGGGTACCATTGTCAGCCACGGTAGGACTGGGATGGTTGCAAAGCCTACCGGTGGCCGCTTACTTCGGTATGTGACAACGTGGTATCAGAGCATATGGTTAAGCGACAACCCTGCTCTGTTGGGTGTTACTCATTAGAGATGGAGTCAGTAGTACTCTAGAATGAGTTGAGTGTAATAATAAATACGAGTGCGTATTTGTTAGTGAATATGAAATTGTTTTGTATTGTGTTGACTTATCGGTTGATTGTTTATGGATACTGGTCGGTGCAGTCTAGCTAACTGAAATCGATAGGGGTTTCTAAACTCTAAACAAGGTAAACCGACACAGTATTGTTTTAAATAGGGTGAATGAAATAATTTTGCCCAAAACTATTTTTGTATACAAAAGAAATGGTTTTCTATGAATTATCATAGTATATGGATGCTTGTTTGTTAGGAAAGTGATAATATTGAAATGTTATCATTGTTATATGAAATTGAACAAGAAACTGAAATCGTAACTCCAAAGTTAAGAAATTAATTCACATACGAATGAAATTTAAGAATGTAAATTATAAACGTAACTTATAATTTGAAACGGAATTCCAGAAAAGTATTTGGAAATGTTTTGAAAATTTTAGAGATTTGGAAAGTTTAAATCTTTTTGATTTGAAAATGGATTTCAAAGGTTTTGGAAAGTATTTTGAAGAGACGAAAAGCTCTAAACTCTTTTCGGTCGCTGGAAAATAACTTCGGTAATGACTGCAGCATCATCGATGTTCATTTTTGGGTTTCCAAAAGAGAAATTGCTGCCAAATTATTTTAAATGGAAGTTGTTTGAAAAAAATTGGAGTTTTGTTTTGGAAATTCAAAGGATGATTTGAATTGTTTTCAAAATGGCTTTGAAAATGTTATTACGACTCTGGAATGCTATATAAAAATATTTATGAGAATAATAAATGAGTTGATAACTTATACAATTTGTTGTGAATTTAGATTGAATAAATTTAACTTAAGGAATTTTAAGTTGGATTAAAGTATAAGTGAATCAATAAAATAAAAAAAATCCAAGTGGTAATTTTGAATATAAGTTATATAACTTATAAAATGAGAAAATAGAAGTGAAACGAATTGTTAAAAAGTGGTTAAACAATTTTATTAAGCAAAATAAAATGTGATTTTGATTAAGTGATGAAATTTGACCTTGGTAAAGTTAAATAAAATTGAGAATCTGAATTGGATTGATAAATGAATTAAGCCATTGAACTAATTGAATGTTGAATCAGTCTAATGTAAATGAATTAGTGAATGAATAAATTGAATGGAATCAATTGCAAATGAAGTGAACTAAAGATAAAATTGAATTCAAATGAAATTTGAAATGTAAAATTGAATGATAATAGATACGTAACTTCAATAGTGAACTAAAATGTGTAAGAAGTATATATTGAAAATTTTGTAATACAATGTGCAAAATGGTTTGAATATATGCAACTAGATATTATGGCTAGTAGGATATACAGGTGTTGTAAAAGGAAATTGGAATTTTGATTTCAAAGATAATTTTGAATTTCTCGACAAAAGGTATGTATTTTAATTTCAATATGAGATTTGCTGATTTCTTGTCTAGCCGCTTGGCTTTTTCTTTTCTTTTTGAAATCTGAGAGTCCGTAGGGACGTTTTGTAGTCGTACCGTATGAGCCGCGCAAAGGAGACGCTGGCGAAATTTTTCGAGAATTTCGGGTGTTAGAAAATTTTTGAGAAAATTTTGAAAGTTAAAATTTGAATTTGAATTTGAAATTTGAATTTTGAAGTAAACAATATTGTTTGAAAATTATGAAAATGTTTGGAAATTTAGTTGAATAATAACGAATCTTTAGTAGAAAGATTTGTTTTGGAAAATTTGATAAAACTACTGAATTGTGAAAAATAGTAGACGAGTTAAGGAGCATTTTTCCTAACTTGTAATTTCGAGGACGAAATTCTTTTAAGGAGGGAAGTTTGTAACGACCCAGAATTTTGAACAAATTAAATTGAGAATATTTAATTAATTTTAAATATTTGAACGATGATTTAATTTGAATCCCCGATTTAAATTTGAATTTGACGATTAAATTTTATAATTTAATATATTGAGAGTTGAATAAAAATTCGAATCTTCAATTTAAAGCCGAAGAAAAATATTTCAAAAGCTTGTAAAATTTATATTTATAATACTGAAGATAATAGAAGCTTCAGAAACGAATTTGAAAATGATTTGTTCAGCTTTGAATTTTATTGTTCGAATCAATATTTAAAAATAGCCGTCCGAGGCGCAATCTCGAAATTCGACGAAACCAGTTCCATTAGGTCCGTAATATGGTATTATTACTGGATTTCCAATTTCGTATTTTTCGGTGTTAATACGTGAGCACACGATAGATAGACGTGTTGAAATTTAAAATTGAATTCAATATTTTAAATTGGGTCAATGTCAGCCCATTTTCTCCCCATAAAACACGCCCCGTTGTTCACGCTGAAGAACACGAAATTATCGTGCAACCCATCCCCTCTCTTTTTAAATTTCGCGTTCTTCCCTCTTTCCTTATTTCTAATTCACCAAAGTCGAACAGAAGAAAACAATTAATGGCCGAAGCCAGAAAGAAAATAAAAATGGCGACCACTTCTCCTCAGTTCATTTTCTCGTATTAAATACGAAATCAAAGCATATTCCCTGTTTTCCCCCCAATTTGAATTAGCGTCCCTTTTCCTCTAAGCAATTCACGAAGTCGTTTTTCCTCCAGTTCAACGAAAAGAAAAAAAATCGACTGAAACAAAATCGCGTGACAGCCACGGGGCATTTGTGGTCTTCCTTTGTGAAGCATCAGGTCGCGAGACCCTAGGATAGGTAAAATTCGAAGGCGATTCGAGTCTGGGGTGCGAGATAGAGGTCAGTGCCGTGGGTCGCGAGATGGAATCTGGGCACGATGGTAAGAGGGTGGGGGGAGTCGACTCGATGGATGGCGGCTACAATCGCGAGTGTTATTCACGATGTTTTCGAATGGGTTTCTGGGGTTCAGCGACAATCAAGAGGGCGCGATGGCGAGACTTAGAGGAGGTGGCCGCGGTGGTATTTAGACTCGCGATTGGATTCGCGACTTCGTGGGTGAGGCGGCATACGAGCAAGCAGACGACGATGATTTGGGGGTCGATTTGAAAGAAGCAGGGGCTGCTGACGATTGGTAGTCAGGACTGTGACGCTCAAGTAGACGGTGGCTCAGCGATTAGGCAGGTTGATCGATAAAGCTTTGATCGATTTAAGGTAATCTGAATTTCGAGTCTAAGTTATTAGTTTTTCTTTCTCTGCAGATTGAAGTAATTAGAGTAAGGTTTCGAAAAAAAAAAGAAAAAAAGAAGCAGTTTTGTTTAATTTATATACGTATATGTATAGGCAGGAGAAAATTTATATACAGTAAGTGTTATAAATATATATATATATATATAAGTATAAAAGTTTTAGCTTGCTTTAAATAATGATGTTAGTGGATAGATAATTAAATTTACTTATTAAATTTATTTTAGTCGTTAAAGGATATTTTTAAAATGGAAATTTTATAAGTTAAACTAAATAGTAGATTTTTAAACAATAAATTATAATGGATAAATTTTTTGGTTAACCTATATAATTATTTTAGGTAACTAGAAAAATATTTTATTGACGAGAATATAGTTTTAAATTTAAATTATTAGTCAAATAAATTTATTTAAAGGAGAATTGGTTTAAATAAAACTATCAGTTAATTCGACTATTAAACGGTAATTGACTTATTCGACTGTTCGAATATTAATGAATTGTATAAATTTATTTATACAAGGTTAAATCAAGAAAACAAAAGAAGGATTGGATTGGATTGCAAAATAAAAAGCTAAGGTGAGATTTTTCTCACTCAAAAATTGATTGCAGTTATTTAAATTGACTGATGATTGCTATTTGGATGTGATATTAGATATAGTAGGATATATCTATATATATATAGCAATATATACATATTGGCATATGTATATATTGGATTGATTGATTTCCCGCCTCGTATAGCGGATGAGACCCTATTGCGCCGTTAGTAAGCGGATGATTTTTATAAAACCCATATACCGCGATATTCCACCTCGAAGTGGAATTGGTATTGTGCTAACATCTGTGGATGCAGGGAAACAGGTTGGAGGGATCCAACTGGATTCCTCACCAGTATTTATTTATTTACAGATATTGATGTATATTCTGTTATCATATTGATATATGATGTTTGTTGTTGTGATTGACTAATTGGTGCTGTTGCATCATCGGATTCATTTTTGAAATTTAAAAATAACGACTTTTACTTTAAAAGGATTTTAAAGTGATTTTTGAAAGTAGACGTTTTATTGAATTTTTGAATTGATTTATTTCAAATAAATAAACGTCTAAAATTTTAAAGTTATAAAAGTTAAGATTTTTGTGAAATAAAATCAAAGTGTGATTTTTGAAATAAAAATTAAGAAATTTATGAAATGGTTTAAATTGGGATTTCTAGTATTATAAACGGTTTATTTAAAAGATGTACAAAAATGGATATTTATAAATTTGAAATATTGGGATTATAAGACAAGTTTCTATAAGTGTTACAATGAAGTGTAAATGGGATTTCATAAGTTAATGAAATCTGAAAGTTTTAAATTTTGTGTAGTTTAAAAGAACGATTTCTTTTAAAATAAATGAATTATAAGTTATATTAACTTATAAATTGAATGGGTCATTAAAGAAGATGTATAAATCGAAGTTGTTATAAAATGGAAATGGGATTTATAAACATTGTTTTTATAAATTCGAAAATAAATCAAATTTGATTGATTTTAAATATAGAGATTATTAAGGGAATTTTATGCACGATTTTGGATAGTGGATAAATTCTTGAAATAAATGTGTAGAAAAGATTGAAAATTGGTTAGTGAATTATATTCACGATTTTGGACAGTGAATATATTGTTAAGTAAAATGGATTCATTTTTTTAAGAAGTGATATTAAAAATGAAGTTAAACATTTTAAAGATGTTTTAAAATGTGTTAAATATCGAAATCATAGATTTCAACATTTATTGTTGAGATAGACGTTTTCAAGAAATAAGGAAATGGTGGACTATAACACTGTTGTTATAGTAAATGATTTCCGAAAGAAAATGTTTTATATAGTATTGGGATTTATATATCTATCTAAATTTCGAATCCCTATACTAGTGATTTTGAGTCGTCGTAACGATGTTTTACGTAACATTCGTTTTGACTCAAATAAATGTTGTTATAGTAAATGGTTTCCTTAAAGAATGAATATATACTTAATTTTGATTTAAGTATATTGAATATTTTCAAATGTTGAAAATAAATAGATTTGTGAATTACTTATTATTAAATAAGTATGGGAATGTTTTCCAAAATGAAATGAAACGTTTTGAGAATTTACCTTCTTAAAGATAAATTGAAAGTGAATATTTGAAAACGATTGAAAATCGTATATCAGTAGATATTTTGAAATATAAATTCACTATGGAATTTATAAAAGAAAGGGAAGTTGTTTAAAAATAAATATTGATTTATTTTTGAAGTGTGGAAATTTTATATCTAGTAAAGATATTTTTGAAGATAAATAATTTGGAAAATTATTTGGAATCTGATGATGTTGCGCATCTTTATTGATAGTTAAATAACCGACTATCAATAATTACCTTTAGATAGGTATTTGTTGTGAATTGGATGAATTTAAATGCCACACTTATTTTAAAATAAGCGCTCACTATTCAGGTTAGCCGGGAAAGGACCATGGGGTCGTATAACCCATTCCGAATATGTGATACGTCGTTATGAATTGCATTCGAAGACCGGTGTTGAAGACCGGATATTTTTGAAAACGGAAGGATTACCGTCGAGTTACTCTACATCGGCTGATCTCCGATTTAGAGGTTTTATCACCCTTAGTGACGGGAAGTCCAGACGTGATTAGAAATTTATCCGGATATGCAAGGGCTTCGTGAGAAGTGCCTTCGGTTCTGTTCGATCCCGGAACAGACTTGTATGGATTGTGTGTCTGACGTTACAATTTGAGATATAAAGCTGATTTCTTTCAAATACATTTCTGTTGGTGGCGGAGAATTTATTCTCTTAGCTTAACACCCTTCTCTGAGACGTACGAGCTCAGAGGTTATGTAGTTGAAATTCATCAGCGATATATCCCAATTTGGTAACGTGGCATACTGAGTGTTGCTGTGAAATGATCAGTGTTTGATCATTTGTGATATGATCATTTGTTTGATCTTATATCTTTGTGATCATAGGTTGATCATTTGTTTGACCCGAAGCATGGCTTTGTAGAAAGCGTAGCTTTGTGGACGAGACTTCGTCGAGCCTCACACCCCGGAAATGGTCAAAACAGGAAGGATGCGGCAAGGTTCTAGGGATAGCGCCCCTTAGTGTATGTCTTTCTGTAACGACCATGATTTTTACCGTCGTAATAAATATTTTACAAATCGGTAAGGAACGTGATTTTTGAGTTACGGTCGGAGAAAATATTTTAAACTGAAAATTTTAAACTAAAATTTGAAAAATAAACTTTAATTGCAAAATGTTGCAAGTCAGTGAATCTTTTTTTTTTTGTGGTTGCATATATGAAATGATAACATATGTGCGTGTGAGGCTAAGCCATTCAAAAGCAAAAATGTGAACATTTTTGTTTAGCTGTCACCAAAGTTGGAAAGCAAAGTGAGTCCATTTTTTTGTTACTTTATTCACGTGGCATTTAATGCAAGAGTAGACAGCACGTTTTCGATTTAATGCTTTTGTACAAAAGGATGGCCAGCACATTTTTCTTTGTACTCGTACTTATTTGTGAAAAGAAACATTTCATTATGTTTCATTTTGAAGTAGCCTGCAATTTCGTTCTTCCTGAAGCTCAGTGAGGCATTAATGGCAGCTTCATAAATCTCTAGCCCTCTTGGATCCTCTGTTGCTAGTTAATTCAGACCAAAATTTAAAGTGAGTGCAATACTCACATTTCTATTTTTACTCTATTCCATCTTAGTGTAAAATTTTGTTATCCTGATTGTTTCCAGTTCCTCATTTGTATGCGTGTAATATTTTCCAATTTTCCAGACTATGATTTGCATTTCAACATGGCTTTGCATCTGACTTCATACTTTGCATACGTGCATATTAGGAACAGTGGAGAAGGAATTCCAATTTACACTTATTCAAATTCTTGTGTGCACGAAAGACTTTATGCATGCATTAATACAGGGTTCACATTGTTGCTCAAGGGTACCCAGCGTGTTTTAAGCATTGAACTCTTTTCATTGGTTTGCACAGTTTCGAAAATGCCCAGAACAAGCTTTAATTACATGTGAGCGTACCAGTTTTCTTTGAGTATGAGCTTTGTGTTTTCTTTTTATAAGTTACTCTTCTCAATAATATATTAAGTAGTGGAGTAATTTTGCCTCATTTCGCGATCATAGTATTAGTTCACGTTTCCATTGCATGCGTGTACAGCATGCAGACACCCTGCGTATACAAATACATAGTTCACATTGTTTTAGTATATTGTACTGAACATAACCATGGAAATATTAAAGCTCCTCCCTCTGTTGTATTTCACCTAGGAGCATGCATGCATTTTGTAATTTTAAAGAGTGTAAATATGTGGCGCAGGCAATACAAACTGTGTCATTTTTTATATTAGCCGTGCATCTATATTAGGATGCCTAGGTAAAATATTTTTGTCCTTGTACATTTTGAAAATTTTGGTGCGTCTCATTTCTTGCGTCAAGCTTCCATAATAAAGAAAAATTGTTAGACTACTTATTATAAAGTTTGTACGTGTAGCATAATGTTGAGTGGAGTAGTGCATTTCTTCATAGCAGAATCCAAGTCATTTATCCTTTTTTATATGCGCAAGTTCGGTTAAATTACGTTAAACTGGTAATTGGTTTTAAAAGGTATTTTTGCTCCGATTATTTCTATAACGAAATTTTTACACCGGTACTATAATTTTGAAGCGCAGTGTTTTGGTAACATTTTCGATGAATGAAAATTTACTATTATTTTAACGTCAGTAACCGTTAATTTAAAGTGACTTTTCAAGCGGTTAGCCCGCGGTACTAATTTGGTATCCGTTTTTACGGTGTTTGGTGAAGCGCAATTTCCTCGTCGAAATTGCTATAGATGTTGCTGTTTTAATCACGTGTTTTAAAAATCGTTTTAAAATAAAATTGTTTCAAAATTTTTACAGTTTGCGCTTTCAAAAGAATGAGGAAGCGAATTAAACGCTTCAGCAAAATTGAGGACTATGAACCCTCACTTTTACTGATTCGCTTAATTTCGGACTTGTCCGTTTGAGAACGTAAAATGTTATTTATTTAAAATACACAATTTTGCACTTTCAAGGAAACGATGAAGAGATTTAAACGATTTAGCAAAAGTGCGGAATATGGAACCACGCTTTTACTATTTCGGTTAATTCCGGACTCGTTAATTGAAACATCTGTTGTTTGATGGTTCTGATGATTTTGTTGGGCTTTCGAGCCACTCTTCGGACCTTCGGGTCATCTGATGGACCTTCGGGTCAATTACTAGTACTAGACCTTCGGGTCACTCTGCGGACCTTCGGGTCATCTGATGGGCGCCAAAATTTATAGTACTTGGTAGGCTTCGGCCATCTGAGATGCACGTGCGGCGTAGCTAAAACTCGCCATCTGCTGGGATCGATCCACATTTTATGCTGATTTTTCTAGTTATCTTGTTTTGATTTCTAGATTTTGCGACTGTTGATTTTCTAGTTATCTATTTTGATTTCTGGATTTTGTGAATTGCGGCTTTGAATTCAATTATGAATTTGGAAGTTGAGTTTGAGTATAATCTCATCTGAGATTATAAATTTGCGTATTGCTGTTTTAAATTCAATTGTGAATTTGAAAACTGATTTTGATGGAGTTTAAATTGAGATTTCTTCATTTAAACTATGCTGATTATTTATGCTGTATAGTCTCTTTCAAGACTATAATTATTTGTTTAAGTGTTGTTTATCTTTCACTTATTTCTGAGAATAAATTAGACTGATCCGTTTATTATTTTCTTTTAAATAATACTCGGGTCAGACCGAGTCATTTCAGGGTAATCTCTATCTCTGATTCAGTAGCAGCTTCAGCTTTTGGGATATCACTTCATCTTTTGTCTAGCCTTCGAGGAGTTCTTTTGGTTTATTAGTCCTCATCTTATGTATGTATTGATGGATATGTGTATGTATCGGTTCATGTGAACTATTGATTGTTGTAGCATGTATTCCAGACTAGTCTTCCGCTATATATCTGATATTTCTGTTCTGATTTGATTATACTATTTGTGTTATTGTTATTATGAATTGTTCTGGATTTTTCTTAAGCCACTGTAGTTTCGTTTTAGATTTGGATTGAATATATATCTTTGGGAGTAATTTATACAACTCCTATCGATGTAATCAATACTCGTCTAAGGCATAACTTACGGATGGTCGCTTCTAACAAGCCTTATTCTTCGCAATAGCAGACGTTATTCCTTATAATAACCTTTGTTATTGTGAGCATAGAGGTGGGGCGTCACAGCTTGGTATCAGAGCCAGGATTCAGAACAAATTATAATAAACACAAAACAGAAACAGAATGGAACATGTATTACAACTATTCGAGGGTTTTGTTCGTGCCTTTCTAATCTATTCCTTCGTTATTCTTAATCTTTTATCCTCTCTAACAAGTTGGAATATGCCTAGGAATATATTTAATATTTTCGTAGTATTCCAATTGTTAAATCCCTTCTCAATATTAGATTTGAAAGTAGGACATCGGGTTTCTGATTGTCTTACTGCTCATAAGAATTTCAAATCTGGGAAGCTTAATGTTGCTTAAGCTTCTGGTGATTCTTTCAGCCCAAAGGTATTCCTCCTTCTATTTTGGAAGGTTATATTTTATTTCGTAGCCGTTCTATTAGAGTTCCTCTCGATACGGGTGCATTGTATTCATTCATGTCAAAGAAGCTTGTTGATGTTATTCCTTTGAATGTTGTTAGTCCTTGCGACCTTTTGAGGATTGCGAATCCCATTGGTGGATCCGCTACTCTTGGTTTGTTATGTGTTGATGTTGAGATTATTCTTTGTGGTTTTTCCTTTCATGCAAATCTGCATGTGATGGATCATCTTGGTTTTGATATGATTTTGGGAATGGATTGGCTCGTCCTTTATGAAGTTCAAATCCTATGTCCCGAAAGAACTTTATATCTCAAGCATCCCGATGCTATTGAGCAGTTATCTATTATATTTCGAAGCATGGATCATGATTCGAATGCTTTCATTTCTTCCTTCGAGTCGGAGGATGTTATAGCTAAGTGTTCCAGTTGTTTATGATTTTTCAGTTGTCTTTGAGCCTATTTCGAGTTAGCCGCCGAATAGGGCAATTGAGTTCCGTATTGATCTTATTCTGGTGCTCATCCTGTCATTCGTCCTCCTACGAGGATGTCAGCTAAGGAAATGAGGAACTCAAACAATAATTATCTGAATTGGAAACCAAGCAATTTATTCGTTCTAGCTCATCTCCTTGGGGCACCGTCGTTGTCTTCGTTAAGAAGCCAGATGGTACTCTTAGGCTTTGCAATTATAATCGCAAGCTTAACAAGCTCACTATCAAATAGGTACTCATTACCTAGGATCGACGACATATTCGATCAATTAAGCGGCGCTAAGCTTTTCTCCCAACTCGATCTTGCTACCGGTTTTCATCAGTTACGAGTGGCGGAGGATAGCATCCCTCTTACCGCATTCCGCACTCGTTATGATTCTTATGAATGAATTATTATGTCATTCAGTTTGCCCAGCTTATTTCATCCATTTTATGAATCGAGTATTTATGGATATCTCGATGACTCCATTTGTGTATTTATTGATTTTGGATGAAAACGGCAATTTAAAAATTTGCAAATCTTTTTCATAAGATTTATTTACAAGTATAATTGGATTTGTGTTTATCATATAGAAGATGATTTTGTGATTGTATTGTCCATTGAGTGTTTTAAGAATTCTGGTCGATGCGCTTGATCAACGTTATCGATAGGAATCTCCTAAACGCTTTGATGAGACAATTTGTCACAATAAATCGACCTATAAAAAGTAAATTTTTCTAGAAAATGATTTCATAAAGATAATTGTAATTTTGGAAGTTTTATCTTTTCAGAAAAGAAGATTATTTGAAAGAGCTCTTTTCCGATACTCTTATCCTTGTGATTCCCAAAGGGAACCAAGACTTCATTATTGGTACAAGTACTAGCCGTATTGGTTTCGGTGCTATTCTCGTGCGAAGTTAGTAGTTGCCTATACTTCTAGATAACTAAAGCCTAACGAGATTCGTTATGCTACCCATGATTTGGAGTTAGCTGCCATAGTCTTTGCTTTAAAGATTTGGCGACATTATTTATTGGGCGAGCGTTTTGTTCTCTTCACTGATCACAAATCTCTGAAGTATCTATTTGCTCAGAAAAACTTAATTTGAGACAACAAAGTTGGTTCGAATTTCTTGCTTCATATGATTTTGATATTCAGTATACCCCTAGTAAGGGTAATCGAGTTGCTGATGCGCTTAGTCGTAGGTAGCAAATTGTTGTTTTCAAAATGCTAGCAGAGTAGAATATTTTGGAAGCTTTATCTCTTTATTATATTAGAGACCGTCCTTCAGTTTCTGATTCTCCCGTGCTTTTATTTAGCATGGAAGCTCGTCCTAGTTTGTTGAATCGTGTTGTCGATGCCTAGAAACAAGATCCACATATTGTTTATCTTATTCAGAATTGTAAATCGGAATCCCGAAGTGATGATCTAAAGGATTTCGATATTGATATTCATAGTTGTATTCGGAAGAAGGGTAGATTGATCGTGCCTAGTGTCTCTAATCTTAGAAATGACATTCGTAAGGGCTGTCATCGTTCTAAGCATACTATCCATCCAGATAGTAGTGTGATGTATGCTGTTATGAAACGCTTATACTTTTGGAAAGGTATGAAGCGCCATGTTGCAAGTTATGTGAGTCGTTACATGACTTGTCAACTTATCAAAGCAGAACACCAGCGTCCCAGTGGTCTTTTGCATCCTCTTGAGATTCCATTATGGAAATGAGATCAGATTTCTATGGACTTCATTGATGGTCTACCTAGTTCGAGTTCAGGCCATACTAATATTTGGGTGATTGTTGACCGATTGACTAAATCAGCCCATTTTATTCCTATCATGTCCAATCGGACTGCTCCTTTGTTGGCTAAGCTGTTTATTAAAGAAGCCGGTCGACTTCATGGAGTGCCTAGTTCTATCGTTAGTGACAGAGATTCGCTTTTTACTAGTGGTTTCTGACAGAGCCTTCAGAAAGCTTTGGGCACTAAGCTCAATCTCAGTACAGCTTATCATCCACAATCTTACGGTTAGACTGAAAAGGGTGAATTAGGTTTTAGAGGATCTCCTTCGAGCTTGCATTCTTGATTTTGGTGGTAGTTGGGAAGACCACTTATCTCTTGTTGAATTTTCGTATAACAACAGTTTTCAATCCAGTATCGGTATGGCTCCTTTCGAGGCTCTTTACGGAAGGCCGTGTCGATCACCATCTTGTTGGTTGGAATCGGGGGAAAAGTTAGTTCTCGGCCCCGATTATATTCGTGATTCTTCGGAGAGGATTGAAGTATTAGACAGAGAATGAAGGAGGCTCAAAAAAGGCAGAAATCTTATGCCGATCATCGTAGGAAGCCTTTGGAATTTTCTGTTGGCGATCTCGTATTCATTCGTGTTTCCCCGACGAAGGGTATAGTGCGTTTTAGTCACTCCGGGAAATTGGCTCCTCGTTATATTGGACCATTTCCTATTACGGAACGTATTGGCCCTGTTGCTTATCGTGTATCGCTACATGTTCAGTTTTCGGGAATTCACGACGTATTTCATATGTCCCAGCTTCGTCGATGCTTTCGAGATTCAGATTCTATTATTGATTCTATGTTACAAGATCGTGAGATCTCACCCGACTTGTCTATTGTGCAAAATCCTATTCGTGTGCTAGCTACGGAGGTGAAACGCCTTCGAAACAAATAAGTTCCGCTCGTAAAGATTCAATGGTCCACAAACCCCAAGGATTACACTTGGGAAACCAGAGAATTCATCGAGCGTTCTTTTCCTGGTTTTCTCTTCTCTTCGGGTGGAGGTGAGCATTCGTATCTATCTTTTCTTTTTAGTCTTTGTTGCGGTGAATTGTGTACATTATTGACTGCTTCTAGTATGAAAATTGCGGGGACGCAATTTTTATAAGGGGGGGAGTCTGTAACGACCATGATTTTTACCGTCGTAATAAATATTTTACAAATCGGTAAGGAACGTGATTTTTGAGTTACGGTCGGAGAAAATATTTTAAACTGAAAATTTTAAATTAAAATTTGAAAAATAAACTTTAATTGCAAAATGTTGCAAGTCAGTGAATCTTTTTTTTTTTGTGGTTGCATATATGAAATGATAACATATGTGCGTGTGAGGCTAAGCCATTCAAAAGCAAAAATGTGAACATTTTTGTTTAGCTGTCACCAAAGTTGGAAAGCAAAGTGAGTCCATTTTTTTGTTACTTTATTCACGTGGCATTTAATGCAAGAGTAGACAGCACGTTTTCGATTTAATGCTTTTGTACAAAAGGATGGCCAGCACATTTTTCTTTGTACTCGTACTTATTTGTGAAAAGAAATATTTCATTATGTTTCATTTTGAAGTAGCCTGCAATTTCGTTCTTCCTGAAGCTCAGTGAGGCATTAATGGCAGCTTCATAAATCTCTAGCCCTCTTGGATCCTCTGTTGCTAGTTAATTCAGACCAAAATTTAAAGTGAGTGCAATACTCACATTTCTATTTTTACTCTATCCCATCTTAGTGTAAAATTTTGTTATCCTGATTGTTTCCAGTTCCTCATTTGTATGCGTGTAATATTTTCCAATTTTCCAGACTATGATTTGCATTTCAACATGGCTTTGCATCTGACTTCATACTTTGCATACGTGCATATTAGGAACAGTGGAGAAGGAATTCCAATTTACACTTATTCAAATTCTTGTGTGCACGAAAGACTTTATGCATGCATTAATACAGGGTTCACATTGTTGCTCAAGGGTACCCAGCGTGTTTTAAGCATTGAACTCTTTTCATTGGTTTGCACAGTTTCGAAAATGCCCAGAACAAGCTTTAATTACATGCGAGCGTACCAGTTTTCTTTGAGTATGAGCTTTGTGTTTTCTTTTTATAAGTTACTCTTCTCAATAATATATTAAGTAGTGGAGTAATTTTGCCTCATTTCGTGATCATAGTATTAGTTCACGTTTCCATTGCATGCGTGTACAGCATGCAGACACCCTGCGTGTACAAATACATAGTTCACATTGTTTTAGTATATTGTACTGAACATAACCATGGAAATATTAAAGCTCCTCCCTCTGTTGTATTTCACCTAGGAGCATGCATGCATTTTGTAATTTTA
The DNA here is from genome assembly GCA_030737815.1 of Allium fistulosum. Taxonomy (NCBI): domain Eukaryota; kingdom Viridiplantae; phylum Streptophyta; class Magnoliopsida; order Asparagales; family Amaryllidaceae; genus Allium; species Allium fistulosum. The sequence goes on from CM060904.1 coordinate 171,016,372, forward strand.
AAGAGTGTAAATATGTGGCGCAGGCAATACAAACTGTGTCATTTTTTATATTAGCCGTGCATCTATATTAGGATGCCTAGGTAAAATATTTTTGTCCTTGTACATTTTGAAAATTTTGGTGCGTCTCATTTCTTGCGTCAAGCTTCCATAATAAAGAAAAATTGTTAGACTACTTATTATAAAGTTTGTACGTGTAGCATAATGTTGAGTGGAGTAGTGCATTTCTTCATAGCAGAATCCAAGTCATTTATCCTTATTTATATGCGCAACTTCGGTTAAATTACGTTAAACTGGTAATTGGTTTTAAAAGGTATTTTTGCTCCGATTATTTCTATTACGAAATTTTTACACCGGTACTATAATTTTGAAGCGCAGTGTTTTGGTAACATTTTCGATGAATGAAAATTTACTATTATTTTAACGTCAGTAACCGTTAATTTAAAGTGACTTTTCAAGCGGTTAGCCCGCGGCACTAATTTGGTATCCGTTTTTACGGTGTTTGGTGAAGCGCAATTTCCTCGTCGAAATTGCTACAGATGTTGCTGTTTTAATCACGTGTTTTAAAAATCGTTTTAAAATAAAATTGTTTCAAAAAATTTACAGTTTGCGCTTTCAAAAGAATGAGGAAGCGAATTAAACGCTTCAGCAAAATTGAGGACTATGAACCCTCACTTTTACTGATTCGCTTAATTTCGGACTTGTCCGTTTGAGAACGTAAAATGTTATTTATTTAAAATACACAATTTTGCACTTTCAAGGAAACGATGAAGAGATTTAAACGATTTAGCAAAAGTGCGGAATATGGAACCACGCTTTTACTATTTCGGTTAATTCCGGACTCGTTAATTGAAACATCTGTTGTTTGATGGTTCTGATGATTTTGTTGGGCTTTCGAGCCACTCTGCGGACCTTCGGGTCATCTGATGGACCTTCGGGTCAATTACCAGTACTAGACCTTCGGGTCACTCTACGGACCTTCGGGTCATCTGATGGGCGCCAAAATTTATAGTACTTGGTAGGCTTCGGCCATCTGAGATGCACGTGCGGCGTAGCTAAAACTCGCCATCTGCTGGGATCGATCCACATTTTATGCTGATTTTTCTAGTTATCTTGTTTTGATTTCTAGATTTTGCGACTGTTGATTTTCTAGTTATCTATTTTGATTTCTGGATTTTGTGAATTGCGGCTTTGAATTCAATTATGAATTTGGAAGTTGAGTTTGAGTATAATCTCATCTGAGATTATAAATTTGCGTATTGCTGTTTTAAATTCAATTGTGAATTTGAAAACTGATTTTGATGGAGTTTAAATTGAGATTTCTTCATTTAAACTATGCTGATTATTTATGCTGTATAGTCTCTTTCAAGACTATAATTATTTGTTTAAGTGTTGTTTATCATTCACTTATTTCTGAGAATAAATTAGACTGATCCGTTTATTATTTTCTTTTAAATAATACTCGGGTCAGACCGAGTCATTTCAGGGTAATCTCTATCTCTGATTCAGTAGCAGCTTCAGCTTTTTGGATATCACTTCATCTTTTGTCTAGCCTTCGAGGAGTTCTTTTGGTTTATTAGTCCTCATCTTATGTATGTATTGATGGATGTGTGTATGTATCGGTTCATGTGAACTATTGATTGTTGTAGCATGTATTCCAGACTAGTCTTCCGCTATATATCTGATATTTCTGTTCTGATTTGATTATACTATTTGTGTTATTGTTATTATGAATTGTTCTGGATTTTTCTTAAGCCACTGTAGTTTCGTTTTAGATTTGGATTGAATATATATCTTTGGGAGTAATTTATACAACTCCTATCGATGTAATCAATACTCGTCTAAGGCATAACTTACGGATGGTCGCTTCTAACAAGCCTTATTCTTCGCAATAGCAGACGTTATTCCTTATAATAACCTTTGTTATTGTGAGCATAGAGGTGGTGCGTCACACATTCCTTCTGGATAAAGGTGGTATCATGGTATGGAGCCCAGATACTTAACCTCTGTGGTTACTGCATTATTATTATTATGTGGTTTGTTGCGAATCGGGGATCCTCGGGAAGATCGGTGACGATCGGGGGATGGCATACGCATGTCAGTAGTTACCTATTTTTGCAGAGGTAACCCGGCCTTGTGTTGGCAGAGATCTAACCGTAATGTTAGGTTATTTCTCGGGACGTCATTCCAGAGGCGTTCTATTCGTGGAATAGGAAGTTCCTTGGCCTGACCATTTGTTGGAAATCCAAAGAAACAATACGTGACGTGTACGGTTTTAGTTGTATTACCTGCTATGGAATGTGGCAGTAACCTGCTATTGAACATAGTAGCTATAGTAGGCATAAGTGCGGAATGCCTATGCTGGCTAAGATTTATATTATACTTTCGAAGAGTTTTCGACACTATGCACTAATAATAATATCAAAAATGATTTGATTTTGCGTATCAAGCATCTTTGACTATCATAAGAAGAAATCTCCTCCAATTCTGCGTTTGCATTGTGTGTGTGGTGGGAGGTCTTATGGTAGTCTCATTTTCCAAAAAGCATTGCGAATCTATTTTAAAATCTTCCTGTTGTTTATTTTAAAGAATAACTGTTTTACGATCTCACACCAGTCACCATGACTGACTCGGAGTTTATTGTTTCCCTTCTAAACTCTAGGTGCCCACCAATTTCCACCCGGGCAGCCTAGAGTTATGTTATCAGGATATTCTGGATATTCTGGAGCTTTGGAAGCAAGCTGGTTGGCGTAACGTATCATCCGTATTTGTTTATTTATTCCGCTGTGTATTCTGTATGAGGACAAGTTTATATAACTGTCCATTGTTGTATATCGACTCTGATTGATGTATGAATAAACTGATATAGTTCTTTGTTTTAAAAGACTAGTGATTATCTATTATATATTGTTCCGCTGCGATTTGTAAGATTCTGATATTGTTTTCTGTTGTTCTGTTGTTCTTCTCTATTTTCTTCTTCTCTTCTTCTTTCTTCTTCCTCCTTCTTCTGTTTTCTTCTTCTGCCTTTTTCTTCTTTCTTAAACCATCACTATTGGAGTTTCCGGCACTCGATTGCTCGACAGTCGATAAAGTGAGTATCGATGTCGAATTTTCGAAAGTCGAAAATTTCGGTATGTGACAGACTAGTACAAAAAGAATAGGAAGAACCAGAAGAAGAATTAAATTATAGTTGATACCTAGTTTGAGTCTGTCTATTGAGAAGCTTGTTGATGTTGGAGAGATGATAAATTAGGGTTTGTGACTAAGAATGAGACGACGCTTGTCGCCGCTGGCGAGTCGGTCTATCATGGCCAGTTAGAGAAACGACGATTGATTACTATGATGTTTTTTGTGTTCCTTTATAGATCAATAATTTAGGGCTTCTGGTGTGGTAGTTGATTGTTGATGATTTGAAGGTGGAGTAGATCAATAAAGTGGCTTTTGGAGGTGGATTAAGGAGTGGCGATCTAGGGTTTTCTGAGAGCGTTGTTGTGATGGAAGTAAGAGAAATGAAAGATGATCGGTACATGGAAATTTTCATGAAAATTTTTAGTGGGCAAGCAAAAATTAGCTCTATCATTTCCCTTTTTTCCCCTAGAGTCTATGGATGCACTTGGTTTACAAACGCTGCCAATATTTGCAACTAATAGTAGGTTTTCTTATAATGTTATTTACCACAACTGTCATTTTAATATTGCTACTTTATCTTCTCAAATGACAAACTGCACTAATTTATCTTGATTTTACAACCTATTGGCGTAAATGCTAGCTTAGTCGCGACAAGTGCTTACCAAAGCTCATGAAAAATTCAAGGAAACAGAAGTCCAACAAGGGCTATTATTAGGCCTACAGAAGTTGAGGCACAAATAGTTAGGACTTGATTTGGTGGTGAAATGCACTATAGAGATAATAGAGCTTCCATATTGTAGAAATTAGTATACCTGCTAATAGGTAAATTCATTGTTGTTCAATATATTTAATTTTGTTTAGTTCAAGCATTTCCTGTATCATATTTTTTAGGTGTCTAGGAGCTGCTAGATATCAATGTGTAAATGTTAAAAATCAATCTTTCATATAACATTGTATTTTATATTTATTAAAATCTTAAATATGCATTAATTGTACTATTAATATCAATTCTTTCCCACATAGAAAATACATTAGTTGGGTTTGTGCTCCATTACCTTATAATTCCAATGAAACACTTGTTTTGTAACTTATTCCCTAATAATATATATTAGTACACATGAAAATGGAAACCGAAATAATAATAATAAATACCTTCAATATCTCTCACAATGGATGATTGAATTTAATACTTACGTATTAGCATGATTTATAATTATAACATGTTCCTTAAGAATACTTAATTTATATGAAATATTCCCATCACCTAATTTTTCTAGTTACTTAATTTTTTCATCCTTATAACTTTCAATAGATAACAATCACATATACGTATGATTTACTGTCGCAATCAAAATTTCCCATAACGCAAGGGTCGTGGCTTTCCTTTCTTCCATAAATAAATATATCTAAAGATATATGTATCTATCGCTTATGCTAACTTTCAGAAGTATGCAATCTATTCTTGTAACCAAGTAACTAACACTATCCTTTCTTAGTTTATCTATTCACAAATCATAGGATATCCACTTGTAATTTCATGTTAAAACAGTTTATCATTTATGTTTACAACCAAGATGATCTTCTTCAAAACAGAGATGTTGAAAAATATCTACTATGACTATTTTTTGCATTATAGCCATAGATGTGGGTGAAGAAGTAATTGGTTTTGATCCGAGAGTAACTGGTTTTAAGGAAGGTGATAAAATGGTTTCCATTTTTATGTCATGATAAGAGTTGATCATTGCACATTGTCTTCCTCCTTATGTATAAGTTTAAGTTAATTAAATTATAAGTTATGACATTTTAAGTTTTAGCAATTGAAATAATTTATAAGTTTAAAAATAATAATAGTAATAATAATATTAATGATAAACAATAGTTTGAATAATTAAACTATGTTTTATAAAAATTAAACATATTTATAAAAATTAAGAAGTTTATAATAATAATAAACTAAGTTTATAATAATAATAATAAACTATAATTTGATAAAAATTAACTAAGTTTATAATAATAATAATAAATTTAACTAAGTTTATGAAAAAAATTATAAGTTTGAGATAATTTATAAAAATTAACTATGTTAATAAAGTTTAAATTTGAGATAATTTATAAGTTTAAGTTAATTAAAATATAAGTTATGACATTTCTAGAATTAACAACTAAGATAATTTATACTTTAGTTTTAATAATAATAATAATAAATAATAGTTTGAATAAATTAAATAAGTTTTATAAAAATTAAATATGTTTATAAAAATTAACTAAGTATTACAAAAATTAACAAGTTTAACATAATAATAAACTATTTATAATAATAACGATAATAATAAACTACAGTTTGGTAAAAATTAACTAAATTTATAATAATACTAACAACAATAATAAATTAACTAAGTCAACTAAGTTTTATAATTAATACCAATAATAATAACAACAACAATAATAAAAACAAAGCTTATAAAAATTAACTAAGTTAACTAAGTTTTATGAAAATAAAAAAAGTTTATAAAAATTAACTAAGTTTATAGTAATAATAAATTAACTAATTTACAATAATAATAATAAATCAACTAAGTGAATGAAAAATTTATAAGTTTAAGATAATTTATAAAAATTAACTAAGTTAATAAAGTTCAAGTTTGACATAATTTATAAGTTTGAGTTATTTAAAATATAAGCGATGACATTTTAAGTTTTAGCAATTGAGATAATTTATAGTGTAATAATAATAATAATAAACAATAGTATGAATAAATTAACTAAGTTTTATTAAAGTTAACTAAGTATTACAAAAATTATCAAGTTTATAATAATAATAGTAAACTAAGTTTGACAAAAAATAAACTAAGTTTATAATAATAACGATGATAATAATAAATATAGGTTGATAAAAATTAACCAAGTTTATAATAATAATAATAATAAATTAACTAAATCGAATAGGTTTTATAATTAACAATAATAAAAATAATAATAATAAATAAGTTTATAAAAATTAAATAAGTTAACTATGTTTTTATAAAAATTAAATAAGTGTAACATCCCGATATTTTCAACCATTCGCATCCACACATGTCGGACTTGAATTGCTCAAAATATCAGATTTGTTAATTTATATTTGGCAAAACTCAGCATATACAGTAAATAAAATAAGAACAGAATCACAGACATAGAGTAATATAACAATAAGCAGCAGAAAACAAAAGAATAGTAGTTCATGAAGCTACTATATATATAACAGAGTTAAACAAGATACAACAGAAGTCTCGAATAAATAAAAGTCTCAATACAATAGTCAAATACAAGATCAGAATATATTACATGAGTCAATTAAATAACTGCAAAGTGAAAGATAGATGGATCTCCAAGCGAAGCTCCAACCCCAAAGGTGAGTCTCAAATGTTGTGACACTCAGTCTGACCCGAGCGTAAAGCAAAACACAAAACACTCGAGTCAGGATTAAGATTCTTATATCAATAAATCCAACTCAAGTGAAATATCAACCGAAATACAAGTAACTCAAAGGATGTTTGGGATAACCATCCTCTAAGCATCCGTGGAACTGTCTACTATGTAGTAATATACGCTATTACAATAATGTCTATAGTAAAGTAAACTATTAAAATAGCGTTAAGGCGTTACCCAATATCCCCCATAACACATTTTAAAATGCCATAGTCTATACAATACCATGATACCCTGTAAACTGGAGCTATCAAAGGGCTCTCCATAGGTACGAAATAAAACAAACTCGTAGTGGTCTCGATATAGTAGGTGACACGGCATAATTAGGCAATGCCAGGGTAGATATACCAATTACACTTTCGTGCTGTTGGTAACGCAGAGCTGCAGCAATCGCCCAACTAGAGCCATACTCCAAAAAATCCAAGGGTGCACCCAATCAATCACAAAGTAATAGAATGGTAAACGATGGAGTGTTTCTGATCGAAGGAGCTACCTTACTTGGCCCGTCAATTGCTCCTGTTTTAGCCACCTTAAGCCAACTCATGGGAGTCGGGTCCACGTATATACCTCATATAGGATCTTCGCCACCATCCTACTTCATTCTGGAATCTCCACCGCGTACACGATTGTTAAAGTGGTTTTCGGCATTGGCAGAGAGTATGACAATAACCGATCTCAGTCTCTTTAACAACCAAACGTTATTATAACACCGCGGTCATTTCAAAATAGTTTATACTTCAAAACCAAAATATCATTTCCATTTCAAAACCATACCAATACGATATCATTTCACTTCAAATATCCATTTCCAAAATCATAGTACTTTCAAAGTTATAACACTTTCGAAACCAAAACACTTAAAATTATAACACTTTGGAAATCATAACACTTTGAAATCATAATATTTTGGAAAACCATAACACATTCCTTTAAACAGTTTAGATATTAATAACAGTATATATATATATACTAAAATAGTTTATATAAAAATAGTTATAAGTTAAAATAGTTTATGTTAAAATAATTAGTGTATTAAAATAGTTTAATTAAAATAATATATAAAGAAAGATATATAAATAGTTTTAAATGTAATTTAAAAATACTTTATATAATAAAATGGCTTCCTCAAATTTCACAATCGATTCAAATCAACTCGAATTCCAAAATTCAAATTTAATTCAATCTCAATTCATCAATTTCAATTCAATTCAGTTTTTCAACAAACCATTTCAATTTATATCGATTTCAAATACAGATTTGAACCACAAAATAAACCATTTCAGTTTCAATATATTTCAAAGTTTTAAATATTCCACAATTTCAAAACTAAATTTGATAATTTCATATATATCTTAATTTAACTTCATTATTATTTAGTTTTGAAATATTCACTTTATAAATCCAATATCATTTAAATAAAACCCCAAATTTCAAATCACTAAATATTTCCTTCAATTTATTTAAACTTGAAATATTCATTTAGTCACCTTAAATCAAAATCAAGTTATAAAATCATATCCTTTAAAAATCTCAAATTCAATAAGTTTCAAATCGATTTAATTAAATAAAATTCTTAATTAAATACCATCTCAAATAAATTCAAATATATCTTCCCAACCTTAACTTATAAAAATCATTATAAAAAAATCTAGTTTAAAATATAAAATTTAAATAAATACTTAAACATATTATATATAAATTAAATCAAACTTTATTAAATTAAATCAAATTATCAAACTTATTTTATAATAAAACTAATTTATACATATTTTAAAATAGTAAAATTATAAGTAAATTCTTAAAATTTATAATTTCAAAACTAACTTATAAATTTTAAAAAATTTCAAAACATAAGATTTTAAAATCAAGAATTTAAACTTTATAAAATACATTTATATACAATATCTTGAAATTAATATTTATTAAACCATATACTTCTTTCTAAACCATAGAAATCATTTTCAAAGTATATATATACCAAGGGTGTCTGTATATAAATTTCTATATAATGGTCAAGTGATACAGATATTTATCATTTCAATCCATAATTTAAATATATACGGGTATATACCTTTTCAACCCGCAATCCCAAATTCAATTCAATGAAAATCGCTTGGGTTTATCATTTCAACACATAACGATTTTCTCCTATTCTACAGATCGTTCGGGTATGTATCATTTCAACCCATAGGGAAATCTATACTAACAGGGAACTTGCAGAGTGAGAACATAAATGATAATAACATAATAATCAGCAACGAGTATATATCATCGGTGATAAAATAAATAACAGATCATGGTGTCAGATGTCACAGATGAACATATACAGATAATGACATATATATATATATAGCAATTAAATAACTAACAGCAGCATATTTCAATTGTCATTTCTATTGAAATCAAATTTAATAAATATAAGAACGTTAATCGTAAGTGATTGCTCGCCTTTCGAGGCTAAGAGATGAACGAGAATGCGATGAGTTACGAATTCCAAAGCAAAGCAAGATTGGCACAAATTTTGACGACAAAGCTGATAAAGAGGAATTGATGAGAACAAATCGAATCAGTTTTGATGTAAACTGAAAAAATATACATTATTATTATAATATATATATATATATTCTAAAATAAATTCCAAAACATAAAATTTCAACCCCATATTTAGTTCGAACATATATAAAATAAAATTCCTATATATATATATATACTTACATACACTTACATTTAAAACTGCAAAATAAAGAATATATATATATAGGACAAAAGAATCATAACTTATATATATAGACAGCAAGTTTCATACTACTTATATAACTACTTAGGTAAACAGATCTTATAGCTTTTGAATAATTACATATATTTATATACATACACATAAAAATCAATGTTTAATAACTAATATACATTTCCTTTCAACACATCACATAATATATATATATACAAGTATGGTGGCACGTCCGTTGGACGTGTGTAAAGAAGGAAGTGACGTATTTTGTCTTTGTTACAATTATGATATTGTGAGAGATTATAGTAATGTGTGTACATTCACAAATCAACCATTTATCGAAACGTGAATGAGAAATTTTTTTATTCACCTCAAGGTTGATGTCAACAACAGTAGTGTGTAAGTAATCTATAAGAACTAAAGTACAGTTGGAGCAATCTTTTTCTCGGGCTTGAGACCGACATCAGTAATATGTAGATGACGAAGTTAAAAAACATTGTATAAGGGATTTTTTAAATGTAAACATAATTCTATTTGAGTAATAAACTTGGAAATAGTTTTTTCATATAAAAAGATATATTATATAATTAACTCAATGATGTAATTTATAAAAGGACTGCTTAAAAATCTAGGAAGATACTAAAATGGAGGAAACAACGTCAACTGCAATTCTTATCTATTTTTGGTTATATAAAAAATACCTTATGTGAATGGAGTAATATAATGGGTATGGAATACATATGAGTATGCATGTTGAAGTAGAATATTTACCATAAAATAAGGCGTATGAAGTGGAAAACATGAAGTATAGTTAACTAAGTTCATGATTACATGTTAATAATACGTCTTTATATACTACATTTCTAGTATGTGTATCACTTCTATTTTGAATCTTTCCATTGTTCATCAAAAGCTTTGTTTTAGTGCAACTCCTCTAGATAAAGCAACATATAGGTAAGCATGACTGAAAACATGTTCACTAAGATAAATACCAATTTAAAGGATGGTTCGTCCTTGTGATTTATTAATTGTTAAGAAAAAAGTTAATTTAATAGGAAACTATTTACATATTAGGTTGAAAGGCATGTTAGTGTTCTCAGAAGGCTTTAGTGGTATATGTGGGATAAATACCTTGCACCACGAAAATATCCAACTATGATTTCCACATGAGATTTCTATGAAAGACACAACATAGTAATATGGTTCCATTACATAATCGAATTCTTAAATCAATATTCCTAAGCAACATGATCGATGCCCCTACTTAAGTGTTAACTTATGTGGTGGCAAACCACCCGAAGCAGGTTAGTTCATGAATTTTGCCTGATATAGATTATTTGTATAATCTCCGACTTTGTCAAATGAATATAGATACATTTGCTACATGGAAACATCATATTACTGACTTGTTTTTTTCCTGCCTAGCCTTTCAAATTTGTTTTTATTTATTCTCTTCTCCTTGCCTATACTAACAAACAACATAGCTATTTATAGTGTGGAAGAAATTGATGCATCTTGCAGCTTTGAAAATTATGCTAAGCATCATTACAGAGTGCATATGATCATATAATATATAATCACATCGTAACATTTATATACATGGTATATGATTATAAGTTATGATAGATACATAGGTGTTGTGGTTGCCTGCATATAGCTTTCAAGTGAAACAGACAAAATAACTGTACATTGCTCTTCAACTTTCTAAGTTCTAACCAATAAATTATGCGCACAACTGTAATAATTCAATGAGGTTGTTTTTGGGTGAGTCATTATTTGGATTCGGTACAAATTGTACATCAAAATTTGTACTACTTTACAAAAATTAACGTACGGAAGCATTAGTTTATACATATGAAAAAGGTAATCATTTTGTATCAAATTTTAATGTATATGTATACACAAATATTCTCAAACTCCAATTATATTTCACCATTCCTTTTATCGTTGTTTAATGGTAAATACATCACTCAGAACATATTCCCACACTATATCAATGTCATATATGGAAGACATTTACAGAATTCCTTACAAAATGATTTACATTTTAGTTAATATCCAGTGAGAGATTTGTTCAACAAATAACTGGTTCTTTTATTTGTCTTCTCAGGTTCTTCAATGTAGTCAATCTCCATTCTAACTCCCAACAAAGGGGACAAATCAGCAATACATCTTTGAAATGGGAAGTAGCAGCTTTGAAAAATCAATGCTAAGGTCCCACTACAGAAGCCTTAGTAATGAATTCTGAAATAGGAAACTGTTGATTTAGGTGAGTTAGGCCACAACTCATCAATACCATTAACGATAACAGCATGTACATCATTACAATAAGAACATATGGGACGTTAATAATCATTAATTTTTTGTATTTCTATGTTGGTAAGAAAAAGACAACATTGCAAGTACTTATGTAACCTCAACAAAACTATTTAACTTAGAATCAGTTGGTCCATAACCATGGGTTTTCTAACGCGCACACAGGCATGTGTACGATGTTTCATGTCAAATTTAGTATTGTATTCAATCCATGAAAGAACTTTTTATAAAAGAAATAAGTTATTCTCAATGCAGGACATTTATATATGAGTTTTTAAATGTGACATTCCTCACTATCATGCCATTATTTACTTTAAAATTCCACTTATTTTTAGCATCTTTAGCAGCCATGTCATTCCAGTTTCCTTTGTTCTTGTTGTGATATGTTTTCTACATATATTTTCTTGCATCATCTTCTGACGTTTGTCCTGCACAAAGCATATATAAATACCTAGCAAAAGCACTGCCATATTTAACTTGAAGTGTAAATTTTGAGGATAGATGAAAAAGTGGTGGTTTGATGATATAGTACATTATCTGTTCCTGTGAAATAATACATTTTGGTACAGAACCTTTGTTAAGTGAGATGCTACTTTATGTTATGCTCTCCATTTGTTAAGTTCTTTGTCACAACTATTAATCAATCTATACAGTGAAGGCTATATTATAACAGGTATAATACATTTTATATTTTTGAAACTTTATTTCATGCGTATCATGTACATATGATTTGTAAAACATAGGTTTTTATTTTAAGATGGTCTAGACAAACTAATTACTGAACAATAACGGTTGTTTGTCTCTATGCTTTAATGGTAGAAAACGGTTTTTGAAAATTCAGCAAGTAACATGCAAAGTGCTTATAATTAAGAATATACTAAGCTGTCAAATGAAAAATTCAAGTGATTCAAAGCTTTATATCAATAAGTCACTGTAAAAATCACAGTGACCACCCTTGTTATATTTTATTTCAAGACAGTAAGGAAAAACGCATACTCAATGCCATCGTTATTCATATAAAAAATGATTTAGATTAAGCCTAAAGAGCCTAATACCTTAGTCGGGTTGTGCTTGATTCAGTTTATTCTACTTCCTCATCAACTCTAACATCTAAAAGCACAGTAATCTAAAAAGAATGAAATAAACAAATGCATCTGAATACTGTCCCCAAGATAATTTGATAACAACTGCATAAATCAATTAAATGAAATAGTCTAAAACATAATAAGATGGAGTTAAATCATGTTCTTTGCTAATTAATGTTTTTGAAGCTTATAGAATCCGTGGTTACAATAAATTCAAAGTTCATGCTTAATGATAAAATTGGCGGAGCTATCGAAATTTAAAGAAGATGAAATTACCTAATTTGTCAAAGTCTGAATCGAGCATTCAGTAGGTAAAAGTTCCGAGGTCATGGAAAATTTGATAGCTTTAGCTTATTCAAGGACGCTAGAATGTGCAATCCCGCATCCACCCTACATACAGTGCTTATAGCCAACAAAGCCCACGAAAGCAGGAGAAGGCAGAGCTGCAGTTGAAGCCCAATGTTATAAAGTGTACATTCCTGAGTCATTTTCACCAATATGATAATGTTAGTACAATGAAATTTTGATTACCAAATGTAATTGAACATTGATGTAGACCAACATGAACGTACTGTAGGTAAACAAACAATAATAATGTAGTGTATAAGCTCAGTTACTTGAAATATTAACAAATCTGATAAGTAGAAAGTGACATATCAACCTAAGCACAGGAAGACATGTTAATAAAACATCATTAAAGACAACATTTCTAGCGTGAGTACCTTATTTCCGCTGAAATTTTCCATTTTTAACCATTGTACTTTCCCATAGATAGAGCAATAAACAAAATTTATTCAGATAACATGGAAGCATAAACAATGATGCCTCACATTCAAAGAACAAATAAATGCAACAATATGAACAATGAGGCAGCACATATCTTGGATTTGATGAAAGCAGAATTGCTTGACACAACAGAAATTGTCATTTTAAATAAACCAAGGGTGTATGTGTTGCTATTAAAAACAATTTGTTGATGAGAATAACAAATTAAATTACCTGATCGAAGCTCCAAAAAAAGCATGGATCCCTTTTGTACTGAACAGTTAGGTAAAGATGATACCTAACTGGAATTTCGTCAACCAAGGCATAGATCTCTGTTGCTGTCGATAATAGAGATTTTATGCGAGCAAGATGTAGAAACAGTCACGTTTTATTTCACTATGCATCTTATTACGATTAGAGTTAAAACATATACCTGTAGCTACTTTCACTCTACTTGAGGAAGCAGAAGATCTGCTTAAAGCTTTTCCAAATAGGAATCAAAGTCCAAGACGTTGCTTTTGCTGGTTTGACGGCGTCAGTTTACATCCTAAGGAGGAATTGATCGCGACATCAAGCTTCTGCGGTACGGAGGAATTGATCTTGTTGACACCAGATAATTGCAGCCACCATTGAACTGATTTAGGGTTTGAGGAGGGGAAGTCAATCAGCTGCTTTGCGAGACGGTCAGTTATTCGGGCTTAATTGGTTCTGAGAGGAAGAAATTGGGAACTAAGAATTAAATTGGAAGCCGAATAAAGAAGATTGCAGACAGTTGATATTAATTTGAAGGAGGCAGCAGTTAGGGTTATCTTTTGTTTTGAGAATTGATGAAGTAGTTGTGGACCGATGGAAGAGTAGAGAAGATGGGAAACTGACGGGAGTATTGAGGAACGTGGGGAAGAGGAAGTGGGGAATGAAGATGACATAATTACCCTTCGTATCTTCATTTCTTTTGCAATGTTGCGGAGGACAAAATGGACAGCACACAAAAGGCTTCACTTTGACCACTTTGACCAGGGTTTTTTATTATAGTATAGATATATATATATATATATATATATATATATATATATATATATATGCGTACACGTACAACCATGTCTATATACTACATATATCATATAATATTAACATATATATATATATATATATATACACTTGCATAATAGTCAGATTAACTATGAACTACTATAACTTACATGCAAAATAAAGAAACCCAGATCATGTATTTTTTATATGTAACTAATATATATAACATGTACATGGCTGTTATATTTTTAAATCAATGTAAAAGTCAATATGCAAATCAATACAACTTATGTACACAAAACCAGGTTTTATACAAAAAAAAACAAGTTATCTATGACCAGTATACATTTGTATATAAAGACCCAACATGCATGCGAAAAATATACATATATAGGTTACTATATATATGCACACACATATGCTGACTTCACCCATTTATTTATAGACTCGTATATTTTCCCTTTTACAAGTTATATATATACACACTTTTAAAAATCAAATAAGACCCCTGTATAAAATATACAACTAGAGATATACAATATAACAGCAAAAGAAGGAAAACTAAGCTTTTATAATATAAATTATATATATATCACATTGTAATATAATACGAATATACAGACTTACAGAGCATACTGTAACATATATCACATACATTATACCCTACATCATAACCACTTATATAAAATAACAGCATAAGTATATAAACTAACATAATATATATAGCTAAACATATTAGTATATAACATATTATATACTCACACATCAAGATAACAAAGGAGGAGGATGGCAGCAAGCTCTGACGTGGAGGCTTGAATGGAATGAAAGCTTGGATTTGCTGCACACGGCGGAGGAAGTGAATGGGAGGGTGGTTCGAGGCATGGTGGTTTGTAGACTTGATGGGTCTCGGCCTCGGCTTGACAAGGAGGAGGGGATGATGGCGGAGATGTAGTCGAGCGGAGGCTGTGGCTTCGGTTGGCCAGGCCTGCGTGGGTAGGCCGAGAGTTTGCTTCGTTTTTTTTCTTTTTCTCGGTTTAACATTACAGATCAGAGAGAAAAAAAATATAAGATAGGAAGAGAAATTAAAAGAAAAAAAACGAACAAATATGTATGTAGTGGAAATGGGAAAGAGTGAAGATCAATAGTTGGATTCTAGTCAATTATTAATAACTAGTGACCATTGGGTTTTAAACGGTGAAAATTGAATAGTCATCGGAAAACAAAAGGTTCAAAAACATGTACTGATCCGGTTAACCGTTTCACAGTTTCGCCGCGTATCGGGCACCGAAACACATATATGAATATACTGCGAAGATCAGCACGACGGGACGATCGAAACGGTACACAGATATCAGTGATAAGACCATCCTATCAAATGTTGATATCGATATCGAAAATGCTGCTAATCCGTCGAAAATAAGATAAACGGAGCAATAGCAGTCCAAACTTGGAGAAACGAAATATGACGTCTCACTCAGAAGATGATTTACAAATTTATTGTATAAAAATATTCAGGTTTGGAAATTTTTTTATTATCATCAATTTTTAACTGATATGAATTGAAATAGAATTTCACAAGAAAATAAACTTCAGTATTATCAGATGAAAATTTACCATTTGCTATATTTAAATATACGTATTCCAAATAACAAATTTATATTCAAAAAAATTCAAATATTTAAAATTTCACAAATATTCAATTAATTACGTTATGAAAAATCAATAAAATTTACGGGTCGCTACACTCTCCCCTACTCAAAACTTTTCGTCCCCGAAAAGGAATGAGGTATGAGAATAGAAACAACCAGAAGAAAATAGATTGAAAAACAAAATAAAACAATTAATTTAAAACCATATAGATTTCAAATTAAATTAATTAATATTCAGCAATTGATTTGAATTCAAGGTATTTCATTAAGTTGATTTAATTTCAATTTATTAATTCCTTTAAAACAAAATTATTTTTATTTATCTCATTTATTATTCAATTAACTTATTTTTCTATTTATCACTATTAACATTTTTATAATTAAAAATTATGTATAAAACATTTATTATAACCACTCAAATTCATTTGTAAATTCCTCTAACATTTTAACATTTTAAATTATTCAATTACATATTCAACTTCTAAATGATTTAGGTAAGTTATATTGGAATGTAATTAAGTATTATACAAGTAAAATTTTTCTAATTCAATTATTTTAAGTTTAAATATTCATTCAAAATTTTAGCTTTATTTTGAAATCATCCTTTAAGAAAATTTAAGAATTTAAATTCCCGATTAACTTCAAACCATTAGAGATAAGTGTGTGTGTGTATATATATATCAAATCAAATTTATAAATATATACCTATATATATATATATTATAAATCAAGTCATATTTTAGAAATTCAAATCAATTTAATTTCCAAAACAAAAGTGTAGCAAAGCTACAGAATGGTCTCTCCACTCCGAAACTCGAAAATGAATGTCGATGATGCGGCCGTCATCACCAAAATTATTTTCCAGCGACAAAAGAGGAGAACACTGATTTAAACATTTAAAATTCTTTGGAAACGATTTCTATTTGAAAATACTTTAAATAATATGCCCAAGAATTTAAAACCAAATTTTCTAAAATATCGAAAATTAAATTCTCAAATTCTTAATTTAAATTCATTTAAATTCCAAATCAATTTATAACCATGTTTAATAATTCCATTTATTTATATCATGTGACAGTAGTCAATGATTTACAAAGCAATAAATGAAAATCAAATATTACCATTTCTGTTAACCAATTCATTTAACTTTTTAATTTCATAAAATTTATACTTATATATGTAATATAATCATACAAAATAATCCATTTACTAAATTTGAAAACAATATTGTGTCAGTTTGCTCTGTTCAAGTGTTTTGGAATTCCTATCGATATCGTTGATCAGACAAATCGATCGAAACCCCAAATAAACATCAACAACTCAAACAACACAATATATAAAACAATTTAATTTTTAATTATAAATACACTCCCTCACTCGATGATACCAGAATGGATTTAAAACAAGGATAGAGATCCAAATTAGTGGGACCCTAATCAAAAGAATTCAAATTGGAAGATAAGCTCGAAACGAAGGTAAGTTGATTAAGTAACAGAATAGGAAGATGGATATACCAATATTAATCGCGGGTGACCATAACGAGGCCAACCGTGACTTCAAGAATAAGATCGATGCAGAATTCTAAGGCAAATCGACATCCGATCACAAGAGATAGAATTGGGCATAGCAAGAGATAGCAGCATCTAAACCGAGGATACAGATTTCTGCGGTAAATCAACGCTAATTGCAAAGGAGTTCCACCCCTTTACAAATCATTCAGTGGAGCTATGGGATACTCCAGAATCAAAAGAATTTGGATAGGGGAAGACAACAATGGATTTCAGAACGAATGAGAGAGTTCCAAAATTCAAAGGTAGCCGAGTCAAAGAGGAAGAGATTTCAAGCTCGAACAAAAGCAATTCTGTAATTAAATTTACACTATATGGTGAGTTTTGCCTAAAACCAGAGCTCTGATACCACATGTAACATCCCGATATTTTCAACCATTCGCATCCACACATGTCGGACTAGAATTGCTCAAAATATCAGATTTGTTAATTTATATTTGGCAAAACTCAGCATATACAGTAAATAAAATAATCATAGAATCACAGACACAGAGTAATATAACAATAAGCAGTGGAAAACAATAGAATAGTAGTTCATGAAGCTACTATATATATAACAGAGTTAAACAAGATAAAATAGAAGCCTCGAATACATAGAAGTCTCAATACAATAGTCAAATACAAGATCAGAATATATCACGGGAGTCAACTGAATAACTACAAACTGAAAGATAGATGGATCTCCAAGCAAAGCTCCAACTCCAAAGGTGAGTCTCGAATGCTGTGACACTCAGTCTGACCCGAGCGTAAAGAAAAACACAAAAAACTTGAGTCAGGATTAAGATTCTTATATCAATAAATCCAACTCAAGTGAAATATCAAGTGAAATACAAGTAACTCAAAGGATGTTTGGGATAACCATCCTCTAAGGATCCGTGGAACTATCTACTATGTAGTAATATACGCTATTATAATAATGTCTATAGTAAAGTAAACTATTAATATAGCGTTAAGGCGTTACCCATATCCTCCTTAACACATTTTCAAATGCCATAGTCTATACAATACCATGATACCCCGTAAACTGGAGCTATCAGAGGGCATTCCATAGGTACGACATAAAACAAACTCGTAGTGGTCTCGATATCGTAGGTGACACGGCATAACTAGGCAATGCCAGGGTAGATACCAATTACACTTCCAGGCTGTTTGTAACGCAGAGCTGCAGCAATCGCCCAACTCGAGCCATACTCCCAAAAATCTGAGGGTGCACCCAATCAATCACAAAGTAATAGAATGGTAAACGATGGAGTGTGTCCGATCGAAAGAGCTACCTCACTTGGCCCATCAATTGCTCCTATTTTAGCCACCTTAATCCAACTCACGGGAGTCGGGTCCACGTATATACCTCATATAGCATCGTCACCACCATCCTACTTCATTCTGGAATCTCCACCGCGTACACGGTTGTTAAAGTGGTTTTCGGCATTGGCAGAGAGTATGACAATAACCGATCCCGGTCTCTTTAACAACCAAACGTTATTATAACACCACAGTCATTTCAAAATAGTTTATACTTCAAAACCAAAATATCATTTCCATTTCAAAACCATACCAATACGATATCATTTCACTTCAAATATCCATTTCCAAAATCATAGTACTTTCAAAGTTATAACACTTTCAAAACCAAAACACTTGAAATTATAACAATTTGGAAATCATAACACTTTGAAATCATAACACTTTGAAATCATAATATTTTGGAAAACCATAACACTTTCCTTTAAACAGTTTAGATATTAATAATAGTATATATAAAATAAAATAGATTTTATAAAAATAGTTATAAGTTAAAATAGTTTATGTTAAAATAATTAGTATATTAAAATAGTTTAATTAAAATAATTTATAAAGAAAGATATATAAATAGTTTTAAATGTAATTTAAAAATACTTTATATAATAAAATGGCTTCCTCAAATTTCACAATCGATTCAAATCAACTCGAATTCCAAAATTCAAATTTAATTCAATCTTAATTCATCAATTTCAATTCAATTCAGTTTTTCAACAAACCATTTCAAATTATATCGATTTCAAATACAGATTTGAACCACAAAATTACCCATTTCAATTTCAATATATTTCAAAGCTTTAAATATTCCACAATTTCAAAACTAAATTTGATAATTTCATATATATCTTAATTTAACTTCATTATTATTTAGTTTTGAAATATTCACTTAATAAATCCAATATCATTTAAATAAAATCCCAAATTTCAAATCACTAAATATTTCCTTCAATTTATTTAAACTTGAAATATTCATTTAGTCACCTTAAACCAAAATCAAGTTATAAAATCATATCCTTTAAAAATCTCAAATTCAAATCGATTTAATTAAATAAAATTCTTAATTAAATACCATCTCATATAAATTCAAATATATCTTCCCAACCTTAACTTATAAAAATCATTAAAAAAAATCTAATTTAAAATATAAAATTTA
This sequence comes from Allium fistulosum, assembly GCA_030737815.1. Taxonomy (NCBI): domain Eukaryota; kingdom Viridiplantae; phylum Streptophyta; class Magnoliopsida; order Asparagales; family Amaryllidaceae; genus Allium; species Allium fistulosum. The sequence goes on from CM060904.1 coordinate 171,036,558, forward strand.
AATAAATACTTAAACATATTATATATAAATTAATTCAAACTTTATTAAATTAAATCATATTATCAAACTTATTTTATAATAAAGCTAATTTATACATATTTTAAAATAGTAAAATTATAAGTAAATTCTTAAAATTTATAATTTCAAAACTAACTTATAAATTTCAAAAATTTCAAAACATAAGATTTTAAAATCAAGAATTTAAACTTTATAAAATACATTTATATACAATATCTTGAAATTAATACTTATTAAACCATATACTTCTTTCCAAACCATAGAAATCATTTCAAAATAAATATATATACACCAATGGTGTTTGTATATAATTTTCTATACAATGGTCAAGTGATACGGATATTTATCATTTCAATCTGTAATTTAAATATATACGGGTATATATCTTTTCAACCCTCAATCCCAAATTCAATTCAATGAAAATCGCTTGGGTTTATCATTTCAACCCATAACGATTTTCTCCTATTCTACAGATCGTTCGGGTATGTATCATTTCAACCCATAGGGAAATCTATACTAACAGGGAACTTGCAGAGTGAGAACATATATGATAATAACATAATAATCAACAACAGGTATATATCATCAGTGATAAAATAAATAACAGATCATGGTGTCAGATGTCACAGGTGAACATATACAGATAATGACATATATATAGCAATTAAATAACTAACAGCAGCATATTTCAATTGTTGTTTCTATTGAAATCAAATTTAGTAAATATAAAAACGTTCATCATGAGTGATTGCTCACCTTTCGAGGCTAAGAGATGGACGAGAATGAGATGAGTATCGAATCCAAGCACGAATTCCAAAGCAAAGCAAGATTGGCATGAATTTCGACGACCAAGCTGATAAAGAGGAATCGATGAGAACAAATCGAATCAGTTTTGATGTAGACTGAAAATATATACAGTATTATTATTATAATATATATATTCTAAAATAAATTCCAAAACATAAAATTTCAAACCCACATTTAGTTCGAACATATATAAAATAAAATTCCTACATATATATATACTTACATGCACTTACATATAAAACTACAAAATAAAGAATATATATATAGGACAAAAGAATCATAACTTATATATGTGGACAACAAGTTACATACCACTTATATAAATACTTAGGTAAACAGATCTTATAGATTTTGAATAATTACATATATTTATATACATACACATAAAAATAAATGTTTAATAACTAATATACATTTCCTTTCAACACATCACATAATATATATATATACATATATATATATATACATACACGTACAGCCATGTCTATATACTACATATATCATATAATATTAACATATATATATATACTTGCATAATAGTCAGATTTAACTATGAAACTATAACTTACATGCAAAATAAAGAAACCCAGATCATGTATTTTTTGTATATGTAACTAATATATACACGCTGTACATGCCTGTTATATTTTTAAATCAATGTAAAAATCAATATGAAAATCAATACAACTTATGTACACAAAACCAGGTTTTATACAAAAAAAACAAGTTATCCACGACCAGTATACATATGTATATAAAGACCCAACAGGCATGCGAAAAATATACATATATAGGTTACTATATATATGCATACACATATGCTGACTTCACCCATTTATTTATAGACTCATATATTTTCCCTTTTACAACTTAAATATATATATATACACTTTTAAAAATCAAATAAGACCCCTATATAAAATAAACAACTAGATATATACAATATAACAGCAAAAGAAGGAAAACTAAGCTTTTATAATATAAATTATATATATATATATATATATATATCACATTGTAATATAATACGAATATACAGACTTAAAGAGCATACTGTAACATATATCACATACATTATACCCTACATCATAACCCCTTATATAAAATAACAACATAAGTATATAAACTAACATAATATATATAGCTAAACATATTTGTATATAACGTATTATATACTCACACATCAAGATAACAAAGGAGGAGGGTGGCTGCAAGCTCTGACGTGGAGGCTTGAATGGAATGAAAGCTTGGATTTGCTGCACACGGCGGAGGAAGTGAATGGGAGGGTGGTTCGAGGCATGGTGGTTTGTAGACTTGATGGGTCTCGGCCTCGACTTGACAAGGAGGACGGGATGAAGGCGGAGATGTGGGTGAGCAGAGGCTGTGGCTTCGGTTGGCTAGGCCTGCATGGGTAGGCCGAGAGTTTACTTGGGTTTTTTTCTTCTTTTTCTCGGTTTAACATTGTAGACCAGAGAGAGAAAAAAATATAAGAGAGGAAGAGAAATTAAAAGAAAAAACGAACGAATATGTATGTAGTGGAAATGGGAAAGAGTGAAGATCAATAGTTGGATTCCAGTCAATTATTAATAGCTAGTGACCATTGGGTTTTAAACGGTGAAAATTGAATAGTCATCGGAAACCAAAAGATTCAAAAACATGTACCGATCCGGTTAACCGTTTCACGGTTTCGCCGCGTATCGGGCACCAAAACACATATATGAATATACTACGAAGATCAACACGACGAGACGATCGAAACGGTACACAGATATCAGCGATACGACCATCCTATCAAATGTTGATATCGGTATCGAAAATGCTGTTAATCCATTGAAAATAAGATAAACGGAGCAATAGCAGTCCAAATTTGGAGAAACGAAATATGACGTCTCACTCAGAAGATGATTTACAAATTTATTGTATAAAAATATTCAGGTTCGAAAAACATTTTATTATCATCAATTTTTAACTGATATGAATTGAAATAGAATTACACAAGAAAATAAACTTCAATATTATCAGATGAAAATTTACCATTTGCTATATTTAAATATACGTATTCCAAATAACAAATTTATATTCAAAAAAATTCAGATATTTAAAATTTCACAAAAATTCAATTAATTACGTTATGAAAAATCAATAAAATTTACGGGTCGTTACACTCTCCCCTACTCAAAACTTTTCGTCCCCGAAAAGGAATGAGGTAGGAGAATATAAACAACCAGAAGAAAATAGATTGAAAAACAAAATAAAACAATTAATTTAAAACCATATAGATTTCAAATTAAATTAATTAATTTTCAGCAATTGATTTGAATTCAAGGTATTTCATTAAGTTGATTTAATTTCAATTTATTAATTCCTTCAAAACAAAATTTATTTTATTTATCTCATTTATTATTCAATTAACTTATTTTTCTATTTATCTCTATTAACTTTTTTATAATTAAAAATTATGTATAAAACATTTATTATAACCACTCAAATTCATTTATAAATTCCTCTAACATTTTAACATTTTAAATTATTCAATTACATATTCAACTTCTGAATGATTTAGATAAGTTATATTGGAATGTAATTGAGTATTATACAAGTAAAATTTTTCTAATTCAATTATTTTAAGTTTAAATATTCATTCAAAAATTTAGCTTTATTTTGAAATCATCCTTTAAGAAAATGTAAGAATTTAAATTTTCGATTAACTTCAAACCATTAGAGATAAGGATATATATATATATATCAAATCAAATTTATAAATATATACCTATATATATTATAAATCAAGTCATATTTTAGAAATTCAAATCAATTTAATTTCCAAAACAAAAGTATAGCAAAGCTACAGAATGGTCTCTCCACTCCGAAACTCGAAAATGAATGTCGATGATGCGGCCGTCATCACCGAAATTATTTTCCAGTGACAAAAGAGGTGAACATTGATTTAAACATTTAAAAAAATTTTGGAAACGATTTCTATTTGAAAATACTTTAAATAATATGCCTAAGAATTTAAAACCAAATTTTCTAAAATATCGAAAATTAAATTCTCAAATTCTTAATTTAAATTCATTTAAATTTCAAATCAATTTATAACCATGTTTAATAATTCCATTTATTTATATCATGTGACAGTAGTCAATGATTTACAAAGCAATAAATGAAAATCAAATATTACCATTTCTGTTAACCAATTCATTTAACTTTTTAATTTCATAAAATTTATACTTATATATGTAATATAATCATACAAAATAATCCATTTACAAAATTTGAAAACAATATTGTGTCAGTTTGCTCTGTTCAAGTGTTTTGGAATTCCTATCGATAGCGTTGATCAGACGAATCGATCGAAATCCTAAATCAACATCAACAACTCAAACAACACAATATATAAAACAATTTAATTTTTTATTATAAATACACTCCCTCACTCGATGATACCAGAATGGATTTCAAAACAAGGATAGAGATCCAAATTAGTGGGACCCTAATAAAAAAATTCAAATTGGAAGATAAGCTCGAAACGAAGGTAAGTTGATTAAGTAACAGAATAGGAAGATGGATATACCAATATTAATCGCGGGTGACCATAACGAGGCCAACCGTGACTTCAAGAATAAGATCGATGCAGAATTCTGAGGCAAATCGACATCCGATCACAAGAGATAGAATTTGGCATAGCAAGAGATAGCAGCATCTAAACCAAGGATACAGAAGTCTCCGGTAAATCAACGCTAATTGCAAAGGAGTTCCACCCCTTTACAAATCATTCAGTGGAGCTATGGGATACTCCAGAATCAAAAGAATTTGGATATAGGAAGACAAGAATGGATTTCAGAATGAATAGGAGAGTTCCAAAATCCGAAGGTAACCGAGTCAAAGAGGAAGAGATTCAAGCTCGAACGAAAGCAATTCTGTAATTAAATTTACACCATATGCTGAGTTTTGCCTAAAACCAGAGTTCTGATACCACATGTAAAATCCCGATATTTTCAACCATTCGCATCCGCACATGTTGGACTTGAATTGCTCAAAATATCAGATTTGTTAATTTATATTTGGAAAAACTCAGCATATACAGTAAATAAATAATCACAAAATCACAGACACAGAGTAATATAACAATAAGCAGCGAAAAACAAAAGAATAGTAGTTCATGAAGCTACTATATATATAACAGAGTTATACAGGATACAACAGAAGTCTCGAATACATAGAAGTCTAAATACAATAGTCAAATACAAGATCAGAATATATCACATGAGTCAACTGAATAACTGCAAACTGAAAGATAGATGGATCTCCAAGCGAAGCTCTAACTCCAAAGGTGAGTCTCGAATGTTGTGACACTCAGTCTGACCCGAGTGTAAAGCAAAACACAAAACACTCGAGTCAGGATTAAGATTCTTATATCAATAAATCCAACTCAAGTGAAATATCAACCGAAATACAAGTAACTCAAAGGTTGTTTGGGATAACCATCCTCTAAGGATCCGTGGAACTATCTACTATGTAGTAATATACGCTATTATAATAATGTCTATAGTAAAGTAAACTATTAAAATAGCGTTAAGGCGTTACCCATATCCCCCTTAACACATTTTAAAATGCCATAGTCTATACAATACCATGATACCCCGTAAACTGGAGCTATCAGTGGGCACTCCATAGGTACGACACAAAAAAAACTCGTAGTGGTCTCGATATGGTAGGTGACACGACACAACTAGGCAATGCCAGGGTTGATATACCAATTACACTTCCGGGCTATTGGTAATGCAGAGCTGCAGCAATCGCCCAACTCGAACCATACTCCCAAAAATCCATGGGTGCACCCAATTAATCACAAAGTAATAGAATGGTAAACGATGGAGTGTGTCCGATCGTAGGAGCTACCTCACTTGGCCCGTCAATTGCTCCTGTTTTAGCCACCTTAAGCCAACTCACGGGAGTCGGGTCCACGTATATACCTCATATAGGATCGTCGCCACCATCATACTTCATTCTGGAATCTCCACCGCGTACATGGTTGTTAAAGTGGTTTTTTGCATTGGCAGAGAGTATGACAATAACCGATCCCAGTCTCTTTAACAACCAAACGTTATTAAAACACCGCGGTCATTTCAAAATAGTTTATACTTCAAAACCAAAATTTCATTTCCATTTCAAAACCATACCAATACGATATCATTTCACTTCAAATATCCATTTCCAAAATCATAGTACTTTCAAAGTTATAACACTTTCGAACCCAAAACACTTGAAATTATAACACTTTGGAAATCATAACACATTGAAATCATAATATTTTGGAAAACCATAACACTTTCCTTTAAACAGTTTAGATATTAATAATCGTATATATATATAATAAAATAGTTTATAAGTAAAATAGTTTATATAAAAATAGTTATAAGTTAAAATAGTTTATGTTAAAATAATTATTATATTAAAATAGTTTAATTAAAATAATTTATAAAGAAAGATATATAAATAGTATTAAATGTAATTTAAAAATACTTTATATAATAAAATGGCTTCCTTAAATTTCACGATTCAAATCAACTTGTGACGCCCCTCCTCTATACCCACGCTAACCAAGAACACTACGATGTAGTGCTGTCAATTAGCACGGAGAATAAGGCTGTGGAGGAGCGACCATCCATGTAACTTCTTTGTGCGAGCACCGATATGTCAGATAGAATAGAATGCATATCTTTTAAGAAGGAAATCCGACAAACCGATACAAACACAAAGCTATCACACGATGGCTATATATAATCTTCGAAAACAAACATAGAAGTAATCATAACATAAATCAGTCACAGACATCCATATCACAAAGGCGGAAGAAGATATGAATAAATATATAACACATGAAAGTGTACATCAGAGTAGTGGTCAGAAAGATCCACTATAATACAAAAGAATAGCATCACGTGCTATACAAAAGAATAAGTACACAACATAAAGTCTATATGTAAAATGTGAACATCCAAAAACTACTAATCTATGTAGTTAGCCAAAAGTCAGAATAATCCTGAAGAGAAGTCAAGCAGAAGCACCTATAACATCTCGGTCTGACTCGAGTATTATTTATAAGAAAATAATAAACGGATCAGTCTAGCTATAAATATCAAATGATAAGGTATAGGATAAATAATATGGCATGAACATGTAACAACCATAACGACATACTACTATAAGTATGTAAATGATAATCACCAAAAGATCAATCAATATCACAAGAATCTTCTCAAAGATAAAATAGGGTATCATACCCTAAACTTGTATTCATAACAAGTCAATAACACATGAATTCACCAATGCACAAAAACTAATATCATATCAATGAAAATCATGAAAATTGGTGAAGCACAAAATTCCAGAAATCATCACCAGAAATCCAGAAAACACATAAAAGGGGGGAGGCCTAACACATGAATGGGAGCATGAAAACTCACCTACGCGCATCACACAGGACGAGAAGCTATCTCATGGAAGCTATCCATTAAATTTCCACACAGAAATGGTCCGAAGACCATGGGGTGCTACCCCATATATGTGATGGCGAAACATCACGAAAGCGGGGTCTATTCTCCCTCGCAGACAAAGAGACATCGCTCAATCGCTAGTCTAAATCACAAAAATGATCGTCATGATCATAAGGAAGTGTCAACTACACCGAGCTAGTAAATATATGAGTTTAGCTTCATGTCCCATAACCACTTGCTTAACTTAAATATTTACGAACAAGCTGTAAATCTTCACTAGGAAATTGTCACAAAAGTTTCAATCGAACAAGTCCAAAAATTAACCGACGAAGTAAACGCAAGCGTTTCATACCACTTGTTTTGCTAGGCCGTTTAATTATATTTTCTCATACGAATGAGGTAAAGGTTTGTATATACTAATAGATTGGAAAACGGTTTAAGAAACAAGCTTTGTAATTAAAATAGTGTCAAAATCGTTTTGATGAAAGAGTTTTGATATTTACTACTAGTATAGAAAACCTTTATATTTTAAAGTGACAAATCACGAAAACGATTGTTGAAACAAATCGAATCACATAAATTCGCGTTCGAAGGCGTGAGTAAAGTCCAAAGAAATCAATCCCAAAACCATCATAGTAGAAATTTTGTTGATTGTTTTTCGGATAAGATCCCCTACGAAATCAATCCCAAAACCATCAGACGTCTGCAGCAAGTTTCAGGAACTGCCTGAAACAGTCTCAAGACGTCTGAGCCTACCTGCAGACGTCTGGTGACGTGCTGAAATCGTTTTTCAGCCTAGTGGGAGAGCAAACTCTCTCCCACAATTGCACCCGGTCGAGCAATGGAGTTTGGGGTTTTTGTCAATCGGTAATACGGCCCTATAGGCTCTCCGATTCACAACCAAAAACATGTTCATAATTCAAAGCAAGGAGTTTCAAAGTTTTGAATTCAAAACATCAAAAATTGAAATGTTCGCCAAAGAAATTCAAACCAAAAGCAATTGAACATGAAATAGTGTTAGGAATTCATACCCAAATCACAAAGATAGATATAGACAAAGATGTGAGATAAAAATCTCACCTTTTCACAAAAACAAATGAAAAAAGAGCTTGAAAGCAAAGGGAGAATCAACCACTCTTCAACACAACCCAAATGAGATTGAATCTATGCTCAAAAAGGAGAACATTCCCAAAGTTAGGTTTAGGAATTTCTGAAATTGATAAAAGAATGAGTTGGAGAAGAAGAAGATGAAGCTTACCAATGGGTTCTCTTTGAATTTGGAGCTAGAATTTGGATTTGCAAGAGGAACTAGGGCTTGGAGTTTTAATTTCCCATTCCACTCACCATTGTTTCTCAAGAACTGAAATGAGGAGGAAGCGAGGGAGAATGGGGAGAAGTGGTTCAGATTTGGGGGTTAAGTTGGCAAAGGGGCTGAACCCAAACCAAAACCCAAAGTGCAAATGGTCAAATTTTTGACTAGCTCCAAACATATCGAAGTTTATACTCAAAAAGGTTGCCAATGGCATTTTGAACTCAATGGAGGTGGTCTCGAGTCCTAATTTGACCGTATGCAAAAAGTAGCTTTTCGGACCAAAATCCGATTAACGATAAAATATTTAAATGATAAATTGATAAATATGCGGGTTGTTACACAACTCGAATTCCAAAATTCAAATTTAATTCAATCTCAATTCATCAATTTCAATTCAATTCAGTTTTTCAACAAACCATTTCAAATTATATCGATTTCAAATATAGATTTGAACCACAAAATAAACCATTTCAATTTCAATATATTTCAAAGCTTTAAATATTCCACAATTTCAAAACTAAATTTGATAATTTCATATATATCTTAATTTAACTTCATTATTATTTAGTTTTGAAATATTCACTTAATAAATCAAATATCATTTAAATAAAATCCCAAATTTCAAATCACTAAATATTTCCTTTAATTTATTTAAACTTGAAATATTCATTTAGTCACCTTAAACCAAAATCAAGTTATAAAATCATATCCTTTAAAAATCTCAAATTCAGTAAGTTTCAAATCGATTTAATTAAATAAAATTCTTAATTAAATACCATCTCAAATAAATTCAAATATATCTTCCCAACCTTAACTTATAAAAATCATTAAAAAAATCTAATTTAAAATATAAAATTTAAATAAATACTTAAACATATTATATATAAATTAAATCAAACATTATTAAATTAAATCATGTTATCAAACTTATTTTATAATAAAGCTAATTTATACATATTTTAAAATAGTAAAATTATAAGTAAATTCTTAAAATTTATAATTTCAAAACTAACTTATAAATTTTACAAAATTTCAAAACAAAAGATTTTAAAATCAAGAATTTAAACTTTATAAAATACATTTATATACAATATCTTGAAATCAATATTTATTAAACCATATACTTCTTTCCAAACCATAGAAATCATTTTCAAAATATATATATATATACACCAACGGTATTTGTATATAATTTTCTATACAATGGTCAAGTGATACAGATATTATCATTTCAATCCGTAATTTAAATATATACGGGTACATATCTTTTCAACCCTCAATCCAAAATTCAATGAAAATCGCTTGGGTTTATCATTTCAACCCATAATGATTTTCTCCTATTCTACAGATCGTTCGGGTATGTATCATTTCAACCCATAGGGAAATCTATATTAATAGGGAACTTGCAGAGTGAGAAAATATATGATAATAACATAATAACCAGCAACAGGTATATATCATCAGTGATAAAATAAATAACAGATCATGGTGTCAGATGTCACAGGTGAACATATATAGATAATGACATATATATATATATAGGAATTAAATAACTAACAGCACCATATTTCAATTGTCGTTTCTATTGAAATCAAATTTAATAAATATAAGAACGTTAATCGTGAGTGATTGCTCACCTTTCGAGGCTAAGAGATGGACGAGAATGAGATGAGTTACGAATCCAAGCATGAATTCCAAAGCAAAGCAAGATTGGCATGAATTTCGACGATAAAGCTTATAAATAGGAATCGATGAGAACAAATCGAATCAGTTTTGATGTAAACTGAAAATATATACATTATTATTATTATTATATATATATATATATTCTAAAATAAATTCCAAAACATAAAATTTCAAACCCATATTTAGTTTGAACATATATAAAATAAAATTCCTATATATATATATTTGTATATACTTACATGCAGTTACATATAAAACTGCAAAATAAAGAATATATATAGGACAAAAGAATCATAACTTATATATGTAGACAGCAAGTTACATACCACTTATATAAATACTTAGGTAAACAGATCTTATAGATTTTGAATAATTACATATATTTATATACATACGCATAAAAATAAATGTTTAATAACTAATATACATTTCCTTTCAACACATCACATAATATATATATATATATATGCATACACGTACAACCATGTCTATATACTACATATATCATATAATATTAACATATATATATACTTGCATAATAGTCAGATTTAACTATGAAACTATAACTTACACGCAAAATAAAGAAACCCAGATCATGTATTTTTTGTATATGTAACTAATATATACAAGCTATACATGCCTGTTATATTTTTAAATCAATGTAAAAATCAATATGAAAATCAATACAACTTATGTACACAAAACCAGGTTTTATACAAAAAAAACAAGTTATCCACGACCAGTATACATATGTATATAAAGACCCAACATGCATGCGAAAAATATACATATATATGTTACTATATATATGCATACACATATGCTGACTTCACCCATTTATTTATAGACTCGTATATTTTCCCTTTTACAAGTTATATATATATATACACACTTTTAAAAATCAAATAAGACCCCTGTATAAAATATACAACTAGAGATATACAATATAACAGCAAAAGAAGGAAAACTAAGCTTTTATAATATAAATTATATATATATATCACATTGTAATATAATACGAATATACAGACTTAAAGAGCATACTGTAACATATATCGCATACATTATACCCTACATCATAACCACTTATATAAAATAACAACATGAGTATATAAACTAACATAATATATATAGCTAAACATATTAGTATATAACATATTATATACTCACACATCAAGATAACAGAGGAGGAGGGTGGCTGCAAGCTCTGACGTGGAGGCTTGAATGGAATGAAAGCTTGGATTTGCTGCACACGGTGGAGGAAGTGAATGGTAGGGTGGTTCGAGGCATGGTCGTTTGCAGACTTGATGGGTCTCGGCTAGGCCTGTCAATGGATGCTTTCGGATGCAGATAGTGCCATATCCGCATCCGAAATCATTTTCGGATATCGGATATCCGCATTTGCAGATACGAACGGATATCCGATAATTATCCTATCCACTAACGACTGATTAATCAAGAATTATAAAATGAAAATTTTAGTATAACATAAATATTTTTCAATCCCATTGATTGTAAAAGTGTTAAAAATTAACAAATATGATGATAATAAATAGTTTCGAGTAGTTAAAAAACATTAAGTGCATATAATATAAACTACTAACTTAATAAAATAATAAACAAATATCTTTCACTGCACTAAAATACACATAATTTGAACTATAATCTTGACAAAAACCGGATGGATAATTTTCGGATGCGGGTGTCTTCATATCCGCATCCGCATCCGTTTTTTTCGGATATCGGATATTTATCCACTTTTCGGATGCGGATGCAGACGGATTTTGGATTTTTCGGGTATCCATTGACAGCCCTAGTCTCGGCCTCGGCTTGACAAGGAGGAGGGGATGAAGGCGGAGATGTGGTCGAGCGGAGGTTGTGGCTTCGGTTGGCCAGGCTTGCGTGGGTACGCCGAGAGTTTGCTTGGGTTTTTTTTTCTTTTTCTCGGTTTAACATTCCAGATCAGAGAGAAAAAAAATATAAGAGAGGAAGAGAAATTAAAAGAAAAAAAACGAACGAATATGTATGTTGTGGAAATGGGAAAGAGTGAAGATCAATAGTTGGATTCTAGTCAATTATTAATAGCTAGTGACCATTGGGTTTTAAACGGTGAAAATTGAATAGTCATCGGAAACCAAAAGGTTCAAAAACATGTACCGATCCGGTTAACCGTTTCACGGTTTCGCCGCGTACCGGGCACCGAAACACAAATATGAATATACCGTGAAGATCAGCACGACAAGACGATCGAAACGGTATACAGATATCAACGATACGACCATCATATTAAAAGTTGATATCGGTATTGAAACTGCTGCTAATCCGTCGAAAATAAGATAAACGGAGCAATAGCAGTCCAAATTTGGAGAAACGAAATATGACGTCTCACTCAGAAGATGATTTACAAATTTATTGTATAAAAATATTCAGGTTTGGAAAACATTTTATTATCATCAATTTTTAACTGATATGAATTGAAATAGAATTACACAAGAAAATAAACTTCAGTATTATCAGAAGAAAATTTACCATTTGCTATGTTTAAATAAACGTATTCCAAATATCAAATTTATATTTAAAGAAATTCAAATATTTAAAATTTCACAAAAATTCAATTAATTATGTTATGAAAAATCAATAAAATTTACGGGTCGTTACAATAAGTTAAAAAATTAACTAAGTTTATAATAATAATAAATTAACTAAGTTTACAATAATAATAATAATAATAATAATAATAATAATAATTTAACTAAGTTTATGAAAAATTTATAAGGTTAAAATAATTTATAAGTTTAAGTTAATTATAAACAAATCTATTTTTGTATAACTTATCAACTATAAATCAGATCAAATCTTACAATAATTTATAAGAGGTAATTATGTATTCTTTAGTTGCTTATGTATGCTTTTTCATTAACAAAGAGTTATGTAACTATTTGCAAAAACATAAGCTTTTATTCTATTTACTTCAAATTGATGCTTGTTCAATGAAGATAACTAAGTACATAAGTTTATTTGAAATATGTCATTTGGATATGTAAGCATTTGATCGCTTTTTTTGTGGTCTCCCTTCTCACAGCATACCTGTAAATAAAGTCATGAAGTTTGAGTTTGATAAAAAAATTCTTACGTTTAGAGGGAGAACAATCCAAACTAATTTTATGACACGCATATGACAATATTTCATTTAATTTCAGGTAAATTATAACACAACACATCTTTTTACTAGAGTTTAAATACTGTTTACTCCGATTAAAATAGAAATTAAATATCATTTACTTCGATGTATATTTTATTTTACTATTTAAAATTTTACTGTTGTAGTAAATACTTTTTCATGCTAATTGAATATTATAAATCTGATATGAATTGTAATTAAAAGAGAAAATAAGTTGTATTGATATTAATCAGATTGTACAAAAGAAATACAGGAAGCAACATGTATTTATACAGAGTAAAAACAATTAGGCCCAGCCCAGTATCTCTGGTGATCCATGTCACTAAGCCTCAGTGGTTTGCAGCCCTTTGATCTTGTGTGATCTTACGGTTGTATCTGAACGAAAGTAAATGCTAGGGTATAAGCTCGTTTGCCTTATTGTGCTTTCTCTTCAGATAGCCGCCTTCAATTTTATCTAGGGTTTTCTCGTTCTCCCCTTTCTCATCTTCGTCTTGTAAAACTTTCAGTTCCTCTTTCAATCTGAGGAAATTTCTGGCTGAGAGAGCCTTGGTTAAGATGTCGGCACGTTGATAGTATGTGGGAACGTGCCTTACGTCCAATTTTCCAGCTTCTGTTCTCTCGCGTACAAAATGCAAATCGATTTCGATGTGTTTTGTACGCGAGTGTTGGATGGGGTTGGCAGAGAGAGAAATGGTGCTTAGATTGTCGCACCATACTATTGGCTTTCTTCGATTGTTGAACCCTAATTCTGACATTAGGGTTTCTATCCAAGTTATTTCGGCAGTGACGCTTGCGAGTGACCTGTATTCTGCCTCCGTGCTAGAACGTGATGTGGTGGCTTGCTTTTTCGTGCACCATGAAATCGGGTTTGGTCCGAGAAATACACAATATCCAGAGGTAGATCTACGGTCATCCACGTCGCTTGCCCAATCTGCATCACTGTAAGCATTTATGTTTATGTCGTTGCAAGCTTTTAGAGATAAGCCATGATTTTGAGTCCCTTTTAAGTATCTGAGGATGCGTTTAACCGCCTTCCCGTGTTCGTCGAGGGGATTTTGCATGTGTTGACAAACTTTATTCACACACTATAGCAAATGTCAGGTCTAGTTATAGTGACATATTGTAGGGCACCAACGATACTTCTGTATTGTTTGGTGTTCTCGATAGCTTCACCTCTGTGTTTTGATAAATGCAAGTTAGTGATCATAGGAGTAGGTAAAGATTTGGCTTCAGTCATGTTGGCTCTTTTGAGAATTTCACCAATGTATTTCTTTTGGGATAGGAATATTTCTGACTTGGTTTTCCTTGTGACTTGTATACCCAGAAAATAGTTTATATCCCCTAGATCCTTGATGGAAAATGTTTTATCGAGTAGCTGTATTGTATTTATGATTTCACTATCATTATTACCAGTAATAATGATGTCATCTACATAGACAAGTAGATAAATGATGTTGCCATTGTTCTTCATATATAGTGAATTGTCTGATTTGGTGGGAGTGAATCCAAATTTTAAAAGAGTTGCTTTCAGTTTTTCATGCCATGATCTTGATGCCTGTTTTAAGCCGTAAATGGCTTTGTGTAGTCTGCATACTTTGTTATCTTCTATGATGTACCCTTCTGGTTGCTGCATAAAGACTTCTTCATGAAGGTCTCCATTTAAAAAGGCATTGCACACATCTAGTTGTCTGATTTTCCAATTTTTGCATAAGGCTAAGGTTAGCATAAGTCGAATGGTAGCGGGTTTTACAACAGGAGAGAAAGTTTCGTTGAAATCAAAACCAAACTGTTGTGAGTAGCCTTTTGCAACAAGTCTGGCTTTGTGCTTGGCTATGCTGCCATCAGCATTTTTCTTAATCTTGTAGGTCCATTTGCATCCCACAATGTTTTTGTGCTTTGGCTGATCAACTAAGCTCCATGTTTGGTTCTTTATGAGTGCATGATATTCCTCATCCATGGCCTTTTTCCATTCATCATGTTTGATGGCTTGTTCATAATTTTGTTGTTTTGTGTTGCTGATAGAAACTGAGTATATTTTTGGTTTAAAAATTCCCCTTTTTGACCTTGTTGTCATATGATGACCAGTGGCTGTAATATTTTGTTGTTGTTCCTGATCACTTTCACTTGATGTGTTTTCTGACATTTCAGTTTCTTGGATGTGTTGTTCCCATTGTTATCAGTTTGTGGTGTATCTTCGTATGGTTGTGGTAGCATGTCTGAACTGCATTCTGACCTTGTATCTGAGGCACATTTCTCTGTTGAGGCTAGATCTTTGTCATTTTTGTTTGTGGTGAAATGTTTAGGTAAGACTGGAATGGGTTGAATGGGTTGAACTGTAATGTCTGATACATCTGATTTTCCTCTTGCAGCAACACCTTTTTCTGCAAAAGGTAATATGTGTTCATTAAATACAACATGTCTTGAGATATAAATTCTTCCCTTGTTGTCCAAACATTTGTAACCTTTTTGATTGTTAGTATAACCCAAGAAAGTACAAGGACTTGACCTTAAACTTAACTTATGCCTGTTGTAAGGCCTAAGATATGGGAAACAAAGACACCCAAAAGTTTTCAAAAAATCATAATTGGGTTTTATGCCATAAAGCTTCTCATAGGGGCACATGTCTTTTAAAATTTTAGTGGGCATTCTGTTTATAAGATAAACTGATGTGTAGAATGCATCACTCCAGTATTTCATGGGTATAGAAGCTTGTGACATTAGTGTTAGACCAGTATCTACTATATATTTGTGCTTTCTTTCAACTAACCCATTTTGTTCTGATGTATGAGGACATGTAACTCTATGAAAAATTCCTTTTTCTTGGAAAAAAGTTTTAAGAGGTAAAAATTCTTTTCCTCCATCACTTTGGAAAGTTTTTACACTATTATCAATTTGTTTTTCCACAAGGGTAATAAACTGTTTTACTATGCTAGAAGTTTCAGATTTTGATTTAAGGAAGAATATCCATGTATACCTGGAATAAGCATCAACTAAAGAAAAATAATACCTGTGGCCAAGAGATGAGACATGTGGTGCTGGACCCATAGATCTGCTGCAATCAGACTCAATGGTTGACTATGCACTGTTTCAGACCTAGCAAATGGTAATTTGTGTATTTTGCCAATCTGGCAGTGTGTGCAAATTTCAGAAATAGGTACATCGTCAAATTTTATTTTATTATCTTTCAGAATCCTTTTTACAATATCATTACTAGAATGTCCCAGTTTCTTGTGCCAACATTCAACAACATTTCCTTTACTTAATATGCTAGCATTGATATGATTACACCAGTTTCCCCTATATGATCTTTATTTGACTTGATGGAAGTGAATTTGTATAAGCCTTTGTCCAAACTACCCTGTAATAATATGTTTTTGTTTAGTAAATCCCTAACTAAGCAAAAATTAGGGTGAAACTCGAAGTATACATTATTGTCATTGGCAAATTGAGAAACACTTATCAAGTTTTTCTTGATTTTGGGTACTCTTAATAGGTTGTTTAGAAATAATTCCCTCTTACCTATAATACTGCCAATTCCAACATGTGATATACTTATAGCTTCACCATTACCCATACTTATAGTTTCCATACCTGAGTAGCCTTTGTTCCCAAGATTCAAGTTCTAAAGGTTGTTGGTGACATGATTTGTTGATCCTGGGTCTGGGTACCAGTCTTCGATGTTTAGATCCTCTGATTTGACTAAGTCATCACCATTGCTGCCTTGTGTCTTGAAACCATCACTATTGGTTTTTGTCTGCTGATTTATTTGAGCCATGTTGATATTAGGCCCCTTTTGACTTGACTGTCCTATGTTAAATTCAGAGTTGAATCTGAAATAACATTTGTTGGCTACATGGCCAAACTTCTCACATATTTGACACTTCACTCTGTTATTATAGTTGTTTCTGCCTCTGCCTCTCCCTCTTTGAGGTTGATTGCTTCTTGGTTGTTGACTGTCAGATTTTGGGTTTTGGCCTTGTGTGTGTTTTTGCGGATTCTTGTTTCTTGGATTGAAACCAGATGCATTGTTGGCTGACATTTCTGATTGTATTGTCTTTCTTTGCTCTATTCTTCCTTCGTGAGCAATAAGGGCAGACTGCATGTATTGTAGGTCTGGAAGTGTCTTTTGTGATGCAATAAAGGTAACCACTGACTCGTATTCTTCATCTAGACCATTAGTTATAGTGAGGATTTGTTCATTGTCTGAAATCTTGTGACCCACTGCACTTAGTTTATCACACAAGTTCTTGATTCTAGCAAGATAGTCTCTCATGCTCATATCTTTCTTTCTTGCACTTTGTAACTGTTTCTTGTAATGCATTATCCTTGCTGCCAATTGTGAATTAAAAATCTATTCAATACATGACCATATTTCGTGAGAGGAATTACATCCAACAACTTGTGACAGTAGGCTGGCACTTATAGAACATAGTAGCCATGAAGATAATAGGCTATCTTGTTTTTGATAATTTGCATAATCTGGGTTGCTAACAGCATTTCCCTCTTTGTCTTTCTTCATGACAGGTGGGATGGATATTGTGTCTTTGATATAATCTTGAAGGCCATGTCCTTTCAAGGCTGTGTCAATTTGGTACTTCCACAAGATGTAGTTATCTTCATCGAGAGGGATGGTTATAACATTGCTCTTGAGTTTTACAAGGGATGGTGTAGTTTCCCTTTCCTCATTTCTTGATGTTGCTGATGTTATGTCATCTTCATTATGATCCATTGCAGAAATTTAATAAGAACTGATTATTGCCTTGTTTCTTGAATAGGAGAAAGGAGATTCTGGCGAAGCAAGATACTGTGGTTAGTATCACCAGAGAAATCTTGATGCGGTCAGGAAGTTGACTAGAGCTTTCTTGATGTGGCACCGATGAATCTTGAAAAAAAAAAATTACTAGACTGTGCAGCCAGAAGTGGAGATGAAGACTATGTTCTGATCCCTTCTTGGCGTGGCACGGTTAGGGTACAGATGCTATGCTTGATCAGAGAGGTTAACTCCCCAGTGATGAGTGTATATTCTGAGGGGAACGAAGTGATACTTCGTCTCAGTGATGATCAGCAAAGGAAAAGAATGTCTTTAGGCGATTTTGCTCTGATACCATATTATAAATCTGATATGAATTGTAATTGAAAGAGGAAATAAGTTGTATTGATATTAATCAGATTGTACAAAAGAAATACAGAAAGCAACATGTATTTATATAGAGTAAAAACAATTAGGCCCAACCCAGTATCTCTAGTGATCCATGTCACTAAGCCTCAGTGGTTTGCAGCCCTTCGATCTTGTGTGATCTTACGGTTGTATCTGAACGAAAGTAAATGCTAGGGTATAAGCTCGTTTGCCTTGTTGTGCTTTCTCTTCAGATATTGAATAAGTTAGATACAATAGCAACTTGACCTGATTATATAGTCCAATAAAATTCTGTATATGATCACCATCGGGCAGACGTAGTTGTACAAAAATAGATTTGTTTTATTTAACACTTGGTTTTCTTTTTATCTGGATCATTTTTCATCTGGATAGTTCAATTTAAAATCAACTAGCATCCTATTATGGGTACGTGCTAAACATCCATTGTTGGACGGCTGTTAAACTGGTACCTAACATGTATGCATCTCTTTGACAAAATGCTTTATAATGGACGTCCGTTTAATAAACACCTATACAATAGACGCCTGTTAATACGCAACTAAGATATTTAGCCATTTAGTTGAATTTGGGGTATATTACATTTTGCAATCTATTGCTAAAAGGGGTTATTGCTAAAAGGGGTTTGATGTGTAAAATTCAAGTTGTAATTCCCAACCTCTGTGTCAGAGATGCTCGAAGGGTTTACTTTCCCAAATTAAAGTTTTGACCATTATTGTCAGTGCATTGACACTACATTCTTCATATTTATTATATTACTAACTTGTTATTTCTTGGTTGAAAAATATTTTCACATGGAATTCTTAATTATTTACCATGGTGTAGATATATAAAGTATGCTAGCACTTCCTTGGAGAAAAATTACAAGCCTAAATATTACCCAGAACTTGATCTTGGAGTACCTGTTGACCTTCTCGGCCTTAGTGCAAGTAACCTATAGAGAAAACTATTTTGCAAATTTTTTGTACTGTATCTTCCACTTTTTACTCATACGTTCACTTTACATATGATCTAGTCCACCTGCTGTTCGTCCACCCCTTGATCCAGAAGATGATGAACTATTGCGTGATGCCGAGATATTCACCCCAGTAAAACGTGATGGTATCAGAGTTAAAAGAACGACCTACAGATAAAGGTGTTTCATTGTTGGTCAAGACACAATATATCTCTCCACTTAGCATGGATTCGGCTAGACATGTATGGCAGCATGACTTTATGTGGTGACCTTTCCTTGCTAAATTATTGGTAACTATGACATATGACTGTTCGCATTTTTGTTCATTTTGTTCCTTAGTCACCGACAGAAAAAAAAGCGAAAGAATTGCGGGAAGCTAAGGAAAGGAAGAACATTTTCTTGGAAAATCTTAACAGTGGGTAGGCTGAATTTTTTGTTTTCCTTTTCCTTTTGTAATCAGCGAAATTACATGTTTAATAATGTTTTTCGTTATACATTGACGTTACATATACATGCACTAATGTATTCGAAGGGAGAAGCAAATTCAAGCCATTAAAGAATCTTTCAAGGCCGCTAATTACCACTTGTACATCAGTCCAATCAGTTACCGAAGCCTTTTGAAATACTTCCTTTGTTGCCAGATCTTGATTGGTGAGCGTATAAACTTTAATAAGAAATGTTTACATAACATTATGTTGCATGAATATCATAATTTAGATGTGTACATGTGGACTATTTCAAACTTTTATTTGTTAGTCCAAACTTTAGTGTTGTAATTTACCCACCTTAAACACGTTCTTCTATATAGGTATGATGATCAATTGGTTTATTTTTAATAAGAAATGCTTTTTTGTTTATTTGTTTTAGTCTGAACTGTTTTTCTCTATGTAAACAGGTATGATGATCAATTGATTGTAGTAGGCTTTGATGGTGAGGTGATCCTACAGTTGATTCTGAATCATACAATAAGGTCGACAAATTAGGTAGAGACAAGATCAAACCACTGCTGAGACTACTGTTAAAGCAATGAATGTTCTGCTGAGCATCGTAGTATATACAGTAAATGCACGTTGCCCCAGAATTCGTGAGGCAAATGCACAAACGTAGTAAATGCATGTTGCTAAAAAAATCAGTTAGAGATGATATTTCGTGAGGCAAATGCCTCAGAATTCTGAGGCATTTACCTTATATTTCTTGAGGTAAATGCCTCAGAATTTACATAGGCAAAAGCTTTGTAATTCTAAAGCATTCGACTTAGAATTTCCGAGGCATTCACCTCATAACAACTATGTCAAAATCTAAAGCATTTTTTGTTGCTCTTTGATCACCAATTGTTTTATTTATTTTATTATAGGTAGATGAAGATTTTGGTGCAAAGAAGTAGCAAGATGTTGAAGTTCATTTTAGTTTAGTAAGCAAATGATGTTTTTTTGGCTTTGTGCATTTTCTCAAAACTTGATGTATAGTTATTATCGAAACTTGGTGTATGTATGTTGTGAAAGCATGGTTTATGGAATTGTATGAACTTGGTTTTTGAATATGTGAGAATTTGGATGCGATCAATATATTATGTGTTGATTTTTTAGATAATATGATTGATGTTTGATTTGAATAGGTTATAGATATAAACTAATTTAACCGTGTGTGTGTATAATGAAATATGAGATTGGGGTGTGGACGTGGAGAGTATTCTAATTGACAGTAGTAAATAACGAAAGACGTCATTTATTAGATGTTGTAAATTTGAGAATAATAACATGTTCTAAACACTGTAAATAATAATGTAAGGTACAAATAACAACGTTTAAAAAATATTATAAAATAGGACTAATAACGGATATTTTGGGACATTTCACCAGAAGGACAAACTTTGC
The DNA here is from genome assembly GCA_030737815.1 of Allium fistulosum. Classification (NCBI taxonomy): domain Eukaryota; kingdom Viridiplantae; phylum Streptophyta; class Magnoliopsida; order Asparagales; family Amaryllidaceae; genus Allium; species Allium fistulosum. The sequence goes on from CM060904.1 coordinate 171,058,046, forward strand.
AGTTTAATTAATTTCTAGGACACACATCCACATAAATTAATTTCAAGGCCAAAGTCAGCAGAATAATTACTTTTAAGGACAAAGTCAGCAGTCCAATTACTTTCAAGGACATAATTTCATAGGTCTTTTATCCTTAGAAACTAATTCTTTTGCATTTTGTCCTTAAAAGTAATTATTTCAGTTGTGTGTCCTAGAAACTAATTCCACTTGCTAGAGAAGCCCTTGTGGTTAATTTCCACATTTTGTAAAAGATACTAATATAACACAACATATAATTAAACGCTGTAAAAAAAATTAAAATATGTATAAATAAACACTACAGAATATTATTCTCAGCATTTAATAAACGTTGTAAAAGACTTCCTTTTACATCGTTTTTATGCTGTTAAAAGTTGTCTACTTCACTACACCAAAACAGGCAAATCCTAACATTTATAAGTGTTATAAATAATTTCAGCAACACTTTTTAGGTGTTACTAATGGACTGTGAGGAATGAAGCGGCCAAATTTATGACACTTATAAGTGTTACGAACATACGTATTACTAACGCTTATAAGTGTTGGTACAGAAATATGCGGTAACGCTTATAAGTGTTGGTACAGAAATATCCGGTAACGCTTGTAAGTATTGGTACAGAAATATGCGGTAACGCTTATAAGTGTTGGTACATAAATATCCAGTAACGCTTATAAGTGTTGGTACAGAAATATACGGTAACGCATATAAGTGTTGGAAAATGATTATTTAGTAACAATTAATATTTAATTCTTAAAACAAATGAATATAATATCTCATAAATGATGATGTCCATATCATATATAATTCATCATATCAATTCAATATGAAGTCTAAAATGCTTCCGTTAACCGGCATCTTAGCCCGGTTACAAAATTACAGTTGAAGAAATTATCATTAGCACTAGACAAGATTCTGATCAAGGAGAGACTGGAGGTGGTAGCAAGTTGTCAGGCCCACAACAAAGCAAGAGCATTCGGCCTGCCTGGCCTGGTGCGCAGATTCACCTACTATGGGCAGAGGCACCTTCTTCCTAAGCCCATGAGGAAAGTCCAACCCACCTTTGTCTATAAATAGAGGGGCAGGGGCACAGTGAAAGGGACCTTTTCCTGGGAATACTAGGGAGACTCTGCCGCTTTCAAGACTCATCCTCTTTACTTAGTAATTGTATTCAAGTGTTTGGTCTATGGATTGTATCTGTAATCAATCATCAAGTAAAGCAATAAAGTTTAACCTCAAAGTGGACGTAGGCAATTACGCCGAACCACTATAAATCCGGTGTTCTTACTTTCTGCATTTAAATTAGCATATTCTTCCTTGTTTAATTTAACTTCATCACTTACATCTCTACACAATCTTTCTCAACGAGGTTAGTGACCAATTTTGGTACTAACAGCTTCCATATCTCAAATGCAACAATATCATATTTAGATAATACTATAATATGAGCTACAAACTTTCCAATTTCAAAATACCACAATATCATATCCAAATTTCAAAATACCACAATATCATATCCAAATTACAATAGAATTTTAGATACTGCGAAGACGAAACACAGGCCATATCACAAAGCCCCCATCTGAAAATTCACAAAGCTTGTGGTGCCCATTTTGAGGTCCATCGTAAATTGGTGCTTCCGGTTCTAAAACTTCTGTTATCCAAACAACTTTCTCAATATTTGGAACTATCTCTCTGAAATGACACATAGTTTGTGTTCCAATATAAGCTTTTGCTACATCCTTCTTCGTATCCTGTGATAGTAGCATTACAAATTGTTTACCTCTTGTAGATGATCCAACATCATTTGACGGAATACTAGCAACTCCAATATTCGAAGGAGATTTATTCAAGTTAGAAGCGGTTTCAATCATAGGCGTCACATTACCACCATTAAGATTTTGTTGTAACCCCGGTGCCATAGTTAAGAAAGATGAAGCAAATGATTTAAGAGCCTCATTGATTTGGCTCGACACTTGATTCGCCACTTGATTTGCAACTTGATTTGCCACTTGGTTTTGTAATTCCGATGACCATTGACGAAAATCTTCCTTTTTATTCTTATCGGCAATTGCTTTTGAAGCTTGCATCAACTTTACTTGTTTTGCAGAGGAAGTGGAGCTAATTGCACGACAATAGTTTTTCTTTCTATCGGACCCAAAAACTTTAGAGATGGGATCGTTGTCAAGGTCGTATGTGTTTGCTTCCTCGTTACCGCTACATTCCAACTTCTGTTTTTCTTCCTCTTCCTCCACAAGCGCCTGAATTCAATACGTACAGAAGATTAGCGGTTGAGAAGCAATAAGATAAATAATAAACAATTGGACACGTTGGGATTATATCAAATGACATAAAAGTTTGTATTAATTTGAGGGTTTGGTTAGGGTTTTATTATTGACATACACATGTATATTCTTTAGAGTAAAATCAACAATAATGAAATAGACTTTTGTTACATGCAAAACAAATAAAGAACCACCTAGTTGAACATCTTGAAAGCTGCATCCAGATATATAGCATGGTGCATAACAAAATTTTCAAAGTTCAACCCGCAGACTACTCCATAATAGGTTGTAACGCTCAACAACATATTACTGCCAAAAGACAAGGTCATTGAAGATTTTGTAAATCTATGAATTATCATCAAGGAACTCAATAAAACAAAAAAATGTTCAGCGGCTACATCGTCCAAAAACCTAAAGCAAAAGCAAACATAAATAATTGTTTATACTAAAGATTACGTCTTGCTGAACTTGAAAAATTACAATAAAAATTCAGATATCAAAGAATATTAGCGTTTGTCTAGTTAGCAATTGATCGCTTAAAAATGTACAGTGAAAAATGAAAATAAAAGGTCTAGACTCTAAATGATATAATGTAAGCAAAAATCTATATTTTTAAATCCGGTATGCACAATGATACAAATTTCATTATGATATCCATCCATGGGCATAATGCAGGTTCTTATTGTTTCCCATGATAGCTAAAATGATGCCACTGTTAGAATCTATTTGAAGATGTAAAACCATGGAGACTACCAAACAAAATGGAACGGAGTTCTTAAAATTTATGGGTAACAAAAAACATCTTAACGTCATTTGAGTTGAAATCAATATATACAGGTAACTCAAAGATATAACTTCCCTTCTTAGAACGCCCTTGTATATGTCAATCAACCTTACTTATGTGTGATGATCACTCATACCTGTGTATATTTTTTGTTTTGGACAATCAGTCAACAACCACCCTGCCACTGCAGCTATTCACACGCAACAGTACACTGCAACTGTTAACAAACCAAACTACTACCTCTCATTTCACCATCCCCTCCAAAATCTGCTGCCACCACAAAACCATCTCTGCCCTTACTTACTATTTGGCAATCCCTAGAGTCAATCCTAAACCATAAAATTACAAACGGAGAGAAATAGGAAAACAAATAATTACGAAAACAAGTAACTGTTGTGTGTGGATTGTCTTCATTCTATGACTGTAACTATAAAATGACGGCGTTTTCACAAAGTTTGTACAGTACTCTCCATTCTCTGAAAATAATAATTCATACATAATAATCAACTTTCAGTCTTCCTATGCCAATTCATCCGTTGGTTCAATCAAGACTGGATATGCCTACCTCATTAACCCAAGATGAGGTCACTAATCTGCTTTATTTTCAGGTACTTTACATGTGTATATGCAGTATTTTATTTGTATCAATTTTGATATTCTTGAAACACAGTTATGTGATCACAGCCACACTGCATATCTATTTCTAGCCACTTACTTCATCTCTACCCTTCAACAGTTCAACCCCTTCAGTCATAACAGTATACAACCATCCCTCTGTTATCATCAGTCACTGCAATCAACTCCTCATCACACTGCCTTCAAACATCATAGCACACAAACCTTCTTCTACCGTACTCAGAAATGTGACAACAACAAACTTTTGCTCTTCTCTGACATTCATCCCTCTCCCCTACTGCCTTGCTCTGCACTGCTTCTTCACACTGCAACAACCATCAAGTTCTCCCTGTCATCAGTGCTACATCAGCCTTCACCTCATACAAACAACACCATCATCCAAAATACATTGACAACCATGCATCACTACTGTACCACTGTCACTCACATACTTCTGCATCAACATCATGCCACAATCCATTACGGCAGCTATGACCACAAATATCATCACCATACAAGATTGCCTTTCTCACAAAAACTCACCAAACACTACCTTGCATACCCACAGGAATTATCATCAACAAATTCCTCCGCTATTCACAGTGCCTATAGTAATAAAAGAAAGAATATTTTTTATACCATAATTAAATGACAGTTGAATTCATTTATGAGGCATGTTAGTGCTATGTATTGAAAAGTGCTGATATTGGGACCTATGCACAAATTTGATATCTTATCTACCTATCTCTAGCTATTTTTTCAATTAATAATTCATTGGATATTCTCGCGAAAACGTTATTAAAAGACATTGTTACATAGATTTTTAAGGAGCTATAACTTCCTCAAATTCTTAAATCTACCTGACTGAATGACCATGTGTAACTGTCAAATAGTTGTATCAGTATGTATGGAGTTTGTGATGGAAGTTTAGTTGTAAGATTTGCCTAACCTCTAAACCACTTGTAAAATTACAATTAGACAGCTGACTGGCATTCTATTATATGGAATAAATTAAGTGCAAAGAAGATGCCAATGTATACATATAAAGCTTTACCAAAAATTTTACAATTGATCAGTAATTCGTACTAAAGTAAAAATACTTACATAGGCTTTTGCCGCAGATGGAAGAACTTATCCAGATTTCTTATTTATATGTCCCGCCTTCCAAACCATTGTCCGCGTAACTTTCTCTTTCGGATTTTCCATGACCTGCAAGAACAAATATTTTTAAACTAATTAACTATTCATTATTAATATTTACAAGAAATATTTTTTATACTATTTACATAACAATTCACAAAAGGATAACAAGTTGTTTCAGCACAAGACAATTCACAAAAGGATACTAGCAGTGACCTTTACGTGTCCATGAAATATCACAAGAGATCATCCTCAAAACTTGAAACTATATTCAAAAGTACATGCCACTTAATTCCACTACTTCACTTTGACTAGTACTATTCACAACACTGCTACGTAGTGTAATTATTTAGCACGCACCAAAGAAGAGTAGTCTAACTTCTTCACCTCAATTTGATTATTTATATCATGTAAAAAGAAATAACTGTTCCTGAATAAAGTCAAATTTTGAAAGTGGCGTTAAATCATTTTAGTGATAACATAAACTACCACTCGGGCTACCAAGAAACGACTAATGCTGAAAGTAAGGTTAAATCTAGCTCATCATTAATGTACACGTTTACCATAATTCTAATCCTGGAAGTTGGGCTGTTAAATAAACTACCCTTTTTTCCTTTAGCATTCAATCGTTCAACTAATGCAGTTGATTTGTAAACAGAACAGAACTGAGAAAGCACACCTGACAAATGAGGGATGCACCACTTGAACAGTGGCAGTTTAATAAGGCTACAGTTTAAGATGTTAACCCAGGACTTGAGTTTGTGAGTAGTACAAAAACAATAGTAAGGACTTGAACTAATTAACTGTACATAATGAATGTTGGGAATAATTTATTAAGAAAACTGAGAAGTGGCTTGAGGTTCATCATTTCAGGATAACCTTTTGTGATATTATAATAGGAATCATATTTTAATATATGATTCATTGTAGTCATATTAAACCATTTGATCGACCAACGTTTTCTTTTGAAGTTAAGACATGTTTGGTAATACATGCGCGTGCGCTGTGCATCTGATTAATTATGGTGATGCAACAGGACACTTTATTATATATATTTATTATGATGTTTGAAATCAAATCCTCCGTGTCTGTATGTGTTTTTAAATTGATTAATCAATTAATGAATTAATTAACAACAAAAGGCAAAGATTGCATAGGGGGAAGATGCACAAGATATTGGGACAGCTGAATTGACATCTCAAAGTTCATACTTGTTTGATCAGACAGGAAAAATATTTGAAACGTAGTCATGCAAAGACCGAATAACCAAATCAATTGCGTTATTATGATGTACAAGCTCAGACAAGGCAAATAACATTAAGACAAAAGCAGAGATCCAACTTACTGCATTTCCAAACTTTCAGCCAAACTGCGTAATAAAAGATGACCAACTTACCATAGCTACAACATCTGAATTAAAGTTCTGATAACCGTACCCAGAACGACATATTTCTCTAAGTCAAGCTTCGACTTCATTTAGAAATAAATCTAACATTTAACTTGAATAACAATTTCATTTTTTCCCACATATCATGAAGCATAGCATTACAGGGATTATCTTAGAAAGAATTTAGTTAAAGCTATTCAATGTAATAACATTCAATGAACAAAGGAAAGGAATCAACCCAAATCCAAAATATCCATCCTAGGAACAAAATAATTTACCAGCTTCATAAATCGAACAATGATAACTAAAAGAAAATACCTGAACAAGAGAGTTGCGAGAAGAAATGAGTTGCGAGAAGAACTGGAGAGTTGCGAGAAGAAATGAGTTGCGAGAAGAAGGACGCAAGAAGAACTGGAGAGTTGCGAGAAGAACTGGAGGTGCGAATGGGAACGCGGGAACCCTAATTAGATTAAAAATTAGGCGGCCGATAGGGGAGATTGAAGGGAAAGCGTTAGAAAAACTTTGCATGTACTATATTATAAAATAAACCAATTTTTAGTGAGTTATTTACAAATTTACCAGATGTTCTAACATTTTTTTGTGTTGTAAATTATAACCGATGTGTTGGAAAGTCTATAAAAAACATTATTTATATTTCCCAACACTTTTTCAGGTGTCCTAACACTTTTTTATTGTCACTAGGCTGTAACACTTATAAGTGTTAGAAATTAACAAATATAAAATGTTGCAAAATCACTATTTTGGTGTAGTGCTTTTAACAACATGTCGTTAGACAGCGTTTTTCAACTGTTATCGGTTTTTACAGCGTTTATCAAAACACCGTTATAGGTTTTTACAGTGCTTATTCTACGCTGTAAAAAGTCTTTTCTATTGTAGTGTGATCTAATTATCATGTTTAATGAATTTTATGATGGTACGTTGCAAGGATTAATTTTGCTAATGTAATCATATCGCCTAAGGAAGTTGGTGCAAATGAATTAAAAGATTTTAGACCTATTTCGCCGCTAAACTACTCCTTTAAAATTATCTCAAATGTTTTAGCAAATAGGCTTAGTTCTAAAATAAATGATTTAATTGATAGTTCCCAAATGACATTTATTAAGGGTAGAAACATCACGGATGAGGTTGTAGTTATTCAGAAGTTCATTAATTACTACTGTAAAAATAATGTCACTTGTGCGCTCTTAAAACTGGACTTCTCCAAAGCTTTTGATTCATTGGATTGGACTTACCTTAATGACTTGTTACTGTCCATACGTTTTAGCAAAAAAATGGGTAGGCTAGATTATGGGTCTTCTTAAAATAGGAAATTCTAGCATCATGATAAATGGTATCTCACGTAATAAAATCCGATCAAAGTGGGGCCTTAGGCAAGGTGACCCTTTGTCACCACTTTTATTTAACTTAGCGGTGGACGTCTTTGCAAGGATTATTAAACTTGCTACTAGAAATAAGATTTTATGTAGGGTTGGAAATAACATTTTAAATATGTGCTAATTTTGAAAGACTATAGACCTAATTTGAACTTTCCTTAGGAGTTCAACTTTAACCATATATTAGAAGGAACTATGTCTCTCCATCGTTTTGCTCTCTTATGTGCCAAATTAGAACTTTATAACATAGGCAATAATAACGATATCAAAATTTGGTGTTGGGGTAGGACTAACAACTTTACATCAAACTCATTTTATAGATTTTTAAATTTCTCAGAAATTAAATCTGACATTTCTAAAATTATGTGGAAAGCGAATGCACCCCCTAAGGCCAAGTTACATATATGGCTAATATTACATGGAAACTCAATACTATTGAACTTACAAAAAAGGAATGTGCATATTAATAATAAAAAATGTATTTTCTGTGATATGAACACAGAAATAATTACACACTTATACTATCGTTATCAGTTTACAAATTTTATGTTACTACACATTTTTAGAATTTTTGGTGTTAACATTTCTTTTGATGTTCTCAATCGTGAGGTTTATTAGTCTAGACTGAGAATTTACTTTATAGTTAGCCGGTGATTCTTATTAGACACCATTTTCACTATCGCAGCATGGTATATTTGATTTGGCAAAAAAGAAAATTTTTCCAATAATAATAATACTTCTATAACGGATAACTTGACTTATAGAGCTACTTTATTTTGTATTAATTGGACTTCGACCATTACTTATAAATTAGCTAATAACAATGGATTTCAGGAGTTTCTCAAAAAGGTAATATCCCGTATTAATGTTTTACATTAGAGAATTGTTATTAACAATAGAAATAATAATGTCTTTAGCATCATCCGGTTTATTGTCCTCTAGATTCCTTATCCCATCTTGGTTACTATATCCGGTACTTGTTCATTTTTCTCCTTATATATATATGTTTATGTATATAATTAATATATATATATGTGTGTGTGTGTGTGTGTGTGTTTAAGTCTTGTATTGTCTGTTGTGTTCTTTCAGTTCTAGCTTTTAAGGTGAGCAGTTCAGATCGGGCATCCTCATTTATAGGATGAGCTGATTACTAAGAGGTTGCTGGGTCTTTTGCAACTTCTTCTAGCTCCTATGACAGTTGATGAGGTCTTTCTATCATCGTGACCTTATTTCTGATGCCGCCTTCAGCTGATATAGCTATTAATTTTATTAATTTTTTGTTTGCTTTTATGTCATGCATCTTAGTTTTTTCTAAGGTTTATTCAGGAAGGGTTTTTTTTAGTATTTTAATTGTACGTGTTCATAGCGAAGAGCCACCTACCAAGTTTGTCGGTAGCTCCTATTTCAAGTGTGGATTAAAATCACTTTAATGCTCTTCTCCGAATGAAGGATCACTTATTTTTCTATATATATGTATATGTATATGTATGTATGTTTTTGTGTGTATGTGTATGTACATACATGAATGTGTGTTTGCATATGTGTGCATGTGGGCAAGGATCGACTATACCTTAGTTTTTCTACACTTCAGATCCCCGATGATATCAACCACAAGTTCCTAATTAAGAAATAGAGCAAAGTGGCGAGAAAGAGAGTTTATTATTTAAGTCGGAACTTGTGGCTGATATTAGAAGGGATTTAACAAAGGCTAGGAAAATTTAACAAATTTGATAATTATTTCAAAAGCTATCGTTAATAAAAATGGTTTGGGATTTTAAAATTATAAAGTCGGTAAATATGATTTTACAAAGAAATATTCAACTTTGCATACTAAATATAGAAAACCCAAAGTACTAAAAGTCAAACAAAATTAGCAAATTCCAAAACTATATTATTTGGTTTCCAAAGCTAATAATGCACTTATTATTAATAAATATACAAATAACTTTATTTTTGAAGTTCATTTAAATTAAAAAAATTCTTTAAAGGGTTAAACTAAGCCGAAATAGGTATGATTACCTAAGATCCTAACATAGGAAGTGGGTATCAATACAAATTCATATTTTTTGCAAGTGCCCAACGAAATAGAACAAAACAAGAATAAGAGGTTGATATTGGATAATGGGTGTTCCAAACACATGACAGGAAATGTCATTATGCTTGTTAATATCATATTTGTAGATGGAGGAACGGTAACTTTTGGTGTAATTCCAAAGGATACGTCATTAGTAAATGGTATACCGATAATCTCAGTAACCAGAATTCTCCTTAACTACAAATGTTTTACCAGTTGAGAATCTAAAACATAATCCTTTACGTATTAGTCAATTATGTGATAAAGATTTTACAATTAATTTTGAAATGAAATGTAAAATTTTCGATAAAAACGATAAAACAATTTTTAAAGGTATTCGAAAATGTAATATTTATTTATTAACTATGAAATTTATTTGTGATAGTGATATGTGCCTTATTGCAAATGTGAATGGTCCATGGTTATGGCACAAAATTTTCTTTTATATTAACCTTAAATTATTAAATAAGCTTTTAAAACATGAATTGTTAAATGCTTACCAAGAATGAATTTCAAAGGTAATGATTAATACGATGATTATCAAAAAGGAAACTTTAGAAATCATCTTTTAAATCAATAAATGAAATTTCAACTAAATTACCTCTAGAATTACTTCACCTTGATTTATTTGGACCTACGAAAATACAATCAATAAATCGTAATAAGCATATTTTTGTAATAATCGATAATTTTTAAGGATACATTTGGACTTTATTTTTAAACCATAAAAGTAATACCTTTGAAATGTCTAAAATTTTCACCAAAAGAGTTCAATATCTAAAGGGTTTGATAATTAAAAATATTAAAAGTTACCATGGTGGAGAATATGAAAATGAAAAATATACAAATTTTTCGATAAAAATGGTATTAGTCATGATTTTTCTTTCCCTATGGCACCATAACAAAAAAGGAGTTGTAGAAATAAAAACTGAACTTTACAAAAATGCACCACGGCGTTATTAAGTAGTAGCACATTACTATAATTTTTGGCCTGAAGAAGTTGCTACTGCTCGTTACATTTTGAATCGAGTTTCTATAAAACCAAAGACTAAAAATACACCTTTTAAACTTTTTAATGAAAAGAAACCAATGGTATCATATTTTAAAATATTCGGTTCAAAGTCCTTTATACTTAATACAAAAGATAACTTAGGAAAATTCGGCCCAAAAGCCGACGAAGGAAACTTTGTTGGATATTCGAAGAGATTTAAAGCCTAAAGAGTTTTCAACAAACATACTAATATTATTGAGGAAGCATTATAGCTATCGTTTAATGGAAATTTCAAAATTAACGAGGATGAAATAATTATTTTACAAATTAATAAAAACAATAGTTTCGGAACAAAATGTTGAAAATAATAATGAAAATATTGAAGTTTAAACTTGGTCCAAGATAATATTATGAAATTACCACCAAGAGTATTAAAAAATCATCAAATCGATAATGTGATAGCTGATGTAAATACTTGAGTTTTAACAAGGAGACAATTAAATTTGATGAGTCACATCGCTTTTATTTTTAATATTGAGCCTAAAAAATATAAAGAAGCTGCTAAAGATGAAGATTGGATGTGTAAAAAGAATTAAACCAATTTGAATATACTGACATTTGGGAATCAGTTCCTTGACCTAATGATCTATATGTAATTAAAACTAAATGGGTATATAAGAATAATAATGATGAAAATTATGATATTATAAGAAATGATGCTAGATTAGTTGCACAAGTGAAAAACCAAGAAGAAGGAATAAATTATGGCGCGACATTTGCCCCTATTGCAAGACTTGAGGCTTTACGATTGCATGTCACAATAATATTAAGTTATATCAAGTGAATGTTAAAAAGGATTTTCTAAATGGTATTATTAATAAATGTTTTATGTAGAACAACCACCTTTATTTAATCACAAAAAATGCCCTTACCACGTCAATAACTCAAAAAGAACTTTAAGCTCTTAAGCAAGCACCATGTGCTTGGTATAAGAGACTAAAATGTTACTTATTAAGTATTGGTTTTCAAATCGGTAAAGTTGACTTAACTCTTTTTATGAAAATAAATATTAAAGATTTAATAGTTGTACAAATTTACATTGATGATATTATTTTGGATCAACCAATGAAAATTCATGTACCGAATTTTCGAATATGATGAAAAAAGAATTTTAAATGTCACATATGGGAGAACTAACATATTTCCTTTGTTTTCATTTCGCAAGAAAATGCAAAGACTTAATTAAATGTATTGAAATGGAAAATACACGTAGTAAACCAAATTAAATAAGCATAAGTTTGCAATTTGATCATGATGAAAATGGTAAAGAAGTCGACTAAAAATTATACTGAAGTATGATTGTGAGAGAGTTAAGGATATACCATATTGGCAACTATCTAATTTGTTATGTATACCTAACTCTATTACCAATCTTGTTCGTAGTAAAGGTATTTAATTTCTATTATATACTTTGATATAATATGATATAATTAATTTAGCAATTAATTTAAAAGTAAATAGAAAATCCTTAAGTGATATGGTATGTGATAATAATTATAAGTTGTAACCATGAGAAAATTACAATATAAAATAACATATTATTTCAAATATTCCTGGTTAAGATGTTTCAAGAAAGGACATCGATACATCTAGTAAGTCCAGTGTACGCAATGCTTTCCAAATGCTGGGCAGTGTATTACTGGTAGCTGATAAGGCACAAGGGGTTATGTAGTGATAGTTATTGGATAATTATGGAATGACTCACTTGAGAGTTTTCTGTTAGTTAATAACAACTAGGTCAAACAAGAAATCTCGTAGTGACGATACTATACAGTTCTCTTGACTTGAGTATGCTATTGAGCTTTAATATGAATACTCCATTTTGATTATAGTTAAATCATAGTGTGGCGACCATCGAGTAACTTTTGGTGGGTTTGAGTTGAAGCGTTGGAAGTGAAGCACTATTCAATAAAGAGTTCGTCTCTAAGGTCGTATGAGGTTAGCATCAAGGTTAACAGTAGTCAACTCAAAGTCAAAATCTCTAATCAAGGTCATATGATTAATAATAAATGTTATTAATAAACTAAGTACTTTACCTATGGCCTAACCAATTAAATATGGATGATACTGGAATTTGAACAAAACCAAATTCCATAAGTCCTAATGTGATATAGTGTTGACGAAGAGAATTAGTGTAAATAATCATTACTAAAAGGTACCACTTATATTGTAAAATTGGATTTTTACTATTAAAGATGTATAAGCGATAAATTTGACCAACTGTCACTTCACTAGCTATGGTGACGAGTGGACGTTAATATTTGAATAGTTTGATATTAATTGCTGACTGAATTTACACCTACGAGTCGCACAACCATATTGCTGATTTCTCTAAAATACCATACAATCTAATTGATTTGTAAATTGCTATAAATTAATTAAATTATTAATATTTATGAAATATTATTTATTATTTAATGTATTGGGTGTTGTATTAATTTTCTGGTGCCATTAGTAATTAGTTATGTGTGTTTATAAAAGTTATATATGGACGTGCCGATGTACGATATCGATACGTGTTTAAATATGATTTAAATGACATTATTTACTTAACGGTTTTGGATGTCTCATTCGCTCAAGAGGGCCCATATGATATATAGCCTATAGAAGGAAAGGGGAGGGTTTTTTAAAATTCTAGATGAGATCTGGAATTAGTAAACAAAGAAATAGTTAAAGAAGGAGAACTTGTTCCACCCTTTCTCTGTTTAATCAAGCCTACCCCTCATTCTTTTTTTTCTTCTTTCTAGATTCCTTTTTTGACTATGAGTAACATTCAAAAACCCCCTTGACCGAAAATGCAAAAGGTAAATTACATCAAAATAAATTAGTTCTAATGGTCCTCTAGGCCATTGTAACGTTAGGAGATTGATTCAAGGTTAATCTAGGAGGTACCATCAATCAACATGTATTCAAAGGTCCCCCTTATAGCTATCTCCCTTTTATTTGACATTGAACAATATTGATCTGTTTATATTAATCAACTTATTGTTTAAATTTTCGTATAAAAAATTATTAATAACATTTCATTTCATCCATGACATTTTTTAATTTTTAATTTTAAAATTGATTTTTATAATTCAATATATGTTATTTATTGTTTATAATTATATATATATATATATATATATATATTAAAAAATGTTTATAAAATTAATACATATAAAAATATGCCGCATTTTAAAAAAATATTTCCATATATATATATATATATTTCATATAATGTTATTATATCTATATTTAATAATTTTACAATGTTTATATAATATATAAATCAATATATGTAAATGTAAATATTTAATTTATAAAAATATTAATTATTTTTGAATTTTTATTTTAAAAATTATAGTTGAATTGAAATAAAATAGTATGAAATATTTTAATACTTATTTTATTAAAAATACCATACTTTGAATATTTTATGTATTAAATAGGTCATGTATTATATATATATATATATACTAGTATAAATCACACGTACGTGCATCTAATAGTTAAATATATTGCCTTGCCAAAAAAATAGTTAAATATATTTACTTTTTAGTTAATGAAAAAATTAATGGATGGATGTTTGCTATAAGCACAAAAACTTTGATGACCAAAACACTTTTATTTCAAAAAGTTTTATTGATGGTGTTGGTTACAAATTTAAATTGAAATTCCATTGATGGGTGATCGTGAAGGAGATGTTTGTGGATGTTGTAATCCGTTGGTAAGATTCCGTTGATGGATGTAGGGTATTTTCAGAATTTCAAAAAAGACACGGTTGAAATCCTATTCATTGAATTTATATTATTAATAGTGTGTGTGTCTATATATATATATATATAACTCGGAAATGATAAAATTTTATTCATAATTTAAAATATTTATTTTATTTAATTAACGGATATTCTAAAAGATTTTTATGGATCTTAATTTGCCTTTTGAAATATTATACCAAGTCATATTAGATGTGATGACCCATAATTCCATACATTTTAAGTTGACAATAATACACACATGTCCAAATAAATTTGAATGAAAAAGTGGATAGTTAGGGGGAAAAGAAAATAAAGACATATAACAAAATCTTACGTGAATGGAATAACATATATTATTTCAACATATAATCTTTACAGTGGAAATTTTAAATACATTTATCAGAGTTTAACTTAACATCAACATGGATAGTTATAAATCTCTGTCCCTACAAATGCGGAATACAGTAGTACATAAGTGTAGTGGAAATGGATAACATTCTTCAAAAGAATCTTCTAGCTCCATGCTCCGAGCTCTTTCAAAATGCTCCAAACTAAACCTGACTACTAGGCTACTCGAAAAAATAGGGCACTCGGACACTACGCCATAGATTGCATACTGCAACACCAAAGAAGTGATGCAGGAAGTGCCAAAAAATGTTGCTGTAGGCTAAAAAAGGGCAAAGGCAACACTTTCTCGGTGATGCATTTTGCCGCGTTGCCGCAGACCTCAAAGGCAACATTTTGACTATCTAAGGCAACATAAGAAATATTGTTGCAATAGAACCCTATTTGGGTCTATAGCAACATCCATAGGTGTCTGTACCAACATTCCAAAATGTTGCTATAGATATTAACTTTCTGAATTTGTGGGGCCCACAATGTAGAGCATATTTGATTTTTTAATAGAAATAAATATTTATTTAATAAAATGCTACCGCACAGAATTTGATATTCAAACAGTAATTTATTTAAATAAATATTTTATTTCAACATTTAAAATAGTACAAATTCCTGACTCCACTATTTTACAATTCAATGATATATAACACTGATATTCACATATACAGATATTCCTCACTACATCACTCAGTTCACTCATTACATATGCAGTTTCAATTTATACAGACACCGACACCGACAAACATATGACGAGCCGAGTGCCGAGCCGAAGGCGAGCCGAGAAGCGGGTCCGGGCGCAGCGCCGGCGGGGGTCCGGGGCACCGCAGTCCCGGCGGGGATCGACCTTTCGGAAGATCGAGCCTTCTTTGAAACGACGTAAAATGATGCACAAATGAAGACTGAACTTAGCAAACCCCATCCTCAGCAACTTCATCACCCATCGGAACTACTGCCCATCTACCACTTACCTGAAACACAATTGCCTGAAACACTGACCATCTACCAAACACTGACCACAAGTGGGCACCGCCCGATTCATCAGATTTCGGAAGATCGAGCCTTCTTTGAAACGACGTAAAATGATGCACAAATGAAGACTGAACTTAGCAAACCCCATCCTCAGCAACTTCATCACCCATCGGAACTACTGCCCATCTACCACTTACCTGAAACACAATTGCCTGAAACACTGACCATCTACCAAACACTGACCACACTCCCAACCTCTTTCACAAAACACCCACTCACTGCCTCATCAAATTACATCATCAACACATAGGCAGCCTATCAAGCAAAAACAGTGAATGCATCAGGCATGTACAAGAGAAACATAGGCAGTAATATGATATACAAAGGACTTGGAGCAGTTCATGTTAAAGAACAAGGTTAGCATGGTACCAGTTCAGTCCAGACCAAATATATAAGGTTAGCATGACTTGGAGCACCAGTTCATGTTAACAAACATTATTCAAAATATTCCAAAAGTTTTTCAACTTCACCTCAATCCAATCGCTGTGTTCGTGTAACGAAAGTCTTACATCAACCTTAGGAATCGCTTCCAGATTCAAGACATCAGGCTATCAACTACGGCAAGCATTGAACTACACAATCGATTTCAGCATCAGCAGCAAGAGATCATCATCACGACAGTGCTCAACACATCAGCAATCACCAATAAGACCAAAATCTGGACAGTGGGCAATTAGCACACAACCTTCTCCACGTTTAAGACCAACACCATTGCAATCCAAAGTTTGGCAAACCATTATCTGAACACCAACACTTTCAAGTTCAACCCTAAGTGTCAAAGAACCACAAACATCATCAATAGAGCCGCAGTCAGAGCACGAACACTGACAAAAACGCAAGCTGAGGAAACGTCTTCAATTCAAGCGAAGTCAGAGGCAAAAACTTCATTGCGACTTAAGCGACTCCATCAGAACAACGAGGCATCGCGTTTCTTCAAGGCGGCTGCATCGAACAACGATGAACTTCTGCTTAGATCCAGATCCAACAGCGAGCAAAGATCAAATGGGCGGCAGTAAACAACAAAACTCATCAGGCATTAGGTGGAATCAGCAACTACAAGATTCAGGCATAGGAAATTTAGATCTGACCTAGCATTGAAGGCAGCTTCTAGTTACAGTGCCTTTTTTATTTTGCTAGCAACAGCGAATTGGAAGTATGAATTTGCTGGATTTCGTGAATTTGTTTTTTGATTTGGGGATTTCGTGAATTTGCTGGAAGTATGAATTTGGGGATTTCGTGAATATTGTAAACTGAAAGGGGATCTACACTAACATAAGCGGGAAAACGAAAATTTGGTAAAAAGTGCAGCGGTGATCCATTTTAACAGTCGGATTAAATGTAGACCGTTGGATCGTATTCACGCGGATTGCTAATTTTATTAATTTTTTAATTTGTATACATCTATAGCTACTGCAACATCTTGTTGATACCTATGCTAACACCTTGAAGCGAGTGTTGTAATAGACACAAATCAGCATACCTATCGTTACATTATAGCTAGCAACACCATGTAATTTCGTTGCAGTAGGCCATCTATGGCGTAGTGGGAGTTTAAGGGAAAGAAAATAAACTCTAGGTCAGTCATGGAACTGGTGTGAGAAACTCAACATACGAGTATTTGAAAACAAATGGTATCTCATAAGACTATGCCGCACATAAACACAGAACGGGTTTTTATCTTATGATAACAAAATTATTTCTACGTAAAATCCAGCGATATTATTTTAATGACATCCTTTGAAAACCTTTCAAATAAACATATTCAAATAGCCAAAATTATTACATTGGTAAAATTGGATGGCATAATAGGTTTACAACTAAGTCCGAAGGCACTTATTGGAGAATGGATTTCCAATGAATAGCGATATAAGGGACTACCTCCCATACAGCACATTTATAGAGGAATGTACTAAGGCCACCAACAGATGGTCCTCTGCAAATTAAGACCAACCTACCCAAGACCAACGGATGGTATAGATAGCACTGAATATGATATCACCCTGACCATTCAAGACCACTTCGAGATGTCTCATAACATACACCACAAAATTTAAATCTGACATTATAGCCAGTAAAAATAAATAAATCTAGAAAGGTGATATCATACCCTAATGGTTGCAAACCACATAACCCTAAAGCAACCTCTGTTTCATAATTCCCCAGATATGAGGTTAGAGGTAACGTTTACCATTCTTAGAACATTTGCACTTCAAATGCCACATTGTCATTTCCAACAACACACTATTGATTTCAACAAAAGTACAACCTCTGAGCTCCTATGTCTCAGAGAAGAGTATTAAGTATAAGAGGGGTTACCTCCTACACCACCAAACAGATATACGTTTGTAGAGATCAATGCACCGTGATCTTAGAAATGCAATGTTAGACATCCATCCATACAAATTGTCCAAGAACAGGACAAACTGAAGGCACTCTCCTACCATATTCTATTGGGCATTATCCCTAAGATTAGTAGCGAGTAGTCCTTGCATATGAAGATCCTAGAATGAAAGGACCATTTCCATTTATTTATCTCAGGAGCTACTCTGAAATCATCAACAAGCGGTCCTTCCTTTATGAAGATCCCCGCCTTAACCTTTATTGTCTTTAACATATCTTCACTTTTAAACTCGTAAATTGGTTCGAAGTGGTTTCCGGATAGGAATTTGCCCAAATTCGATCCCGGTTCCTCTAAACCAATTATCGATAAAAAGATGTTAAGTAGGTGGGTGATAAAAAGTTTCTTTTTCCTTTTAATGGCCTCGTCATCCGTTCCCTTTTCAACTTTCCCGCTTCCCTCTCCTACCATTCCTCCATACCAACTGTACTCCCTGCTTTCGGCCTCCACCTTACCTCCCCCTCCCGACCCGCCTCCTCCACCGCTTCCTATTCCTATCTCGCTTCCTGCCCCTATACCATCTTCTTCGTCCTTGCTTCCTTCTGCTCCCTTTCCTTCCTCTTCATCTCTTCCTCCTTCTCTCTCTGTCCCTCCTCCTCTGCAATGGTCTTCCCTCTTTAAATTGAAACCAAGAAACGCGGGTAAGTATGTCCTTGTCGAGCTTTCACTTGAGTTTGAGGGCGAATAATTCCTCCTGCTGCTATTGTTCAAGCAGGGAATGAAGTATGGGGGAATCACCCGGTTGACTTTTTCCTCGACAAGCCATTGCCGTATTTAGTTGTGGTCAATTACCTTAAGAAGGTGCAGAAACTCAAAGGAACAATTTAAGTAAAGTCCGATAGCCAGTTGTTCCTCTTCAATCT
The DNA here is from genome assembly GCA_030737815.1 of Allium fistulosum. Classification (NCBI taxonomy): domain Eukaryota; kingdom Viridiplantae; phylum Streptophyta; class Magnoliopsida; order Asparagales; family Amaryllidaceae; genus Allium; species Allium fistulosum. Next base: position 171,077,221 of record CM060904.1, read on the forward strand.
ATCATCCGAGGAGGATAGAAGGAGGATAACCCTGTCTAACCCTATAGTGATGAGGAATAAACTATTCATCATAAAACCGTGGGATCCGAAGATTGGCAATAGCATTAGCACAATCAAGTCAGTGTCGGTGTGGCTGAAGCTATCAAATATACCTCTGTACTGCTGGTCTCATTTGGGGATCAACTGGTTAGCTACACGTCAGGGTAAATTCCTTTGCATGGACGAGTTTACTGAAAAACTAGAAAGAATAGGCTACGTGAAATGCTTGGTGGAGGTTACATCACAGGTAGAATTGCGAGAGTCTTTCCCGGTGCAAATTCTCAATAGAAACCTGCAAGTTGTTAAGGTTGAGTACCTTTGGAAACCTCTAATATGTAGTATGTGTAATGAATTTGGACATGTTGTACAAACTTGTAAAGCGTTGAAATGCAGCTCTGATTCTAGGGAGGATGCTAAAGAAGAGGTAGCTATAATTAAAATCTCCCATGTAACAAAGAATAATATTGTTATACAAGAAAATGATAATGTTAAGGAAATTTCAAAGAAAAAGTTGTGGAATCGAGTTATAGACAAAAAGAAAAAATACTATAGGGCAGGCAAAAGGGGTGTTTTCGACAACATAAACAAGAACTTATCAGAGAAGGTGCAATTGGCTGACACTTCATGTGTTATAGGTGAAGAACCCAAAGTAGACCCAGTAATTGCTGCTGTCTTACCCGAAGAGGAGTGATTACATCAAAGCTCCCCTATGTTCAATGTTTCCCCAAAGTGAAATCAGCGAATATAGCAGTGTTCCCCGAAGCTGTTATCCACGCTAACCCTTTCGATGCTCTACACTTAGATACAGGAACCGATTTTGACACTTCACGTGGGAAAGGTTACGAACCCAAAGTAGACCCAGTAAATTATCCTATCCTGCCCTAAGCAGGAGTATATACTTCAAAACAACCTGTTGCTCATAGTATTCCCGATATTGAATCATCTAATCTAGCAGTTAAGCATGAAATAGGTTATCACCCCATTCCTTATGATTCTCTTGTCTCCAGAGCTGAGTTAGAGGAGGGTGAACTGCCTCCTTCAACGTCTATGTTGGTGGAAACAGAATCTGCAGCTGCTAAAAATGGGAGTAGCGTGCATGTATCAGTGCACAAGCCTGATATATACAATCAAGAGGGTAGCTTAATTGTAATTTTGAACTCTGACCAATCATCTACCAACACCTACTCCCCACATGCAAATCATGCAAAAGGCACGTAGCCTATCAAAATCATTATCAGTTGAAGCTTGTTTTCAGCTTGATCTAGAAAATAAAATTATAAATCTTTGTTCCTTATTTTCCACTGCTGACTGTCATATATCATCTTCTTCCCCTTGAAGCCTCCTCTTAACCTACCTCTCTCTTCTCCATACTCCTTTGTGGGTTCTATTCCTGGTTGGTCTTCCCCTCCTTCTTCATATGCTCCCTTGTTGCCAACTGTCAGTCCTTTGTCTCACAGAGCTTCTAGTTTGCTAAAGAAAATTAAGTCAGCTATAGCTGATCCTTCTTCAACAAGGAGTAAGGTTTGTTGATTCATGAGTTTTGATTCATGACACAAGCTTCAGGGATCATACGACGAGAATACTATACGAAAGCGACAAAAAGGAGAATAACCATATATTGCACACTACAAAGGAGACAAGACTATAATTTAAATTTTAGTATGAATATTTTATTTTGAGTCTTAGAATATTGTTAAAATCGTTCCTCAAGTAGTCACACATACACACAAAATGATTTATACAAAAATAAGTGTACACTGTGCAAATAACAGCAGGTCGGCCGACCGACCAGAATCTTCGGTCGACCGACTCTGTGTCCAGTGCACAGATATGTACCGTTTTATTTACATCTGTAAACTCAGCTGACCGGCCCAGGGTTCTCGGTCAACCGACCAGAACACAACGGCTAGTTTTTCAGAAGAGGTGCAATTGTTCATGAAGAGGAATGTTCTTTAATCCAACACATATGGACACAACTCTTGATTGAAACTCTTCATGAAAGATTGTAACTATTCTACAACTATATAAACATATTCAATTCACTTCTACACTCACCGATTCTTGTTTATAATTCTGAAATCTATTCTCTATTCATTTCTGCAAATAAAAGCATTCATTCTTATTTAATATCACTAGAATCCTTGATTTAATTCATATACTTCGATTCTACGTGATTATCTTCCTTCTAAATCTTCACACACATATATACTCTTGAGGATTTGATTATAGGAAAGGTGTACTATCAAAAGACAATCAGTGTTATTCAGAACACATTCGTCAACAAACAATTTGTATTAAGTTGAAGTCCTCTTTGGCTGTTGAGGCGGAAAAATTCCTGTTCGGCTGCTCAGGTGTCGTATACCTATTCCTTCGGGTTAAGTGAGGGGTTTAGTTTAAATCCAGAGGGTATTCTGGGACTGGACGTAGAACGGGAAGTTCGAACCAGTATAAAAATTCCTGGTATGCTTACTTTAATTTTTATTTTACTGTTATTACCAGTTTCCGCATTTATATACCATATTACACGATCCTTAGTACTACACGTACACTTTCATTTGGTATCAGAGCAAGGTCATCCTATAACCATCACAAAGTTATTTGATATTTATTTCTAGTAATATGGCAACCACACAAACTAACGATGTTAACACTAACACTAATTCTAGTTTCACAGAAGGTCAATCGACTTCACGACCTCCACTTTTCAATGGTATAAATTACAATTATTGGTCAACTAGAATGAGAATCTATATGCAATCGAGTGGATTTGATATCTGGAATATTATACAAAGTGAGTACACAACTCCTACTGGAGAATACTCAACTTGGAGTAACACACAAAAAATAGATGCTACATCGAATGCAAAGGCTATGAATATTTTATTTTGTGTATTAGATAGAAATGAATTCAATGGAGTTAGCATGTGCACTTCCGGTTATGAAATTTGGAGAACTCTTAAAGTTTCGCATGAAGGAACGAACAAAGTTAAATTAAGCAAAATTTCTATGTTGAAACATCAATTTGAAAATTTTAAAATGAGGCCAAATGAATCTATAAATGACATGTACTCTAGATTTCAGGATATTTATCATGCTTTATTATCATTAGAACAAAAGTTTACTGATTTTGATGTTGTTACAAAAATCTTAAATTCTTTAACGAACGAATGGGAACGAAAAGTCCTAGCTATTGAAGAAGCAACTGATTTGTCAACATTAAAACCAGAAGAATTGATAGGTAATTTAATGTCCTATGAAGTAAATTTGCAGGCAAAAAGAAATGGAGCACAAGAAAAGAAAAATGTGGCATTCCAAGCAGAAAAAGATGATTCCGACTCAGATAATGAAGATATGGCAATGATCGCCAAAAATTTCAAAAAGTTTTTGAAATTCAACAGAAACAAATTCAAGGGAAACAAAAATAATTCCAACAACAATTCCAATAGCAGCAAACCATCATCTTCAACAATGGAATGTTATGAATGTCATAAGAAAGGACACATGAAGAAGGATTGTCCAGATCGTAAAAAGAATAATTTCAAGAAGGACAAAACCAAACGAAAAGCTTTTTCAGTCACTTGGGACGACACTGACTCATCATCCTCATCAGAGAGTGAAAGTGATAATGAACAAGCAAATGTATGCTTCATGGCTTTGTCAGACGATGTAAGTGATTTTACTTTTGAAGATTTAATTGAAATAAATTCTGAATTAGTAAATTTAGCAAAGCAACTTAAAAAGAAAAATAAGGAGTTGCAAAGAAAGTTAGATAGAACAGATTTAGAAGTAGATATGTTGAAAGATGAGAAGATAATATTGGAAGAAGAACTTGAAATTTCTCAACAATCGAATTCTAACTTATCTTCTCAAATTTCGTCAATATCTGAAGAACTAGAAATTCAGAAAAATAAAAATGATGTTTTACTTTTCGAAAATAATAGTTTAAACTCTAAGATTAAGGATTTAGAGGTAGAAAAATCTAGTCTTAAAATAAAATTTGATGATATTTCTAAAAATGTATCTAATTTCAATAAAGGAAGAGAAAATCTTTCTAGTATACTAGAAAACTCTCAATCCTCTAACAATAAATCTGGACTAGGATTTAAGAAACAAAATAATTTTGCTAAAAGTAGGATTAATAATAATATTAAGAAAGATATTAAGAAAACAGTTTATCCAAATACTAAAACCATCAAGATATGGATTCCAAAAAAAATAATGTTTTGATAAGGAATAAACATATCAAAATGTTTATGGAAACTGTTCATAATAACAAGAATTATGTTTATAAAGGGAATTCTGAACCCGTATGGGTTTGGCTTCCTAAGATCTAACTCTTAGGACCCTAAAAAGATTGAGTACCAACTTTTTATAAAGTTTTTACAGGTACCACATAAGAAGAGAGGAAAATGGATTTTAGATAGCGGTTGCTCAAAACACATGACTGGAAACAAAGAAATGTTGTCAAACATTATATACTCAAATGGAGGAGCAGTCACCTTCGGAGATAACTCAAAAGGATATATCATCGGCAAAGGCAATGTCAGTAGCAACGGTACCTTTAATTTACCTCTCATTACTGATGTTTTATTAGTTAAAAATTTAAAACACAATTTATTAAGTATTAGTCAACTATGTGATAAAGGTTTTAATATAACTTTTTCAGAAAATAAATGTAATATTTTAGATAAAAATCATAACACCATTTTCGAAGGAAAAAGAGATAAAAACATTTATATCTTAAATATGAATGTTAATAATGATTCAAATTTGTGTCTAGTGGCTAAAGAAAACGATTCCTGTCTTTGGCACAAAAGATTTTGTCACATCAATTTTAATACTATCAACAAACTAGCTAAAAATAAATTAGTTAAAGGTTTACCCAATATAAAATTCGAAACTAATATATTTTGTGATGCATGTAAATTAGGAAAATTAACAAAATCTTCTTTTAAATCAAAGAAAGTAATATCTACAGAACAACCACTTGAACTTTTACACATGGATCTTTTTGGTCCAACTCAAGTGCAGTCTATTAATCATAATAGATATGTATTTGTTATTGTAGATGATTTTTCTAGATTTACTTGGATTTTCTTTTTGAAAAATAAAAGTGATACTTTTGATAATTTTAAAGTTTTGTTAAAAGAATTCAAAATATTAAAAGTTTGAAAATTAAAAATATAAGAAGTGATCATGGAGGAGAATTTGAAAATGAAGCTTTTGAACAATTTTGTAACAAGAAAGGTATTAACCATATTTTTTCATTTCCTAGAACACCGCAACAAAATGGAGTTGTAGAAAGGAAAAATAGAACGTTACAAGAATGTGCAAGAACTTTACTAAATGGAACCACTTTATCGAAACACTTTTGGGCAGAAGCTGTGGCTACTGCTTGTTATGTATTGAATCGTGTTTCTATTCGACCATTAACTAAGAATACTCCATATGAACTTCTAAATGGAAGAAAATCAAATATTTCATATCTTAAAGTTTTTGGTTCTAAATGTTTTATTTTAAATACTAAAGATCAGCTAGGCAAATTCGATCCAAAATCCGATGAAGGAATATTCGTTGGATATTCGGAACGAAGCAAGGCTTATCGAATTTATAATAAACGAACTCAAATTATTGAAGAAAGCTTACATGTTTCATTTGACGAAAATTTTAAAAATATAAATCCAATTGTTACTATTGATTCTGATGATGAAACTACATAGAATGAAAATAGTAATACAAATGAAAATTTTGATATTCATGAAACCAATACAAACATTACTCCTAATATAATAAAATCTCCACCTAGAATTTTACGAGATCATCCTGTGCAAAATATAATTGGAGAAGTTAATACGAATGTTAAAACCAGACATCAATTAAATCAAGTTGGTCATGAAGCTTTTCTCTCTAACATAGAACCTAAGAATATAAAAGAAGCATCAATTGATGACTACTGGATTCTTGCCATGCAAGAAGAACTAAATCAATTTGAACGAAACGAAGTTTGGGAACTCGTTCCTAGACCTAGTGATCAATCAGTCATCGGTACTAAATGGGTTTTCAAAAATAAAGCAGATGAACTAGGAAATATAACCAGGAATAAAGCTAGATTAGTTGCACAAGGATATAATCAAGAAGAAGGAATTGATTACGAAGAAACGTTTGCTCCGGTCGCCCGACTTGAAGCAATACGAATCTTATTAGCTTACGCGTGTTTTCATAATTTTAAATTGTATCAAATGGATGTTAAAAGTGCATTTTTAAATGGATACATAAAAGAAAATGTTTTTGTTGAACAACCACCTCTGTTTAATCATGAAAAATTTCCGGATCATGTTTATAAACTCAAAAAGGCGTTATACGGTTTAAAACAAGCACCACGTGCTTGGTATGATCGTCTTAAAGGTTATTTATTAGAATCTGGTTTTGAAATTGGTAAAGTAGATCAAACGCTTTTTATTAAGAAAACTAATAAAGATATTTTAATAATTCAAATATATGTTGATGATATCATTTTCGGCTCGACAAATGAAAAACTATGTCAGGAATTTTCAACTATAATGACAAATGAATTTGAAATGTCTCATATGGGAGAATTGTCATATTTTCTTGGATTACAAATTAAACAAATTAAAAATGGAATTTTTATTAATCAAGAAAAATATTGTTATAATTTAATTAAACGATTTGATCTGGAAAACACTTCTGCCAAGCCAACTCCAATGAGCACAACTACTCATCTTGGTAGAGACGAGGAGGGAAAAAGTGTTGATGAGAAGCTATATCGTAGTATGATAGGTTCTTTACTTTATTTAACAGCTAGTCGACCCGATATAATGATGAGTGTTTGTTTATGTGCTCGATTTCAAGCAAATCCCAAAGAGTCACATATGAGAGCAGTTAAACGCATTATTCGTTATCTAACTAAAACCAAAGATTTCAGATTATTTTATCCGAAAGAATGTCCTTTCGAATTAGTTTCCAATAGAGATGCGGATTTTGGAGGAAGTCGGACGGATCGAAAAAGTACGAGCGGAACGTGTCATTTCATTGGACGTTCCTTAGTCTCTTGGTTTAGTAAGAAACAAAACTGTGTTTCTTTATCAACGTGTGAAGCAGAATATATATCTGCTGCTTTGGCATGTGCACAAGTCGTATATATGCAACAAACACTACAAGATTTTAATTGTCATCTTGAAAAATCTATAATTTATTGTGATAATACTAGTGCAATAAATCTTTCTAAAAATCCGATCAATCACTCACGAACAAAACACATTGATATTCGTCATCACTTTCTTCGTGATTGTTCGGAAAAAGGATTAATAAATTTAGAATTTATCAATACTGAAAATCAAATTGCTGACATTTTTACTAAACCACTAAATGAAAATATTTTTTTAAAACTTAGACGTGATTTAGGTATAATGTCGTTTAAAGATTTATGAATAAAAATATGCAAAAATATCGAAAAACATAAATTGTTTTATTTCTAACCAAAGCGGAACTCGAACTCATGACCTCTGACTTGTTTGTTAGATGTTGTGTTATAGCTACTTGAGCTATGGGTGTTTCTTGTTTTAGTTCTCTTTAAAATTTGTTTTATCTGTTTTGTTTTCAGAAAAAATATATTTAGCTCTTGAGTTATAAATCATACATTTACAAACAATTTTTTTCTTAAAATTTTGTGATTATAGTTAAAATTAGTTTCAAACCACTATTTTTTCAGAAAATAGATGGTTATATATATGTACTTTGCTTATCTTTTAGAACATATACTACGAAAATTTAAAAAAAAAACTTGAAAAAATGTCTTCAAACAATGATTACTATAACTCTGAAAATTCTCATCTATCATACACATCTCCGGACGACGATTGTTCCGATCGCATCCCCGAAAATGGCCCATATCCTACCTTTCCCATGCCTAAACGTGTTCTAGACTTCTCCTCTCCAGATAAAGACCCCCGACACGGGTGGAAACCATGGGAAGACTCCCATACAGGCTATACACCTGAAAAGAAAAAAGGGAAGAATACGATGGTAATATCTCCAACCACCAAACAAAAAATTGATGAAATACATCACTACCAACGACAACAAATGGATATGCAACGGGAACTCTACTATGAACAAAAAGTCACGGCAAGACGTTTAAGTTTTCTAGAAAAGATTTCCATGAAAATTTGTTCATCAAAGAAGGAAGATGTTTCTGAACCTTCTTATAGACCCTCATCATAGTCAAATCCTGTTCAAACTCCAATAACTCCAAGATGGTCACCGATAGAAAATGTTTCATCTCCAAACTCATGGGAACGTAGATTTTAAACGGTGGCTAAGCATATTATATATATATATATATGTATGTTGTTGGTATTACAAATAAGATGTATAGTGCATTGATAATAAAATATATTGCTATATTTATATTATATATAAAACTGCAAAAAATTCACTTCTAACAGGGTCGGTCGACCGAACACCCTGAGTCGGTCAGCCGAACCCTTCCCGAGAATTTCAAACAAACATTTCCAACAGGGTCGGTCTACCGAATACCCTGAGTCGATCAGTCGAACCCTTCCCGAGAGTTTTAGCACCTTTGAGATTAGCAGCTCGGTCAGCCGACCCAGTCATTCGGTCGACCGAACGTATAAAACTGTTACTTCTATTTCTTTTTAAAAGCTCATCCATTCACTTTTCAACTTACCTCTTCACTCTCACTTTCCCAATTACAGTTTTTTAACCTAGCCCCTATTAAAACTTCTCAAATCTTTAATCCTTTCTTCCAAAAACAAATGGCTCCTAAGAAGAAATCAAAGACAACCGGTGGCTCTTCTTCATCTACTCCAGTAGATACACAAATTGTTTCATGGCTAGTCAATGATATAGCTCTTCAAAGATGGATACAACTTCAAGATGCCAAAATCTTTGAAAAATCATTTGTAAATTATCCTGATTTTGCTTCCTACGGTATTGAAAATGCCGCCCTTGAGAGTGGTCTTGATACATTTCTTGACCATAGGAAAAATAACTTGAAAATGAATCATATAATGGTCAAGTTATTTCTAGCGAACCTCAATCTTGTAAATCCGCCGAGAAACACTGAAAATTGTATTTGGACATCGGTTTGTGGCACTTCGATTTTCCTTTCCATTGATCGAATTAATCACATTTTGGATGCTAGACCGGGTGGTATCTCATTACACAATGTAGATTGTAATATATCAACTCGTGACCAGATAAGCCATCTATTTTTCGAAGATGATGCACCAGATTTTAGACTAACATCATCGCTTAGACCAAAAGCTCGGCTCCTTCATCGATTCATGATGAAATCCTTAGTTCCTAGAGGTGGTTCATATCATCTCGTATATCCTGAAAATTTTAAAGCATTGTATGCTATATGTAGGAAAATACGAGTTAATTGGTCACAACTTCTTATGGATGAATTTCTCACTTTTAACCAAGGAAAGATGCTCCATATTTATTATGGAGAATACATAATGAGATTGATAAATAGTTTCGTCATCAATGCTCCAGAATCTGAAACCTCCAAAGTCCATATGTTTGATTCACGTACCATAAAGTTAATGAAATTTCCTGATGTTCCACCACGATTTATCCGATTTGAGCAATGGAGTAATACTCCAAGAGAACAACTGCGTCGTAGCTATTCTACACCTCAACCATCTACTCATGCTACGGAACGTATAACCCGCCAATCCTAAATTCAACAACCAACTCCCGGAATGAGTACGGAAGCGGCCATTGACATTTTGGCACAAAACTAAATAGCCTTGGATAGCCGGCTACGAAAAATTGATGGTCGTTTCAAGAAGATCAAGGGCTTCTTCGTAAATTTATGGGATGCCTTATCATGTACTTCCGAAGCCGGTGCCTCTTTTGTTACTCCCGGAAAAAGACCCGCACCAAATTTCTCTTGGTCTACTTCAGATAACACAAGTTCTGGTACATCCGGAACTCATGCTCCTCACAGTCAAAGACGTGGTAAGGAACATGTTTTTCCGGGAGAAAACATTCGTCCAGAATTTTGGGATTCCGATGATGATGAGGAGTAATCGTATTGTTTTACAGTTTAATTTCAAGAATTTCTTTATGAACAATATGTTTCTTTTTTAAATGTTGTGTATTAAGAAAACATCTTTAATTATTCCTAGTTTGGTTTGAATATGTAATAATTAAAATTCAATGATTCGCGTTTCTTTTACATATTACATCTAGTAAGTATTCCTTTTTGTCGATGACAAAGGGGGAGAAATGTATGAAAGCTATCATATTTTTTGCAGAAAAGTCGCCATATATTCAGGGGGAGAATTATAATATAGATAAGTTCTACTTCGTCACATAAGTATTTTCATCAATCAAAAAGGGGGAGAATGTTGATTCATGAGTTTTGATTCATGACACAAGCTTCAGAGATCATACGACGAGAATACTATACGAAAGCGACAAAAAGGAGAATAACCATATATTGCACACTACAAAGGAGACAAGACTATAATTTAAATTTTAGTATGAATATTTTATTTTGAGTCTTAGAATATTGTTAAAATCATTCCTCAAGTAGTCACACATACACACAAAATGATTTATACAAAAATAAGTGTACACTGTGCAAATAACAGCAGGTCGGCCGACCGACCAGAATCTTCGGTCGACCAACTCTGTGTCCAGTGCACAGATATGCATCGTTTTATTTACATATGTAAACTCAGCTGACCGGCCCAGGGTTCTCGGTCAACCGACTAGAACACAACGGCTAGTTTTTCTGAAGAGGTGCAATTGTTCATGAAGAGGAATGTTCTTTAATCCAACACATATGGACACAACTCTTGATTGAAACTCTTCATGAAAGATTGTAACTATTCTACAACTATATAAACATATTCAATTCACTTCTACACTCACTGATTCTTGTTTATAATTCTGAAATCTATTCTCTATTCATTTCTACAAATAAAAGCATTCATTCTTATTTAATATCACTAGAATCCTTGATTTAATTCATATACTTCGATTCTACGTGATTATCTTCCTTCTAAATCTTCACACACATATATACTCTTGAGGATTTGATTATAGGAAAGTTGTACTATCAAAAGACAATCAGTGTTATTCAGAACACATTCGTCAACAAACAATTTGTATTAAGTTGAAGTCCTCTTCGGCTGTTGAGGCGGAAAAATTCCTGTTCGGCTGCTCAGGTGTCGTATACCTATTCCTCCGGGTTAAGTGAGGGGTTTAGTTTAAATCCGGAGGGTATTCTGGGACTGGACGTAGAACGGGAAGTTCGAACCAGTATAAAAATTCCTGGTGTGCTTACTTTAATTTTTATTTTACTGTTATTACCAGTTTCCGCATTTATATACCATATTACACGATCCTTAGTACTACACGTACACTTTCAAGGTTGGTGTGTCCCACTTTTCTCTATAGTCTATCCCATGTCATACCACATAGAAACGTGGAATGTCAGGAGTGCTCACAATCCAGCTAAAATAGATCAGGTGAAGGCTCTAATTCGTGAACATGGTATTTCAATTTTTGCTATTTTGGAAACTAAATTCTCTCTCCCCTTAACTATTAAGGTTGCCAGTAGTATAAATCCAACTTGGAAGTTAATTCACAATTTGCAAGAGGTGCCGTACGGTAGAATTATGATTCTCTTTGATCCCACCTTGTTCTTTCTCACCTCCATCCATTCTACTTCTCAACTTATCCATCCTCATGCTTTTATTCAACCTTTACATTTGTCTTTTTACCTCACCTTCATTTATGCAAATAATTCTGCCGCGTCAAGGCAACAGCTACTCAACATTCCGCCTTCTCTACGACAAGACTCTCACCCCTGGCTTGTGCTTGGAGATTTCAATTGCTGCTTCACATTGCATGAAAAGTTAGGTCGTCTGCCTCTTATGCCCCGTGATATTGCTCCCCTTAACTCCTTGGTTGTGGACTCTGATCTCATTCCTATTGCAAAATCTGGTGCTCCTTACTCTTGGAACAATAGAAGTAGGTCGGAGATTAGGACTTTCACCAACATCGATCACTCTTTCTGTAATAAAAAAGCTTTATCTACTTGGCCTTCCTTGTCTTGTTTCTTACCTCACCCAATTCTCTCCAATCACTCCCCCTTATTTGTCTCTCTTGGCCTTCTGCCTAATAAAGGAAAAGAGCTTTTAAATTTTATTATGCATGGATTAAAGGTCCTAAATATCATAATATAATCTCTGCTGCTTGATCTACTATTTATAATGGCAACCCTATGTATATTCTTTGCAAGAAATTGAAGATAACAAAGATTACTCTAAGGAAATAGGCTATGAACAAATATGGTGATGGTTCCCTACATACTAAATCTCTCAAAGCACGGTTACTAAAGGCACAAGAATTATTGGCTGCTGACTCCGACAACCCGGATCTGGTGAAGCATGAGTCTTCTCTATTTCACTAACTCAATGCAGCCCTTGACATGGAAACTAGCATGAAGAGGCAGCAGTTTCATTGGCGTTGGACAAATGAAGGAGACAAGAATACAGTTTTCTTTCATGCTTCCATCAGAGACAAGCATTCGAGGGATCTCATTTCAACCTTAACTGATGAGGAGGGAAACATGCTTACATCCAAGGAAGAAATTGATCAACACTTGCTTTCATTCTTCTCTGACCACTATGGTAATGCTTCGAATTTTGAGCCTGATCTAGACATCTCTAACCATATTAAATTGCCAATGGTGGATAACAACTACAACAGTATGCTTGTTAGCCGTGTAACCGATGAGGAAATCAAACAGGCCTTATTTTCTATTAACTCTAAATCCTGCGGTGGTCCAAATGGGTACAATGCTGTCTTCTTCAAAAGTAGCTAGAGCTTGATTAGTGAGGTCTTTTTAGAAGCTATACATAATTTTTTCAACAAATTCAAAATGCTGAGTGAAGTAAATGCCACTAACCTTGTCTTAATCCCCAAAGTCATACCACCAATCAATGCCTCCTCGTTTAGACCAATATCTTGTTGTAATATAGTGTACAAATGCATTTCTAAGATCCTAGCCTCTAGGCTTATGTTGGTGCTTCCCTCAATCATGTCCCCGAACCAGTGTGCTTTCATTCCAAATAGGAATATTCTGGAAAATGTTATGATGGCTTACAAGCTAATCAACGGTTATGGTAGAAGTCAAGTATCTCCAAGAACCATGTTGAAGCTTGATTTAAGCAAGGCCTATGACAGTATACATTGGACCTCTATAGTTCGTATCATGTCTTTAATGGGATTTCCTAAGATATTTGTCGCCTGGATATACACTTGTATGTCAACTCCAACATACTTCCTTAATTACAATGGCATACCCTCTAGCTATTTCAAGGGGAAACTGGGTCTACTTCAGGGAAATCCAATCTCTTCCTTTATTTTCATAATTGTTATGGAGGCTCTGACTTGTATGATTAATAGGAAATTCGCTGAAAGGTGAATACAATATCATCCCAAATGCAAAGAGCTCAAAATCAACTCCATTTTCTTTGCGGATGATATTATGTTATTCACAAAACCAGAGATGCAGTCTATAACATTTATCATTGAAACACTACATGATTTCTACCTTGCCACTGGTCTCAGATTGAACATTGAAAAGTTTCACATCCTCATTGCTGGTCTCCCTCTCGAAGCTAGGATTGTAATTGAAAACCTGTCTAGCCTTACGCCTATGTCCACTGACATGAACTATCTGGGTTTGCCCCTATGTACAACTAGGGTTACGAAGTCTGATTGCCTTCCTTTATACGATAAGATTACCAGCAAGTTGACTACGTAGCCTACACGATTATTTTCTCAAGCTGGTAGACTGGTGCTAATCAAATCAGTTGGTTTTTTGATGATGGTCTACTGGGTAAGGACTTTCATCCTCCCCTCAAAGTTGCTGAGAATGATAAGGGGTGCATTGATCAGATTTTTTTGGTCTGGGTCAATATATTTGAGGAAGACAGTCCCCGTTTCTTTCAACAAACTGGAGAGGCCCATTAAGAAGGGAGGCCAAGGTATCATAAACTTGCACTGTTGGAACAAGGCTGTTGTCAGTTCTCAAGTCAATGCTATAATTTCAAAGAAGGATGGTCCATGGGTGAAATGTACTTGGAGGTATCATATACAAAATAAAGAGTTCTAGACTATGGAAGTCCAGCAGGGGAGCAGTTGGATCTGGCGAAGCATTCTCGGTCTCAGAAGGACAATTATGCCTCTTATCAAATACAATATATCAACTACAAGATATGTCAGCTTCTGGAATGATCCCTGGTTGGACTATGGCCTTTTTCTGTCTAGGCTTTTGTCTCACCAAGAAATTCAACAGTCAAGGAGTGGTCTGAATGCAAGAGCAGTGAATTTTGTATCGAATGGTAGGCTTCAGGCTCCCATATCTAGTAACCAGGTGGTTAATGCTACTTGGAGTAGTTTAGCCCATCTGTCTATGCAAACAAATCAAAATCAAGTTCTCAGTTGGAATGGAAGTACTCATATTACTGGGTTGGTCTATAATATCCTCTACAAAACTCAAGCTATGACTGCGTTTCCATGGTGTAAAATTGTATGGTCTTCTCATTCGTCTAGCAGGGACAATCTGAGGCTGTGGAAAGTTATTAACAATGCTCTTCTGACCATGACGAAGCTCCAATCTTTTGGTATGCCAGTTAACACTGGGTGTCTCTTCTGTTCTATGACCGTTGAAGATGTTGAGCATCTATTTTTCGGTTGTGAGTTTCTTCGGGGCATATGGACTACTCTTATGCATAAGTGTGGGGTCAATGACATCGCTGGTATCTCTGCATCCGACTGGCATATCCTTCGCAAGGCTAGTAGGTGGAGAGTGAAATGGTGGGATATTGTATTTTTGGTTGTTAAGAAATATATGATGGTGATATGGGAGGAAAGGAGCAATTGATGTTTTAACGGTTAGAGCTTCAATGGTCTTGTATTATGGAATAGGCTTATGTCCTGCAATTGCTTTTGGGGTTCGAGATAGTGTGCATGGTTTCTCTGCACATGATGATGGCCTCTGGACTTAGCCTTCTGTCTGTGTTTTTTTATTTCATGTGCATGTCTTTACTTTGTGTCCTCTATTCATTCCATATGCTCTTGATACAGTGCTGTGTAGAGGGTCCTTGTCTATCTTAGTTTGCCTGTTTTATTTCTTTTTCCTTTCATTCTCATGGTCATGAATCTTGTTTCATGTCCATTTTTTTATTGTTTGTCGCAATAAAAACCGGTAGGGGATCAGTCAACTTCGCTAGCTTTGCTAAAAAAAAGTTATTATATTAATTAGTATGTTTTTATCCAAAATATCTTCTTAGCTTATATATCTTTTAAAAACCTTTTCTTCTTAGTATGCACAGGATCATTAAACCTCATCTATCAAATCTTTGTTTAATTAAAGCCTTTTTAAATCTTGGAGTAATTCCAAACCATTTCATCCATTACTTAGGAAAATATCTCCAAATTATTTATTTAAATCTCAATAAAGATTTTTTATTTCCAAACCATAACTTTTAAACAGGTAAAAAATAATGTTATTTAGGACATCATTTACTATAACACAAAACAGTTAATTTTAAGTAAAAGGATCCATAAGAATTAAAATAATTCCAAATCATTTATTTAAATCTTAATAAAAGATGTCTTATTTCCAAATAATAACTTTTAATAGGTTGAAACCATGTTACCTAAGATGGTAAATCCAAATTAGTTAGTATTCGAGTAAAACGTATCCATAGAAATTATACTAATTCTACTCGATATCAATTTCCGTATTCAACATTTACTATCCGTTGAATAATGGTGAAATCACCTTTTAAATTCACATGGATGGTACCAGTTTCTCATTGGAATTTAATACTAGGTATAAGAACATTATTTCTATACAATCCAAGTTGTATGAAATTAAATTTGTAAATTTGAATCTTTTATACTTGTCTCGTTTCCGACATTTTGACCTTAACTATTACTCGTCCAGGAAAGAGGCCAGGTAAGCCAGGGCATTGGTTGCTCCTGAACATCTCCTTAATTTAAGCACCTCCCATTCAGATCTCACAAATAGAAAAATTCAGTCTACTCATCGGCTTTTAAAGCAAAGATTAAATCACTTGATTATAACAACTTTTCTTAAATCATTTATTTAAACTCTTTTAAAACAATTATGAAACCTCCAAATCAACTTAAAAATACTTAATTATTTATTTGAAATTTTTTATAAAATATTTGGGAAAGAATCTGAAGTGTAAAGTCATATTTTAAAAGTTATAAAAAGTGCTGCAAAAGTGATGCTAATAGTGCTGCGAATAGTGCTTTTAACCTTATTTGATCAAAACTTTTCTATCATTTAGAAATTCATTTTTATTACTCAAATCTCTTTTGAACATTTTAATATATTTATAGAATTTATTCCATATTTTTAATGAATTAAAAATATCATTTATAAAAAGTTTATCACTTTGGTTTCTAAACTGCCAAACCACGACTATTTTCAAAACGTGATTTGCTCATATTTAAAAATCTACAAAATGAAATATTGACCTTTTTCTTTTTTTTGAAAACTATGATTATAAGAGTTCGGAAATTCTTATTCCAAAGAATTCCAACTCCGAATCCATCGTATACATGGATTTAACTTTCTACGGTGCTAAATCGTGAACTACCTTTATAGGACGCACCTATTTTTGGCTCAATTTTCATAACTTGTCCAAAATTTACCAAATTGGGTTTCAGTGTTTATAAACCATTTTATATCATTATAAAGGGGTTTAATGATTCCATATCACTTTTATAACTTGATTTGGAAAGTGATTTCCTTGTGTAATATCGACGTGTAACGTGACTTGTTTACACAATTGAACACTATATTAATACAACCAATACTTGATGATCAAAGCATAGTAAACATCCATGGAAAATATATCACATCATTATATATATATATAAAGTTTTATAGAGTTTTCTCACCTTCATTGGTTTCTAACTTTATAAAAATTCGCTAGAGCTTTGCTACGATCGAATAAATGCCTATGGAATCGAGCCTTTGATCTTTGAATAGGCTCGGCCTAAGCTTGCAAGTGGAGATGGGCTCAGTCTTGGTGATGGAGGTGGTGGCCGTGAGTTTGGAAGGTGGAGAGGAGGTGTTGACTTGGTTTTGGAGGTGGATTGGCATGGTAAATACATATGTACATATTTAACTTTATTTTGGAATATTTTTCCATAGCTTTGCTATATTTTTCTATATGAACTAGAAGCCATTAATGAGCTTCAAGAAGAGGAAGAAGAGAATTGTGTGACTGAATGTGTGAATGTAGGCGAGTATTAATAGGAATTTCAAGGCTTAATCCTTAAGCAAAGTGGAAAATATCTCCCAACATCATCATGCACCCCTTCCCCTCACCTTTAGCCGTGACTTCCCCCTACCATCCATTACTCCATCACCCCCTTCATGTGCCCACATGTGTGTGTAAGGTGAGGTGATGTTTGCCTTTGACTTTGGTAAAATATCTTAGATATTTTGTAAATAATATCATGATATTATTCTTATATGTATTCATGTTTGTATGTATGTGTATTTATATGTATATGTATGTGTGTGACATGTATGTGCATGTGTATGTAGGTACATAAGGGAAATAACAATGTGCAACAACTTTAAACAACTTCCGTTTGTTAAACCATTGAATATTGAGAAGCCGATTCCCGGTCACATTTTCACCTGTAAATTAATTTACATATAAATGTAAATAAAATTTGAAAACTAATTTCTCATTGTTATTAATTAATTAAAACGATCTCATTTGAATGGAAAAATCATATAAATTAATATTAAATAATTGTTTACAAAAAGTGATGTTATATCGATAAAGAGATATCAATTTTCTTTATAATTTCAATTCAAATATGTAATAAAAATATTATAAATAATTTATTATCACTTCATAACTAATTAAAATGAATTATTATCATTTAAAAACAATTATCTAAATAATTATAATAACTATTAAATCATTAAATCTTAATTTAAATTCATAAATTAATTATTAAATACAATGTCATTATTGATGATGCCATAAATACATTTTATTTTCCAAAAATAAAATGTATCATTTTATTTCATATTATTGTTTAAATGAATAAACAAGTATATGTATTCTACTCCATGCATGAATTCTAATAATTATAGAGCTGCTTATCGATAAAACGGTTTTTGGTCATTTTATCGATATTTTTCCAAAGTTTATATTTTTGTAAATATCTATTCAAAATGAGATTACCATCATTATTTATTATTCAAGACATCATAATCTATATTAAAAACCTTATATTTGAATGTTTTAAAAATAAATAAAATTTATCAAATTGATAAATTTGTGGGTCGTTATGGACTTCCGTCCTTAAAATAATTTCGTCCTAGAAATTACAAAGCAAAACCCAAAGGTGTTTTCCTAAAATACTTTTTTTTAAAGTTACGCTTCTATAATGCATATAGATTATACATACGTAATATCTGATTCGATCTACTATTCAAATATACAATTTTTACTTCCGAACTAGTATTGATCTCCTAATCCTCTAGTGTGAACTCCGATCAAGGTTTTCGATTAGAATTTTAGTTTTCCTTGCATAGCTCCCAACCATTATCGAAAATGTAAGGATCCGACCACAAACCCTCATCAATGTTCGCCGTAAAAAATCGAGGATAAATCCTTTTTCGGACCAGTGTAAATACCTAAAAGTTCTATACTCGAATCTTAGGTCAAACAATTACGCGAATAAAATTATCTACGTATAACTTAGGTATTTATTCCAATTGGTTTTCTTAACTATCATACTCAATTTTATATCACTATCAATTTATGAACCATTTCATAAAACTATTTCTTAAGCTTATAAACACTTATAAAACACAACTGTGGTTTAATCAACAATTTTAAGTTTCATAATGATTCACTTCATACTAAATCCATTATTGAATTACCTCTTACAACATTACTTAAGTATATAAATAGTTCACGACTTAAGTCTCTATTTGTATAATACTCAATTATATCCTAAGAGTATATATACAAATCCCAAATTTCATGTTGGTTTTACTTACATCAGGGTGTTTGACAAATTTAAAACTTGTTGTAATTTACTATCATCTCAAATTAATAAGTTATAAAAATTATCTCTTAAATTTTTATTCAAAAATACTTCAAATAATACTATTATTATTTTCTTAATTTTGAAGAATAATTTCCAAAATCACCAGGATTTAAATTCTCAAATTCTCAGCTTCTAAATCCTTTTTATTTATAAATCACATTTATAAATTATACTTATATAATTTTATTTACTCAAAAAATTTCATAATTATTTATCTTTTATATTTTCTAAATTTCTTAGTTCTAAGTTGGGTGTGATTTGGAAATTTCCAACGGTCCAAAATCGTCGAAAATTCCATTTTATTTTATCAATTAGTGATCCAAATTATCTTTGGTTTAACACTTTTATAAAGATGTTTATAATTACAAATCAATTTATCAATTTATGATTCGAATTATCATTTAACTTAAATTTTTTTTATAGACCGAGTAACTCCAAATTGATACCAAAGAACTGGGTACTACCAATAGTATCGTATATCCCCTTAGCCAGAAGGGTAATACTTAAGGGAAGTGTTTACCAATCGAACATATCTCCTGCCAATTTTTAGTTACTTCTAAGCCACTCAAACTAGTCATTATAAGATTATTCTTTTCAATTCCTTTATTTATAAAACTTGATTTATACATTCATTTCTTACGATCATCTTATTTTTACATTTTTTGGCTCACAAATTTATTTATCTCTAATAAATTTCTTAACTTTAAACCAATATTATTACCAAAGACATATAGTCAAATCGTGAAACATAATTCACTAGGTATTCGTGTTTTTTAAATCAAACAAACAATCAATCAATGATAATAACTGAATATTATTATTTCCTTAATTGCAAACTATCACACTATAAATAACTATACATTTTCAAAAGTTATTTCTTTATGTATAAGATATCATCATAGGTAGAATTATTCCACCTACCCAAATTTTCCAAAAAAATAATAATTTTTTAGCATTAAAAAATACACACTCTTATATAATACTCTCAACTCATTCTAGTGTGTCGCTTACCCTATCTCTAATGAGTTACTCATCCTAGGATATTACTAACCCTATCTCAGATGAGACATACCCCAACTAGGCTTAAGTGTTCGCTCAACCTAAGCTCTGATACCAAATGTAAAGATCCACAATTCCTAACATTTTAAGTTGACAATAAACCACACATGTCCAACTCAATTTGAACGAAAAGGTGGATAGTTAGGGGGAAACGAAAAAAAAGACATAGAACAGAACCTTACACGAATGGAATAACATATATTATTTCAACATATAATCTTTACAACGGAAAATTTTAAATACAGTTATCAGAGTTTAACTTAACATCAACATGGATAGTTATAAATCCCTGTCCCTATAAATGCGGAATACAATAGTACATAAGTTTGGTGGAAATTGATAACAGTCTTCAGAAGAATCTTTTAGCTCCATGCTCCGAGCTCTTTCAAAATGCTCCAAACTAAACATGACTACTAGGCTGCCCAAAAAATATGGCAACCAAAGTTTAAAGGAAAGAAAATAAACTCCAGGTCAGTCATGTGACTAGTGTGAGAAACTCAAAATACGAGTATTTGAAAACAAAGGGTATCCCATAAGACCACACCGCACATACACGGAATGGGTTTTTACCTTATGCTAACTAGATTATTTCTACGTAAAATCCAGTGATATTATTATTAATGACATTCTTTGAAAACCTTTCAAAAAAACATATTCAAATAGAAGAAATTGTTGTATTGGTTAAAATTAACGGCATAATAGGTTTACAACTAAGTCCGAAGGCACTTATTGGAGAATTGATTTTGTAACGACCGACTTTTCCGTATAGTTTAGGCTGATAATAAACCACATATGTCCAACCCAAACTGAATGGAAAGGCAAATAGTTAGGGAAAAGAAAGAAGAAAGAAGACAAGAAGAACTAACGAGTACAGAATTTCACAGCAGAATGAATAATCTATATTATACAACAAATCTTTGCACAAAAACAAAACTGTAATTTGTAAATATACGTACATCAATCAGAGTATACTATCATATTCAGCACAGACAGTTATAACAACATGTCCTCACAATTGCTGATAAAAACAACAATAATTGCAACGGAAAAATAACCATCTACGTGATTACATCACTGGGCCTCTAGCTCATCTCCTAAAGCTCCAAATGTCCAAGTAAACCTGGAAATATGCTCGTTCTGACCCGGGCATTATATGAAAACAACGCCTAGGTCGGTCTAGTAAAACCAGCATGAGAACTCAAATCACAAGGAATTCTATTTATTTAACTTGTAAAATCCTTTAAAATCAAAGGCATCTCGTAAGACCACGCTGCACATAAACATGGATGCGTCTTTACCTTACGATAACCAAAACATTTATATATGAAAATCCAGTGATATTATAATAATGTCTAAGGGAGAAAATCATAATAATCAAGTAGCTGTGATGTTCGTGAGTGTACATCACAACAATACTAGGTATATAATCGAAAACCGATAAGGCTCGTTTGCTAATTGTGTAAGATTTTCATGGAGGTGCCCTTAGTACTTCGAGGAACGGTCCTCCTACACAAGGATCAGAGATATCCTTCCGAAGAAGCATACATCTCTAGTGATGTACCAAAGGAAAAACACAACTGGTCTCGCTAAGACCGAGTGCATCGCCCCAAGCATGCATAATTACTGTAGGTAACGTCTATGTGGAGCCAACTACACCCTATGGGTTTGCCAACCCTACTGGTGATGCAGCAGCGGATATCGAAAATGTATGAATCGGTGAAAGTAGCAATCGGTGGATTGAAAGATACCAAAGGCCCAAATCCGTTGATCCAAAGATACCGAATTCTAGCTATCTTCGTCACGTTGATCGCGCACGATGCCATGAAGGAAGATCTACGATTCTTCGTATGTTGATCTAGCGCACTAGATTCCATGAATCGGCTTTAGCAGTCGTTGATTCGAGCGCACTCGAATACCGAAAGTGGAGATAGGAGATCACACTCAACTACCAATTTGAGAAGTGGCACAAAGCACACAAACAAAGTTTTATTCAAAATCAACTAACTATTACAAATGACACCACCCCGCTATTTATAGAGGTTACAACTCAACACGACTCAACTTGACAACACATAGGCCGGGAACGACCTAACAGAGTACACGACCTAACAATGGCCACGACCTACGACTTATGTACAGAGCGACATACGAAAACACTTTACAACACATTACATCACAACACATTACAAGGCCATCACGACCTAACATACATGACCGACCTAACATAGGTCGTTAACGATCTAAACAGAACATCACGCGACCTTACTCAACTTATATACAACACATAACGACATAACAAATACAAGTTACAACATAACGACCTAAAACTATAACACCACGTGGCATAAGCTTCAGTGACATGAGGAGAATTAGCTTCAGGAATGTCTTATGTGACCTATAGGATGAGCGACATAAGAAGTTGAGCGACCTTGGCTTGAGCGACCTAAGATTGATGCGGCCTATGGTCGAGCGACTTAAGACAGGAGCGACATAAGCGATACGGCAGCGACATAGAGAAGATAGTAACATAAGAAGGAGCGACATAACTTCTTGCGACCTAAGGAATATCATCTTCAGCGACCTAACATGGAAAGGTATATGTGAGCGACCTAACATAGGTCGTAGCTCGCTCGTACATCCTGAGCGACTTAAAGCTTCTCGCGACCTAAGGACGGAAGGTCGTTCGTGACCTAAGTCAAGCGGCATATTGTAGCGATTTATCTGCATATTGGAGCGACCTATCTTGTTAGATCGTAACTCTTTAGGTCGTAGTTCTTTAGGTCGTGACTCTTTAGGTCGTAGCACTTTTGGTCGTAGCACTTTAGGTCGTAGCACTTTAGGTCGTAATTTGCAGATAGAGTTAGGTCGCAACTCCTTATCTCGTGACTCGTTAGGTCGTAGGCAACCTAAGAAGATGACCTTTAGCTCGTTAATTCGGAACTCCTTATCTCGTAACTTGTTAGGTCGTGAGCAACCTAAGGAAAGACTTAGCTCGCATGACTTGCTTGGTCGGTCTTCATAGCTCTTTTGCGACCTAAAATGGCGCGACTTAGGTATTAAAGTGCTAGGTCGTAGCTCAGGGGAGTTAGGTCGTTGGCGACCTAAGTCTTCATTAGTCTGGGCTGCATCATCCTCCACTGGTTGGGAAAAATTCGTCCTCGAATTTAAAAGCTCTTCATCTTCGATACTCTTATCCTCGTGAAATGGAACCAAGTGTTTGATATTGTCAATGTTGGCAATAAGAAGACGATCCGGCAAACTCAATTTATAAACATTCTAGATAATTCCCTTTACGACCTTTAAATGACCATTCCTTCTAGCTTCTAGCTTGTTGTAAGTTCCAAAAAGAAATCGATCATAAACACTGCATACATAAAATCTCCTTCCTTGCATTCAACTCTTCGTCGCTTAATCTCTGCTGACTGTTTATATTTCTCAGTTGCCTAAAGAAATAGTTCTTGTACAACTTTGTAGCATCCTTGCAACTCATTCACAAAAACATTAGCCCGTTTAATCACCCCTCTCTACGGTGGCACTGTTGATAAATCTAACGGTCCTTTAGGAATTGTTGAATAAACAACCTGGAATGGATTGCACCTGGATTTACGATTAGTCGTATGATTGTGTGCAAACTTCGCTTGACATAACATTGAATCCAAACTTTTCAAATTATCATCCACGAGGCATTGCAAAAGATTACCTAGGGGTATGTTCACAACTTCAGCTTGTCTATCTGTCTGTGTATGCTCAACGTTACTAGATTTCAACTCAGTCCTAGCCATTTTCCATAGACTCATCCAGATATGGTTCAGAAAACGAGTATCTCGATTCGAAACAATAGATTCAGGTAATCCATGAAATCGATAGACTTTTCTAGAATATAACTGAACGACATTAACGGCCTTTGTAGTCTTCTTATAGATAATGGAATGATCCAATCCTGGAAACCGGTTAACCATCACATAAATAGAATCATTGCCATGTTGCATTCGCGGCAATCCCAAAACAAAATCCACACTACCATTCTCCCGTAACGGCATACATAAACTTGCATTTGTCGTGGTCTTCTTTGAAACTTGTCGATTATGGCTTTGCTGAACGGACCTTTCAACTTCCTTCCTCGGTGATGGTTCAAAATAAGACTGTGAGATTAACTGTTTAGTACGATCACAGCTTAAGTGTCTGCCTACATGTAAGTCTCTGATAAAGTTTCTTTACCAACTGCAATCTGTAGTAGACAACTGACTTCCTTCAACTAGCAACCCATCAACCAGTTTTCTCAACTCTTCCTGCTCTGTCGGACACATATGATAACGTGGCCTATGTGGTACAATAGCATCTGGTATTTGATCAACATGATATTGTTTGTCCCTCGGTGGCGGTACTTCTTTGGACAACTCTGCAGTGAGCACATTTTCAAATTCATTTACCACTGGCTCATCCTCCTCAGGAGTCTCGAGATCTCTACTAGTTTCATTCCCATTCAACATAAACACTTCCGCTCTATCCTCCACTTCTTTAACAAATTTTTCTGTAGATAATAGACTAATCGAATCCTTCTTCTTCACTGATAAATTACCCCCTTCATCTTCTGACACATTTCCTTCATCCTCATCAAACCTCGCTGGTTGTGAATTTTCAACTTCATGTTCATCAAGCTTCGTTGGTTGAAAAACATCAACTTCATCTTTATCAAACTTTGCTGGTTGTGAATTTTCAACCTCATGTTCGTCAAACTTTGTTGGTTGAAAAACATCAACTTCATCTGTATCTAACTTCGCGGATTGTGAGTAATCAGCTTTATGGTCATCAAACTTCATGGTTTGAGAAGAATCTACTTTATCTTCATCAAACTTCGGCGGTTGAGAACAATCGACTTCATCTTCCACTTTAACACCACCTTTCATTCCTTCAACAAATTCTTTCGAAGATATTAAATTAGTTGCTTCCACCTTCTTCTCTGGTTTGCAGTCACTTTGTTCACGCTTCTTAAGAACTAAGGTAATCTTGGTTCCTTCGAACATGAAACTGTAGCTGTTGGCGTGACTATTATGTTGTACAGCTCTATCATACTGCCATGGACTTCCCAATAGTAGATGACATACATTCATATCGACAATGTCACACCATATATCATCTTTGTACTTTTTCCCAATGGAAAATGTAACCAATGTTCGTCTTCTCACTGTCACTTCTTCCCCTTCCTTTATCCATGCCAGTTTATACGGTCTAGGGTGTTTTTCAGTCTTCAGCCCCAATTTCATAACGGCTTCTTCAGAAATAAGGTTATCGCAACTTCCAGCATCAATAATGAATTTACAAACCTTTTCCCAAGATAGTACAGGTAGACTGAAAAATATTGTTCCTTAGCCAAATAGAATCATTCTCATGCTTTGGCAAATGACACCCTTCGTCTCTATGACCACGTATGTCTCTATGATCATGCAAATCTCTTCTACTCGATCTTTTGACATCACGACATGGTTCATTATCAAACTCACGTGGAGTTCTTCTCTCTTCATCTCTATACCCATGGTGATCTCGTCTCATTGAAATTGATGATTCCCTTTTATCTTGATAAGTTTGTGGCGACGCCCTCCTTGCTTCCGTAACCGATGGCGAAACTCGGTTTCCTCCATGGTTCAAGATTGGTGACCTTCCTCTTTGTCTTTGATTCAAATCCATCATCAACTTCTCCAACTTTCCAAAACCTTTACTGAACTTCTCTTCGAGGTTATCACTAATTCGTTGCTCTATTACCTTAGCATCTTCTCTTCTATACACATCGGCAATATTCTGATGACGATTACCTCTTCTCGGATGCATGATTGATTTTCAACAAATCTTCAAAAAAAATTCTAACACAAACTTCAAAAAACTTGGCTTTGGTCTAGCTCTGAACAAACCAAACAAATGCAACCTTCAACACTCGGCCTAGATCAAACTCTATACTCGGCTCAACTTCAACTAGCTCGGCTTTAACTCTCAGCCTTGAACAACAAATGAACAAACAATGCACGGCCTTGACTTTTCAACATAATGTGATGCACAACTTCAACTTCTAGCCCTCGGCTTTAACTCTTCAAAAGAATTGGCTCCAAGACTCGGCTTAGCTATGATTGGCTAAGTCTAGCTCTGATACCAAATGATGCAGCAGCGGATATCGAAAATGTATGAATCGATGAAAGTAGCAATCGGTGGATTGAAAGATACCAAAGGCTCAAATCCGTTGATCCAAAGATACCGGATTCTAGCTATCTTCGTCACGTTGATCGCGCACGATGCCGTGAAGGAAGATCTACGATTCTTCGTACGTTGATCTAGCGCACTAGATTCCGTGAATCGGCTTCAGCAGTCGTTGATTCGAGCGCACTCGAATACCGAAAGTGGAGATAGGAGATCACACTCAACTACCAATTTGAGAAGTGGCACAAAGCACACAAACAAAGTTTTATTCAAAATCAACTAACTATTACAAATGACACCACCCCTATTTATAGAGGTTACAACTCAACACGACTCAACTTGACAACACATAGGTCGGGAACGACCTAACAGAGTACACGACCTAACATTGGCCGCGACCTACGACTTATGTACAGAGCGACATACGAAAACACTTTACAACACATTACATCACAACACATTACAAGGCCATCATGACCTAACATACATGACCGACCTAACATAGGTCGTTAACGATCTAAACAGAACATCACGCGACCTTACTCAACTTATATACAACACATAACGACATAACAAATACAAGTTACAACATAACGACCTAAAACTATAACACCATGCGACATAAGCTTCGGTGACATGAGGAGAATCAGCTTCAGGAATGTCTTATGCGACCTATAGGATGAGCGACATAAGAAGTTGAGCGACCTTGGCTTGAGCGACATAAGATTGATGCGGCCTATGGTCGAGCAACTTAAGACAGGAGCGACAAAAGCGATACGGCAGCGACATAGAGAAGATAGCAACATAAGAAGGAGCGACATAACTTCTTGCGACCTAAGGAATATCATCTTCAGCGACCTAACATGGAAAGGTATATGTGAGCGACTTAACATAGGTCGTAGCTCGCTCGTACATCCTGAGCGACTTAAAGCTTCTCACGACCTAAGGATGGAAGGTCGTTCGCGACCTAAGTCAAGCGGCATATTGTAGCGATCTATCTGCATATTGGAGCGACCTATCTTGTTAGGTCGTAACTCTTTAGGTCGTAGTTCTTTAGGTCGTGACTTTTTAGGTCGTAGCACTTTAAGTCGTAGCACTTTAGATCGTAATTTGCAGATAGAGTTAGGTCACAACTCCTTATCTCGTGACTCGTTAGGTCGTAGGCGACCTAAGAAGATGACCTTTAGCTCGTTAATTCAGAACTCCTTATCTCGTAACTTGTTAGGTCGTGAGCGACCTAAGGAAAGACTTAGCTCGCATGACTTGCTTGGTTGGTCTTCATAGCTCTTTTGCGACCTAAAATGGCGCGACTTTGGTATTAAAGTGCTAGGTCGTAGCTCAGGGGAGTTAGGTCGTTGGCGACCTAAGTCTTCATCAGTCTGGGCTGCATCAACTGGCTATGCCTCCTATCTCTGGTTTTAGTCATTCCCGCTGATGAGGCTACGTCCGGCATTCCAGCTTACGCACCACCACCAAATAGATCACAGAATACCACATGGATTCCAATACCCCAACGGGTCTCGGAATCACACATAAATTCCCACATCTCAATTAGATCCTGGGATCCCTCATGAATTCCCATACCCCATCAGGTCTCAGAATCACATAGGGATCCTAACATCTCAATATATCACAAATCTCCTATATAGAATCGTATATGGTTTTCGAAGTGGTCATGGGTTCGAGTCATCTCTTACGAGTACACTCTTCCATTTCCTAGGTGCTCCACCAAACCAAATGCCGATTTCCAGAATGCTTAATACCGGTTCTTTAGGAAATAATCGAACAATACATAAGAGCGGGGATCACCACCTAACTGTTTAAGTGGACGGTTCTCCTTATCATTTGTCCTAGAAGAACAAAACGAGTTTATACATACAGTATGGCACCACCGATGGTAACTATACATTATAATCCCCGTGTTTCTCCTAGATATTTCCAGAGTTAAAATCCTTCAGTGTTTAGTAGGGAATAACTCCGTACCACCAAAATTAAGAAGGATTACATATTTTGACTAAGGTTTGATAGTCGGTTATTTAACTATCAAATAAACAAACATTCAAAGCAAAGATTACATTTCACATGGAAATCACCAAGCCTCTTAAATTAATCTTTCATTAATTTAAAATCACATTTCAAAATCTTTGGAAATCACTTCCATATACTTATCTCAACGGGATAAGTATATTCCAAACCACTATATTTTCGATACTTAGAGGATATAACCATATACTTATCTCAATGACATAAGTATATTTACAAACCATTTCACTTTCAAAACTTAGAAACTGTAAAAAAATATAGATATGGAAAGAATCGTTCCATATCGACTATGGATCGTAGCTTACACAATGGTTACGTCGCAATCCCAGCGAATCCACAGTAAACTGTAGGCAATCCCTGCCCCTCGAATTACGCCATGAATATCAACCACTTCTTCCCAAAACTCTTTTATTTTATAAATATTACCAAATCTATTTATATAGTTTCTCTATATATCTCAAATCCCATTATAAAACATTCTTAATGAATCTCAAAATCTGTTTACAAAACTTCTCCTTTCCAGATCTGTAAAACATTTATAAATCCTTTTTATAAATATTCAAACCATTTATTAAACTTTTCCCATGTTTAAATAACTCATTTAATTAACTCCTTGATTCATTAAGATTCCCTTTAATAAACCATACCTTATTTTAAATAACTTAAAATAATAAGTTACTATTTAAACATCCTTCTTTTTCTTTAATTAAAATCTTATGAATAATATTTTAAATAAATCTTAAACACAATTATTGTATTAATAAGTAACCTCAAACAATATTAAGTTAATAATTAATTAACTTTAAAATAATAATTAATATGATAATTAATTACCCTTTTAAATATAATTAAAAAAACCAAATCAATATAATTAATTAATTTTAATTGAAAATTAAAGTATAGATAATCATTTATAAATAGATAATTAAAATAAAATTAAAACGTTTAAAACCATAACTAAATAACCTTTAAATAGTAATTTAACATATTTAAATAGCATTAAGGAATAAATTTTAAGAAGCATATTAATAAAATAATTAACTTTAAATTATTATTAAAACAATTATAAATTATCTTTAAAATATTATTATTAGTAAGTTATTTATCTTTTAAAATCTTATTACCAAATAAAAATGGTTATCTTTAAATCGTAAAATAAGAATAATTATTCTTAAAATAACTTTCAATTCAATAATAATTTTTTTCGAATTTGAAGGAGGCTTAACTATCATCATGGTACTTAACAAGCTACCATATTATTCAATTAACTTTTCAAGTTAACAACAGATATTTACATAATCAATGACTACGTAAATAAATTCAACACTTAACCAATATCATTAGTTAAAATATCACTAATTCAAAGTGGCATATTATTTACGATATATATTCAAACGTCCAAAACTATAAAATAGCAAACGGGGATTTATTCTGCTAATTAATTGTCAAATTAATTCAACTAGCGGAACGATATTTTATTTCGCTAAACAGATGTCCAATTACCATATTTAATCCAATTTAACTTGACAGTAATTTATTTGGCCAAAAAAATATAAATATTTAAGGCGTATTAATTTAAGTGACGTTATTATAATAACGTGATTTAAAACCTGTCCGTTTTCATATTTCATAGATTTTTACTTGTTCAAAGCTATCAACACGCTACACTATAATGTTGTACCGGTCCATACAGGTACAATGCAAAAATCCGCGTGTCAAATGGATTGCAAGCAAACAAGTTACCCCGTTTCAAAATTTTAACATTCATAAACATATAAAATATTCAAACAAAGGAAAAGAAAATGATTTCTCACCCAAGCCTCATGCCAACCAGACCCACACGGCCCATGCCCAAAGCACGCTTTCACAAAGAAATGCCCTCTTCCTTATTATGCAATTGAACACAATGATTTGGACTTATTTGCAAATCCCTTTGGTTTGAACAGTGCTTCATCTCCATTATATTTCTTATGCTCAGGTATATATATATATGTAGATCCTCTTCTTTGATAAGCCTGCACTTGAAAACTCACGGCCATCCACAGCCATGCACTGCCACCACGTACGCCATCCCCCATGCTTGCACTTGCCACACGCAAACATCACCTGCCCTCGCACACATGCAACCTCTCCTCTCACCATGCACACGGCCTTCCCCATCACCTTCCACCTTGCCACCTTCATAACGCACACTTCATTTTTTTCTTTCACCTGCCTGCATCTTTCAATTACATGCAAGCCACAGCCATGCACCACATGCTACTTCATCATCTCCAAGCACATCAGCAAGCTACACCCCTCCACTGTCCAAAATTCTCTCTCTCGTAACTCCCTCTCCTCGACTATCTCGAGCACAACAACAGTGGGAAGTGTATATCTCCCCACCCTCTACAACTCTCATGTTGATGACCTTTGCTAATTTTTAGTGTAGAGATCACTATTGGAATTATTAACGAAAATGACCTTAGCATTTGAAATGACAGACCAAAAAAAGTATTCCATGCACAGTTTTGAAAACCGGACCGGGTCGGCGGTTCAACCTTCAAAACCATGAACCGTGGACCAGTCCGGTCCAGAAGGGAATTAGGCCTTAATTTGCAAAGAACCACAGTGAACCGCGGTTTAATAAGGTCAAACCTAGCCTGTTTTGAAAAATAAACCAAACTAATTGAAAAAAATGATTACTTGAACCAGGTTCCAAATTTCAGAACCTTATGTGGGACATGTTCTCACTAATGTTCCTGGGTTAATACAAAGTCTTCATTTCTTTTTATTTATTACATGACCTTGTCTCCCTTTTAAATAAATAAATTATTGAAAAATAAAAATGCACAGTTCCGACGGTCCGACCGGTTCGACCTTCGAAACCTTAAACCTTGAGACGCTACGGTCTGACTTACGGTTCGGTTCTCAAAACATTTCCATGCTTGCAAAGTGAAAAATGTTTCATACGTGAAAAAGGAATCCATCCTTTATTTCATGCGTGCTCTTTTTTTATTCGCTGAAATGAAAAGTAAATGTGAATCCCTTTCATCTTGTGCATGTGTGTGTATAAAAGGAATTACTTAGTAGCTAAGGCAAACAAGTAAGTACCATTCATTAAAATTTTAAGCAACTAAAACACTCAAGTGCGACAATAAGTACAAGGAAATATATGTATCAGAGATTTGGTCTAAAAAGATTATGTACGGGTGTCAATTTCTCTTTTGATATTTTTTTAGTTTTTGCGTTGCCCGGCCACACAAAACCACATTAGCGTACAAGCCGCGAATGACAGAATTAAAAATATGATCGTGCATAACAACGTAAGGCGATCACAAAATAGTAATAAAATAGACAAGTTAACTTATTCTGTTAAATTTTAGAAGTACTGACATTTGACGCAAAACGCATCAGACGAAAATATTTTTATTTTTCAAATTCAAAATTATGGAAAAATTCTATAAATTATATTAAAATGATGTCATAAAAAATCAAGTCTTAGTTTGAAATATAAATTTTATTATAATTTAATTCAAATCTGAATATTTAAACAAATTAAATAACCAAATTCGAAGGCCAAAAAATATGGCTCGTTACAGATTTCCAAGAAATAGCGAGGTAAGGGACTACCTCCCGTATAGTACATTTCTAAAGGAATGTATCAAGGCCACCAACACATGGTTCTTTGCGAATTAAGACCGGCCTACCCAAGACCAACATATGGTATGGATAACACCAAATATGAATCACCCCCGCCATTCCCAACCTCTTTGAGACGTCTAATAACATACACTAATGGTTACGAACCACATAGCCCTAAAGGAACCCTTGTTTCAAAATTTCCCGGGTGTGAAGTTTGAGGTAAAGTTTACCTTTCTTAGAAATTTTCACTTAAAATGCCACATTGGCATTTCCAACATCACACTATTGATTTCAACAAAAGTATAACCTCTGGGCTCATACGTCTTAGAGAAGGGTGTTAAGTATAAGAGAGGTTACGTCCTACACCACCAAATAGATGTATGTTTGTAGAGATCAATGCACTATAATCTTAGAAGTGTAATGTCAGACATCCATCCATACAAGAAGGCAATCTCTTGGCACTTCCTATTGAGCATTACCCCTAGGATTAGTAACGAGTAGTCCTTCCATGCGAAGGAACTACTACTATTTATTTATCTCGAGAGCTACTCCGAAATTATCAAGAAGCTGTCCTTCTATTATGATGATCCCCGCCTTCAACTTCATTGTCTTTAACATGTCTTTAGTTTCAAACTCATAAATTGGATTGTAGTGGTTTACGGATAGGAAGTTTCTCAAATCCGATCCTAGTTCCTCCAAACCAATCATCGATAAAAAGTTGTTAAGTAGGTGGATGATTAATGTTCCATTATTTAGTATCTTTTTATCCAAAATATCTTCTTAGAGATATATATCTTTTTAAAACCATTTCTTTTCAGTATACACGAGATCATTAAACCTCATTTATTAAATCTATGTTTAATTAAAACCATTTTAAATCTTAGAGTAATTCCAAATCATTTCATCCTTTACTTAGGAAAATATCTATAACATCCCTAAATTTTTATAACATTATTCAGAAGATTTAATTAGATAAATTAAATATAATAATGATGATAAGGAGATTGAGATTTGAATAAATTATATAGGGCCGTGCTTATTAATAAAATAAATGGGCTTAAAATTGGTTTATGAGATAATTAACTTACATAAGGCCTTATTAGTAAAAATAGGCACACTTTATATTCACGGCTATACATTTGCCTTTATCTTTTCACATTCATTTTATTTCTCAAATCAAAAACAAATGCAAGAACCCTAATAGAGCTGGCCATTAACAAAGGAGAATGGGAATTTTAATTAAAAGTTTAGGATCAAAAGATAGGAGGGATTAATTATCAACAAATCTCAAATTCCATATCAAGTTTAAGGTGAATAATAATCTCTTATCATCTCTATTTTTGTTCTATGATTATATGGTTTTAGATTATGATTTAAATTCGTTTTTGTGAGTAAATGGATGATGACATGCTTGATTTATATTATGATGATTTGTTTTAATTTATAATTACATGAATTTGCACAGTTTTGACATAAAACCAAGAATATATGATTTTAGATTGCCATGGAAAATTTTTATGTTAAGTAAAACAAAATTATGGAGATGGGTTCTAATTTTCAGAATTTTCAAAGCTATGGAAATTTTTATTATGAATTTTTGATGAAAGATATGATATAATTGGTTTTAAAATTTATTTCGAGAATTTCAAGAAAAAATTGGGTCTAAAATTTTAATATGTTTGATTACATGATGAAATCGATTTTCTATGATTTTTGGGGATTTTTCCCAGTTGATTTATTTGGGGAAATAAATTATTTCAAAAGAAGGGCTTTTCTGAAATAATCGGTTTTAGTTTATGGAAGGGCTAAAATGTTGCGTTATTTAATGGTTTTCATCTGAATAAATGCAGCAGTTATAAAAAGGTAAAGTATTTGAAAAGATTTTGTGACAGCCAATCAATAGTTTACAAATAGGCAAGTTGTTAGAAACTAATTACTAAAAGATGCTATAATTCAGCCTTTAAACAAGAAAAGGTGTTCCGCCCCTGTTAGCAAGGACCTTTCGACTCCTTTGATTCTGCTTCATCCTAGTCGAAACCAACATAGTCGAAACCCACGTAGTCAAAACTAATACACAAGATATCTCTTAGATGGTATGCCGTGGATTGGAAGGAAAGCGGAAGCCATGGTGTCGAAAGGGTAGCTTCCGATGGGGTCGAAACCCTGCTTTGTTTTCAAAAGTTAAAGTCTTGCCTAGTTTTACCAAAAAGCTTTTGACATAGCTGTAAGCTATGCTTTCATAAAGGTTTTATAATTAGCTTTCAAAGAAGGTTGTCATACGGTGTTAAAGTATTTGCTTTCGAAGGAGTACCTTTTTCCTTTAAATAATTGCTTTCGAAAGGGTAGGTTTCGTCCCAGTCGAAACCAAGCCGCTGATCCCCCTTTCGACTGCATTGAAGTCATCTATGTTGTCGAAAGGGTTACTTCTGTTTTACTTAAGCCTTTTTCCTGTATGCTTTCGAAGGGGTTGAGGGTTTTGAAGGTGATGGAGTCAAAAGGGGGTTTCGACTCTGCCCTTCAAGGTTTTGACTTTAAAGGTCTTTGCTTTCGACTAAGATGGTTCTGACACCATAAATTTTTCCCCAAACTAATTTTTGTTGGTTTTGAAAGAGATACTTTTGTATAACCATTTTGTCCCAAATGATGTTTTTAAAGAGCAAACCCAATACTTTCGAAGGGGTACTTTCATTTATTTCGAAGCTCTATGTTTTAAAAAGACGATTTAATACCTTCAAAAGGTA
Source organism: Allium fistulosum (assembly GCA_030737815.1). NCBI lineage: Eukaryota > Viridiplantae > Streptophyta > Magnoliopsida > Asparagales > Amaryllidaceae > Allium > Allium fistulosum. The sequence goes on from CM060904.1 coordinate 171,112,107, forward strand.
TAATAAGTGTCGAAAGAGAATGTTTATTAAGGGATTCGAAAGGTATTTAAGCAATGTTTTAAAAATAGGTCTTTGCTTTCGAAGGAGGCTATCCAGAGGTTTCGAAAGAGATGTTTTTATGGTTTTAAAACATAAACCCAATCCCAATTTAAAGTAATAACCATGGAATAAATAAAGATTTTGAAATGTTATTCATATTGTTATTAACCCATAACTGTATTTTGGGGAAATGGCAGAATAAGCAGTTAGGTTGACCTAGTAGTGAATATAACTTAATGGATGTTAAATAATTTTAATTAAAGATATTGGTATGGGCCAATAGGTTTACAGTAAGCCCATGAAAACTGTATGATATTGGCATGGGCCAATAGGTTCATAGTCAGCCCATGAAAACTATGATTTGATACTGGCAGGGGCCGGTAGGTTTGTAGTTAGCCCATGAAAACTATATTCGGATTAAGATATTGGCAGCCAGCCAATAATTCCTAGTCAGCCCATGAAATCTAGGATAAGAAATAAGATATTGGAGTTACCAATAGGTCGTAGTTAGTCTATTAAAACTAAGATAAGAAATAAGATATTGGAGTTACCAATAAGTTCTTAGTGATCCCATGAAAACAAAGTAATTGGACAGATAGTCCTTACCATTTAACAGGTTAATAGTCTTCCTAGAAACTATAATTAAGACAAATAGTCAGAATGAATGGGGATGTGTAATCCAGAACTGATTTATTTGTTTTGCATATCATCATAATGTTTTGAAATACTATGTTTTTAACCATTGTGGATGCAAGAGCAAAGTATATTGTTTTGTAAATGTTTTAAGATACTAGTAAGTGAAAAACCCATTCCGTTGAGTGGCATGGTATCACTGGATATCTAAATGGTTTGAGATGGTAAATTATTATTCATACCAGGCTTTATGTCTGACTCGAAGTTTTTGCTATCCCCTTAAAATCTCGGGTACTCAATTGACTTTTGAGTAGGTTGAGAGTTAAGGTTTCCAGGTGTACTTTTAGATGAATAAAGCTTCTGAAGACGTGCATGGGGCAACTTGTTAGTAGAGTTCTTTTAATTCCATTATGTGTTTGTTTGTAAAGGCAAATTATTTTCTTGCCTATCTATATACTCTGATCTACTAAAGGGGCATCTTCATATGTCGCTCTTGGCGTATTTTGTAATAATTATATTTAATTTGAACGAGGTCTGCGATTGGGATTATTTAACCAATTTTGAATATTTTGAAATGGAATATGGAATTTGTTTTGCTATTTAATTTTTTTTCATATTCTTGTGTTTCTGTGTATCAATGTATCTAATATTGCCATGTTTGGTCGCCGAGACTTAGTAACTATGGATGACTGCAGCATCCGTAGCCATTAGTTTTGGGCCAACAAAAAAGGGGATGTTACAAGTTGTATCAGAGCATATGTTTATGAAACTTTAAAAGAAACTTAAACCTATAATATTTTCCAAACATAATCCAATGAATCAGATAATAAGATTGGGGTTTGGGTTAACATCATAGTAATGTATTTGTATTTGCTATATATAGATATATATGTAAGTACATATCCCCCGCTCTCTTAGACCGTTCTTCTGTATCTTACTAAGGCTCGTATGCAGATTTACGAGAAAGGAGATATGGAAGCAGGAAACGGAAGAGGAAATCTTGGTGGAGGAAGCACCACAACTAACGGAAATGCTCGACCCACTACCAGGAGAAACCCAGGTCGACCGGCTAATGCTAATAACCAAAATAATGAAGCCAATGTGGGTGCATGAAATCCACCAGTGAATATGGGGGCGTTGTATCAGTTCTTAGCCGGTTTGATGCAAGCTGGAGCTGCTGCTGGAATTGTTGGAAATGGAGGAGGAGCTAATCCTGTGGCTCCAGTAGGAAATATTGCTTTGCCGAGTAGAGATGACACCAGTTTGGGTGGGAAGCCATCCTTAGGAACAGAGAGTGTCGTAGAAGTCCAGAATTGGCTGTTGCATTGTGAGCGTATATTTACTGATTTGTTTGAAGTATGGACCAAAGAGGAGGTTGGCCTCTAGATAGTTGCAGGGGTTAACACTGCATTGGTGGAATAGTGTCACTGCTGGAGTTTCGGAAGAGCAGTTAACTTGGAATGAATTTAAGATGAGATTTGAGCAGAAGTTTGTATCTGAGCTTGCTAAGTCTAAGCTGATGAGGAAATTTATGGATATAGTACAAGGAGAGATGTCAGTAGTGAAGTATGCTACTAAGTTTGAAGAGTTGTCCAGATTTGGATATGTTATTATAGATACTGACATCAAGAGGAATGAGAAGTTCATTCGGGGATTGAGGCCCGAGCTTGCTAGAATGGCCATGACCCATGTCCATGATCCTTGTAATATAGTGGTGGAGATGGCTATTCTCCATGAAGAGTTGCATATTGATTTAGTTAAAGAGAAGTCAGTAAAAACCCAGAGTTCTTAGGAGAAGAAGAGGAAGTTCTTTAAGAAGAAGGGAACCCAGAAGGGAGATAATGCCAAGAAGTCAAAGGTTGAGGTAGTTTGCTATAAGTGTGACAAGAAGGGTCACTTTGCTAATGAATGCCGGGTAGGAAATGGGAAGAAAGCTGCAGTTAAGAAGAATGTGAAGTGCTTCAACTACGATCAAGTTGGGCATTACAAGAATCAGTGTATAGAGCCAGTTAGGGAGGACAAGGAAAAGTTTTTGCTATAGGACCAGCTAGGCTTACTGCAACAGATAAGGAAAAGACTATGATGGAAGGTATGCTTTTGATTCAGAGTATTTCAATTAGAGTACTTTTTGATACCGATGCTTCACATTCATTTATATCTCAGTGTTTGGTTGATAGATTATGTTTAGAACCCACCTACCTTGTTACTTCCTTAAGGGTTGCGAATCCAATAGGAATGTATGAAACTCTAGGGTTAAGATGTGACCAGTTAGAACTTGACTTGTTAGGTCATAAGTTTGTATGCAGTTTGTATGTTATTGATTTCGTAGATTTGGGATCATTTTGGGCATGGATTGGTTGAGTAGGTATGAGGCTAGAATATTTTTCCAGGATAGGGAAATATCACTGAGACACCCTGATAGTCATAACCGAGTGATATTCTATGACTGGAGTCTTAGTGCTATGCTTAATGCTATCGAGGTAGGAAATGAGTTAAGTCGTAGCAAGAGAATTTGCAGATGTTTTTGAGCCAGTCACTGGACTACCCCCGAAAAGAGCTGTTGAGTTTAGAATAGATCTTATGCCTGGAGCTGAACCTGTAATTAGGCCACCTAGGAGGAGGACACCAACTGATATTAAGGAATTGAAGGTTCAGCTAGTGGATCTAGAAGGAAGGGATTTCACCTTAGGGAGCGGCCACGATGTTCGTGATGAAACCAGATGGGTCATTAATGATGTGTATTGACTATCATAAGTTAAATAAAAGGATAATTAAGAATAAGTATCCTTTGCCAAGAATAGATGATCTGTTTGATCAGTTGAGTGGAGCCAGAGTGTTTTCCCAATTGGATTTGGCGAAAGGTTTTCATCAGTTAAGAGTAGCGGAGGACAGTATTCCTTTGACAGCATTTCGATCTTTATATGGTTCATATAAGTGGTTGGTGATGCCATTTGGATTGACGAATGCACCTTCTTTCTTCGTAGATTTGATGAACCGGGTTTTCCGAGAGTACTTGGTTAGGTTTGTACTAGTGTTTATAGATGACATCCTAGTATACTTTAAGAACGAGAGAGAGCATGAAGTTCATCTTAGAGTAGTACGTGAGACGTTAAGGCAGAATCAGCTAAAGGCGAAGTTTACCAAGTGTCATTTCTGGAAGAAAGAGATAAAGTTTCTTGGTCATATGGTTTCAGAAAGGATTTTTAGTCGATCTTGATAAGACCGAAGCTGTGAATAATTGGAAGAGACTAGAGACGGTGACTAAGATCAAGAGTTTTCTCGGACTTGCCGGCTACTACCGGAGATTCATTAAGGATTTCTCGCGGATAGCAACACCATTAACTAAGCTGACCAGGAAGGAAGTGAGATTTGTTTGGTCTGACAAATTTGAGGGGGCATTCCTTAAGTTAAAGCATTCGTTGACTAATGCACCAGTATTAGTAGTTCCAGACGAAAACCAAAGATTGGTTGTGTATGCTGATGCATGTGGAATGAATTAGGAGCGGTGTTGATGATGAGTGGTAAAGTCATTGCCTACACATCTAGGCAGCTTAGACCGCATTAAGTTAGATATCCTACTCATAATTTGGAGTTGGCAGCTGTGATCTTCACATTGAAGATTTGGAGACATTATCTCGTAGGGGAGAGATTTGAGTTATATACCGATCATAAGTCTTTACGGTATTTATTCTCTCAAAAGAAGTTGAATATGAGACAACAGAGGTGGCTGCAGATTTTGGCTGCGTATGATTTTGATATAGAGTATACACCAGGGAAAGGTAATAAAGTAGCCGATGCCCTTATCAGGAAACATCAGAATGTGGTGTTAGCTATGTTGGCGGAGTGGAAGGATTTGGAAACTTTAGTCAGTTGTGATGTGAAGTTCAGATCGACTTCTGGTTCTAGCCAGAGTACCGCCAGGTTGTCTTGTTTAGAAGCTCGACCATTATTGATTGAGAAAATCTATTCTAAGTAGAAGGAGGATCCAATATTAGCTTAAAGGATCAGAAGAATTGAGGTTGAAACAGAGATCGACGATTTAAAGGATTTTAGCCTTGACTAGAGAGGATGGCTAAGAAAGAAGGGACGGTTGTGTGTTTCAAATGTGGAAGACTTAAGGAAAGAAGGTCTTGGAGAATGTCATCGATCCAAGTTTATGATTCATCCTGGAGGAACCAAGATGTACCAGGATATGAAGAGAAGCTTCTATTAGGAAGGCATGAAGAGGATATTGGCTTGTGAGTTAGAAAGTGTGCAAACTGTCAACAAGTGAAAGCTGAACATCAGAAACCAAGTAGGTTACTATAGCCTTTAGAGATTCCAATTTGGAAATGGGATTCGATATCCATTATTTTTATAGACGGATTGCCAAGGTCAAAAGAGGTAATGAAAGTATATGCATTATAGTGCATAGATTGACCAATAGTGCCCATTTCATTCCAGTTAAGTCAACCAGAACGACACCTGTTTTAGCTAAGTTGTTCCTGAAGAACATAGTTAGACTGCATGGAGTTCCTAGTAGTATAGTCAGTGACAGAGATGCATTATTCACTAGTGAATTTAGGAAGAGTCTACAGGATTGAATGGGTACCAAGCTTAATATGAGTACTGCATATCACCCTCGGACAGATTGTAACGACCTGAAATTTTAACGAATTTTATAACGTAATTAACTAATTTTACTTGAAATTTTAAACAATAAAATTTTGAATAAAAATTTGATATTTGAAATGTGTCTATTTAAATATAGTAAATGGTAAAATTTTATTGAAAAATATGAAAGTTAATTTATTTGTGAAATTTCAAATATAAATTTAATCAGTTTATCCGTTGAAAAATTAATATTTTCGAAATCTTAATATTTTTATATATTAAAACTGTAAATCATTTTCTGAGTGAGACGTCGTAATTCGTTTCGTCAAATTTGGACTGCTATAGCTCCATTTATCTTAATTTCAACGTTTTAGCAGCACTTTTGGTAGCGAAAAATCAAGTTTTGTAACTTGATTGTATCACTGATATCTATGTACCATTCTGCTCGCCTTGTCATGCTGATATCCATAGTATATTTGTTTCTGTATTTTGAGGTCTGGTACACGATGGAAACGATAAAACAGTTCATCGTATCGGTACCGTATGGGTGACTTTTTATTTCCCTTTGCCTTTTCAAACTTCAGTCGTGTAATCCAAGCAACAATCAAATGCTTTAATTTTTCACCCGAATCAAAGGGCTTGACCGTTGCAATTACATTTATTTTTATATATATTCACTCAAGCCTCTTCATTTTTTTTGCCCCACTGTTCATTCGAAAGGTGCGTTCGCATTTTGTTTTGAGTTCTTCTTCCTTTTTCTCTCTTCTTCTCTTCCTTTTTTTCTTTTTGTCGCGCTCCTCCCTTATTTGCCAAAGCAAAGACAAACCACCGTGCCCCTTTGTAAACCCGAGTTCGCCCACCTTCTCCCTCCCCTAAGCTCAACCCGTGTCGCCTCCTACCAGACCCGAAACCACCCAAACCCCACACCAAAACCCGAGGCGCCTACACCTTCGGTCCACGTCCACACCCATGGCCTCCCTCTTCCACCATGCCACCACCCAGCGTCCCAGTCCACCGCCACGACAACACAACCCACCACCCTGACACATCCACAACTCGAAGCACTCCCATCATCACCAAGCACCGAACCCCTGAAACCCAAAGCGACCACCGCCTGCACACCAACCCTAACCGAGCTCGCACCTCTGCCGCACCACCACCACTCCACGTCGCCCCAAAACCGAGAGCAGCCCTCACCCAGTCGTCGGCATCTCATCACCCGAGCCCTCCCCCTCACCAACCCCGAGCCCCCCCCAGTTTTCCTTGACCCGAGACCCCACGCCGAGCCCCACTAACACCCTGCCACTGCACCTCTCCTCCGTCCCCAAGCAAGACCGCGTGCATCCCTCCCCTACCTTAAAGCACAACCGCATGCAGCCAAGCCTTGTCTCTAGAATCAAACTTTGTTTCCCTGTGTGTTTTTTTGAAACATATTAACATATGTATATGACAGCTCTTCTTCCAAGTGCTACGTCATATATATGCATACTTATCACATATTTATGGGTTGTGATCCATGACTTTGTATTGCTTCACAAATTTTTACTGTGTATAAAATAGAAAAACTGCAGTTCATGCTAAAAATATTAACATATATTAATATGTATGCATGAATCATATTTGTTGTGTTATATATATTAATATATATGTATTGTATACACACAAATTGCTCTTAGTTGTGAAAATGTATGCATAGTCATGCTAATCCATTTTCAATCTGAGCCTACTTATGATATATAATGCAAATATGTATATTGTTCGACCATGTTATATATGTCACTTTCTTTGAAATTTGTCGATAAAATTATATACGTTGTATATTACACATGTACGCTTTGTCGGAAAATAATTATATGTATTGTATATAATTGTTCTTTCAAGATATTTTAAGACAAATGTATATGTATATCACTCATATTTTTTTTTTGTTTTATTATATTATCGTGCTAAAATCCGTTTTCATGCTGGTAGCAGCTAATTGGCGTGTCGTGCCTGATTTCGTGCCCATGTCCATTCACTACGCCATAGATGGCCTTCTGCAACAGATTTGCATGGTGTTGCCAGCTAAAATGTTGCGATAGGTATGCTGATTTTTGTCTATTGCAACACACGCTTTAAGGTGTTAGCATAGATATCAGCAAAATGTTGCAGTAGCTATAGCTGTATTCAAATTAAAAAATTAATAAAATTAGCAATCCGCGTGAATACGATCCAACGATCTATATTTAATCCGACTGTTAAAATGGATCACCGCTGCACTTTTTACCAAATTTTCGTTTTCCCGCGTATGTTGGTGTAGATCCCCTTTCAGTTTTCAATTCATAATTCTCAAATCAAAAAGCAAATTCACGAAATCCAGCAAATTCATACTTCCAATTCGCATATGCTTTTCGACGTCAGATTGGAATTCGGTATCAGACTCCTAGAGCTCCGGAATCAGATCCGGCATGAAGTGAAAAGCACCACCTCCTTCATACTCCTCAGAAAAACCGAGTGCTTCTCAATGCCTTCAAAGCTATGTCTGATTATTTAGACGCGAGTTATGGGGTTTCGACACAGCGGCAGGCAAGGGCGGAAGCCAGTATTCACCGTGGATCTGATGAGAGTTTCGAAGGATGGACGTCTACTCCAGCTTTTGATTTTGACAATGATGGCAAATTCGATGCTATGCTTTTCGACCCTAATTCCGTGTGCTGTAGGCTATTGATAGAATCTTTCTGTTGTAATGATGACCCAATTGGTGATCTTGTAAGTGACAATTCTACTATCACAGTTGTAAATGCATATGCTGCTGCTAGTGATGATATTGCAGTTGTTGTTCTTAAAGACGCTGGGTTTGCTACTGAAACGTGGGCTGAAATGGCACTAATTTCTTCTGATGGTATAGTTGCTGGCAAAGCAAGAGCTGTTAGCGAAGTTACTATCGAAATTGCAACAGGTGCCTGGGAAATAATATTTCAACCGAAGCTGCATTGACTTTGGAAGAGATGAATGTGCTTCGGGGATGTAAGTTGCAGCAGTTTGGGGATGGTGGTAGTGTAGAGGTTCGTGCTGCCAAAGTCCGTGACCTGTTCGATGAAATGTCAATTTTGTGTAGAGGTTCGTGGCAGTGTAAGTTGCAGCAGTTTGGGGATGTAAGTTGCCGAAGTTTGGGGATGGTGGCAGTGAAGGGTAATGTATTACTTATTAACACGCAACCTGTTCGATGAAATGTCAATTTTTATTTATCATGGTTTCAGGTCTTTTACCAAGGCAGAGCTAAAAGCAAGGTTATTTCAGTTTTCACTGAACAATTTGCTATGAATGATGGCTGGAAAAAGGTCGGATGATTCAGAAGAAGCCATGAAAGAGTTGCAAAAGTCAATCATCGAGGAGGTGTTCAAATTCGCAGGAGGTGATCATTTGTGCATCATTTTACGTCGTTTCAAAGAAGGCTCGATCTTCCGAAATCGGATGAATCGGGACTGCGGTGCCCCGGACCCCCGCCGGACCCCCGCCGGCGCTGCGCCCGGACCCGCTTCTCGGCTCGCCTTCGGCTCGGCACTCGGCTCGTCATATATTCGTCAGTGTCAGTGTCAGTATAAATTGAAACTGCATATGTAATGAGTGAACTGAGTGATGTAGTGAGGAATATCTGTATATGTAAATATCAGTGTTATATATCATTGAATTGTAAAATAGTGGAGTCAGGAATTTGTACTATTTCTAATGTTGAAATAAAATATTTATTTAAATAAATTACTGTTTGAATATCAAATTCTGTGCAAATAGCATTTTATTAAATAAATATTTATTTCTATTAAAAAATCAAATATGCTCTACATTATGGGCCCCACAAATTCAGAAAGTTAATATCTATAGCAACATTTTGGAATGTTGGTAGAGACACCTATGGATGTTGCTATAGACCCAAATATGGTTCTATTGCAACAATATTTCTTATGTTGCCTTAGATAGTCAAAATGTTGCCTTTGAGGTCTGCGGCAACGCGGCAAAATGCAACACCGAGAAAGTGTTGCCTTTGCCCTTTTTTAGCCTACAGCATCATTTTTTGGCACTTCCTGCATCACTTCTTTGGTGTTGCAGTATGCAATCTATGGCGTAGTGATTGCATTGTTCTTTTTTGTACTTGTTTTCCATCGTTCTCTAGCCATGAAAGGTGAGCAATCACTCACGATTAATGTTCTTATGCTTATTAAATTGATTTCATAGGAAATGACAATTTAAATGTGCTATTAAATTTGAATTGTTAATTATTAACTATTAAATATGACATGTTGTTATTTTAAATTGATCACTTATGTAAATTGACACCGTTACATGTTAGTTGATTATTTTATTTAATTGTTAGTATTATCGATCATATATGCTAGTAATTATTATGTTATGTTCCTTATTGTTCTCACTCTACAAGTTCCCTTAGTTTAAGAAATCACTATGGGTTGAAATGATACATACCCGAACGGACTTTAAAATAGGAGAAAATTCGTTATGGGTTGAAATGATAAACCCAATCGATTTTCATTCATTATTAAATTTTAGGATTGCGGGTTTAATGATATGAACCTGTAAATTTAAAAACTATTATGGATTGAAATAACAAACATCCGTATAACTTAACCACATGGTAGAAAATTATATATGGACACCGTTGGTTTATTTTTGAAAATGATTTCCAGATGTCATGAAAGGAAATATATGAGTTTTGATTTTGAATATAATAAGTATTCAAAACTTTTAATTTAGAATTTTAAAATGTTGATTCTGAAAAAAAAATTTTGTGAGTTTAGTTTAAAGGTAATTTACAAAATTTTACCTATAGTATTATTTTCTAAAATTTATAGATGGATAAATAAAAGGTTTAATTTATTTTAAATTGTATAAACTTAATTTTTATTTAATATATATATATATAACATTTTTAAAGGATTTTTTAAATTAATATTTAAAATAGATTTTTAACTCTAATAAATAAAACAGTTGGAAAGGTAAATTGGGATTTATTTGTAACTTAGTTTGATTAATAATTGTATCTAAATAAGGATACATTCGGAACTTAATGGTTTTGAAAATGATTTATAACTTGTTTTAATAAAGGTGATTAAATGAATACTTTAGGATTTAAATAAAAATTAGCTTGAATATTTTATTTTTATTTGAATTCATAATTGAGATTTTATTTAATTATTTATAAAGTAATTCTATAAAAGACCACAGTGTGAAATAAGCATTTAGTTGTTAAAGAGAACGAGATCAGATATTGTCATACTCTCTACCAATACCAAAACCACTTTAACAACCGTGTACGTGGTGGAGATTCCAGGATGAAGTAGGATGGTTTGGCGAACGATTCTGTATGAGGTATTTACGTAGCCCTAACTCCCTCGAGTCAGCTTGATGCGGCTAAAACATGAGCTATACCGGGACAAGTGAGGTTGCACCTCCTATCGGGCACATTTCTTCGAACCATATCTATTGCTTTTTTGATTTGATTTTGGTGTGCACACCTTTGATTTAGGAGTGTGTCTCGAGGTGGACGGTAGTAGCTGCTATGCGTTACCACCCTTCGGGGAGTGCAAACGGTAGAATCCTACTTTGGCATTGCCTTACGTGCCTTGTCTCATGCCTTATCGCTCCTTCTACGAGTTTGGTTTGTACTGTACCTATGGAGTGCTCTCTGATAGCCCTCCAGTTTATGGAGGAATTACGGTACTGTATAGACTACGGGAATATATATAAATTTGTTAAGGGGGATATGGGTAACACCTTAACGCTATTTTGATATTTTACTTTACTGTAGACATTATGTATGTAGCGTATTGTACTATATATGTAGATAGTTTATCGGATCCTTAAAGGGTGGAATCCCAACATCCTTTAAGTTATATTGCATTTACTGGACATTTCACTTGAGTTTGATTTATCTGGCATAAGAATGTTAATCCTGACTAGAGTGTTTTGTGTTTTGCTTTATGCTCGGGTCAGCCCGAGTGTCACAGCTTTTGAGACTCATCTTTTAGAGCTTGGAGTTCACTTGGATGATTTATCTTATCTATTTCAACTTTCAATTTATTTCTGTTATTTCAATTGTATGTTTCAGACTTGTCATTTACTTTTGTTTTAGAGACTTCTGTGTATTGGGATTTCTGTTGCATCCTATTTTGGACTATGCTATTTCTGTAGTAGCTTCATGAACTACTATTTATCTTTTCCGCTACTTATTGTTGTAAACTCTGCATCTGTGATTCTATGATTGATTTATTTACTGTATATGCTAAGTTTTGCCAATTATAAATTAACAATCTATTATTTGGAGAAATTCAAGTCTGACATGTATGGGTTATTGTCGATTTGAATGGTTCGAAATAGCGGGTCGTTACAGTTGGTATCAAAGCCAGTTTTAGGCAAAACTTAGCATATATGGTAAAGACTCATTACATATAGGGTAGCGATTCCCTACAATGAGTTGAATTGATTACTGAGTCATATTCGTTCATGCTTGAAATTCTGAGTCAGAATTCTCTTTAGTTAGGATTTATTTTGAATTTTCGAAACTGTATCCTTGTTATAAAATCAAATTCTTGTCTTTACAGATGAGTAACCGAGGGAATATCCGTGGTAGAGGTCGTGGCAATGCTCCTGCACCACATGTTGCCCATGTACCACCCATTGCTCCTATTCTAGCTTTTCAGCCTGCTAGGTTCACCCAGCTTTGTAAGGAGTACTCTCAGCTTGGAGGCACTAAGTTCACTGGAGCAGAGAGTATTATTGAGGCTCAGCAGTGGCTGAAGAGTTTAGAGAGGATTTTCATTGGACTTGAGATCACTAATGCTCAGATGCGTCATTTAGCTACTTGGAATTTACAGGAGTCCGCCCAGGACTGGTGGGAATCTGTTACCTCTCAGACTGATGAGGCTAATATCACTTGGCAACAGTTCAGGTGAGATTCATAGTTGTCTTTTCTAGCTTATCTCTGTGGAATCCATCTTTTTGAATTTGATCTCTTTGAACTTTATCTCTGTCTTATCTTGGATCCATTCTTTTCAAGGATGCTTTTGTGGCCAAATGGATGCCCAAAGCTGGGAAATCTCAGTTGTATAGGGCATTCATGGATCTTGAGCAGGGAGACATGACTTTTGCTGAGCATGAGAGGGTGTTCAGTGAGCTTTCCAAGTTTGGTCCTGGTTTGATTACCACTCAACTCAAGAAGAACGAGAAGTTTATTCATGGTGCTCGCCCAGAGTATTATGACTGCTTGATTAGTCATGTACACGACACCTTCACTTCTCTTATGGATATGGCCACTAGATTCGAGAACCCTATTTCCAGGGGAAAGCAGGCAGTTTAAGCACCTCAGGGTACTTCCAGTGGTTCTAAGAAGAGGAAGCCCAATTTTCAGCAGCAGAAGAAGAATTGGCAGAATGCTCATGGTATTGGATCTGTTCCTCGGAAAAGATCTCTTAATCTTTCTTCCATCACTTGTTTAAAGTGTGAACAGAAGGGTCACTATGCCAACAACTGTCCGTCTCCTGCCGGAGCCGCTATCCCTCCAACTCAGGCCACCAGGAACAATCTCTGCCACATCTGTTTGCAGCTTGGCCATTTCAAGAACGATTGTCCCTTGCGTCAGAGAGGCAAGACATCTGGAGTCTTTGCCATGACTTCTTCCACTCCTCCTTCTCCTCTTGCCAATGATAACCAAGGTTCCCTTTAGAGCTCCTTTACTTTGCATGGTTTTCCTGTTCGTGTTCTATTTGACACTGGTGCATCCCATAGCTTTATATCTATTGATCTCTGTAATAAATTCGAGCATATTTTGCAACTTCAATTGGCTACTTCATCATTATGTGTGACTAATCCCATCGGCGATCCTACCAATCTTTGTATGATTTGTAAAGGAGTGAAATTCCTATACAACTTGCACCGATTTACCGGAGATTTATATGCTTTGGGTTTCAATGCATTTGATATTTTACTTGAAGGTGATTGGTTGAAGCCTTATGATGCTGTCATTTCTTGTAAAGCCCGAATCGATTTCTAGTAGACGACCATGGCAATTCTCTTATGATTGAATGTCGAATGCCTCAGGATTATGCAGGCAGTTTTATCTTTTCTCTTGATGCTCAGCCTAGTGACCTTGACTCCACCTCCATTGTCAAGGATGTTCCCGATGTTTTTGGTGAATTCACTTCTCTTCCTCCTAAGTGGGAAATTGAATTTCGTAATCATATTATTCCCAGTGCTCGGCTAGTTGTTCTCCCTCCCAGACGGATGGCACCCAAAGAGAAAGTTGAGTTGAAGAAGAAGATTGAGGATTTGTTCTCTAAGGTTTTGATTAGGTAGAGTTTTTCTGAATGGGGAGCAGCTGTGGTCTTTGTCACCAAATCTGATGGTTCTTTGAGGATGTGTGTTGATTATAGAGAGCTGAACAAGCTTACTCTCAAGAACCGATATCAGATGCCTCGCATTAGTGATATGTTCGATCAACTCCATGGAGCTAAAGTGTTCTCTCAGCTTGATCTTGCTACCGGGTTCACCAGCTTCCTGTTGTTGAGGATAGCATTCCCAATACTGCTTTCTGAACAACACGAAGCTGGTGGAACCCGGTAGCGATGCTCTTAATAAATTTGTTCTGGTTTTCGTTGATGATATCCTCGTCTTCTCTAAGTCTGAAAAGGAGCATGAATCACATTTGAACTATGTTCTCCAAACCCTTGGGAAACATCAGTTGAAAGCCACTAAATGCCATTTCTGGAGAGATGAAGTCCGATTCCTTGGGTACATTGTTTCAGAGAATGGAGTCTCAGTTGACCCGGTTAAGGTCGCCGTGATTAATTTAAGTTTATCCACCTTCTCTCTTTTGAATTCATTTATCTTATCTATCTTTGAACTCATCCCCCTTATCCATTTCCAGGATTGGGAGACACCTAAGCCTCCGTCCGCTATTCGTAGCTTTCTGGGCCTTGCCGGTTATTATCGGAGATTTAATTGAGAATTTTGCTCGTATAGCTTCACCTCTTACCTCTTTGACTCGTAAGAATGCCAAGTTTGTTTGGAGTGATAAGTGTGAAGCTGCATTTAATGAGTGGAAGCAAAAGCTTACTTCTGCTCCTGTTCTCACTGTTCCGAAAGGGAGTGAAGAATTATCGATTTATACCGATGCTAGTTGAGAAGGTTTGGGTACTATGTTGATGCAGAGTGGGAAGGTCATTTCTTATGCTAGTCGGCAGTTGAAGCCCCATGAAGCTAACTATGCCACCCATGATTTAGAGTTTCTTTCTGTTGTGTTTGCTTTGAAGTTGTGGAGGCATTACCTTTTGGGAACCAAGTTTGAGCTTTTCACTGATCACCGGTCTCTTAAGTATATCTTCACCCAAAAGGATTTGAACTAGAGGTCGGTTCGTTGGCTTGAGTTCTTAGCATCTTATGACCTCAAAATCAACTACACCCCTGGGAAAGCCAATGTTGTGGCCAATGCTTTGAGTCGTAAGAAAGCCTTGTTGTGTCAGATTGTAGCTTCTCCATCTCTTTTGGATCGAATTGCAGCTAAGCAGGAAGAGGATGCGATGCCTAGGCTTATGAAGGAGAACATTCGGAGTAGGGAAGGTGATGATTAGAATGAGTTAGGAGCACAAATTGATCAGAGTGGAGTTTTGAGGATTAATGGCCGGATTTGTGTTTCGAATGTTGATGGTTTGAGGAAAGAAGTTCTTAGGGAGAATCATCGGTCCAGACTCTCCATCAATCCGAGTGTCACGAAGATGTTTCAGGATATGAAGAGGCTGAATTGGTGGAGTGGTATGAAGCGGGATATCTCTATCTTTTTTAGTAGATGTGCCACTTGTCAACAGGTTAAGTCCGATCACCAGAAGACTGTTGGATTGCTGCAACCCCTTGAGATTCCCATTTGGAAGTGGGATCAGGTTTCTATGGATTTTATTAATGGTTTACCAAGGACTAGAAGGGGTAATAAGAGTATTTGGGTAGTTGTTGATCGATTGACCAAGTCTGCCCATTTATTCCGGTCAAGTCGAATCGAACAGCTTCGAGCTTAGCTGAGATCTATATGAGGGAGATTGTCCATCTCCATGGTGTTCCTTCTAGCATTGTTTGTGATCGTGATCCTATCTTCACCAGCAAGTTATGGTAAGCTTTTAAGGAAGCTTTGGGTACTCATTTGAACCTTAGTACGGCCTATCATCCTCAGATTGATGGTCAGACGGAAAAGGTGAAACAGATTCTAGAAGATCTTCTTCGTGCTTGTGTTCTTGACTTTGGAGGATCTTGGAAAGATCATCTCCATCTTGTAGAGTTCACCTATAATAACAGTTACCAGGTATAACTCCATCTTTGAATTTCAATCATCTTAAGCTTAATCCATCTATTAATCCCAATCTTTTGAATTCAGGCAAGTATCGAGATGTCTCCATTTGCCCCTCTCTACGGACGATCCTACAAATCTCCATCTTGATGGATTGCGTCCGGTGATCGCTTAGTTCTTGGACCGAATATGATTCTGGAAGCATCTGAGAAGGTTGAGGAGATTAGGAGGAAGATGAGGATTTCTCAGGATAGGAAGAAGAAGTATGCTAACATGAATAGAAGGGATTTGGAATTTTCAATGGGTGATTAGGTCTTTCTCAAGATCTCGCCGCTGAAGAATGTGGTTCGTTTTGGTCGAAGAGGGAAGCTTGCTCTCAGGTTCATTGGTCCTTTTCGCATTTTGGAAAGAGTTGGTCCTTTGGCTTATAGAGTTGATTTTTCGGAGAAGCCGGCGGGTGTGCACAACGTGTTTCACGTATCTCACCTTCATAAGTATCTCCATGATCCATCCTTGATTGTTTAGCCAGGTTTATTAGAGAATTTTGACGTCGAGCCAAATCTCACTATCGAAAGGAAGCCACTTCGTATTGTCGATAGAGGTACGAAGCAGCTTCGAAGGAAATCTATTAGTCTAGTCAAGGTACAGTGGAGTACGAATGATCGGGATTGCACTTGGGAAACCGAGGAATCCATGCGTGCCTCGAATACTTAATTATTTGACTCAGGTACTATTCGTTGAATTTATTCTATTTTCTTGTTTGTTTCTATTCTCCTATCTCGTTCCTTTTCGAGGACGAAAAGTTTTGAGTAGGGGGAGTGTAACGACCTGAAATTTTAACGAATTGTATAACGTAATTAACTAATTTTACCTGAAATTTTAAACAATAAAATTTTGAAATAAAAATTTGATATTTGAAATTCGTCTATTTAAATATAGTAAATGGTAAAATTTTATTGAAAAATATGAAAGTTAATTTATTTGTGAAATTTCAAATATAAATTTAATCAGTTTATCTGTTGAAATTTAATATTTTCAAAATTTGAATATTTTTATATAATAAAAATGTAAATCATTTTCTGAGTGAGACATCGTAATTCGTTTCGTCAAATTTGGACTGCTATAGCTCCGTTTATCTTATTTTCAGGGTTTTAGCAGCATTTTCAGTAGCGAAAAATTGGTTTTTGTAACTTGATTGTTTCGCAGATATCTTTGTACCATTCTTTTCGCACCGTCGTGCTGATATCCGCAGTATATTTGTTTCTGTATTTTGAGGTCCGGTACGCGACGGAAACGATAAAACAGTTCGTCGTATCGGTACCATAAGGGTGACTTTTTATTTCCCTTTGCCTTTTCAAACTTCAACCGTGTAATCCAAGCAACAATCAATTGCTTTAATTTTTCACCTGAATCAAAGGGCTTGACCGTTGCAATTACATTAATTTATATATATATTCACTAAAAACTCTTCATTTTTTTTGCCTCATTGTTCATTTGAAATGTACGTTCATATTTTGTTTTGAGTTCGTCTTCCTGTAGCTCTCTTCTTCTCTTCCTTTTCCTTTTTATTTTCTTTTTTCCATGCTCCTCCCTTATTTTCCAAAGCAAATCCAAACCACCGTGCCCCTCTGCAAACCCGAGTTCGCCCACCTTCTCCCCCCCAAGCTCGACCCGTGTCGCCTCCTACCAGATCCGAAACCACCCAAACCCTACACCAAAATCGGAGGCGCCTACACCTTCGGCCCACGTCCACACCCACGGCCTCCCTCTTCCACCAAGCACTACCCAGCGTCGCATTCCAACGCCACGACCACACAACCCAACACCCCGACACCTCCACAACCTGAATCACCCCTATCATCAGCAAGCACCGAACCCCTAAAACCCAAAGCGACCACCGTCTGCACCCCAACCATGACTGAGCTTACACCTCCACCGCGCCACCACCACTCCACGTCGCCCTAAAACCGAGAGCAACCCTCACCCAGTCGCCGACATCTCATCATCCAAGCCCTCCCCTACCAAACCCGAGCCGCTCCCCCCCAGTTTTCCTTGACCCGAGGCCCAACGCCGAGCCCTACTGACACCCCGCCGCTGCACCTCTCCTCCGTCCCCAAGCAAGACCGCATGCATCCCTCCCCTGCCTCGAAGCACAACCGCATGCTGCCGAGCCTTGTCTCTAGAATCAAACTTTGTTTCCCTATGTGTTTTTGTGAAACATATTAACATATGCATATGACAGCTCTTCTTCCAAGTGATGCGTCATATATATGCACACTTATCACATATGTATGGGTTGTGATCCATGACTTTATATTGCTTCACAAATTTTTGTCGTGTATACAAATAGAAAAACTACAGTTCATGCTAAAAATATTAACATATATTAATATGTATGCATGAATCATATTTGATGTGTTATATATATTAATATATATATATATATATATATGTATTGTATACACACAAATTGCTCTTAGTTGTGAAATGTATGCATAGTCATGCTAGTCCATTTTCAATCTGAGCCTGCTCATGATATATATAATGCATATATGTATATTGTCCGACCATGTTATATATGTCACTTTCTTTGAAATTTGTCGACAAAATTATATACGTTGTATATATTGCACATGTACACTTTGTTGGAAAAAAATTATATGTATTGTATATAACTGTTCTTTCTAGATATTTTAAGACAAATGTATATGTATATCATTCATATATTTTTTTATTTTTTTATTATATTATCGTGCTAAAATCCGCTTTCGTGCTGGTCGCAGCTAATTGACGTGTCGCGCCTGATTTCATGCCCATGTCTGTTGCATTGTTCTTCTTCGTACTTGTTTTCCATCGTTCTCTAGCCATGAAAGGTGAGCAATCACTCAAGATTAATGTTCTTATGCTTATTAAATTGATTTCATAGGAAATGACAATTTAAATGTGCTATTAAATTTGAATTGTTAATTATTAACTGTTAAATATGACATATTGTTATTTTAAATTGATCACTTACGTAAATTGACACTGCTACATGTTAGTTGATTATTTTATTTAATTGTTATTATTATCGATCATATATGCCAGTAATTGTTATGTATGTTCCTTATAGTTCTCACTCTGCAAGTTCCCTTAGTTTTAGAAATCACTATGGGTTAAAATGATACATACCCGAACGGACTTTAGAATAGGAGAAAATTCATTATGGGTTGAAATGATAAACCCAAGGGATTTTCATTTATTATTAAATTTTAGGATTGCGGGTTTAATGATAAAAACCAAAAATTTAAAACTATTACGGATTGAAATAACAAACATCCGTATCACTTGACCATATGGTAAAAATTATATACGGACACCGGTGGTTTATTTTTGAAAATGATTTCCAGATGTTATTGAAAGGAAATATATGAGTTTTGATTTTGAATATAATAAGTATTCTAAACTTTTAATTTAGAATTTTAAAATGTTGATTTTGGAAAACAAAATGTGAGTTTAGTTTAAAGGTAATTTACAAAATTTTACCTATAGTATTATTTTCTAAAATTTACAAAATAAGATTTTAGATGGATAAATTAAAGGTTTAATTTATTTTAAATTGTATAAAAGTAATTTTTATTAAATATATATATAACATTTTTAAAGGATTTATTTAAATTTATACTTAAAATAGATTTTTAACTCTAA
The DNA here is from genome assembly GCA_030737815.1 of Allium fistulosum. NCBI lineage: Eukaryota > Viridiplantae > Streptophyta > Magnoliopsida > Asparagales > Amaryllidaceae > Allium > Allium fistulosum. The sequence goes on from CM060904.1 coordinate 171,131,380, forward strand.
TAAATAAAAAGGGTTGGAAAGGTAAATTGGGATTCATTTCTTTCTTAATTTGATTAATAATTGAATCTAAAAAAGGATTCATTCGGAACTTAATGGTTTTGGAAATGATTTATAACTTGTTTTAATAAAGGTGATAAAATGAATACTTTAGGATTTAAATAAAAATTATCTTGAATATTTTATTTTGATTTAAATTCGTAATTGAGATTTTATTTAATTATTTTTAAAGTAATTCTATAAAAGACCACGGTGTCAAATAAGCGTTTAGTTGTTAAAGAGACGTGTATCGAATATTGTCATACTCTATGCCAATACCGAAAACCACTTTAACAACAGTGTACATGGTGGAGATTCCAGAATGAAGTAGGATGGTTTGGCGAACGATTCTATATGAGGTATTTACGTAGCCCTGACTCCCTCGAGTCAGCTTGATGTGGCTAAAATAGGAGCTATACCGGGCCAAGTGAGGTCGCACCTCCTATCAGGCACATTTCTTCGAACCATATCTATACCGGGCCAAGTGAGCTATAGAGTATATGTAATTCTATATATATACATATATATATATATATATGTTTATATAAAGTGTATATATATTCATAAGGGAACACCGTGATGATAAATATCAACTCAAGCACAAAATTAATCAAATCACTCAATGTTTAAATCAATAAGGAAATCAGGTCACATAATTTATTAAATCAAACCACAAATTTCAAATCAAATTAAAGAATAAAAAGGGAAAGTCCTATTCATGAAAACCTTCAGCCTTTTGTTTACTTGTCCCTCTCCTCTCTATATATATGCCACCATCTATGTTATTCACGTTTAACACTCTACCAATACATAAAAGGGAAAAAAAAGAAGGCTGCCATTAAAACTTGTAGAAGACTAATCACTAAAAGGCTTCAGGAATAAATCTAAACATAACATCAGTGTATCATTTTTTTTAAAAGCTATGTGTAAAACTTAAAACTTTTCTTACTGTAAATCATATATGCATCTATATGCTTGTAGATTTGAATGGATTCTTTATTTGACAAGTATTCATGTGTAATTTAGGTCGTCCGGACACAAACTCATGAGTTCCTTCGAATTCCATAGCGTCACCTATGGTCTTATGATGCGACTGCATAGCGAAATTCGCGGGGCTGTGAAGGCTTATAGTTATAAATGTTTCCTGGGGAACAGAGGCAAAACCATTGTGTAACTTCGATCTATGGTCGTTTTTGGCGTAATCCGCCTTGGTAGAACGATTGCCTTGAGGTACAGATGTTTCCTGGGGGAACTAGGAAAAACCATTGTGTATCTGTGGTCCATATGGCATAATTTGAGGGGCAGATGATTGCCTTGAGTCTATAGGTGATAGCGACGTAACCACTAGTGTTACTATTAAGTAGACTACGATCCATGCAAGTGTTTTGCATAGCGAAATTCATAGAGCAGTGATTGCTCATGGGTACAGATGTTTTTTGGGGGACCCTGGCGAAACCATTGTGTATTTGCGATCTATGGGTTTTTTGGATGTCATGGTGTAAGACGTCGGGCAGTGGCTGCCTAAAGTCACCTGAGGCCACGTCGCTCTGTCATCTCGACTTAGCAAGAGAGCGACCTTTGGGACTGCGTTCCATGATGATCCCGTTCGTTTGATTTCGATGATTGGATTATACTTTCCATATCCGTTTTAAAGTTTTCCAAGTATTTTCACTGGGCTTTGAAACAGATCTACTAAGTACTTATAGATCTCTAGTTGTGCGCCTGATCAACGTATTACTAGATTCTGTAAGAATGAGGATAAACTTATGGAAACATTGAGTTATCAAAAGTATTTTCGATATAAAAGTATTTCGCTATAAAAGAATTTTTAACAAAGAAATTTTTTCAAACATTTAAGAATTGAATATAAAAACCATTTGAATTATCTATTGGAAAAATTAAGAAACCAATGGAATAAATACATAAGTTGTATATAGACCATTCTAATTGCATTTACAGCATACCTGTTCGATTTAGGATTGTTCACTCGATTCTCGACGACGAACACCAATATGAATTTTTGATACGAATTTGAAGTTCTCTATCATAGTTTATTACTTTGCAAGGAGGATGGAAATTTCTAATCAAGAATTCGGATTAGAGTCTGCACTAGAGTAGTCGAGTTACCAATACTAGTTCGTAAGGTTGTGCATTCAAATAAGAGATCGAAATCGTTATATGTATGAATGGTATATATATCGTACGCATTCTAATAAAATGATTATATGCTCTGGTTGGTAGCTCTGATTGTTTCTTGCTTAGGATTGGTATACTGTTTGGTGGCATGTAGTTTGACATTATCCCTATTAGTTGCATTACGTTTATGAGTTGCACATAGTTGTATTACCGATTCTTATGTTTATAAGTTGATTATTTTGAGTAAAATATATCGTATGTTAAATTTCTTACTTCGTTCCTTTTCGAGGACAAAAAGTTTTGAGTGGGGGAGATTGTAACGGCCCATAATTTTAACTATTTTAGTTATTAAATTTAATATAATTTTTGAATTAAAATGGTTAGAAATAAAATTTAATGATTTATTAATGTAATTTATTGGTTATGAACTTAGATAAAATTTTAAATAACAAAATTAGATATGGGAGAGAAAAATGATTAACTAATTTTAAATATTGAAGTATTAATTTTATAAGTAGAATAGATAAAGTTTCTAATATTTAAAATATCTAAATATATTGATTAAACTATATTTAATTTTAAATGTAACTTTTTGGATATGATAAATTTTATAGATATATGTATATAAACTCCACCATTAAAAATTAAGATAGAATATCCATATATGTATACATATATAAGTATATACAAGCTTTATGATGTTTAAAATTATATATAAGTTATATATGTGTTTATATGTTTATGAAAAACAATGTATATGTAAATAAATATATATACATGAATGTATAAACTTCATAATGGAAAATTTTCAAACTTATGACTATATATATAGGTAAATGTTTATAAAAATAGTGCATATGGAAATATAAATATCTATATATATAAGTAAACATGTGTATATCTTAATGTATAGATGAATATGTAAATATGTAAATATATATGTTTATGAAAATATGATAAAATGAATATGTATATATCTAAAGGTAATAGGTAAAAAAATGTAAAGATGTATATTATGACAAAAAGATGTATAAGTATAGATATATATGTTAATATAAAAATAGAGTACATGTAAATATATATATATATATATGAAGTGTATATATATTCATAAGGGAACACCGTGATGATGAATATCAACTCAAGCACAAAATAAATCAAATCACTCAATATTTAAATCAATAAGGAAATTAGGTCACACAATTTATCAAATCAAGCCACAAATTTCAAATCAAATTAAAGAAAAAAAGGGCAAGTCATGTTCATGAAAACCTTCAGCCTTTTGTTTACTTGTCCCTCTCCTCTCTATATGCCACTATCTATGTTATTCACGTTTAACACTCTACCAACACATAATAGGGAAAAAAAGAAGGCTGCCATTAAAACTTGTAAAAGACTAAGCACTATAAGGCTTCAGGAAGTAAATCAAAACTTAACAGCAGTGTATCATTTTTTCAAAAAGCTGTGAGTAAAACTTAAAACTTTTCTTACTGTAAATCATATATGCATCTATATGCTTGTAGATTTGAATGGATTCTTTATTTGACAAGTATTCATGTGTAATGAGTTTTCTATGCCGTACATATGTATGTTAAATGTAACGACCCGCATATTTTTACGATAATATATTTAAATGATTTATTTAAATATAGAATCGTTAGTTGAATTTAAAAGTCCAAAACGTAACTTTTTGTAAACGGTCAAATTCGGACATGAGACCATTTCCATTGAGTCCAAAATGGCGTTTGCGACCTTTTTGAGTATAAACATCGATATGTTTGGAGTTGAGTAGAATTTTTCTATTTTTCTATTGGGCTTTGGGTTTGGGTTTCAGCCCACTAACCCAACAAGAGAACCCAACTCCTCTATCTAATAACTCCCACTCAACTCCTCTTCATTCATTCATTCTATTTTCCTAACACTCTCAAGCTAAAGGAAAATGGGGGAAAGAAAGGGAAATTAAAATTCCTAAACCCTAGATTACTAGGAAATTCAAGTTCTTGCTCTAAAATCAAAGAGAAGCTTAGGTAAGCATCTTCTTCATCTTCTCCATCTCAACCTTTCTTCAATTTTCAGAAATTCCTATAACCTAACTTAGGAAAAACTTCACCTTTGATAATAGATTGAAGATTCTAGAGGTGTATTGAAGAGGAATTGATCTTGCCTTGTTTTAGAGCTTCCCATTCGTTGTTTTTGGGTTTAAAGGTGAGTTCTTGAACTCACATCTATGTCTATAGCTTTCATTGTGGTTAGGTATGAATTCCTAACATCTATTTCATGTTCAATTGCTTTTGATTTGAATTGATTTGATGAATTTTCCAATTTTGGTATTTTGAAGTCAAAATCTTTAAAGATCCTATCTTGGATGTTTGGACATGTTTTTGGTGGTGTATCGGAGAGCCTATAGGGCTGGGTTGTCGATTGGCATAAATCCCTAGCATCCATCGCTCTTTCGATCGCTTTCCGTTTGGATTTTTGCCCTTCTTGGGCTAGGCTGATTTTTGCCTAGTAGGGAAATCCAAACGTCTGGAAGAAAATCCAGACATCTGGAATGAAATCCAGACGTCTGGAAAATGTCCCTGGAAAAAGAAAAAGGCATAGAAAAAATCCAGACGTTTGGAATGAAATCCAGACGTCTGGTTGAAAAATCCAGACGTTTGGAAGCTGTCCCTGGAAAAAGAAAAAGGGCAGAGACAAAATCCAAACGTCTGGATTTTCAACCAGACGTCTGGTTCTGTGCAGTTTTGCCTATTTTGGCAGTTTTGAGTGGATTTCCAATTTGTATCACTATGCCATAAATGGCCTATTGCAACACAAAAAAAATGTTGGCTCAGGCCCGAAAAATGTTGCCATAGGTCTATGGCAACACTTTTAGGGTGATGCAATTTTTGCCGTTACCTTAGACCTCAAAGGCAACATTTTGACTATCTAAGGCAACATAAGTAATATTGTTGCAATAGAACCCTATTTTGGTCTTTGGCAACACCCATAGGTATCTGTAGCAACATTCCAAAAATGTTGCTATAGATATTAACTTTCTGAAGTTGTGGGGCCCACAATGTAGAGCATATTTGATTTTTTAATAGAAATAAATATTTATTTAATAAAATGCTATTGCACAGAATTTGATATTCAAACAGTAATTTATTTAAATAAATATTTTATTTCAACATTTAAAATAGTACAAATTCCTGACTCCACTATTTTACAATTCAATGATATATAACACTGATATTCACATATACAGATATTCCTCACTACATCACTCAGTTCACTCATTACATATGCAGTTTCAATTTATACAGACAGCGACACTGACAAATATATGACGAGCCGAGTGCCGAGCCGAAGGCGAGCCGAGTAGCGGACGATTTATTCCGGGGAATCCCCAACGAAAAATACACATTATGCCTTCTTTTCTATCGAACCGATCATAACCACTACCTACATTCCACGATATTGTGCACCACAAATAGGAACTTCATTCTACTACGCTACGCAAAGTCACTTAGCTCGACGTTAAGAGAGTCAAGGGCGCACGACTACATAGAAGAACCGCTGTTCGCTTACTAAGGTATAACCCTCCCCGGGGGAAAGCCACTCTTGTATTTAAAGCGAGTTGTGTATCTACTTCAATGATACTATTGTTCCGGACCAATAGGTACGAAGATCCGGGTAAGATATGCACCTCTGCAACATTTCTAAGAGAGGAACGAATAGTCAATTTTGAAAGAACTTATTGTCGGCCTCTTTCAGATATGTTTATTTTACTCGGAGAGGTTGTGTATTGATCCTATGAATAAAGCAGGAAAAGGAAAGAGTCAATATTCGCCCGCGAAACCATTATTTCTTATTTATTGGATTCCAATATTGTCTTGATTCGTTAATTGTACCCATTCCAAATTTAATTCCGATCAAATGATCCGCAGCAGCCAATAGATCTCGTGGTAACAAAAATGTATTGTTCTGAGGTATATCAAGATTCAGTCTCCGGTTCATATTTTGTCGACCAATCCTTCCAAATTCACATTTTTGTTGAAAAAATCACAAGACTGGCTTCACCGCCCTCCCGGCGCCAAGATTAACAACAACAAAAGGTGCCCTTCCAGTGGCACCAGAAGCAGCCCTTGGTTTTGACGGAGCTTAACCGCTCTTCCTGCGATTCTTCTTTTTAATGAGATGCCTAGATTTGAGTTTCAAAATACAATTATGATAATGATTTATTACTCTATTCCAGTACAATTTTGAATACTTTTTTTTAAGGCAAGGCTTCGCAAAACGATTAATAAAGAATTGATAGAATAGGAAAAGTCCATAACGAAAGTACGCCTGCACGCTCTATGTATTGAACACGAACCGAACTACTCTACGCATAGCCGAACACATGCCAGTATATTAATTGCGATCAAGTGTTGGGCTCTGCTTTTGCCATTGCTAGTCATTCTTGAAGTTGGTCTCGCATAGGTAGTTTTTTTTACTTTGTTCGATAAAAAGAAAAGCCTACAAAGAACTACTCTTTACTTAAGTTCTCCATCCAGTAAGGACTTTATTAATTCATTTTTTTTACTTTCACTTTTGAACTTTATGAATTTATTATTTATGACAAAATACAATTTAAATGTGAAATTACTGAGTAGTCTACTTCCCTTCAAATGATGAACCCCCCTTAAATTAAAGGAATACTTTGGGGATCCCGCCAGAGCGCCTTCTACTTCTAATTGGCCACGAACTAGATCAGAAGCATTCTCAACGAAATCCCTCGGGTAAAATAAGAACAGCCCCCACGTTCAAAGACCCTTTTTTACCATTAGCAAGGACTTGTGAGTTGCAAAATACAATTATGATAATGATTTATTACTCTATTCCAGTACAATTTTGAATACTTTTTTTTAAGGCAAGGCTTCGCAAAACGATTAATAAAGAATTGATACAGTTGGATTGAGTAATCGATTACTCAATTTAGTATTTGTAGTGTCCACAGCACTAAAGTCCACTCCTTCCCCATACTACAAGTGAAAGAGAAAATGTAAAGACGACCATTAAAGCAGCCCAAGCAAGACTTACTATATCCATAAAGAAAGATCGATTCTTTGGGATCCTTCCTTTCTTCAAACGGAACGAACAGAGATAGAATCAGATCGATTCCCGAAATGCCTTTTTGGATCCAGGCGCAGCGCCGGCGGGGGTCCGGGGCCCCACAGTCCCGACGGGGATCGACCTTCAGGCTCATGCACTCATACACTCATGCACATTTGATTTGACTCATACACTCATACACTCATGCACATTTGATTTGACTCCGTCTTCAAGCTTGTATCCAGTTGTCCAGTCTTCAATACCTGTCACATATAATTCAAAAGCAGTAATCTGGAAAATAATATTTAACTCGAACAGAAAATGAAAATATTTTTGTTATATTATTTGCCTTAGGTATTTGGGTTGTTTCTTTTCATATTTTTTTCTGACAGGGACCAAATATTTGCACGGACAACCTATGATATACACAGTATGGAAGACACCAAGCAACAATTCAGGAAAAAATGCACAAAGGAGAAGCCAAGTGCACAAAGTAGTACTCAACACAGCAAGCAACATAACATGACCAAGAAATGCATGTACATGTATGAACATACATGCACCATAAGGCTTGGTACAAGAAACTACTCAAGTGCAACTACTCAAGTGCAAGTTCATACTCAAGTGCAGCCAGATATGTAGACAAGCCAAAAAAAATGGACACGGCACAAGGTCAAACCCGAGTCATCGATTGGATTCAACTCAAGGCCAAGCAACCAACAAAACAAACAAGAACCAGGTTCAGCAAAATGTAGACAAGCCAATGCAAGAAACACAGCAGTACACATAGGCAGCCCATCAAGCAAAAACAGTGAATGCATCAGGCATGTACAAGAGAAACATAGGCAGTAATATGATATAAAGAGGACTTGGAGCATCAGTTCATGTTAAAGAACAAGGTTGGCATGGTACCAGTTCAGTCCAGACCAAGCAAAACCAACAAAGCTCAACACACATATGTTTGTATATATCGTGGAAATCAAAACTCAATGTTCAGATTAGTCAACAGTTTTAGAAAACCAAAGATCACTTTCAAAGTTCTGATTTTCAAAAATGCAGAAGTTTTCAAGTAAAGCAGTTTTCAAGTGGACAGCAGAATACAAATACTTCAAGTTCTGGTTTAACAAATGCAGCAAGGTACAAAGGTATGTGAACAAGTTTAACAAAGGTTCAAGTTCCGGTTTAACAAATGCAGTAGAAAGGAGCTAACAAGCTCAGATCAGAAATAAAAAACAAGCCAGTGAACCAAAATCCAACATACCAAATAATATCACATCGCAATTCATCATCGGCAAAGCAAAATCAAGCCAGTGAAACAAAATCCAACATACCAATACATCATCGCAATCCAACATACCAGATTTCTCAAAGTCCAACAGAAAGATTAAAATCGAGATTATAGGAAATAAAGCCTATAAATAAATCCCAATTCATCATCGGAAAAAGCGTGAGAGTGTAACCAAAATCGAGAATAATCAAGTAAACTAGAAGGCAGAAAACATACCAAATAATATCACATCGCACCCGACGACGAAGTCAAAGCAATTCGAGCAATCAATCAAGGAGAACGGAGGAGCAAGCTACCAGGAATCCAATCCCCACCTCTCTGTTAAGCCATAACCCTTGTAGCAGTATACGCTTCAATGCATACATTTGTATACAAATTGAAAAACGTTCTCTGCTCTCGCCTTTGTGAAGACGACGTCATGAATCCGAAAATGGTACTTTTTGAAGCAATCGAGCGAACCTTCATCAGAATCGAACTTCTTCTGAACATTGGCGAGAAAGATTCGAGCATCGGATCTGGTCGAAGGATTCTCGAGGTTTTCGAGAACGGATTTCAAGGAAGCGTATGCCGAGTCTCCTGATTTTGAATATTCCTGTGGATTCAAGAACAAAAATTAGGGCACAAACCAAATATTCGTACTAGTTTGGGGGAGAAACCCTAACTTTTTATTTCTGCGATTTAGGGAGAACGAAATGAAAAGGAAGCGCGTGAATGAAAATGTCAACGGGAAATAAAGGAAACGTAGTAGATAGTGGATGAATAGTTGAGATTTTGTTTTAACTAATGGCGTGGATCGCTGAGGTGTAATTTTTTTTTAATTGTTTTAATTAGAATATATCTATAGCAACACTATATAAAAATGTTGCATCGTGTTACACTTGTTTAGCTAGAGCAACACATTTTTATGGCTAAGGTAACACAAAAAATACAACGTTGCAGTAGGACCAAAATTTTATAGCTGTCGCAACATTTTAGCTGGCAACACCTTGCAAAAATGTTGCAGAAGGTCATCTATGGCGTAGTGTATCGATTTTTGTTGATCCGGTTAGTTGTTGTCAATTATTATCAACTTTGATGACTTCATTTATGGATTTTTGGGAATATCCATTTGATTGGGATTTGATATCGATTTTTATGGTTTGAATTCACGTCATCGAATGTGGATTTTTGGTGATAGATTGTTTTTACAATCATTTCTGTGATTTGTCACTTTTAAATACAAAGGTTTCTATACTAGTAGTAAATACTCAAACTCTTTCACAAAAATGATTTCAACATTACTTTTAAATACAAAGCTCGTTTTAAAAATGTTTTCCAATCTATTAGTATATACAAATCTTTAACTCATTCGTACGAGAAATCCAATTAAACGATTTAGCAAAACAAGTGGTATGAAACGCTTGCGTTTACTTTGTCGGTTAATTCTTAGACTTGTTCGATTGAAATCTTGCGACAATTTTCGAGTGGAAATCTACAATTTGTTCGTAAACATTTAAGTTAAGCTAGTGGTTATGGGACATAAAGCTAAACTCATTTATTTACTAGCTTAGTGTAATTTACTCTTTTTTTGATCAATGATGATCATTTTATGGTTTAGATTAGCGATATGCGATGTCTCTTTGTCCGCGTGGGGGACTATACCTCGTTTTGTGGAGCTTCGTCTCATTTTATGGGCTAACAACCCATGGTCTTTTAACCGTTCGTGGAGCAATCGGCTCGATAAGTCGGTGCATGGGGCGTATCTTTATAGGTGCGTCGATGTTCGTTTATGCATGGGGCGTATCTTTTTAGGTGCGTCGATGTTCGTTTATGCATGGGGCGTATCTTCTTAGGTGCATCGATGTTCGTTTGTGCATGGGGCGTATCTTTTTAGGTGCGTCGATGTTCGTTTGTGCATGTGGCATATCTTTTTAGGTGCGTCGATGTTCGACTGTGCATGGGTCGTATCTTTTTAGGTGCGTCGATGTTCAGCTCATTTTATGGGTTAACGACCCATGGGATAACATCCCGTTTATGCTAGGCCTCCCCCTTTTTGTGTTTTCTGGATTTTCTATTATGGATTTCTGGAATTTGTGTTTCACCGATTTTTGCGATTTGCATTGATATGTTTTGTCAATATTTGAGGTTTGGTGAATAAGCTAAAGAATGTGATATTCTTTTTGGATATTTGAGATGATTTGAGATATTGTATGATTTTTGTTGTTATCAAGTGTATGCTTGTCAAAGTATGGCATTATTGTTATCATATATTTTTGTTGTATCTCTTGTTCTATCTCATCTTATATGATATTTATAGCTAGACTAATCCATTTATTATTTTTCTTCTTAAATAATACTCGGGTCAGACCGAGCTGTTTCAGGTGCTTCCACTTGACTTCTTAGCAGGGACTAGCTTCTGACTTTTGGCTAACTACTTTAGCTTAGTAGTTTTTGCTTTTATACATTTGAGATAGAGACTCCTTGATGTATACTTATTCTTTTGTGATGTTGTGGATCTTGTTTGACCACTACTTTGATGTACACTTCTATGTGTTATATTCATATCTGTTTCCGCCTTAGTGATATGAATATATGTGACTGATTTTGTGTTGTGCTTATTTTATATTTGTTTCCAAAGGCCTCATAGCCACTGTGTAGTAGATTTGAGTTTGGATTGGATATGTTGGATTTCCTCTTAAAATGAAATGCATGATATAATATCTGACATATTGGTTCTTGCTCTAACCAATTATACAGTTGGTCGCTCCTTAACAGCCTTATTCTTTGTACTAATTGACGGCATTACCCAGTAGTGTCCTTGGTTAGTGTAAGTATAGAGGTGGGGCTTCACAACTTTGTATCAGAGCCAAACTTCGGAACAATGTAGAATAATCTAGCAAGGATCATTGTCCTAAGTCTTTCTTAGGAATCGTGCCTTAGGATTTAATTCGAGTCTTAGGACCCGTTGTATCCTATTTTCTTTTGTGATGCCTTGTTTCATCAATCAAGTTTGTTTGATATTCATTCTGAGAATAACCTTTTTCCTCTTCTTTCTTTCTTTATTAAAGAAGAGAAATGGTTAGACCTGGCCGTCCCAGCCCCGATTAATCCAGTGCTACTCCTCCAGATGGTGTATTCATGTCTGCCCAACAGCTTTTGGATCTTGTAAAGAATGCCCAAGCTGCCGGACCCATTCTAGAGCCTACTCATCCTAAATCCGGGTTTGCACGCTTGGGCAGAGATTATACCGATTTGGTTGAAAGGCCATTCAAGGGTTCCGAAAGCGTTATAGAAATCCAAGCTTGGCTTAGAACATACGATCACATCTTTTCTCGCATGAATCTTTTTGATCTACATCGAGTCTAAGTGGCTTCTAGCGTGCTCCAAGAGAGAGCATTAGATTGGCATGAGCTTTTGGTTTCTGAAATTATTGAAGCGGATCTTACTTGGGAGCAATTCCGGGAAAGGTTCGAGTTAAAGTTTGTGCCGGAGGCTGAAAAAGTTACTTTAGCCCGACGCTTTATTGACCTTGTTCAAGGTGAATCTTCTGTAACAGATTACATCGCATCTTTTGAATCTCTCTCTAAATATAGGGTCGAGTATATTAATACCCCATTAAAGAAAAATCAGAGGTTTGTCTATGGGTTGAATAAGAACCTCAAAAAGCCTTTACTTCTGAAACTAGAAGTTTCTTTCGATCAACTTGTAGATATCACTCTTCGACTTGAAGAGGCCGATAAAGAAAGTGATGTTGAAGTTGTGGGTGCCAAACAGAACTTCAACAATAACATGAAAAGGCCTATTAAGTTCAAAGGCCCCAATCCCAACAAGAAAGGGAAGAAAGAAACTTCGGTAGCAAAGACTCCTACCTCTAGTCATGGACAATGCCACAATTGTGGTTCTATGGACCACTATGCAAATGAGTGTCCGAAACCCCTTTTTGTCGCTATTGCAAAAGTTTGAGTCATCATATATCTGCGTGTCCCATACTTCAAAGAAAGAAGGAGGGAAAGCTAAATGTTATGCAAGCTCCTAGTGACACTTCTCTTGGTCAAGGTATTTCTCATTCAGTCCTTGATGGCATTAATTTGTTTTGTGATTATCCTATTCGAGTTCGTTTTGTTACGGGTTCGTATCATTATTTTATATCGAAAGAACTTGTTGGTTCTTTTTCTTTAAATATTATGGGCTTGATGACTTCATTGAGAATTGCGAATTCGACTTATGGATCCGCAACACTCAGTTTACTTTGTAAAAATGTCGAGATTATTTTATGTAATTGTGCTTTCCGATCCGATTCGCATTTTATGTGCTACTTAGGTTTCATGATGATTTTGGGAATGGATTGGCTTAACCGTTATGAAGCCCATATCCAATATCCAGCGAGGACTATCTATCTTCGACATCCTCAATCTGTTAAGCAGATTTCTATTTTTCTTAATGATTTCGATTCCAATTTGGTGGCATCATTTTATCTTTAAACCCACATGATGAGGAAAATGTTATTTCTCTCATTCAAGTAGTTTGTGAATTTTCTGGTATTTTTGAGCTTGTCTTAGGATTACCACCTAAGCGATCTATTGAGTGGTGCTAAGGTCTTTTCAGCTCGACCTTGCCACCGGTTTTCATCAGCTACGAGTTGCGAAGGGTAGCATTCCACTTACCGCATTTCGCACTCATTATGATTCTTATGAGTGACTCGTGATGTCATTCAGTTTGTCCAGCTTATTTCATCCATCTTATGAATCGAGTATTCTACGAATATCTCGATAAGACCATCCTTGAATTTATTGATTATGGATGAAAACAACAATTTAAAATTTGCAAATCTTTTTAATAAGATATTTATAAGTATAATTGGATTTTGTTCCTAAAACGAGCAAAGAATATTTGTAAATTTTTTCAGAGGCATGTTTATCATATAGAAGATGATTTTGTGTTATTTTTCCCATTGAGTGCTTTAAGAATTCTGGTCGATGCGCTTGATCAACTTTATTGATAGGAATCTCCTAAACGCTATGATGAGACAGTCAGACATAATAAATTGACTTGTAATAAGTAAAATTTTATAAAAAGATGATTACATGAAGTTAATTATAATTTTGAATGTCTTAGCTTTTCGAGAAAGAGGATCACAAAATAAATGATTTAGCATAGAAGCTGCGTTTCGAAAATTAAAAGAACTCTTTTCCGATGCTCCTATTCTTGTGGTTCCCGAAGGGAACCAAAACTTTATTGTTTATACCGATGCTAGTCGTGTTAGTTTGGGAGCCGTTCTCATGTAAAGGGAACGTGTTATCGCTTATGCTTCTAGGCAATTAAAGCCTGCCGAGATTAGATATGCCACTCATGATTTAGAGCTCGCGGGCATTGTTTTCGCCCTTAGAATTTGGCATCATTATCTTTTGGGAAAGAAATTTATTCTCTACACCGATCATAAATCTTTGAAGTATTTGTTTCCTCAAAAGGAACTTAATTTGCGTCAACAACGTTGGCTCGAATTCCTTGCATCTTATGATCTTGATATTCTTTATACTCCCGGAAAGGGGAATCGTGTTGCCGATGCCCTTAGCCGTAAGAAACAAACGGTTGTATCTATGATGATATCCAAATGGAATGATCTCGAGACTTTGTCCACTTGTGGGATTCGAGATCGTGAATCCGACTCATGTTCATCTCTTGTTGAATTTTCTTATAATAATAGCTTCCAATCTATTATTAGTATGGCACCTTTCAAGGCACTCTATGGAAGGCCATGCCGATCTCCTTCGTGTTGGCTTGAAGCCGGTGAGAAGTTGGTTTTAGGTCCAGATTTTATTCGTAATGCCACATAAAAGATTGACCTTATTCGTCATAGGATGAAAGAAGCTCAAAGTAGACAAAAATCCTATGCCGATAACCGAAGAAGGAAATTAGAATTTTCTGTGGGAGATTTGGTATTCATTCGTGTTTCACCTATGAAGGGTGTTGAGCGTTTCAGTCGATTGGAAAAATTAGCACCTCGATATATTGGTCCATTTCCCATCATCGAACGCATTGGTTCCGTGGATTATCGCCTTTTATTACCGGCTCAATTTTCTGCTATTCATGACGTATTCCACGTCTCTCAACTACGGAAATGCCTTAGAGATTCCGATTCTATTCTTGAGCCTGGTGTTATTAAAGAAATTGAGGTTTTACCTGATTTGACTTATGAGCAACATCCTATTCGCATCATTGCTATGGAGGTTAAACGCCTTCGTAATAAAGATGTTCCGCTTGTGGAAGTTCAATGGTCCTCAAATCCTAAGGATTGCTCTTGGGAATCCAGAGAATTCATCGAGCGAACACATCCGGACTTACTCTCTCGTGCTCCTTAAGGTGACTTTCTTACTTTATTTTTTTTTCTTTTGTGTTGTTATGCCTTAGTATGGTAGTTACTTTTTATTTTCTCCTTAAGTATTGCGAGAACGCAATTTCCTTAAAGAGGGGAGTCTGTAACAACCCGCATATTTTTACGATAATATATTTAAATGATTTATTTAAATATAGCATCGTTAGTTGAATTTAAAAGTCCAAAACGTAACTTTTTTTAAACGATCGAATCCGGACTCGAGACCATTTCCATTGAGTCCAAAATGGCATTTACGACCTTTTTGAGTATAAACATCGATATGTTTGGAGTTGAGTAGAATTTTGCTATTTTTCTATTGGGCTTTAGGTTTGGGTTTTAGTCTACTAACCCAAAAAGAGAAACCAACTCCTCTATCTAATAAATCCCACTCCACTCCTCTTCATTCATTCATTCTATTTTCCTAACACTCTCAAGCTAAAGGAAAATGGGGAAAGAAAGGGAAATTAAAATTCCTAAACCCTAGATTACTAAGAAATTCAAGTTCTTGCTCTAAAATCAAAGAGAAGCTTAGGTAAGTATCCTCTTCATCTTCTCCATCTCAGTCTCTCTTCAATTTTCATAAATTCCTATAACCTAACTTAGGAAAAACTCCACCTTTGATAACAGATTGAAGATTCTAGAGGTGTATTGAAGAGTAATTGATCTTGCCTTGTTTTAGAGCTTCCCATTTGTTGTTTTTGGGTTTAAAGGTGTGTTCTTGAACTCACATCTATGTCTATAGCTTTCATTGTGGTTAGGTATGAATTCCTAACATCTATTTCATGTTCAATTGCTTTTGATTTGAATTGATTTGATGAATTTTCCAATGTTGGTATTTTGAAGTCAAAATCTTTAAAGATCCTATCTTGGATGTTTGGACATGTTTTTGGTGGTGTATCGGAGAGCCTATAGGGACGGGTTGTCGATTGGCATAAATCCCTAGCATCCATCGCTCGTTTGATCGCTTTCCGTTTGGAATTTTGCCCTTCTTGGGCTAGGCTGATTTTTGTCTAGCAGGGAAATCCAGACGTCTGGAACGAAATCCAGACGTCTGGTTGAAAAATCCAGATGTCTGGAAAGTGTCCCTGGAAAAATAAAAAGGGCAGAGACAAAATCCAGATGTCTGGAAGAAAATCCAAACGTCTGGAATGAAATCTAGAGGTCTGGTTGAAAAATCCAGACGTTTGGAAGTTGTCCTTGGAAAAAGAAAAAGGGCAGAGACAAAATCCAGACTTCTGGATTTTCATCCAGACGTCTGGTTCTGTGCAGTTTTGCCTATTTTGGCTGTTTTTGAGTGGATTTCCTATTTTTATCGATTTTTGTTGATCCGGTTAGTTGTTGTCAATTATTATCAACTTTGATGACTTCATGTATGGATTTTTGGGAATATCCATTTGATTGGGACTTGATATCGATTTTAATGGTTTGAATTCACGTCATCGAATGTGGATTTTTGGTGATAGATTGTTTTTACAATCATTTCTATGATTTGTCACTTTTAAATACAAAGGTTTCTATACTAGTAGTAAATACTCAAACTCTTTCACAAAAATGATTTCAACATTACTTTTAAATACAAAGCTCGTTTTAAAACCGTTTTCCAATCTATTAGTATATACAAACCTTTACCTCATTCGTACGAGAAATCCAATTAAATGACTTAGCAAAACAAGTGGTATGAAACGCTTGCGTTTACTTTGTCGGTTAATTCTTAGACTTGTTCGATTGAAATCTTGTGACAATTTTCGAGTGGAAATCAACAATTTGTTCGTAAATATTTAAGTTAAGCTAGTGGTTATGGGACATAAAGCTAAACTCATTTATTTACTAGCTTAGTGTAACTTACGCTTTTTGTTGATCAATGATGATCATTTTATGGTTTAGACTATCGATATGCGATGTCTCTTTGTCCACGTTGGGGACTACCCAGTTTTGTGGGGCTTCGTCTCATTTTATGGGCTAATAACCCATGGTCTTTTGACCATTCGTGGAGCAATCGGCTCGATAAGTCGTCGCATGGGGCGTATCTTTTTAAGTTCGTCAATGTTCGTTTATGCATGAGGCGTATCTTTTTAGGTGCGTCGATGTTCATTTATGCATGGGGTGTATCTTTTTAGGTGCGTCGATGTTCGTTTGTGCATGGGGCGTATCTTTTTAAGTGCGTCGATGTTCGTTTATGCATGGGGGCGTATCTTTTTAGCTGTGTCGATGTTCGTTTGTGCATGGGGCGTATCTTTTTAGGTGCATCGATGTTCGACTGTGCATGGGGCGTATATTTTTAGGTGCGATGATGCTCGGCTCATTTTATGGGTTAGCAACCCATGGGATAACATCCCATTTATGTTAGGCCTTCCCCTTTTTGTGTTTTCTGGATTTTCTGTTATGGATTTCTGGAATTTGTGTTTCACTGCTTTTTGCGATTTGCATTGATATGTTTTGTCAGTATTTGAGGTTTGGTGAATAAGCTAAAGAATGTGATATTCGTTTTCGATATTTGTGATGATTTGGGATATTGTATGATTTTTGTTGTTATCAAATGTATGCTTGTCAAAGTATGACATTATTGTTATCATATATTTTTGTTGTATCTCTTATCCTATCTCATCTTATATGATATTTATAGCTAGACTGATCCGTTTATTATTTTTCTTCTTAAATAATACTCGGGTCAGACCGAGGTGTTTCAAGTGCTTCCACTTGACTTCTTAGCAGGGACTAACTTTTGACTTTTGGCTAACTACTTTTGCTTAGTAGTTTTTGCTTTTATACATTTGAAGTAGAGACTCCTTGATGTATACTTATTCTTTTGTGATGTTGTGGATCTTGTTTGACCACTACTTTGATGTACAGTTCTGTGTGTTATATTCATATATGTTTCCGCCTTAGTGATATGAATATCTGTGACTTATTTTGTGTTGTGCTTATTTTATATTTGTTTTCGAAGGCCTCATAGCCACTGTGTAGTAGATTTGAGTTTGGATTGGATATGTTGGATTTCCTCTTGAAATGAAATGCATGATATACTATATGACATATTGGTTCTCGCTCAAACCAATTATACAGTTGGTCACTCCTCAATAGCCTTATTCTTCGTACTAGTTGAAGGCATTACCCAGTAGTGTCCTTGGTTAGTGTGAGTATAAAGGTGGGGCTTCACATTAAATCATGTTGAATACCCTGTAAAACTTACAGTAACAAGTATAACTTCTCTGTTCTTTAAAAAGTTGATATCTTTCAACCTTTAAAAATTGTTATCTCTTTACCCATTAAATTTTAGGCTATGATTCCAAAAGAAAACTTGATTGTTTTCGAATGTAGTTTATTCTAAAAATTGTTTTGTTAGTTATCACGAATTATAGGAGAAGAAAGGTGCATTTTACAGTAAACTACTTATAAATGACCAAATATTAAATATCATAATTTAATCCTTTGGTTACATGAATGTGTTTGTTATTCGAAATGATGATTTTTGGTTGTGATTTGGGGATTTTTAGTCGAGTGTCGGGTGAGAAAGAGAGGGATGACCAAAATATGGGTTTTGATGAAATTCCGGTGACCGAGGTAGTGGAATGGCCTGGCGTTGGTTGTGGAGGTAGCGTGGGCGATGGTGGAGCTAGGAAAAATAGCATGGCATTTTATAGGGGCGTGTAGAGTTTGGTCGAAGGTGATTTTGGGTTTTATGGTTGTAATTGTATGGGTTCAGTCTTGGATAAACTACGGCAGTGAGAGGCGACTTTAGGGGAGAGGTAGGGGGAAAGAGGTAGAGGTGGATGTGCCGGTCATTTTAGCATAAGTTGGTGGTGAATGGCGGTGCACGGTGGCGTGACGAGGTGAATGAGCGGCGAGGTGTTTGTTCCAGTCTTAGAGCAGGCGTTCGGTTTTCGAACTGGGGTGGTTCGGGGTTGTCTTGGTGCGTGATCGAGATGGTCTGGTCATGGGTGATGGGAGAAATTGGTCGGCAGTGAAGGAAGGGCGATAGGCATCGTGTACATGTGCACAACACAGTTTTAGTGTACGCGTGATGGTTAGTAAGAAATGTAAAGAGAAGAGGAAAAGACGTAGGAGGAAAAGAGGGAAGAAGGAATGGGAGTTTGGGCTTTGTCTTCATGGGCCGAACGTGTGGGCTAGCATTTATTTGAAAAATAAAAGTAAAGTGATGAATAAATGTTATATGTTAATAATTTTTTAACTTAAAAACGTTATTTCTCTTCTTCTTTTTAAATCCAATCGACATGAATTTTTTTGCATTATGATCCTAACATCTAGTTTTATAATCTAAATTAATTTTGATAATTTTGGTATTATAAAATTAATTAATTATAATGATTAAAGTGAGTTAATAATTAAATTCTTAATTGATTAAATCTTATGTTAATTAATAAATTAGTTATTATGTGGATTGTTTAATCTTAATTAACTATTAATAAATCGTTTTTATAATTTCTTCAATTTATAAGTAATTTGGATTTATAATATAATGGATTCAGTTAATTAAGGTAACAATTTCGGCTTTTTTAAATAAATATTTATACTTTGACACTATTATAATATCACTGGATTTTCTATAAAAATGTTTTGTTATCGTAAGGTAAAAACCCGTCATGTTTAGGTGTGACGCAGTCTTACGAAATTCCCTTGTTTCGAAGGATTTTGATAACTTAGGTATTTCAAATTAAGTGTATTTACTCATGCTGGTTTCCAGTCTGACTTGGGTGTTACTTTATTGTAATTCTTGGGTCGGACCGAGTGTTACAGATTCAGGTTAGGATGTTTTTGGAGCTCAGGAGACAAGCTGGATGGCAAAGACTTATTACACATACTTGATTATATTCCGCTGTGTATTGTAGGCTGTATATTCAACATTTGTGAGGATAAGTTATTATAACTGTCCAGATTTATATGTTGATGATTGTACTCTGATAATTTATATGTATATTAACAGTTACAGTTTTCTTGTGTAAAAATCTGTTATTGTATATTATATTTTGTTCTGCTGCAATTATAAGATTCTGTGTTGTGTTTTCTGTTTCTTACTCTATCGTTTTCTTCTATAACCCTAATGACCAAGTATTCCCGACACTCGATTGCTCGGCATTCTATACAGTGACGTATTAGTGTCGATTTGCAAGGGTCGAAAAAACCAGGTCGTTACAATATGTGAAACTTTTTTTCTTTTTAATAAATATGGAAAGCACCATTCGGTATCGATCATGGATAGCAGCTCACTAATTACGTCTCTATCCCAGAGAAATCCAAACTTAACTGCGGGCAATCTCTGCCTCTCGAATTATGCCATGAAATTTCGTGGATCACAGTTTGTACAATGGTTACGTCGCTATCCCAGCAAAAACATAACAAACTGTAGGCAATCTCTGCCCCATCGAATTACGTTATGAAAATATACCATTACTTCCCGAAATCTTTTAATTTAATAAATATCTCAAAAGAATATTATAAAGTTTCTATATAAATTCCTAAGTTTAATTTAGGAAAATACTCTTTTATAAATCTCAAACCATTTGTAAAGCTTTCCTTTTTAAATCCTTTCTTTTAAAACCAATTCTTTAGAACAAAAACATTATTTAATTATAGTAAAATAAAATTTTAATATTATAAAAGTAACTTTAAATATTTTGAAATTAATTAACTTCAAACAATATTAATATAATATATTGTTTTTAAAATAGTATTAATACTTTAACAAATTAATATATTGTTTAATTTTGGTAATTGACCTACCGATCCTCCAATACCAAATAAACTAATAGAAGCTTTCCCCTGAATCTTAGTGTGTTGGTGTTACGAAAAATACATTAACATTTTTGGCATTGGAAAGAGGGCCCAAATCTCCATTTCTTTATCTAGAAAGTCAACTTCATCAACCAGTCATGAGGAGCTCTAACAATGAATGTGATAAAGAAGATTTCAGTTCAGAACTGCCCCTTAACCTTTGGATTCAGCTTATTGAGGAAGACAACAATCAATGCTTAGCAACTATTTTTTCGATAAAGGATAAAAATTAAGAATAAGATCTTGTTTTGAACTTCAAGCTTTTTAGAATAGACGGCTTTCAAGATACTTAAAAGTGTCGCTTCAGAAATCAGTCCAACATTGAAAAATCATCAAAGTAGTGAATGAAGAAATAAAAGACCTGAGTATTAAATTACTAGCATATGAAGATCAATCTCAATGGTCTAAATATTCTAAGAGACTTCTTCCCAAAACCTAAGTTGAAGTAATCTGAAAGAAACTAAAGAAATTGTTAACTAGATTTTTAACCAAGCATAGATGAAAAGGATCTAGAACATCAGGACGAAGATGAAACGATTAAAAACTTGGCAGGAGGCAAAGGGGAGAGAGAAAAGGTTTTGGAAATTTTCATCTCCAAATTACCTAAGGAAACAACTCGGCACTGAGTCATTTAACTCAATGACGAGTCACTTTTTCACCATGAATCAACTCAACTACTTCAGACGACCTATTCTCAAATCCTCTAGTGTGCGCTCAAGTGTTTTCATAAGGGATTGACTACTACTCACCAAGTTTGAAGAAAAGACAATTCAAATAGTAAAGTAATCCAAGTAATGAAGGAACTATAACCAAAGTCAACCAAAATACTAAAGAAAAGGCATGAAACACATCAACTCGGAGATATGATGAAGGAACAAAAGAAGATGAGCCATTTCAAACTAAGGAAATGACTCAATACCGAGTTGTATTTACAACTCATATAGCCTTAGTTCCTTCTGTACAACTTTGGGCCGGCTACTAGACTCTGTTGCTAACAGGTTTTCGACCTAACACCTCCTCTACCTCTGCAAATACAAACCCAGAGGCAACTAAAACAGGACCCGATTTCAGCTATCACTACGTGGAAGCTCTACCTCTTCTTCATCTTCTATCTCCACACAATAGTCAACAAGGCAACTACTTTAGGCAATTCTAGGACTTAGAATCTGTCTAGCCCCTGTACTTGTTACTTATTTTCTTTTATATCTCTTGTAATTTCAAATAAACTACATCAAATATATAAGCATCAAATTTATAAAGTGGACGTAGGCCATAGATTTTCGAACCACTATAAAATCTCGTGTCTCTCTGCTTTATTTATGTTATTTTTCCTTTTATTTTGACTATTATCTGCTAGATCTAGGTCTTCCATGTTTTCTATAATCTATTCTTGAGTGTTGATCCAATTTTGGCGTCAACAGAAAGGAAAAGCTCTTACTCCTCTCGATGATACCTTATCCCATATATTTCAAAAATCTTATGAAAAACTCTCTTATCCAAATTATGATCATTCGAAAAGAGGAAGTCCAGAAAGCAAAGGCTGTTGCAATTATCATCACACGAATGGCAACAAAACGGATTAATGCCAAAAGCTTGCTAAAGCCATGGAAATGATGGTCCCAAAGGGAAAACTTTAAGAATTTATTTATAAGTAGTCCTAATGCTTTAACTTACTTTGTTTAAATACGAATGGCATATGGATGGAGCTAGAGCTATGCCATCGTTCAATGGAACAACAAACCCAAAAAAACATTATTTAAATATGAATGGCATATAGATGGAGCTAGGGCTACGGAGGCTATCCGTTTTAGGTGTTTCCTTATCTTCTTGGAAGGAGTCACTTCCATGTGATTTACAAGACTCGCACCGAAGTCTATTTTCATTTTTGATGAGTTGGCAAGAAAGTTTATGGAACAGTATAGAATTCATAGTGCATGAACAAGGACATGATGTCCTTATCTAGATTTTCCCAAGGGCCAAATGAGTCATTGAAAGCTTTCTTGAATCGGTTTAACTTTATGGTTGCTGAGGTGAGAATCCAAAGGAGGATATGGTATTTATGGCTTCGGTCCGAGCTATTCATCCTTATACATATTTCAGTAAATGAATTATAATTAGCAACTAACTACCATGGAAGAATTCCACCGAAAAGCAAACCAATTTCTAAGGCTGGAAGAAGCGATTATGATTGAAGGCAAAACCGTCGATGAGCAACCGAAGGAAGTGATTCAAAGTAATGTTGTAGTTAAGCAGGATGGAAACAATTCTACAACAGTTGCAAGAAGTGCGAAATGTATGCAAATCGGAAAAAGAGGAACAAAAATTCTAGCAAGCGTAACGAGAATGGAAAACATCCGAGGAATCTAAGGCATGAATATTGTACACCATAGAATGATAGTTTGGAAAACATCCACCTTGCCACTTTGGGAACTGATCGATACAAAAAAACTGCCCAAGAGGGAAGCGTCCGAGCAACAAAAGAGATCGAGGATGTTTTTCCTCTTCCACGAGACCTACAGGAAAACATCTACCTTGCTACTCTAGGAATTGAGCGATACAACAAATCGCCTAAGCGGGAAGCGTCCGAGCAGCAAAAGAGATCGAGGAAGTTTTGCCGCTTCCACGAGACTCATAGGCATAACACTAATGAGTGTTGACATCTAAAAGACTTTATTGAGGAATTGATAAGGAATAATAGGCTCTAGCATTACGTGAAGAAACCATAAAAACTTGATCAATCTGGTGGACCCCAAGCACCAAACGTTTAAGGAACGGACCTATTGGAGAAGGGGCCAGGCGAACATATCAAATGCTAGTTATATACACCATTACCGGAGGACCTCAACCAAGGTAGAAGCACTAGGGCAAGATGGAACGATATGCTAGTTCTCTGAAGCCCTACAGGAGAGTTGCTATGCCATCAAGGACAGAGCTCCGGCAAAGAAACAAAGAATGATCACCAATGACATTGTGTTTCGGAATTGGGATACTGAAGGCATTGAAGCAACAACTCTTGACCTAATGGTAATATTGGTGAGGCTCGGTCCAGAAGTTGTGCATCGAGTTTTGATTGATAGTGGAAGTTCGATCAATATCCTATTTCAAAAAATGTATAACTAAATGATAACCAACATGAAGGATATGGCCGCCTGAAGAACCAAGATTCAGGGATTTATGGGAAAACCTAAACAACTAGTTGGAACTATCGACCTACCTATAAAACTCAAAGAAGGAGAATGGAGGGTGGTTCTCATCCAGACACTTGTAATCATTGATGAGTATTACAATGCTTTCTTAGGCAGACCGGCCCTTACTGACTTTAGAATCTCTTTGGCCCCATGGTGTCTCATGATGAAATTTCCAACGTAGAATTGGTTAGGGGTAATAAGAGGAGACCAAAGCACTACAAGAGAATGCTATGTTACTAAAATACGTGAATCAAAATGGCATGAAAAGAGGAAGGATGTAGGGAAGGCTCTCCATATTCATGAACCACAAGCATAGTAATTACAAAACACCCCTAGCTCGGGGAGCGTAGTTGCTTCAAAAAGGCTATGGACCCTAGGAAGAAGAGTTTAGAGGAAATGCGGGTGGTGTAACAATCACGGTTTTGGTGATTACCGGTAAATATTAAATTATAACGAAGGTAAATAAATAAGGTTTTGGTGATTACCTGTAAGTTTTATGTATTATATGTGTAAACTTGTGTTATTTAAATAAAAATAAGGTTTTATTGATAAAAATAATTTTTTATCGTTAAAATAAATTTAATTTTATAGAGAAAACAATTTTATTTACATACAATTGGTTGTATGTATTTTGCTTGGCTTTAAATTGAGAAAATTGGTGCATATATTGATAAAATGGGTGAAAAATATACATTACTTAGAATTTCACTAAGTATAATTGTCTTTGGGCTTATTGGGTAAGGTTTTAGATCCAAAACCCTAAATCTAGAAGTATATAGTGAGAAGGAATTGCCTGTACGTTATTCTTCTATTCATTCCTTCTTCTCAAAAGAAAATTACAACTTACAGTAAAACTAAAACAATGGCCTCCACTTAGCTCCTCATAAAGTAGCTTCAAAATTAGTGAAATCCAAGGGAATAATAGCAAATTAAAGTTAAATATAGGTAATCAATATCAAAATCTCAAATTTATATTATCAATTCTTTGTTTAAGGATAGATATTGTTTATAACTTTCTATTCTCTATTTGCATGTTTGTTCCTCCTTCTTCTATAGGTTTCTAGCTCCAAATCAAGGCCAAAGCTTCCAAATTGCTGTTTAATTTGCTGCAAATAATCTAAGGTGAGTTTAAAACTCGCATTTTCTAGCTTAGATTGAGATTTTATGGTAAAAAATCTCAATTTTGTTTGTTGCATGTTCATTTGTTAAATCATTGCCAGTAAATTGGGCATATCTCTTTCGTTTTAAATCAGAATTTGATTTTCTTTGAAGTTCTAGAAAGATTGAAAAGAGTGTGGTAACTTTCATGTTAAACACTTTCGAAAATTTTGAGCATAGAGGGTCAAAAAACATAATTCAAACTCGTTGTCCTGTCATTGTAAAACTGTGACTTTCTGTGCAAAATGTTGTTGGTAATTTGAACATATCTTTTTCATTTGGTGTCTTAATTTGATGCTTCAGGATGTTCCTAAAAGCTTATATTATCTGCTACAACTTTCATGTTTTGGATTTTGTTAAATTTTGATGTTTACATGGTCGAAAGTTCATTCTAGCGTCGCTGTCCCGAAACTAAAACGACAGCGGTAGTGAACTTTAGGTCCAAAATTTGTTTTAGTCATAACCTTTTCGTTTCTTATCGAAATTCGATGATTTTTGATGTTATGAAAAGCTTAGGAAATGTTTTACAACTTCTATCTTTTATGTTTTTTCAAATTCTGAGTTAAAAAGGGAAAAACTGGCTAAACAAGCTGCAGGCTCGAGTTCATTTGCAAAGTTTTTGCAGTTTCCATTGAATTGTTTTTTTGGATTCAATGATTTTGAGCATTGTTTTGAGATGATTCTAAAAGGCTAACTTCTACTAATAGGAAAGCTAACACTAATGTCAATTAGTACTACGAATTGATAATTTCATTTGTATTTTTGTCGTATGTTAATTTCATCAAATTTTCGTTGATTTTTGTCGTTTCTGTGCACGTGTTTTCTAAACCGTTTTTGAAAGATTTTTAAAATGAAAAGGCTTTCATAATAAATGTTTGCAGAAATTTATAATTATTTTTAAAGCTATTAAAATTATGTATTCTCTATAATATAGAGAATTTCAAAGGAATGTTTTGCAAACGGTTTTCAAAAATTGTTTTAAAGACTAGTTTTCTCAAAGCAAAGTATTTTCTATATATAATACACATTTTCGCACTCTTCAAGAGTATGAGAAAGAGAATTAAATGATTTAGTAAAATACGTGGTATAGGACACGTGCGTTTACTTTTTCGGCTAATTCCGGACTTGTACGATCGAAGCTATCGAGGTTATGAATTTCTGAGTTTATATTTGGGATTTGCCATTTTATGGCGTGTTTTGAGTTTTATAATTCCTATTTATAGGAATTATCTGAGATGGCCAATTTTGGCGAGTTATTGTGGTTTGAGATCTCCTATTTTAGGAGTTATGGTTGATGAGAACCATCACGATGTTTTTATACCTACCGATGATATGAGGCAAGTCTTGAGTTTATGATTTCCTCTTTTGAGGTTTATGGTTCATGAGGGACCATCTTAAGGTTTATTTATACTTGTCGATGAGATGAGACAAGTCATGGGATTTTATAAGTTTGATGATGTTTATACTGTGGCATTGACTCACGGTTAGTAAACCGTTTAGTGAGAATATGTGGTATGGGACGCACATTACCACTTTTTGGGTTCCTAGCTGAGAGTTTGTGACACATTCACGAGTGAATGCCAATACTTGAGTTGTTGGGTTCTACATGTACAATACTTATATATATATATATAGCTGAGGAGCTATTTATGGGCTGTTGGGTCCTAAAAGAGGTCGGGGTCTCTAGTACACGGTACTTGGCAGGCTGTTGGGCCATAGATTGGGCTGTTGGGTCCTTTCATATTTTATAGCTGTTGGGCTTTTTATGGGGCTGTTAGGTCCAATCTTGGTTTTTGTAGCTACAAATGGACTGTTGGGCCCTTTCTCTTTTTATAGCTGTTGGGCTATTATTGGGCTGTTGGGTCCATATTTTATTTTTAGCTATTGGGCTTTTTATTGGGTCGTTGGGTCCTATTTCTGAGATGTGACTATATTCTCCTTTTGAATATATCTGAGTTTGCCTTATGGCGTATTTTATGTTTGAGATTTCTCTATTTATGAGAGTATATCTGAGTTTTCCATTTTGGTGTATTTTGTGTTTGAGATTTCTTCATTTTGAGATTATATTTGTAATTTGCCATTTTGGCAAGTTTTGAGTTTGGGTTTTATGCCGATGAAATGAGGCCTGTTTTGTGTTTTGGAGAATCTTTTATCTTAGCCATTTTTGGCGAGCGGGTGATTTGAGTTTTTTTTCTATTTAAGAGATAAGGTTAGAGAAACCTTTACAACCACTTTTGGCTATCGTCGATGATATGAGGCGACTATTATACTTGATGATTTATCTTGAGTTCTTTTCTTTAGAGGTTCTATATGCTTAAGTGATTTTTTTTCACTTAAGTAATGGACATGTATTGCCATTGTCTCTTCTTAATTGAGAAGAATTATCATATTTACCTTATGCTTCATATTATCGCCTATCTTTTCTAAATTGATTGTTTTAGCTAGACTGACCCATGTATTTTATACTCGGGTCAGACCGAGTTGTTTCAGGTTAGACACCTACTTTTGTACATAACTTCGCTTTGACGCTTCTGCTTGGATATACCTGTTTTCATCCTTTTGTTGTAGCTTTTTGTGTAGACTCTCATATGTATATTATTTTGACTTGTGTGTAAATTGTGGTCGTCATACCACATGATATGTATCATTTTGTATTACTATGACGATGTATCTATATATGTGTATGTGTCTATATATATATATATATATATATGATTATCTGCTATTCTGTGATGTGTTTTGCATTTGAGTTGTTGTATTTTGTTCTGATAGATCTTATAGCCACCTATGGCTTTGTATTAATTATTTATTGGATATGTCGATCCACTTGAGTCGAAAAAAAATATATAGAGTATTTATCGATGTATTCAATAGATATTTAAGACAAGGCTATAAATTATCGCTCCTAACCAGCCCTATTCTCCGCATTAGCAGACAGAATTACCCTGTAATTCTCTTTGTTAATATGGGTCTCGGGGTGGGCATCACAGCTTGGTATCAGAGCTGAGTTCAGAACAAAATATGACAATCATAGAATAGAAACACATATTACGGTACATCCAAGTGTAATACAAGTGTTACGAATCCCGTAGTCATCGTGCCTTGTCCTTTTCTTGTCCTTTGGGGTAGATAGAAGTTCGAAATACGTCTAGGAATGCATTTTAATTTCGTAGTATTCCTTAATTTGAATTAATGATATCTACCATGTGAATAATTCATATCTACCTTAACTTTCAGCTCATGGCTGGAAGAGAATGAGGTCACACTTCAAAGGCTGAGCAGTCTAGTGGCTCATGCCCCGAAGGTATGTATATGTCGATTGATCAGATTTTAGAGCTTTTCGGAGCATCCAGCCTCCCGCTCCATCCCATTCTTCTCCTCCGTGCAAATCCGTATTTGCGCGCATGTTTAGTGATTTTTCTCATTTAGGAGGCAGACCTTTCAAAGGTTCCGAGACTGTTCTTGAGGTCCAGGCTTGGACTAGGACATGCAAGCGCATCTTCTCTCGCATGGATTTACCTGATCATCACTGCGTTCTTGTAGCATCGAGTATAATGCAAGAGTGTGCTCTCAATCGGTATGAGCTTCTTATTGCCGAGATAGACAAGTCCACCCTTACTTGGCAACAGTTTAGAGAGCGGTTTGAGCTCAAATTTGTGACTGAATCTGAGAAAGCCTTTCTAGTCCGTCGCTTCCTTGAGTTGAAGCAAGGGAAATCATCCGTTTTAAAGTATTTTTTTTCTTTCGAGTCCCTATCCAAATATGGGCTTGAATTTATTAGCACTCCTTATAAGAAGAATCTTCGGTTTGTCTCTGGTTTGAAATAATATTTGAAGAAGTCTCTTATGCTCCAGCTTAAGTTATCATTTAAGGAGTTAGTAGACTCGGCGCTTCACCTCGAAGCCGTCGAGAAAGAGCAAGATAGTAGTGATGAGTTTGAGGTTCGTAAGAACCCTAATAAAAAGAAGTTTCCCTTTCAAAAATCTAAGTCTTTTCCTCAAAAAAAGAAGAAGCCTTTTGCCTCTAGTTCACATTCAGATGCAAAATCCCATTCTCATAAGTCGTGCTTTAATTGTGGTTCTCATGATCATTTATTAAAGAGTTCCCTAAGCCTATCGTTTGCCGCAATTGCAAACGAGAGGGACATTGGTCTTCCCAGTGCCCCAATTCATCTAAGGGTCCTCATTTGGGAAAGCTTCTTGTGATGGATGCTTTAGGCAGTTCCTCTCAACCCGTAGGTACTCCTTCTTTTCTTTAGAGTTCTATATTATTTTACGATTATTCTGTTCAAGTTCTCTTCGGTGTGAGTGCTTCATATTCACTCGAATCGAAGAAGCTTATTAATGCTATACCTTTGATTTCTTACTTTGATATCCTTTAAGGATTGCAAATCCTATTGAGGGGATCCGCAATATTTGACATGATATATGAGGATCTTGGGATTTGTTCCTTGTAGCTTATCTTTTCATGCGTATTAGCAGACTATTTTCTATCTAGACTGGGAATGATTTGTGATGGAGTGGCTTGTATATTATCAAGCCACATTCTGTGTTTCAAAGGATCCTATATTAGGTATCCTAATTCGGCTGATTTGTTGTTTCTTGTTCTTCGGAACGTTAACAATAATTCCGAAGTCTCTGTATTCACACTTGAGTTTCAAGATGTTAATGATATATCTCGAATCCTAGTCATTGTGATTCTGTGAGTCCGTTTCGGGTATTATACCCAAACGGGCAATCGAGTATTGTAGTGACCTCATTTCCGGTTTTTAGCCTTTCAGTCATCCTTCCACGAGGATGTCCACTAAGGAAATAAGGTGATTCATTGAGTTTATTTGATATTGCCATTCTTACCGCCTTTGAGATATCCTCTTTGGATACTCATTTGTTGATAGGCTTTGTGATATTACTTCACCCGAAGTAATGATGTGTTGTTTATGTTCTTCTTCTCATTTGAGAAGGTATCTTATCATTACTCTTATACCTTATCGATCTCTTTTTAATCTATTAAAGTGGTGTTAGGGTCATTCCTCAGCTTGAACCTACACCAATTTTCATGAGCTACGAGTTGCGGAGGGTAGCGTTCCTCTTACTGCATTCCGCACTCGTATAGTTTTTGTGAGTTATTCGTTATACCGTTCAGAATAACGAACACTCCAGTTTATTCTGTCAATCTTGAGGATCGAGTATTCTGGGAATATCTCGATATCTCTATTTGTGTCCCTTGATTCTAAGAATAAGAAATAAATTGTGTTTTCAAACGTTTTCAAAAATTGAAGATATGTTTCTAAGAGAAATTGGATTTTTTTTGGGGAAAAATAAAGAACATTTTGAGAATTTAATATGAGGAATTTCTTTTTATAGAAGATAATTTTTGTGTTGGGTTGTCCATTAAGTGCTTTAAGAATTCCGGTCGATACACCTGGCCAACGTTATCGATAGGAATTTCCTAAACGCTGAGATAAGACAATTAGACACGATAAATTGAGTTTTAATGTAAATTAAGTTGAGAATAAATTAAAATGGTTTGAGAATTAATTTTATTTTGGATGACATATGCAGCCATGGATCCATAGCGGGTTGGATGAGTGGCAAGATCATCATTTTCAATTTCAAAAGTTGTTATTTGTAAATCATCAATTGGGGTAAAAGGTGGATTATTATTTGCTTCATATATGTTTCAAACAACAAATCCGTGTGATCATTGTAAATTTCGTTCATTTTCTAAACAAAATCCAATTTATAATTATTAATTTGAGAATTTTCTATTTGAATTTGCTGAGAACAAAAATTTTCCATTGAACCATAGTCGAGATTATTCCCATTGCCAAAATAATTTTAATAGTTATTTCCATTTTTGTTTCGATTTTGAAATTCATTTTGAAGTTTGAAATAATTATTAATATGCATGAACTAATGCAACTAAATGAATGCAGGGGCTTAATTACAAATTTTCTATCCTAAGTAGCTTATAACCAAAAAATTTATCATCACACTTTGTCTTAATCCAATAAAAATAGTTCCCAGCCAGGTAACGAACAGGTTTTATCGGTGCACCACGAATCACCGTAGTAATGCAGTCGAAGATTTAAGTACCTTCAGAGAAACAACCACTATAATATTTACAAATAACCATAATATTTATAAATGGTTATTGCTCCGTTGTAGCCTAGACACTAAGAAATTAAATTATCGAAAGTGGACAATTGTCAAGATACAATTAAGTCTGAAGTCTAACCGTTATTATTAGTCAAATTCCATGATGAAATGCAAAACTAAAGTTAAACGTGTATTAACAATGCAACTACGAATGAAATTTGTTTTTGTTTATTTTTAATTTTTTTATATATAAAATGCAAGCAACCAACAATGTAAAACTATAAAAACAAGGGATAAGGGCACAATACCAAAGCGTGCAGAATCAATTAGCAATTTTTTTATATAGCAAGCAAAGCAGTTATTTAGCAAGCAGTTCCTCCTTTTTGATTTTCTGCTTTGGAAACCTAAAATTAAAAATATAATATATAAAATTGTTTTATATATATATAAGGATGGAACTTTAAACAAATTAAAACAAAAACAAAACAAATTTAAAATATAAAATATTTTATTATTATTTTTTAAGGATAAAACAATTTAGAAAAAACTAAAAAAACAAAGTAAACAAAAGAAATCACGTTTTTTTCTTTTAAAACAAAGTAAACAAAAGAAACTAAAACAAGGTAATTAAAAGAGAATGTTTTTTTTCTTTTAAAAAAAAAACTAAAACAAACTAAAAAAATGCATTCAGCCTAAATTACCCAAAGCACATGAGAGAAACAAATCAACTCAATGGGTTTAACTCAAAATTATTAATCTCAGCCCAACAAAGCCTACAAACCCGTAACCAAAACCAAAATAAACAAAATTATTTAACGACGTCAAAAACTTGTTTAACGACGGTTTTTCTATGAATTAGAAAATAGCCGAAAATTTTAAATTAAAAATAACCACAAGCGCACTGCGTAGAATGTTAGTATGTGGCGAGTACGGGTCGATCCGTAGGGAATTGTTTAGATTTTAAAATTCTATTCAATCAAATTAACCAAGAGTTTAAAATTGTTTGAAGCTAAAAATTTCTAGAAACTGACAAAAGTAAAATAGATAAAAATATGAGAGTAGAAAGCAATTTAGAGATAAGTCCACTCTCTTAATCATATAAATCAACACAACATAAAATTATGATCTCTTTTTTGGTCATTAGTGAATTTAGTTGATGTGTTTATCATAAGTTGGAAAATTTGTGTTATTAATTAGCCCAATATAAACCATCAAACTATAACACACCCATTAAACCACTTTTTAACTCTCATGAAAATGACAATGAATTTGAAAATTAAATCTATTCTAAGCATGATCTATTAACTATTGATTAGAAATATAGACCATCAAATTTTGATTCCAAATCCACTTCCATTACCAAAATCAATTAGTTAGATGATGATATAAATTGTGTTTATTTAAGTATAGCCTATATGTGATTAACATCATAGATTATCAAATTCATTAATAAGCTTACATCAACATGCAACTTTCCAATAAGCACAAAAAGAGAACATAAATGATCAAAATGTTGAATCTACATGATAAAGAGAGCTTCATTACCCCTAAATTGAAGGGGTTTAGCTTCTCATATTTGTTATCATGTCAACGAATGTAGCATTCAACATGAAATAAAAACAAGAAAATGCAAGCTAAGTAAAAAGAGTGCTAATTAAAATGAAATAAAAGCTATTCTACTTACATAAATAAAAAGATCTACACTACTAACATGAAAGGAAAAAGTACGTAAAATAAAAAAAAGTAAGAATTAAAATTACATTAAGAAGAAAATTACATAAGAAAAGAAAATGGCTAAGTAGCCATGAAAAGAAAGAAAGAGCTTTGGTTTATTTTTGAGCCTAAAACTAAACTAACTAAAGTGGAGGCTCATAGGAGGCTAAGAGATCATTACATGAAACATAAGGGGTATTTATACAAGTTTGAAATCCTAATCCATATTTTTAGAAACTACCCAAACTACCCCTCTAGGAAGTGTGGTCACCAAGTTATCATTAGCATGAGATAATCCTCCTTTTAAATGTGCATGAAACTTTAAGCTTCATTAGCATGTTCATTAGCTCCTAAGTAGGTGATCATGGTAAGTGGGTAGGTGAGGTCCTCCATGATTCATGAAATGAATTATTCCCATCTTCATTTGCTTGTATTCACTTGTGCATGCATATTTTTCATGAAAACCTCTTCCATTTGAATCCATATTGCTATAAAATAACATAAAAATGTCCAAGTAAAAATTCTCAAATCAATATATGCACAAAAATGACCATTTTGCCCATATATGAAGATGAATAAACGATGATTTGAAAAAAAATTAAATTTTGGTTTAAGCTTGTTAAAACACCCTACATGCTCATTTACTTAATTAAATTCGATTAAATATGGAAGTAAAAATGTGCACATTTACGTGCATATCAACTGTACATCCAAAATACCAAAAGGAATCGACCAAAGGTTAAAAGTAAAAGCATGTAAAACATATGAAGATTGATTTGGCATGAAAAAAACAAAAATAAAAGGAAGCGAATAAGTAAAAATAGATATGAAAGAAATATAAACTTACTGATTCAGTGGTTAAATCAAGAGAAAAGGTAGGTGCTTGAAGACGTTAATGGCAATAAAGTTTGCTATGAAAATTAAGTAACAAAGAAGAAGAGATAACTTTTATACGTTATCATGAAAGTAATAAATTAATAGTTGGTAAGATCTCAACTGTTGATTTTGATAACCATAATAATAAAGTATTATTACTTTTTCTAAAAGTTGCGATGATAAAAGAAAATCGTAATTGCATAAAAAAACAAAAGCCTCTGTTTAGAAAGACTAATCAAACAATGACATGTCTTAACTACATTTGATACGCAATAGATAGGTCCATTCCTTCAGTTATAACATCCTCTGGCAAAAGAATCAAAATCTAAACCTTCAAAATATACTTCGGCTTCATCAAAAGTGAATTTGTGGGGACATCTATGATACTATATTTTTTCGAAGGGCTTTTAGTTAAAACACATAAGGTTAAAGGCCTATGAAATCCCATTCCCGGAAGTTAAAGTCATATGACCAAATGGGATGGTCTAACTGCTAGTCTTGAAACCTTAGGTAATCTTGGTAAGGTTATAAAAAAACCTAGATCTAAAAGTATAGAGTTCAATGTGTAACATACCGAAGGGTCTATGATCCTAAAGGGTTAACTAACTAGTTGGACTTTCTTTATACCTAAGACGGAAGATTAAATTGAAAAGTCAATATAATGTAACTTCTTATTAGTTATTTGTAAATACAGGTTACTAAGTGAGAATCAAAAGCCAAAAGGAGAAGTATCCCGGAGAAGCAAAGCTTCGGGATAGACAACATAAACCTAAAGAACATGCGATAGTGTTGTATTACTATGAAATCTCAACCATCCATGTGTACATCTCAGATATAGCTGAGGAAAGGCGCCTACAAAGCATACATCATCAATTTGTGTGCTATATTTAAAGCAAGATGGATATTTGCCAAGTGTTATCCATCTAGCGTCTTATCTCAATAGTGCAAACCACATCATAAATTTACATTTTCTCCAAATGGCTATAAATGGGCACTAAGCCCAATGTAGAAAAAAATCTTTTTACGACAATAACATAATTCATATACTAAGAACAAATTGTATTTTCCTATATTATAGAAATTGTACTTTCCCATATTATGGTTTTCAAATAACTCATTAATGGCTAACTTAGTTGACTAAGCATTGTAATGGCCTTTCGACGTTGGTACGAGTCTTTAAAAAAGGATTGGACAATGCGAACGCAAATATTTAACCTGAACCATTAAATCCTAGTTTATCATTACTGTTTTTATACTCTTTTCTTTGTAGTTAATCTTTAGCATCCCTTTTCGACATAGAACAGCAATTCCAGCTCTTGGTAAATGAACTACCGATCCACCAACATGAAATAAACTAATCAAAGCTTGTCCTTTGGGTATTTTGGGTGTTGCTGTTATGAAAAATCACATTAAACATACTCAAAAATATACCAACCATGAGTAAGTCTTTGAGAAGAAGAACAACGCTGTGGAAATTGCACAAAGTAGCGTTGATAGGAACAACCTAGTATATTTCAAATGTTGAAATTATTGGAGTAATTTCACTAATCAACATGCATGAGTCCATTTATATTCTATTTGTAATTACCACACAGTTTGACTTTGATTTTTGGCACATTGATGTTGAGATAAAACTTCTAAATAATAATTTAGAAGAGGCTGTTTAAAAACAAAAGCCAAAAGGTCTCAAGGTCAGTGGGAACAATAAAAATTTTGTAGGCTTTTGGACATGATCCAAGAGCTAATACAGCAATAACATCAAATAATTATCTAGAGGTTGAGAAAGTATTTTGACACAAAAATCAAATACTTTAATTTCTATCAAAAC
The DNA here is from genome assembly GCA_030737815.1 of Allium fistulosum. Classification (NCBI taxonomy): domain Eukaryota; kingdom Viridiplantae; phylum Streptophyta; class Magnoliopsida; order Asparagales; family Amaryllidaceae; genus Allium; species Allium fistulosum. The sequence continues at coordinate 171,166,919 of CM060904.1, forward strand.
GTAGAGGAAGTATGTCTATGTAAGAAATAAAATTTAAGGTATTGAATCTTTTCTAATATATAAGTAAACAATATGCTATTGACTTTTTATGATATACCCATGTTAATATCAATTAAAGTTTGATTTTGTAATGACCCTAATTTTAGCTAACATTATCTAGACATTTACTTAGACAAATTAAATAAAGTAATGTAAAGGGTTAGAGGAATTGAGATTTGATAGTTAAACTTGAGTCGTGCCTTAATCAATATATTAACGAAGGGTAAAATAGGAAGTGTCTTTATTCCTATACCCTAAATCCTTCCATTCTCTCCACTTCTTCATTCATTCTACATTCACAAACTAAAAAAAGATAATAATAAGTTCGGCCGGCCATTACAAGGAAGAAAAATAAGAGATTAAAGCTAATAGATTAAGGGAAAAGCCTAGGAAATCAATCTTAATTCAAGTCTCAGCTCCTTAATCCAAATCAAGGTGAATAATTAGTTTATATCTCAATTTTTTATGAATGATTACGGTTTAAAGGTAAACCCATTTTCTTTTGCAAGTATATGCCATATATAGTGTTTAAAAGTGATTATATGCTATGTTGATGATTTATGGTTTAAATATGATTTATTGTGTTAATTTGAGCTTGAAAACCATTCATATGACATCCAATTGACTTGAGATTTTGATATGATATGAGAATCATTTTTTAAAAGTGAGTTTCAAGTTTCATAATTTTTCAAGTTAAAATGGAATTATGGTGAATTTTCTTAGTCTAGAAAATGTTTAATTTGGTTTTAATTATTTTAAATAATTAAAATATGATTTTCGCCCTTGAAATTTTGTGAAAAGAAAGAGAATGCTTAATTATATTTAATTGATTTTTGTGGATTTGTCCTAAGACTTTAGGAGAGTCAAATAAATTATTTTAAGTAAAAAGAGCTTATTTACTTAACTAAAATGGGTTAAAATGTAAAATTGTTTAATATTTAAATTTCTAACTTGTGGAAGTAAATTTTGGAAAGAAATTAGTAAAGCAATTGTCAACCAATCACGTTTTGACAAATAATGAAAATTAGGTGAAAATGAGTTACTTTTTAAAGCATAAAATCAGTTTTGAAATAATTTACCCTTTTGCCACTTTCATATACATGCTTCCGCCACCATACAATCGCTTTTACCCTTCTGATACCGTTGAGACCTATACACAATGATAAAAGAGTCTTGTTGTCTAGTGTATTGAGTTTGGATGGAAGGAAATTGGGTGGCGAAGGCATGCTTACGGTGGGAGAAAGCCGTCTCTTTTCCAATGCTTTCGACGTTATGGCTCTGCCTTGATTAAAATGATGGTTGCGGAGGGGTATGCTGCCGCATATGTCCCTTCGTCACCATGTCAGCTGCTACATCAATACCTTTCGCTTTATTTAGAGGCCACTTTTTACAACCTTTAAACAATGTATGCGAATGGGGAGACTTTCGTCTTCGTACCTTCCGCTAATATTGAAGCCGCCTTCCCTAATGTTTTCGAAAGGATTGAATTCACCGCTTTTACTAATAGTTTCGGAGGCAATGGTTTCAAAAGGATAGTATCGTAGCTACTCTCTTCTCCAATTCTTTTACTTGAGACCAATGCTTTCGTAAGTGATGCTTTCGTCCTTGTTCCCTTTGACCCTATAGTTTTATTAAGTATCGAACTCAATGATTTTGAAAGAGATGCTTTCAATGATTTTGAAAGGGTTGTTTAAGGTTTTAAACAATGGTTATGAAGGTATTGTTTTGGATTTATTGCCTAATGTTTTCTAAGTCAAAAAGGGCTTTATCTTATTTTAAAGGGATATATAACCCTATTGATTTTAGGTTTTCATCGACATTGTTATGTGTAAAGCATATATCATGGCATGGGTATTTGAGTAAAGCAAAGAGTATATTTTCCTTGTTTAAGTATGATTTAAAAGGATTAAATCAATTTGAAAGAAATGTTTTCAAGGAAAATTGAATAGGGTGGTTAGCCCTAAGTATATGAATCAGATATAAACCAGATGGGACTGGTATGGGGTTGTGCCCTATATTTTAGCTAGTAGCCCCTAACTAATATAAGTCCAAAATTTTAGTATGTAGGGCTTTGTCACAGGTAAGACTAAAATGATGTTACACACAAAAAGGAATACGTAGAGTAGAGACAGTTTATTGGTGAGCCTACAAAACCATTAGGATCAGGTGACCTTAGAAGAAGTAAGTTAAAGACAAACCGTCCAGTATTGTGTCTAATAGAAGTTAGAATATGTATTATGTCCAGTAGGCCCAAGTCAGCCAGTGGTTAATAGTCAGCTTGATAAAACTATAATGTTCAGATGGATAGTCCATTGATTACCTAATTTATTTGCATATATGTAATTGCTATTGTTGTTATAATCAGTTTGATTACAGGATTTTGATTTGCAAAAGATACGCTTCTAAAAGGATATTAGTGAGGGGAAACCCATTTCGCTAAGCAGCGTGGTCTCACTTAATATCAATAAACCGAGATATAATAAAATTATTCACAGCAGGCTTTATGTTTGACTCAAAGTTTATGTTTTTCCCTTAAACTCTCGGGTGCTCAAATTTTAATTTGAGTAGATTGAGATTTAAGGTATTCCATGTAACGACCCACTATTTTGAACCATTCAAATCGACAACAATCCACACATGTCAGACTTGAATTGCTCAAAACAACAGATTGTTAATTTATATTCGGGAAAACTTAGCATATACAGTAAATAAATCAATCATAGAATCATAGACATGGAGTAATACAACAATACACAGCGGAATAGATAAATAGTAGTTCATGAAGCTATTACAGAAAACATCAGAGTCCCAAAAGCAAATACAACATAAGTCCAAATACAAAGAAGTCACTAGTATAAAAGCAAATGACAAGTCTGAAAACATATAACTGGAAACAACTGAAACAACTGAAATAATTGGAAAATGAAATAGATAAGATAGATCTCCAAGCCAAGCTCCAAGCTCCAAAAGGTGAGTCTCAAATGTCGTAGTACTACAAAAGTTTGTTTATTACATTAATTTACATATTTTAAAACGTAATATATATTTTATTTTTATTAAATTTTGTTAAACTATATCTTATATTATATATTTTAAAATAAAGTTATAAGTAAAACCTTAAAGTTTACAATTTTAAAAATTAACTTATAAACTTAAAAAAAATTAAAACATATGATTTAAAATCTAATTTTTTTTTCACATATATGTTTTAAAATAAAATCTTTATATTAAATTTTAAAAATCATCTTTTTTTTCAAACACATCTTTCCAAAATTTCAGAAATCACTTTAAAAACAGACCAACGGTGTCCGTATGTAGTTTTCTATGCTAGGTTCAAGTGATACAGATATTTATCATTTCAACCCGCAATAGTTTAAATTTTACGGGTATATATCATTTCAACCCGAAATCCCAAATTTTCAAATCAATAAAAATCGCTTGGGTTTATCATTTCAACCCATAACGGTTTCACCCTATTCTAAACGTTCATTCAGATATGTATCGTTTCAACCCACAGTTATTTCCTAAACTAAGGGAACTTGCAGCATGATTTGCATAAATAAATAACATAACACATAACAAATTACATAAGGTAGCACATAACTTACATAACAAATTGCATAAAATAGCATAAAACTTACGTCATAATTTACATAACATAGCATGTAACTTACAAAACAATTTACATGATATAGCATGTAACTTGCATAACAAATTTCATAACATAGCATATATTCCTATTTTAACATGGAACGTGACATAAAATTTCTACCATAACATAACTTAATATGCAATCATTTTTAACATAGCACTTTAGGTGAATTCTATATTACATCATAACACATATATGCATATAAATTTTATTTTAATTCTTTTTTTTCACACCTAAATTTCACATATCATATTAATGACCTTTTTCATAATATAGGTGTCAACCTTTAAATCAATATAACATTTTCTTTTTTTTCAACATAGCAATTTAATGTCAGAAGCATATCAATAACTGTATCATCACATCTATTATTATATGTTTTTTTAAACATAAACAACATAATATCAATTACAATATCATGTCAAAATAATAAGTAAACATTGGTGAACATATGCCATATCAAAATCACAACCAAAATATGCAAAATTTTCTAAACTATTGCAACATTCCAATAACATATCAATTGATATTCATACACTTAGCATAAGATTATATATCATGAGTGAATAGCTCACCTTTCGAGGCTAGGAAAAATTTGACAAGACAAAGCTATGAAAGAATCTTAATTCCAAAGCAAAGCAAGCTAGAAATGATGGATCACCAAAATAGAAATATATAACCTTTGTTTTTTTATAAAAGAGGAGGAAGAGGGGTGCAAAAGCTTGGCCTAGGGCTGAAATAGGGCTCGGCCTTGGTGCTTTTGGATGGGTTTGAGTGTGGCTAAGGTGGGCTAGGGTGGACGATATGGTGCAACTATGCAAGAGGAGGAGATGGTAGTTGAATTGGTAGGATTTTTGGAGATAGGCTCGGCTATGGCAAGGGGAAAGGCTAGGGTTTTTGGCCTTGGAAGGAAGGGGTGGTGGTCGAAATAAGGTGGGGAGAAGATGGCTTGGATGGTGGAGGAAAGGGTGGCATAAGGAGGAGGGAGGAAGAGTTTTGGAAGAGAGGAGGAAGGAGTTTTGATTTGGAGAAATTTGGTGTTTTGAAATCTAGAACTCTCTGTAAATTTTGAGAGGAAGAAGGAAGTGCGATGAGAAAGTTTCTCTAGAGAAAAATTATGTACATACTTATCTAGTCAGATAAGAAACAAAAGGTCGTAGGCAAATGAATGGTCATAAGACTCTTGGTTAACCAAGGCTCATTAGACCAAACAAACCCAATAGGACTTAGCCAAATAAAACACAACTAACACTACAACTTATATCAATTTTTCACAGCAATTCACATTTTTAGAGCAATAGGAATTTGATTTTTGCGAAATGAAAAGTGGAGAGGAGATTAGAATTCAGTCTAGTATCATATAAAAAGAACAAAATTTTAAAATTCAAATTTAAATCTTTCAACCAAGGGTTAAATTTTGACTAATTTGACCAAACTTTATAATTTCAGAAAATTTTCTATTGCATTGCATTTGGAAAAATAAAACACTCAATATTCCAAAAAAATTAATTTAAAGTTCAAATTTATTTAAAGTTTAAAATACTTAATTCAAATTTTCAATTAAAATTCCTTTTAAAATTTGATTGAATTTATGAGTCATTGCACTCTCCCCCACTCAAAACTTTTCGTCCCCGAAAAGGAACAAGATAGGAGGAAGATAGCAGAAGGAAAAGATAGATTCGAAACAAAAGTACCTGATACAAACAATTTAGGATTCGAAGTGTGCATGGACTCTTCAGTCTCCCATGTGCAATCCCGATCATCTGTACTCCACTGTACATTGACAAGATTAACAGATTTCCTCCTAAGCTGCTTCGTACCTCTATCAACAATACGAAGTGGCTTCCTCTCAATGGTGAGATTTGGCTCAACGTCCAAATTCTCTAATAAAGCAGGCTGAACAATCAAAGATGGATCATGGAGATACTTGCGAAGGTGAGATATGTGAAACGCGTTATGCACACCCGATAGCTTCTCTGGTAAATCCACTCTATAAGCTAAAGGACCAATCCTTTCCAAGATGTGAAAAGGACCAATGAATCTAGGAGCATGCTTCCCTCTCCGACCGAAACGAACCACATTTTTCAATGGCGAGATCTTAAGAAAGACCGGATCTCCCACTGAAAACTCTAAATCTCTCCTCTGCTTATCAGGAAACTTCTTCTATCTATCATGAGCAATCCCCATCTTCCTCCTAATCTCCTCAAGCTTCTAAAATGCTTTCAGAATCATGTCGGGTCCAAGAACTAAACGATCACCAGATTCAATCCAGCAAGAAGGAGATTTGCAAGATCGTCCATAAAGAGCGGCAAACGGAGACATCTTGATACTTGGCTGAATTAAAAGGATGGGATTAAATTGATTTAAGCTTAAGATGAAAAAATATATTCAAAGATAGAATTATACCCGATAACAGATTTTATAGGTGAATTACACGAGATGGAGATGATCTTCCTAAGATCCTCCATAATCAAGAACACAGGCACGAAGAAGATCTTCCAGAATCTGATTCACCCTTTCCGTCTGACCATCAGTCTGAAGATGGTAAGCAGTACTAAGGTTCAAACGGGTACCTAAAGCTTCCTGAAAAGCTTTATAGAACTTGCTAGTAAAGATAGGATCACGATCACAAACAATGCTAGAAGGAACACCATGGAGTCTGACAATCTCCCTCATATAAACCTCAGCTAAGCTCGAACCAGTACGATTCGACTTGACCGAAATAAAATGAGCGGATTTGATCAATCGATCTACAATTACCCAAATACTCTCATTACCCCTTCTAGTCCTCGGTAAACCATCAATAAAATCTATAGAAACCCGATCCCACTTCCAAATAGGAATCTCAAGGGGTTGCATCAATCCAGCGGTCTTCTAGTGATCATCCTTAACCTGCTGACAAGTGGCACATCTACTAATAAAAATGGAAACATCCCTCTTCATACCATTCCACTAATACAACTTCTTCATATTCTAATACATCATGGTAACTCTAGGATGAATAGAAAGCTGGACTGATGATTCTCCTTAAGCACTTCCTGCCTTAATCCATCGACATTCGGAACACAAATTCGGTTATTAATTCTCTGAATCCCATTATGATCAATTTGTGCTCCTAACTCACTTTGGTTATCACCTTCCCTACTATGAATATTCTCCTTCATTAGCTTAAGCATCTCATCCTCATCTTTCTTAGCTGCAATACGATCCATAAGAGACGAAGAAGCAAAAATCTGACATAATACTTTTTCCTACTTAAGGCATCTGCCACAACATTAGCTTTCCCAGGATTGTAGTTGATGTCGAGGTCATAAGAGACTGATGATCAGTAAAGAGCTCAAGCCATCTAACCTGTTTTGGTTCAAATCCTTCTGGGTGAAAATACACTTAAGAGACTGATGATCAGTAAAGAGCTCAAACATAGTTCCTAAAAGATGATGCCTCCATAACTTCAAAGCAAACACCACAGCGAGCAATTCCAAATCATGAGCGGCATAGTTAGCTTCGTGGGGTTTCAACTGCCGACTAGCATAAGCAATGACCTTCCCATCTTGCAACATAATAGCACCTAAACCTTCTCTACTAACATCGGTGTAAACTGATAATCCTTCACTCCCATTCGGAACGGTGAGAACAGGAGCAAATGTAAGCTTTTGCTTTAACTCATTAAATGCCGCTTCACATTTATCACTCTAATCAAACTTAACATTCTTATGAGTCAAAGCATTAAGAGGTGTAGCTATTCGAGCAAAATTTTCAATGAATCTCCGATAATAACCGGCAAGGCCCAAAAAGCTACGAATATCAGAAGGAGTTTTAGGTGTCTCCCAATCCTGGAAATAGAATAAGGTGGGTAAGTTCAAAGAAAGATAAGACAAATTAATTTCAAAAGAAGAAAGGGGGATAGACTTACATTAAACGCGGCGATCTTAACTGGGTCAATCAAGACTCCATTTTCAGAAACAATATGTCCAAGGAAACGAACTTCATCCCTCCAAAAATGGCATTTAGAAAATTTAGCTTTCAACCGATGACTCTTAAGAGTTTCCAGAACACAACCCAAATGTGGCTCATGTTCCTTTTCTGACTTAGAAAAGACAAGAATATCATCAATGAAAAATAGGACAAACTTGTTGAGAACATCGCAGAAAACGCGATTCATAAGATCAACAAAGAAGGCATGAGCATTGGTTAAGCCAAAGGGCATGACTAACCATTCATAGAAACCATTCTCTATTCGAAAAGCTATTTTGGGAATGCTCTCCTCTGCTACACGAAGCTGGTGGAAACTGGTAGCAAGGTCAAGCTGAGAGAATATTTTAGCTCCATAGAGCTGATCGAACATATCATTGATACGAGGCATAGGATATCTGTTCTTTATGGTAAGCTTATTCAACTCCCTATAATCAACACACATCCTCAAAGAACCATCAGATTTAGTAACAAAGACCACAGCTGCTCCCTATTTAGAAAAACTTTGCCTAATCAAACCTTTAGAGAACAAATCCTCGATCTGCTTCTTTAACTTGACTTTCTCTTTAGGTGCCATCCATCTGGGAGGAAGAACAATAGGTCGGGCTCCAAGAATAAGATCAATGTGGAATTCAACTTCCTGCTTAGGAGGTAAAGAGATGACTTCACCAAAAACATCCGAAAAGAGTTGGACAACAGGGGTGGAGTCAAGATCACTAGGCTGAGAATCAAGAGAGAAGATAAAACTGCCTGCATAATCCTGAGGCATTCGACATCCAATTACTAATGACTCGCCCAGCTCTCTTACTAAGGAAACCGTTCGAGCCTTACAAGAAATAGCCGCATCATAATGCTTTAACCAATCACCTCCAAGTAAGATGTCAAATGCATCGAAACCCAAAACATAGAAATCTCCGGTAAATCGACTCTTGTTGTGAAGGAGTTTAACCCCTTTACAAATCATACTAAGATTGGCGGGACTGCCGATAGGATTAGTCACACATAAAGATGAAGTTGCTAGTTGAGGTTGCAAGATGTGCTCAAATTTATCACAAAGATCAATGGAAATAAAACTATGGGATGCATCAGTATAAAAAAGAACACGAACAAGAAAATCATGCAAAGGAGCTCTGAAGAGTACCTTAGGTATCACTGGTAGAAGGAGGAGTGGAAGAGGTCATAGCAAAGACTCCAGATGTCTTGACTTTCTACTGGGTGGGACAATTATTTTTGAAGTGGACAGGCTGCAAACAAATGTGGCAAAGATTGTTCCTGGTCATCTGGGCTGGAGGAATAAGGGGCCCCGACAGAAGAAGGAAAGTTGTTGGCATAATGACCCTACTGGTCACACTTAAAACAAGTGATGGAGGATAAGTTAAGAGACCGCTTCTGGGGAGAATAACCAACACCCCGAGAATTCTGCCAATTCTTCTTCTACTGAAAATTGGGCTTCCTCTTCTTCGAACTGTTGGAATTTCCATAAGATGCTGACACAGCTTGCTTTCCTTTGGAATTAGGATGCTCAAATATGGTGGCCATATCCATAAGAGAAGTAAAGGTGCCTTGAACATGACTAATCAAACGATCATAATACTCAGGGCGAGCACCATGAATAAACTTCTCATTCTTATTGAGCTGAGTGTCAATCAAACTGGGCCCAAACTTAGAAAACCCATTAAACTTCCTTTCATACTCCGCAAAAGTCATATCTCCCTGCTCAAGGTCCATAAATTCTCTATGCAACTGAGACTTCCCAGCTTTAGGCATCCACTTAGCCACAAAAGCATCCCTGAAAATAAGGATCCAAGATAAAGATAAGTCCAAGGAGATAAATTTCAAAGAGATAAACTAGCAAAAGGAAAACTAAAGGATACTAAAAAGGACAACTAAGAATCTCACCTAAATTGCTCCCAAGTGACATTTGCCTCAATAGTCCGAGTAGTAACTGACTCCCACCAATCCTGGGTAGACTCCTGCAACTACCAAGTAGCTAACCGATGCATTTGAGCATTAGTGATCTCAAGTCCAGTGAAAATCCTCTCTAAACTCTTCAGCCACTACTGGACCTCAATAATACTCTCTGCACTGGTGAACTTGGTACCTCTTAGCTGAGAGTACTCCCTACAAAGCTGGGTGAACCAAACAGGCTAAACAGGTGGAACAGGTGCAACAACTGGTGGTGCAGGGGCAACTGGTGGTGCAAGGGCATTTCTACGACCCCTACCTCGAATATTCCTACGGTTACTCATCTGGAAAAAGACAAGGATAGATTTTAGAACAAAGGTAAAGTTCTGAAATTCAAAAGAAATCCTAGTCAAAGAGAATTCTAACAAAGAATTTCAAGCTCGAACAAATATGACTCTATAATTAATTTCACTCATTCTAGGGTATTACTACCCTATCTCTAATGAGCTTTTACTCTATAAGCTAAGTTTTGCCTTATACCAGAGCTCTGATAGCAACTGTAACGACCCACTATTTTGAACCATTCAAATCGACAACAATCCACACATGTCAGACTTGAATTGCTCAAAACAACAGACTGTTAATTTATATTTGGCAAAAATTAGCATATAAAGTAAATAAATCAATCATAGAATCACAGACATGGAGTAATACAACAATACACAGCGGAATAGATAAATAGTAGTTCATGAAGCTATTACAGAAAACATCAGAGTCCCAAAAGCAAATACAACATAAGTCCAAATACAAAGAAGTCTCTAGTACTAAAGCAAATGACAAGTCTGAAAACATATAACTGGAAATAACTGAAACAACTGAAATAATTGGAAAATGAAATAGATAAGATAGATCTCCAAGCCAAGCTCCAAACTCCAAAAGGTGAGTCTCAAATGCTGTAGTACTCAGGCTGATCCGAGTATAAAGAAAACACAAAACACCTGAGTCAGGATTTACAATCTTATGCAAGTAAACCAACTCAAGTGAAATGTCAAAACGAAATGCAATAACTTAAAGAATGTTTGGGATTTCCATCCTTTAAGGATCTGTGGAACTATCTACATGCATAATAGAGTACGGTACATAAATAATGTCTACAGTAAAGTAAAATATTAAAATAGCATCATGGCGTTACCCATATCCCCTTTAACACATTTTTTATAAATGTCGTAGTCTATACAGCACTGTAAACTCCACCAAACCAGGGGGTTATCAGGGAGCACTCCATAGGTACGACACAAACCAAACTCGTAGTGGGCGCGATCAGTATAAATATGACAAGGCACGGGAGGCAATGCCCAGGGTAGGATATTACCGTTTTGCGGATTCGAACGGGTGGTAACGCATAGCAGCTACTACCGCCCACCTTGAGACACACTCCCAGATCAAAGGTGTGAACATCAAAATCAAATCACAAAAGTAATAGATATGATTTTGAAGAAGCATGCTCGATAGGGGGAGCAACCCTACTTGGCCCGGCGTGGCTCCTATTTAGTCATTTTAGTTATGACCTGAAGGTCAAGGCTGTCTATCATTGTTCTCTTACTTCATTCTAGTAGCGTATGCCAAACCATCCTACTTCATTCTAGATTCTCCACCACATACACAGTTGTTAAAGTGGTTTTCGGTATTGGCAAAGAGTTTGACAATATCCGAGCCAGGTCTCTTGAACAACCAAACGCTTATTTCACATCATGGTCATTTTATAAAATCACTTTAATAAATCTCATTTTACAGTTAAACCAAAATCAAATATTCAACTTCAATTTTATTTAATTTTGAAATATTCACTTAATCACCTCAAGTAAAATCAAGTTATAAAGTCATGTCCTTAAAATCAATAAGTTTCAGTCAATTCTTATTTGAATTCAATTCTTAAAACCATTTCAATTACAAATTAATTCCAACTTATCTTTCCAAATCTCATTTATTAAAGTTATTACAAAAGTCTGTTTATTATATTAATTTACATATTTTAAAACATAATATATATATTTTATTTTTATTAAATTTTGTTAAATTATATTTTATATTATATATTTTAAAATGAAGTTATAAGTAAAACCTTAAAATTTACCTTTTTAAAAATTAACTTATAAACATAAAAAAATTTAAAACATATGATTTAAAATCTAAATTTATTTTTCACGTATACGTTTTAAAATAAACCTTTATATTAAATTTTAAAAATCATCTTTTTTTTCAAACACATCTTTCCAAAATTTCAGAAATCACTTTAAAAATAGACCAACGGTGTCCGTATGTAGTTTTCTATCCAAGGTTCAAGTGATACAGATATTTATCATTTCAATCCGCAATAGTTTAAATTTTACGGGTATATATCATTTCAACCCAAAAACCCAAATTTTCAAATCAATAAAAATCGCTTGGTTTATCATTTCAACCCATAACGGTTTTTCCCTATTCTAAAGGATCTTTCGGGTATGATCGTTTAAACCCACAGTTATTTCCTAAACTAAGGGAACTTGCAGCATGGTTTGTATAAATAAATAACATAACACATATTCATACATAACAAATTACATAAGGTAACACATAACTTACATAACAATTTGCATAAAATAGCATATAACTTACGTCATAATTTACATAACATGGCATATAACTTACATAACAATTTACATGACATAGCATGTAACTTGCATAACAAATTCATAACATAGCACATATTCTTATTTTAACATGGAATGTTACATAAAATTTCTACCATAACATAACTTAATATGCAATAATTTCTAACATAGCACTTTAGGTGAATTCTATATTACATCATAACACATATATGCATATAAGTTTTACTCTTTTTCTTTTTTTTTCCTTTTTTTCTTTTTTTTCACACATAAATTTCATTTATCATATTAATGACCTTTCTCATAACATAGGTGTCGACCTTTAAATCAATATAACAGTTTCTTTTTTTTTCAACATAGCAATTTAATGTCAACATCATGAAGCATATCAATAACAGTATCATCACATCTATTATTATATATTTTTTTATACATAAACAACATAATATCAATAACAATATCTTGTCAAAATAATAAGTAAACATTGATGAACATATGTATATCAAAATCATAACCAAACTACGCAAAATTTTCTAGACTATTGCAACATTCCAATAACATATCAATTGATACTCATTCACTTAGCATAGGATTATAAATCGTGAGTGAATAGCTCACATTTCAAGGCTAGGAAAAATTGGACAAGACAAAGCTATGAATTTGAATCTTAATTCCAAAGCAAAGCAAGCTAGAAATGATGGATCACCAAAATAGAAATATATAACCTTTGTTTTTTTTATAAAAGAGGAGAAAGAGGGGTGCAAAGGCTCTGCCTAGGGCTGAAATAGGGCTCGGCCTTGGTGCTTTTGGATGGGTTTGGGTGCGGCTAAGGTGGGCTAGGGTGGAGGAGATGGTGCAGTTATGCAAGAGGAGGAGATGGTGTTTGAATTGGTGGGATTTGGTGGAGATAAGACTCGGCTATGTAAAGTGGAAAGGCTAGGGTTTTGGCCTAGGAAGGAAGGGGTGGCGGCCAAAATAAGGTAGGGAGAAGATGGCTTGGATGGTGGAGGAGAGGGTGGCACAAGGAGGAGGGAGGAAGAGTTTTGGAAGAGAGGAGGAAGGAGTTTTGATTTGGAGAAATTTGGATTTTTGAGATCTATAACTCTTTGTAAATTTTCAGAGGAAGAAGGAAGTGTGATGAGAAAGTTTCTCAGGAGAAAACCTATGTACGTAGTTATCTAGTCAGATAAGAAACAAAAGGTCGTGGGAAAATGAATGGTCATAAGACTGTTGGTATGGCTAGAGACTCTTGGTTAACCAAGGCCCATTAGACCAAACAAACCCAATAGGACTTAGCCAAATAAAACATAACTAAAACTACAACTTATGTCAAATTTTCACAGCGATTCATATTTTTAGAGAAATAGGAATTTGATTTTGATGAAAAGAAAAGTGGAGAGGAGATTAGAATGTAGTCTAGTATCATATAAAAAGAACAAAATTTTAAAATTCAAATTTAAATCTTTCAACCTAAGGCCAAATTTTGACTAAGTTTGACCGAACTTTAAAATTTCAGAAAATTTTCTATTGCATTGCATTTGGAAAAAACACTCAATATTCCAAGAAAATTAATTTAAAATTGAAATTTATTTAAAATTTAAAATACTTAATTCAAAATTCCTTTTAAAATTTGACTGAATTTACTGGTCATTACATTCCAGGTTTTAGTAGGTAATGAATAAAGCTTCCGAAGAGGTACAGGAGGCAAGGATTAGCTATTTAGGAGTCTCTCCATTATTGTTTCCCCTGTTATGTATTTATTGACTAATATGTCTATTTAATACTCTGATCATCTAAGCAGGCATCTTCATATGTCGCTCGTGGCGTATTTTTTAATAATCATATTTATCTAAACCTAGAAATCATTTTGGGATTATGTAATTGAATATGAAATGTTAATATGAAATGTAATCAGATAAGCTGTTTTGAAATCTATGTTGATTTTATTTCATATTCATGTGCTTTTGACATCACGAATACCATTAAATTACAGTATTTTGTCATCAGAAGTTAATACTATAGATGACTGCAGCATCTGTAGCGTTTAGCTTGGGGCCTCAAAATTGGGGATGTGACAACTTGGTATTAGACGATAGGTTTGTGAAAATTTAAAAGAAATTTTAAACCTAAAATGATCTTTAAAAAAACATAATCCTAAGGAATTATAGAAAATATTGGGGTATGGGATAACGCTATAGTAACGTACTTGTATCTGTTATATATAAGTATATGCTTTATCTCCATCTTCCCATCTCCCTTAGGCTATTCTTCCATATCTTACAAAGGTACGAATGTGGATTTAAAGAAAGTAAATGGATGCTAGGAGTGGAAGAGTTAACCTTGGTGGATAAAGCAACCGCAACTAATCGAAATGCCAGACCAAATACTCAAACGAATTCAGGTTGGGCATAAGCTGCTATTGTGGGTGTTGGTGCATTGAAAGTTAATATAGGAGCTATGTATCAGTTCTTTGTCAACATTACGCAAGCTGGAGTTGCTGCGGGATTAGTTGGAAGAAATGTTGGAGAATGAGATCAGGAAGCTCAAGTGGTCAATAACTATGCAGTATTGAGCAGAGACTATGCTAGGCTTGGAGGGAAGCCGTTTTAACGGGATTGAGAACGCAATTGAAGTGGAGAATTGGTTGCTTTATTGTGAGAGGATTTTTTCTAATTTAGGATTTAACAATGAGCATAAAAGGAGATTGGCATCTAGACAGTTGTAAGGAGCAGCACTGTACTAGTGGAACAGTGTTACTATAGGAGTAGCTGAAGAGATCATGACTTGGGCAAATTCAAAAGGTGGTTTAAGGAAAGATTCATATCGAAGATCACCAAGTCAACTTTGCTCTTGAAGTTTGCTGAGTTGGTGCTGGGAGACATGACAGGGCTTGAATATGCTACTAGATTTGAGGAATTATCGAGATATAGATATGCTACAGTTGATACATTTATCAAAAGGAATGAGAAGTTCATCTGTGGATTGAGACCCGAGCTTGCTAAAGCAAATTTACCACATATTAGGGATCCATGTGATGTAGTTGTTGAGATGGCTTTGAGGAATGAGGAGATGCTTGCTTTCTTTAATGGTAACAAAGCAGTGGAAACTCAAGGTGGGCAGAACGAGAAGAGAAAAATTTTTCCATAAGAAGAGAGCTCATAAGAGTGGAGCTGCCAAGAAAGGAAAGACAAAAGTTACCTGCTACAAGTGTGATAAGAAAGGGCATTTCAATGAATGTCGTTTAGGGGATGGAAAGAAGGTGATCGGGAAGAAGAATAGAAAATGCTTCAACTATGATCAGATTGGACATTATAAGAGCCAGTGCAAGGATCCAGCCAAGGATGGAAAGGGCAAAATTTTTGCATTGGAACCAGCTACCTCAAGACCAACAGTAGAGGAGAAGGTAAAAGTTGTGTTGGGAGGTACACTTTTGATTCATGGTATGTCTGTTATAGTTCTATTTGATACTGGTGCATCACATTCTTTTATATCTCATTGTTTGGTACATAAGCTTAACCTAGAACCCTCATACCTAGTTACATCCTTTTGGGTTGCGAATTCAATAGGAGGGTATGCGACTCTTGGGATGAGATGTGACCACTTAGATCTTGAATTGTTACGTCAT
Organism: Allium fistulosum; assembly: GCA_030737815.1. Taxonomy (NCBI): domain Eukaryota; kingdom Viridiplantae; phylum Streptophyta; class Magnoliopsida; order Asparagales; family Amaryllidaceae; genus Allium; species Allium fistulosum. The sequence goes on from CM060904.1 coordinate 171,182,760, forward strand.
ATATTTACTAGCAGCTTGCATGTGTTTGACTTCGTAGGTGTCAGAATTATTTTGGGTATCTTTTGGTTAAATAAGTACGATGCTAGGATATTTTACCATGATAGGAAAATATTACTTAGACACCCTAATTGTAGTGATCGGTATACACTACAGAAAACCTGAATTTAGATTCTTGCGCTCTATTAGGCATTATGGACAAAGATGACGAGTTGAATTGAGATTTCATTGTTAGAGAATTCGCAGATATCTTTGAGCACGTGATAGGACTACCGCCAAAATGAGTTATTGAGTTTCAGATAGATTTAGTGCCAAGAGTTGAACCTATGAGTAAACCACCAAGTAGAATGACACCTACCGAGATGAAGGAGCTAAAGGAGCAGTTGGTGGATTTAGAAGGTAAGAATTTTATCAGACCAAGCAGTTCGCCTTGGGGAGCAGCCGCAGTGTTTGCAAGGAAGTCGGACGGATCGTTAAGCTTGTGTATCGATTCTTATAAGCTAAATGAGAAGACAATAAATAACTGATATCTGTTACCTAGGATTAACGTTTTGTTCAACCAGTTGAGTGGAGCTAAAGCATTCTCTCAATTGATTTAGCTACAGGGTTTTTCAAGTTATAGTAGCAGAGGATAGTATTCCTTTGACAGCGTTTAGGACAAGATATGGATCATACGAATGGTTAGTAATGACGTTCGGACTAACTAATGCACTAGCATTCTTTGTGGACTTTATGAACAAAATCTGCCAAGAGCATCTAGATAGATTTGTATTAGTATTCATAGACGACATATTGATATATTCTAAGGATGAAAGAGATTATGAAGTTCATCTTAGGATAGTGCTTAAGACACCAAGGCAGCATCAGTTGAAGGCAAAGTTTTCAAAATGTCACTTTTGGAAGAAAGAAGTGAATTTTCTCGGTCGTGTTATCTCAGAGAAAGGGTTGTCAGTAGATCCTGCTAAAATCAAGCCAGTGAATAGTTGGAAGAGACCAAAAACAGTGACCGAGATAATGAGTTTTCTTGGATTAGCTGGCTACTATCAGAAATACATTAAGTATTTCTCACGGATAGCAACGTCGATGACTAGCTAACTAGAAAAGAGGTGAAGTATTTTGGACCGATAAATGTGAGGAAGCATTCTAGAAGTTGAAACATTATTGACTAATGCACCTTTTTTAGGTGTTCTAGAGGGGAATTAGGACTTAGTGTTATACACGGTGCATGTGAAACAAGATTAGGAGCTGTGCTAATGCAGAGGGGTAAAGTGATTACCTATGCTTCTCGACAGCACAGATCGCATGAAGTTAAATATCCAACTAATGATTTGGAATTAGCTACGGTAATTTTTGCATTGAAGGTGTGGAGACATTACCTTTTGGGAGAAAGATTCGAGCTGTTTATGGATCATAAGTCACTAAGATATTTATTCTCTCAAAAGGAGTTGAATATGAGACAGTAGAGATGGTTAGATTTTATAGCTGCATATGACTTTGGTATTGAGTACATACCAGAAAAAGGAAATAAGGTTGCAGATGCACTTAGCAAAAACATCATAATGCGGTATGGGCAATGATAGCTGAGTGGAAAGATTTAGAAGCGTTGACTACATGTAGAGTACACTATAAATCTGAGGCTAGTTCTAGTCGAGAAACCACCATGTTATCATGTTTAGAAGTTCGACTGATGATGATAGAGATGATTGCTTATAAACAACGAGAAGATCAATTGTTAGTCAAGCAGATCAGAAGGTTAAGAAATAGAACAGAGAGCGATGACTCGAAAGATTTCTGTAACGACCCATAAAATCTTAATAGTTTAGATATATATTTAATTGAAATTTTGTGAAATTTTAAATAACTGAATTTGGAAATATAAATTTGATATTTGGAATGCGTCTATTTAAATATAGCAAATCGTAAATTTTCATCAAATAATATGGAAGTTTATTTTATTGTGTAATTTTATTTCAATTTAAATCAGTTGATAATTGATGATAATAAAATGTTTTCCAAACCTGAATATTTTTATATAGAAAATTTGTAAATCATCTTCTAACTGAGACGTCATATTCCGTTTCGTCAAATTTGGACTGCTATTGCTCCGTTTATCTTATTTTCAATAAATTGGTAGCATTTTTCGGTACCGAATATCGACTTTTCGTCGAATGATCCTATAACTGATATCTATATACTGTTTTGATCGTTTCGTCGTGCTGATCTCTGCGGTATATTCATTTGTGTGCTTTGGAGTCTGGGAGATAGCGAAATCTACGGAACGATTTCGTATCGGTAACTGTATCGAGTCTTTTGGTTTATATGACCATTCATTTTACACGACCATTCATTTCTCATCGTGTGAAAACCCAGTAGCTATCTGCTTTTATTATTTACTGAATTCAGGTATTGGCCTTCAATATTCCCAATGGTTTGTTGTTTATTTTTTTTGCAACCTCTGTTTCATTTTGATAAGAAGAAGTTTATATTAAAGGTTATATTTTTCGTACCTGCTCTTTCATCTTTGCACCTCTTCACCCATACTCTACTCCCCACCTTCTTGCATGCTTGCTCCTCCCTAGTTCCTCCTCCTCTCCCCGCTTCCTACTTCCACCTTGTTCGCCAACACCGCCATGCCCTTCCACTGATGGCCGAAACCCACCACACAAGCCACCTCTACCGGCCTTCCTCGCTCACCATCGAAACACCAAACCTCCGCCTTGCCCACATGACTTCGGCCCACCGTCCTATCGGCCTCACAACGGTGGTCCTCCACCTAGCTTCGATGGCCAATCGAAGTCGCCTTCCACCTCCCAGTCATCCATCACTCTAGTAGCAGTAAGCCCCTTGTTTGAATAATATATATGCATGCTTCTTAGTATTCGTTCAAGCTTGTTTGGCAACCCACTTTTATCTCTGTGAATTTTGCAGTAAAGTATTTTTTTTATGTATTCTAGTATGCTCTGAGTTGTTATCATAGATATATATATATAGGCTGGGTTTTTTTAGTATTGTATTTTAATTGTTTTAAAGTATACACGTTTAAAAACGTACTTATGTAATATCTAAGCATATCTCCTTTATGCCGAAACAAGCCTACTCTACTACTTTATATAATATAGTAGAGGAATATGTTTACAGGTCATGCATATATTTTATATTAGCTTTTGCAAATATTTAAGTAAGTTTTGCCTGTTATTATTTTATGTTGTATATATATTTTATTTTATATTATATTTCATTTTACTGTACATATATTATAAGATGTGTGATATTTTTGTCTACATACATTAGTTTATAATAGTTACAGTTATCTATAGATTTTGATTTGTAAATGTGTATGAGTTTAAGTTAGGTGATTATGTTATATTTATCCACTTATATGTATAAAGACATTTGGCCTAAGTTTGAGTATATATAAAGTTGTTAAATAAAATATATGAAGTTTCAAGTGTGCAGTTATGTATAGGTTATATATATCAGTTTTAATATAAATTTTTATGTTAATTATGAGTTTATAAGTATATATATAAGTGGTTATTTCAAATTTTATGATGTATATATGTTGATTTTACTATATGTTTTTTAATGTAAAACAATGGTTTTGAATTTCATATATGTTTAATTTAGTATATGATTAAATTTAGATTATGATTTTATAGATATATAGTTATATATAAGTTCACTTATATCAATTTTCTTCATCGATCCAGTTCTGATTTGATTTCGTCTATTCCTATTTATCAGCTTTGTTCGTCGAATTCGTGTCAATCTAGCTTTACTTTGGAAGTCATGCTTGCATTTCGTAACTCAATTTCATTGTCTATCTTCTAGCCTCGAAAGGTGAGCAATCACTCACGATTAACGTTCTTATATTTATTAAATTTAATTTCAATTGAAACGACAATTGAAATATGCTGCTGTTAGTTATTTACATTGCTATATATATGATATTATCTGTATCTGTTCACCTGTGACATCTGACACCATTATTTGTTATTTATATTGATGCTATATGCCTGTTATATTATAATCATATCTTTTATCACTCTACAAGTTCCCTGTTAGTATAGAATTCCCTATGGGTTGAAATGATACATACCCTAACGATATGTAGAATAGGAGAAAATCGTTATGGGTTGAAATGATAAACCCAAGCGAATTTCATTGAATTAAATTTGGGATTGCGGGTTGAAAAGATATATACCCGTATATATTTAAATTACGGATTAAAATGATAAATATCTGTATCACTTGACCATAGGATATAAAATTATATACAGACACCGTTGGTCGATATATAAATATTTTGAAAATTATTTCTATGGTTTTGAAAAGAAATATATGATTTAATAATATTGATTTTAAGATATTATGTATATATGTTATTTTATAAAGGCTAAAATTTAGATTTTTAAATTTATATGTTTGAAAATTTTAAACTTATAAGTTAGTTTGAAATTTTATATTTTAAGAATTTACTTATAATTTTACTATTTTAAAATATGTATAAATTAGTTTCATTATAAGATAAGTTTGATAATAAGATTTAGTTTAATAAAGTTTGATTTAAATTATATATAATATATTCAAAATTTATTTTCTTCAAATATAGAGTTTATAATAAATTTTAATAAATTAAGGTTGGAAAGATAGATTTGAAACTGATTTGAAATGGTATTTAATTAAGAATTTATTTAATTAAATAGATTTGAAAACTTATTGAATTTTAGATGTTTAAAGGATATGATTTTATAACTTGATCTTGATTAAAAGTGATTTAAACGAATGTTTCAAGTTTAAATAAATTGAAGGAAATATTTGGCTTATTGTAATTTGGGGTTTTATTTAAATGATATTGGATTTATTAAGTGAATTTGATATATATGAAAATATCGAATTTAGTTTTGAAAATGTTGAATATTAAAGCTTTGAAATATATTGAAATTGGAATGGCTTATTTTATAGTTCAAATATGTATTTGAAATCGATAATTTGAAATGGTTTTTTGAGAAACTGAAATTAGTTGAATTTGATGAATTGAGATTGAATAAAATTTGAATTTTGGAATTCAAGTTGATTTGTAATCGGTTTGTGAAATTTGATAAGGCTATTTTATTATATAAGTATTTTTAAAATTATATCTAAGCCTATTTATATATTTTACTTTATAAATTATTTTTAATATAAGCTATTTTAATATAAACTATTTTAATATACTAATTATTTTAATTTAAACTATTTTAAATAAACTATTTTATTTTTATAAACTATATTATTATAAATAGTATTATTAATATCTAAACTGTTTAAAGGAAAATGCTATGATTTCAAAGTGTTATGATTTCCAAAGTGCTATGATTTCAAAATGTTGTGGTTTCCAAAGTGTTTTGTTTTTTAAAGACTTATGATTTCGAAAGCGTTATAACTTTGGAAAGTGATATGATTTTGGAAATGAATATTATTTTAAGTGAGAAATGATATCGTATTGATATGGTTTTGAAATTGATATGATATTTTGGTTTTGAAGTATAAACTATTTTGAAATGACTGCGGTGTTATAATAACGTTTGGTTGTTAAAGAGACCGGGATCAGATATTGTCACACTCTCTGCCAATACCGAAAACCACTTTAACAACTATGTACGCGGTGGAGATTCCAGAATGAAGTAGGATGGTGGCGACGTTCTTGTGGTATATACGTAGACCTAACTCCCGTGAGTTAGCTTAAGGTGGCTAAAATAGGAGCAATTGATGGGCCAATGAGGTAGCTCCTCTGATCGGACACACTTCTTCGCATTCTATTACTTTGTGATTGATTGGGTGCACCCCTCAGATTTTTGGGAGTATGGCTCGAGGTGGGCGGTAGTGGCTGCTATGCGTTACCACCAGCCCGGAAGTGTAATTGGTATATCTACCCTGGCATTGCCTAGTTGTGCCATGTCACCTACCCTATCGTGCCTTATACGAGTTTGTTTTGTACCATACCTATGGAGTGCCCTCTGACAACGCCCAGTACGGGGGAGGTTACAGTACTATATAGACTATGGGAATATATAAAATGTGTTAAGGGGGGATATGGGTAACGCCTTAACGCTATTTTAATAGTTTACTTTACTTTAGACATTATTATAATAGCGTATATTACTACATAGTATATAGTTCCATGGATCCTTAGAGGATGGTTATCCTAAACATCCTTTGAGTTACTTGTATCTCAATTGATATTTCACTTAAGTTAGATTTATTGATATAATAATGTTAATCCTCACTCGAGTGTTTTGTGTTTTGCTTTACGCTCGGGTCAGACTGAGTGGCACAGCATTTGAGACTCACCTATGGAGTTGGAGCTTCGCTTGGAGATCCATCCATTTATCCAGTTTGCAGTTATTCAGTTGACTCCTATGATATTCTGATCTTGTATTTGACTATTATATTGAGACTTTTTTGTATTCGAGACTTCTATTGTATCTTGTTTTAACTCTGTTATATATATATAGTAGCTTCATGAACTACTATTCTTTTATTTCCGCTGCTTACTGTTATATTACTCTGTGTCTGTGATTCCATGATTTATTTATTTACCGTATATGCTGAGTTTTGCCAAATAAAAATTAACAATCTGATATTTTGAGCAATTCAATTCTAACATGTGCGGATGCGAATGGTTGAAAATTTCAGGATGTTACAATTTCAGTCCTGACTAGAATGGGTGGTTGAGGAAGAAAGGACGACTATGTGTTCCAAGTGTGGGAAACATTTAGAACGAAGTTCTTAGAGACTGCCATCATTCGAAGTTCAATATTCATCCGGGAGGAATTAAGATGTATCAAGATGTGAAAAGGAGTTTCTTCTGGGAAGGTATGAAGAGAGATGTAGGCATATGGATGAAGCAATGTTTAAACTATCAACAGGTAAAGGTCGAGCATCAGAAACTGAGTAGATTACTTCAGCCTTCGAATGTTCCAGTCTGGAAATAGGATTATATATCGATGGATTTCATAGATGGATTACCAAGGTCGGATAGAGGAAATGAGAGTATTTGGGTTATAGTGCACAGATTGACTAAGAGTGTACACTTTATACCCGTTAAGTCGACCAGGACAGCACCGGATTTAGCTAAGTTATTCATAAGGAATATAGTTAGACTGCATGGAATTCCTAGTAGTATAGTAAGTGATAGAGATTCCTTATTTACTAGTAAGTTTTAGAAGAGTCTACAAGATACTTTAGGTACCAAACTCGGTATGAGGACTACTTACTATCTGCAGACAGATGGGCAAACGGAGAGAGCTAACAAAGTCCTAGAGGATTTGTTAAGATCTTGTTGCTAGATTTCGAAGGATCACGGGAAGACCATCTACACTTAGTCGAGTTTTCGAATAACAACAGTCATCAGACTAGTATAGGAATGACACCGTTTGAAACTTTGTATGGAAGGTCATGCAAATCTCCAGTTTGTTGGTTAGAGACCAAAGATAGATTAGTTCTTTGTAAAACATATATCATGGCATAGGTATTTTAAATAAAGAAAAGAGTATATTTTTGTGACGACCCGGAATTTTGGGCATTTGAAATTGAAATATTCAATTGATTTTAAATATTTAAAAGTTGACTTTTGACTTGAATTTTGAATACCACTATTTATTTGGCAATTAAATTATCGAATCAAACAATTTAAAACTGAGTAAAATATCAAATCTTCAGTTGTAAGCCTGTTAAAATATAATTTAAAGGCTTCGAAAATTTACATTGATAATACTGATGATAATAAAAAATTTTCAATTGAATTTGGAAGTGTTTTGTTAAGTTTTGAAATTTATAACGTTTAAATTGAATTTAAAAATAGCCTTCCGGGGCACAGTCTCGGAATTTGACGAAACTAGTTCCGTTGGATCCATAATATTATATTATTATCGGATTTCAATTTTCGTAGTGTTTGGAATTGTTGTGTGAGCGTACAATAAGTAAACGCGCTGAAATTAGCATCGAATTTAATTTAAAAAGTTGGTTCAAAAAGCTATCTTCTCCATACGATCAAATTGGGACTCGAAACCTTTTCCATTGCTTTCGAAATAGGGGTATAACATTACAAACGCCTAGCGGCACGCCTTGATAGGAAGTCGGGATTTTGAGTGCGTTTATTGAGACGATTCGAGTTCGATTTAAATATATACATTTATATCCTAGTCATCTCAGATGAAATAATTCCACATCGTTGTTCTCTTTCACCTTTAAAGGCACTGTAGCTAGATTTTTTCAACACGCTTCCTTTGCCTTCTCGAACACACTTCATTCTTTCACAATGGAAGTCGCCTATCATCTGAAGTAAGCTGCCATCCTTGTTAAATTGCATTCTTCTTTGTCTCCCACTCCTCTCAGAAAAAATAAAATAAATCAAAATCTCGATCATCTTCAAATTAAAACCCACGCGAATCCCTCTCTCTTTTCAGATTTCAAATTTAACGAGATAAATCAATGGCCGAGCCCTCTTTCATTTCGAAATCGTTCGAAAAAAAGGGATGCCGCTCGCGAGCACGCTCGATAGGTTGACAGCGGCGACAGCAAGGGCGAGCTGGGCACAAGCTCGAACTCGACCAAAATTGGATGCCAAATGAGTCGCGGCGTAGGAGGATGCTCGTGATTTTAGTTGCTCGACTTTAACGTCGCGAGTACTATTCGCCTCGAATTAATATCTGGAGCTTTCGAAAGAGGCTTTGAGGGAAAGTAGCGGCGCTCGCAAATGAAGTCGTGGTGGCGAATGGGGAGGGGTTTCACGGTGGCGCATTTGAATGTTGTGGTTCGCAAAGGGGTTCGGCGACCGATAGTTCGGCAGAAGGCGAAGGGGGTTCTCGAGCAAGCAGTGAGGTAGTTTTTACTTATTTTTATTTATTAATAGAATATATTTATAGATGAAAGAAATTAAAATATACATAAGATTTAAACCGAAGCTTTAAAATGTATTGATTCAGAAGAAAAAAAATATAGTTAAGCAGCAAAGCTATATATGTATTTGCAGATTTGAAACAGATTGTTATCCCGCCTTTTGGAAAGGCCGTGACACCAAGAACTTGACTAGAAACCAATGACAGTTCGTCTTGGAGATCGGTTATACGCAGGCTCACTATGGATATCGACGAATTTTTTCCTAGTTTGGATCGAGCTAAAATTGATATGACATGACAAGCAAAGCTATAAGATCCAACATTCCGAATTTCAAGTCAATCGGAGTTCATATGCTCCAGATATTGATGGATCACGGCTAAAAAATCCAAACTTGCATCGATCATAACTGGATATCTACAAGTCCAAATGCCACCAAATTTGGACAGGAGCTAACTGGCAACCTAAGGAATGTCCATGCCAAATTTCAGCTCAATCGGAGCAAATCTTGATCGATTCGAAGTTGAGTTCGAATCGATATGGACCAACTTGCATCGATCATATCTCGAGATCTATAAGTCCAAATGCTATGAAATTTTCAGAGGAGCTTACATATGACCTGAGGAATGTTCATGCCTAATTTCAGCTCAATCGGAGCAAATCTTGATCGATTCGAAGTTGAGTTCGAATCGATCCCAAAGTGGGCCCGGATTTCCTAAAAGCGGGCATTTGGGCCCCCTCACGTACCAGAACTGGTCTCCCCGAATTTTAGGCGAAATATCAGCTTCCTACACCTATAAATAGAGCCCCTGGTCATTCAGAAAAGGGGTCAGACAATTCTAAGAGCTAAAGAGCGCCCAGACTCTGCGAGATTTACTCAAAATCACCACGGATGTCTTAGATTCAGACTTAGCTCACAAAGCCAGTTGTACTGCGTTATAAGAAATTGTAATCTTCGAGTGTCGAGCAATAAAATCATCAAACTTCATAGTGGACGTAGGCTACAAAGCCGAACCACTCTAAATCGCTTGTCTTTGCACTTTACATTTCTGTTATTTGGAGTTTTTGTTGGATAATCCACAGTGTTAATTTTCATTCTACGCGTTTATCTCTTCAAAGACTTCCGAAGAGTGTTGTGCCCATTTTTGGTACAAACACAGATAATAACTGAGAATAGTATATATATATATACAAGTTTTGGAAAATATAAAATATAGATTGAGCAGTGTAAATAAAATTTGATTTTTAATCTATACAAGATATTTTATAAGTATACATATATATGAAATTTCAAAAGAAGAAAAATAAACATATTTATATATCTTAACGTACTGTTTCATTTTAAGAATAAAAATTTAGATGGTCAACTTATTTAATTTCTTACATAATTTACTTTTGTTACTAAAAGATCTTTTAAGGGAGATTAGTTTAGAATTTGGTTATTGTTTAAAATTAATCATTCGTCAAAATTTAAAATTGTTAAACAATAATTAATTTGTTCGATCAATTCGAATATTAATCAAATCATCTAATATTTATTCAAGGTCAACATACGAAAGGGAACAAGTTGAGATTGGATCAGATTGCATATTAAAAATCAAAGGTGAGTTAATCTCACTCATCTGGTTGCTTTTTAAATTTAAATAGTTAAACTTAAAAGATTGGATGAATGATTGGATTGATTTGCTATGATAGTATATATAGTAGTATATATCAATATATATATATTGGAATATGTATATATTGGAGTTGATATTCCCGCATTATATAGCGGATGAGACCCTATGCGCCGCATAATAGCGGATGATATTTTATAAATCCCATATACCGCGATATTCCACTTTGAAGTGGAATTGGTATTTTATATTGTGCTAACGTCTGTGGATGCAGGGAAACAGGTTGGAGGGATCCAACTGGATTCCTCAAAATTATTTAGCTTATTTAATATTCTGTGATTATGAATGTTTGACCTCCTGTGATGATTTTATATTGGATAATATGGTTGGATTGAATTTCCCAGTATAATGAGTATCAAAATCTATAAAAATTGAATTTTTGGAAAGAAATCAGAGAGTAATATTTTAAGAAAAATTATTCTGGTGAAATTGAATAAAATTTATAATGAATTGAAATATATTATAAAAATAAAAGAGACTTCAGAATTCTAATAAATATGGAAAAGGGATTTTGAATTATCGGAAGAATAATAAATTTTAAACTAAGTGATATTATTTAAGAGAAAAAAAAAGAGTTTGTTTTTAAAATTCAAGGAATAAATTTAATAGAAGGGTAAATGAGAAATTTTGGAAATCTGAAATTGGTATTTTAGTTAAAAAGGTTTTAACTCATAATAAAGAAATAAAATCTGAAAGTTAAGGTATTTTGGAATAAATGAAGAAAGTAAAGAAATTTATTTCAAGAGAAGTAAGTTGGAACTCAATTGTAAATTAATTTAAGAGTTTGAATTGAAATTTAAAGAGAAGTGAAATTTTAAAATTTATAAACTGGGGTTATAAAGTGAAATAGAATATCAATGGATATTTTAAATATAAATTCAAGCTGGGAATTTATAAAGGAATGTAAATGTGTTTAGAAATAAATGGAAATTTATTTTTAAAAGGATGTGAAAGATTGGTGTATTTCTTTGGATAGCCAAGTACGTTTCAAAAGCAATTTCAAAGAATAACTTAAAGATTTTAATGTAGTTTTAAAAAGCATCTTTTAGAAAATCTATTATTTCTAAATGTTAACTATAAGTAAGTATTTTCCAAACCTATTATTGAGGTTAATATATTAAAATGACTTGGTATTATGTTTAAAAAGAAAATTTAGTTATATTTACAAAGTGGTTTTATTTTAAATATTCCTAAAGTATATATATTTTAATAAAGTATTTAAAATAGTTCTAATTTCAAATGTTAAAGTATATTTGTAATAAAGTGCTTTCTAAATTATTTTAAAATCTAAAGGTCTTTTGTACTTGGTGTTTCAATGGAAATAAATATTTGGGAAATTATTTCGTGGGAGGAATATGGTTTGAAACTGTTTTCAAAAAGGGGTTAAAAATGGAAATAATATCTTGTGAAGATATTTTGAGGTAAATAAATAATTTGGGAAAATTATTTATTGTTTGATGGATGTTATGGATGTTAATTGATAGTTAAATAACCGACTATCAATATTGGCCAAATGCGCTGATCGTTTCGAAGAGACCGGGATCGAGATTCATTTCTCGAAAACCACTTCGATCCGGTTTGTACGTTTTCGTGAGGAAAACGAGATTGATATCGAAGATAGAAAAGTGTCTTCAGTTCCGTTTGAACCCGGAACGGACTTGTATGGACGAATGCTTTCGGAACATCGTCAGTGGACGATGGGCATTCTAAGTGAAACGTTCTATAAAGGTAACATTTAGCCTCAAGCCTCATCAACCGGGAATGACTGAAAATCAGGGGATATGCAGCAAGGCTTCGTGGGTAGCTCCCACTTGAGGGTAAGGTCATCCCTATCTAGATGTTCCTTTTGATCTCGGCTTAGTGGTGCAGTTGCTGATCACAACTGTGGGGTGATCTTATTCGGAATTATCCAGTAAGGGATGGTTTCGGCCTTGTGTTGCAGGTGAGCGGGTGTACTCCTCGGTACTGTGATCTAGGCCACGTACTGTGACAGGTGGTACCCCAGTGCCTAGTTATTCGTTGGAAATCTATTCTCCCTACGTGCCTTTACAGATTTTGTTTGTAGAACCCTCTTTTGTGGCTAGTATGCCGGAATTTAATCATGTAACAATTTCAGCTATTTTAATAAGTATTTGTATATAGACACTATTATAATATCAGAGGATTTTAATAAAAGTGTTTTAGCTATCGTAAGGTAAAAACCCGACATGTTTATTTGTGGCGTGGTCTTACGAGATGCTTTATTTTCAAAGGATTTTTGAAAATTTAATAATAAATTTGAGTGTGAATTTCTCAAGCTGGTATTCCAGACTGACTCGGGTGTTGTTTTATATGATGCTCGGGTCAGACCAAGTATTATAGGATACAGGGTATGATGTTGTGGAGCTCAGGGTTGAGCTGGAGGGCGAGACGTATCTCCCGTACTTGTTTATATATGTATATTCCACTGTGTTGATTAGCTGTGTACACTGTTTGTATTGAGGACATGATATGATTATTGTCTAGTTGTATGTTATGGGTACACTGATGTATACTCTGATGATGTATTGTATAAATAGATATAGTTTTGATTTGTGTAAAGAGTTGTTAGTATATATTATATTTTATTCCGCTGCGTTTGTGAGATTCTATTGTTGTTCGTTTTTCTCTTCTTCTACCTCCTTCTTCTTAAGTCAAAATGTTTGGTATCTCCGTTCTTCTTGAGTTCATTTATGGAGGTTAATGTCAATTCAAGGGGTACGGAACTGCGGGCTGTTACAGTGGTATCAGAGCAAAGGTTGGCGATAGCCTTGGCTTTGGTGGAAATTTTGAGTGTAATAATAGATATTAGCGCGTATTTGTTAGTGAATATAAAATGGTTTTATATTGTGTTGGTTGATTTATTGAGTGGCATATGAACCTTCGTCGACACAGTCTGGACAACTATATCGAAGGGGTTTCTAAACACTTGAATAGAACAATTCGACACAATATTGTTTTAAAATGGGTAAATGAAATAATTGTACCCAAATTATTTTTGTGTATAAAAGAACTAATTTTCTGTAAATTATTATAATTATATATATGGTTGCTTAGATGTTAGGAATGATAATATTAAATTATTCTCATTGTTGTGTGAAAATTTAACTAGAAATTGAAAATATAACCAAAGGTTAAGGAAATTTAATTATAAAATGAAATTTATAAATGTGAATTATAAACGTGATTTATAAATTGAAATATGATCAAATGGGAATTTGTATGAACATAAACTATGCAAATGGATTATAGTTAAAATCTGATTTAAGCCAGAATTTGGAAATTTAAAACCCCGGAGATTTTGGAAGTGTTTTTCGAAGTGTTTTGAAGATGAATAATAGCATTGTTAATTTGGGAGTATTTATGAAGGGAAATTGTTTTAAATAAAATTTTGAGAAGGGATATAGCATTGAACTCAATTCAGTCACTGGAAAATAATTTCGGTGATGACTGCAACATCATCGATGTTCATTTTCGAGTCTCTAAGTAACGGATTGCTGCCAAATTGATTTAAAGATTTTGAAAAGGCGATTTTGAGATAATGGTGATTTCAAATGATTTGAAACCAAAAGCCGGGTGTTTAAAAATCTTGCAAATCCTTGTTTAAATAATTTAAAGATCGTGAGGAGATAAAATTTAATTTGATTGGAATTAATTGAATTAACTGAAAATAAAATCCAGATGTAATTGAATTGAAATTAACTTAAACCAAATGAAATCGAGTTGGAGTTGGATTAAAATGAAGATAAAATCTAATTGAATAAAAATTTGGAATAGAAGTAATTTGAATGAAATTCAAATGAGTTATTGATGATATGAAATGAAGTAATTTTTGGAAATAAAATCGAATTTAGGAAAATTTAATGGAGTTTGGCAATAAACTAGAATTATGAATAGAATTCGACTTGGTTGATAATGAATTAAGATAAGTGGTGCTGTGTTAAAATAAGATTGAATTGAGTTAAAATTCAGTGAGTATAGAGATTATTAAATAGAATTGGATTCTTATCCACATGAAATTAAAAGAATGATAAGAAGTTAAATTTAACTGGAAATAAGTCAAATAAAATTTTTCACCAGAATAAATAAATCCGATGGCTTATAGAAGTTAGAGTTTCTGAAGAAAAAAATAATATAAGTGTATGACTGATAACCAAGAAATAAAGGCCTAAATAAAATTTACTTGATATTTGGGTGAATAGAATAAAAATCCAATCTTGAATTATAAAATGGAATTATATGTGAAGTAAATATAAATTGAAGTTATATGGAATTGAATTAAAATAAAAATGATTTGTATTGCAAATAAAATTCAAGTGAATAGAAATAAAATTGAAATGGTTGCAAATGAATTAAAATGGAAGGAATTGAGTATAAATTGAGTTGGAATCAATTTAAAGTGGTTATAAGCTTACGTAGTTATTTTATTCACATGCATATAGTCAAATTTTGTATAAATAAATTGTCATTTGACGTAAACGAGATTAAATAAATTCTATGAATTGATAAAAGTGAAATAAAATTGATTTTGAAATCAATTGAATTGAAAATAAACTTGTTTGGATTAAAAATAAATTGAATGTAAGAAATTGGATTTGTGAACCATTGGAATTAAATATAAAGGCATCAAAATTGATTGAAAGCAATTGTAATAAGTGTCGGTACCTTATATGTGCTTATGGAAATTTTATAACATGTATTTCTTATGAAATCTAGACGTTAGCTCTTTGAATTTAAGTGAAATACTAGTAAATTACATATATTTGTCACTTACAAATTTGAATTGAGTTAGTACAGGTTCAGGGAAGCCGGTTGGCTGAGTTTGATTGCACAACCTGCTAAAAAATAGCCGCTTGCTTAAAAATGCTAAATAAGGTACGCCTACGCAATAAAAATAGGAAATATGAGCAGTTTTTTATTTTCCGACCGTGTGGGTCGATGTATATATATTTTTCTCTTTTGTCAAATTGCAAAAGCTCCTCCGTACAAAGGGGACTCTGTCAAAATTTTCCGAAAATTTTGGGAGTTAGAAAGTTTTTGAAGTTTTTGAAAATTTTTGGAATTTTTGTTAGCAATAAAACGATTTCAAATTGGAAATTGAAATAAATTAGTGGGTAAAACTAATTTAAATAATGGCATGGATAAGTATAAATGGAAGATAAAATTCAATATTCAGAATTGAAGATAAATTGAATTCATATGGAAATGGGAGAACCAATTTGAATAGAAGTGATATTAACTAAAGTGGTGATGTGAAAATAAATAAAGAAGCATATAAAATGCTTATACTAAACTTAAGAAAGGAATGGTGAATTTTTAATTGGAATTGGTATTAGAAATATATTCTACGTTAATACTTGAATGAATAAATATTGATATTTTGTCAGGAAGTCAATAAAATGTTTGAATGTTGTGATTGGATATTATTGCTAAATAGGATTCACAGGTATTATAAAGGGAAAGGAAAATTGATTTTGATTTTCGAAGATAAATTTGAATTGTCGACAAAAGGTATGTATTTGAATTTCTATATGAAATTGATTGGGTTTTGATCTAGCCAGTTGGCTTTTTGTTTTTCTTTTGGAAATTGAGGGCCGTAGAGGCGATTTTGTAGTAGTACTGAGCTAGCCACGCAAAGGAGACGCTGGCAAATTTGTTTTCGGAATTTAGAGTGTTAGAAAAATTTTGAGGGAATTTTAATAATTCAAATTTGGTTTGAAATTTAAATTTGAATTGTTAAGTAAGTAATATTGTATGGGAACTTATGGAAAAGTTTGGAAAGTTGATAAAGACGATAGTGTATCTTTAATAAAAGATTATTGGGTTGTCGTTAAAGACTATTTGGATTGAGAAAATAGTTATGGGTTAAAGACCATTTCTCTTAACTAGTAATTTCGGGGACGAAATTCTTTTAAGGGGGGAGGAATGTGACGACCCGTAATTTTGGGCATTTGAAATTGAAATATTCAATTGATTTTAAATTTTTAAAAGTTGATTTTTGACTTGAATTTCGAATACCACTATTTATTTGGCAATTAAATTATCGAATCAAACAATTTAAAACTAGGTAAAATATCAAATCTTCAGTTGTAAGCCTGTTAAAATATAATTTAAAGGCTCCGAAAATTTACATTGATAATACTGATGATAATAAAAGTTTTTCAATTGAATTCGGAAGTGTTTTGTTAAGTTTTGAAATTTATAATGTTTAAATTGAATTTAAAAATAGCCTTCCGGGGCACAGTCTCGGAATTTGACGAAACCAGTTCCGTTGGATCCATAATATTGTATTATTATCGGATTTCAATTTTCGTAGTGTTTGGAATTGTTGTGTGAGCGTACGATAAGTAAATGCGCTGAAATTAACATCGAATTTAATTTAAAAAGTCGGTTCAAAAAGCTATCTTCTCCATATGATCAAATTGGGACTCGAAACCTTTTCCATTGCTTTCGAAATAGGGGTATAACATTACAAACGCCTAGTGGTACGCCTTAATAGGAAGTCAGGATTTTGAGTGTGTTTATTAAGACGATTCGAATTCGATTTAAATATATACATTTATATCCTAGTCATCTCAGATGAAATAATTCCACATCGTTGTTCTCTTTCACCTCTAAAGGCACTGTAGCTAGATTTTTTTCACCACGCTTCCTTTGCCTTCTCGAACACACTTCATTCTTTCACAATGGAAGTCGCCTATTGTCTGAAGTAAGCTGCTATCCTTGTTAAATCGTGTTCTTCTTTGTCTCCCACTCCTCTCAGAAAAAATAAAATAAATCAAAATCTCCATCATCTTCAAATTAAAACCCACGCGAATCCCTCTCTCTTTTCAGATTTCAAATTTAACGAGATAAATCAATGGCCGAGCCCTCTTTCTTTTCGAAATCGTTTAAAAAAAAGAAGAGGGATGCCGCGCGCGAGCGCGCACGATAGGTTGACAGCGGCGACAGCAAGGGCGAGCTGGGCACGAGCTCGAACTCGACCAAAATTGGATGCCAGATGAGTCGCGGCGTAGGAGGATGCTCGCGATTTTGGTTGCTCGACTTTAACGTCGCGAGTACTATTCGCCTCGAATTAATATCTGGAGCTTTCGAAAGAGGCTTTGGGGGAAAGTAGCGGCGCTCGCAAATGAAGTCGTGGTGGCGAATGGGGAGGGGTTTCACGGCGGCGCATTCGAATGTTGTGGCTCGCGAAGGTGTTCGGCGACCGAAAGTTCGGCAGAAGGCGGAGGGGGTTCTCGAGCAAGCAGTGAGGTAGTTTTTACTTATTTTTATTTATTAATAGAATATATTTATAGATGAAAGAAATTAAAATATACATAAGGTTTAAACCGAAGCTTTAAAATGTATTGATTCAGAAGAAAAAAAATATAGTTAAGCAGCAAAGTTATATATGTATTTGCAGATTTGAAACAGATAATAACTGAGAATAGTGTGTATATATATACAAGTTTTGGAAAATATAAAATATAGATTGAGCAGTGTAAATAAAATTTGATTTTTAATCTATACAAGATATTTTATAAGTATACATATATATGTAATTTCAAAAGAAGAAAAATAAACATATTTATATATCTTCACGTACTGTTTCATTTTAAGAATAAAAATTTAGATGGTCAACTTATTTAATTTCATACTTAATTTACTTTTGTTACTAAAAGATCTTTTAAGGGAGATTAGTTTAGAATTTGGTTATTGTTTAAAATTAATCATTCGTCAAAATTTTAAATTGTTAAACAATAATTAATTTGTTCGAACAATTCGATTATTAATCAAATCATCTAATATTTATTCAAGGTCAACATACGAAAGGGAACAAGTTGAGATTGGATCAGATTGCATATTAAAAATCAAAGGTGAGTTAATCTCACTCATCTGGTTGCTTTTTAAATTTAAATAGTTAAACTTAAAAGATTGGATGAATGATTGGATTGATTTGATATGATAGTATATATAGTAGTATATATCAATATATATATATTGGAATATGTATATATTGGAGTTGATATTCCCGCATTATATAGCGGATGAGACCCTATGCTCCGCATAATAGCGGATGATATTTTATAAATCCCATATACCGCGATATTCCACCTTGAAGTGGAATTGGTATTTTATATTGTGCTAACGTCTGTGGATGTAGGGAAATAGGTTGGAGGGATCCAACTGGATTCCTCAAAATTATTTAGCTTATTTAATATTATGTGATTATGAATGTTTGACCTCCTGTGATGATTTTATATTGGATAATATGGTTGGATTGAAATTCCCAGTATAATGAGTATCAAAATCTATAAAAATTGAATTTTTGGAAAGAAATCAGAGAGTGATATTTTAAGAAAAATAATTCTGGTGAAATTGAATAAAATTTATATTGAATTTAAATATATTATAAAAATAAAAGAGACTTTAGAATTCTAATAAATATGGAAAAGGGATTTTGAATTATCGGAAGAATAATAAATTTTAAACTAAGTGATATTATTTAAGAGAAAAAAAGAGAGTTTGTTTTTAAAATTCAAGGAATAAATTTAATAGAAGGGTAAATGAGAAATTTTGGAAATCTGAAATTGGTATTTTAGTTAAAAAGGTTTTAACTCATAATAAAGAAATAAAATCTGAAAGTTAAGGTATTTTGGAATAAATGAAGAAAGTAAAGAAATTTATTTCAAGAGAAGTAAGTTGGAACTCAATTGTAAATTAATTTAAGAGTTTGAATTGAAATTTAAAGAGAAGTGAAATTTTAAAATTTATAAACTGGGGTTATAAAGTGAAATAGAATATCAGTGGATAGTTTAAATATAAATTCAAGCTGGGAATTTATAAAGGAATGTAAATGTGTTTAGAAATAAATGGAAATTTATTTTTAAAAGGATGTGAAAGATTGGTGTATTTCTCTGGATAGCCAAGTACGTTTCAAAAGCAATTTCAAAGAATAACTTAAAGGTTTTAATGTAGTTTTAAAAAGCATCTTTTAGAAAATCTATTATTTCTAAATGTTAACTATAAGTAAGTATTTTCCAAACCTATTATTGAGGTTAATATATTAAAATGACTTGGTATTATGTTTAAAAAGAAAATTTAGTAATATTTACAAAGTGGTTTTATTTTAAATATTCCTAAAGTATATATATTTTAATAAAGTATTTAAAATAGTTCTAATTTCAAATGTTAAAATATATTTGTAATAAAGTGCTTTCTAAATTATTTTAAAATCTAAAGGTCTTTTGTACTTGGTGTTTTAATGGAAATAAATATTTGGGAAATTATTCCGTGGGAGGAATATGGTTTGAAACTATTTTCAAAAAGGGGTTAAAAATGGAAATAATATCTTGTGAAGATATTTTGAGGTAAATAAATAATTTGGGAAAATTATTTATTGTTTGATGGATGTTATGGATGTTAATTGATAGTTAAATAACCGACTATCAATATTGGCCAAATGCGCTGATCGTTTCGAAGAGACCGGGATCGAGATTCATTTCTCGAAAACCACTTCGATCCGGTTTGTACGTTTTCGTGAGGAAAACGAGATTGATTGAAGTGACCCACTTCTTTTGGATTGTTATTTTTCAGTGATTTACTGTTGAGATTTTTTTTTTCTCCAAACCAAGTGATCACTTCTTTAATTCATTTCCCCCCCAAGATCCAAATTCTTACCAATATAAAAATATTAGTATATAAGTCAATTCAAGTCATTTATATATATGAAGATATATAAATGTTTCCTTGCTTATCAGAGTATTAAAATTAACAAGGAAAATTCAATCACACTATATTTCTCATATTTCAGAGAATTGGTGTCACATAGCCATTTCTATTTTTACATTCTCCTTTTTGATCTCAAGCTTGATTAATATTAAATTCAGTTATTGCCATTTATTATTTTCTTGCTTACTTCTCAAATTAATTGGTCTCTGGGTTTACAAGCCATACATTTAATTTCCGGAATTCTTTGTGATTTGATACTTATCATATGAATACTGAGGTGATAAACTAGGTCGAAGTCTAAGCAGAGAAAAACAACACATGTGATCAAGGTTTAGACACAACAAGCACAAACCAATCATGACAGACAAAATGCATATTTCCTGGTTAACAGAGCAAATAATCATCACATGAGTGATGGTGTTGTGATCTACTTTATAAATCATACAACTTCTTATATCTGGAGCTAGAAAAGTGTTGAATCTGGTTTTTAAAAGATATTTGCACTCTTCTGGACTAAAACTTATAGAAATGGTGTTCTGAGCCTATAAACACTTTGCAACACTTCCCTGCCTACTGACTGGTATACATGTTTTCTACTCTTAATTTTTGTCTTGCCACTTAGTATCAGTTTTGAAGTTATAGTATCAGATTTTTCCTACTTAGTATTAGATCAGTAGTTATAGTATCAGATATTTCCTACCTAGTATCAGTTTTATAGTATCAGATTTCTCCTACTTAGTATCAGTTTTATAGTATCAGATTTCTTCTACTTAGTATCAGTTTTATAGTATCAGATTTCTCCTACTCAGTATCAGTTTTATAGTATCAGATTTCTCCTACTCAGTATCAGTTTTATAGTATCAGATTTTATTTTCATAACTGGAGTGCCTCAAGACTGTCAAGAAAAACATGTTCACACATCAGATTAAATGGCATCTTCTCCTTCAGCATTATCTACTAAAACTATTTCAGAACTTGTTACTTAAGTCCACAGCTCACAAACACATATAACACTTAAGTTTCTTTTTCTTCTTACATACTATTTTCCAGATAACAAAGCAAAAGACACTCATGAAAATACTTAGAACATATTAGAGTTTGTCTAACTTATTTATTACAATGACACTGCTACTTCTCTTAAACACTTTAAATTCCTCTAGATCTCCAATTATCCATGCAAGCAAGCAAGCAATTCATGCATCTTTCCCTGCAGCAAAACTTTGAACTGCCCTAATAAAATGAGACACCCCAAGTATTGCAAAGGCAACAAATAGGGTCAGAAATAAATTCTGGTGTGAGTGAAATCAAGTATGCAAAATATCTTGTAAACTCTTAAGGCTATACAGAGAACTTTTCTATTAAATGCTATTCAAATCCCAATTAAAATCTGAGAATGTGTATATTTAAGTTTATCTATAAACATACACCCAAGCATTCATCCACTTACTTCATTCAGTTGTACATGTACAAACTCCTATGGATTTAACTCCCTAAATTCCATAGCATAATTTCTCTTTCTCATCTTTTCATTTTGTTTGGTCTGAACTCTTGCCATTGAACACCATGTGTGCATTGCAAAGGGGCTCAGTTCTGTTAACCCTTTACACAGAGGCCTACAGGACTTAAACAAGTCATGCACATACCCATCAACCACCTGCTGATGAGTAGATCAAGGCACTACTCCTAAATTATTTTATAATTTAGAGACCATGCTTATTTATTTCTTTCTGGGGAATTTCTCTTTTGATTCCAGAGATACTCGTATTCTTTCCTTCCTCATATAGGTCAAGAATTATTAAAATCACCCAAATATCATATCCAGACATACAAAGCATTCATGTAAAATTGCACACCTTATTTCAGAGTCATTTTTGCTTTAATCACATTTTTCTAAAACCTGCTTATATTTTTATTTCTAGAAATTTTCCATTGCTTACACAAATCTGAAGAAGTCATATGCAAAACTACATTTATTCTTTTACTGTGAACATAGGGAATGGTTTTTGAGAAAAACCCATAAAAACTTATTGGTTTATGATCTGAACAAATCAGCACATATTTGTAATATTGCATTGTTCATATCATTTTTAATATAGACTAGACATAAGCATGAATCTCATTATTCACACTGCCTATTCCTTTTCTTTCATTGATACCCTATTCCACAGTAAAACATTTGATTCATTTTTCATATCAAAACTAGCATATATAAAATCTATTTCTGTGATTAGTGTATTTGTTTAAGAAAAACTGAAACCATCACAACAAGTCAAAACAAGTTAAAATCTCATCCAAAAACCCAACCAGAATACCATCCATGATCAACATATTTTCATCCAGAGAATAAAATCAAACAGAAAAACATAATGTAGTGTTTATATAAAATAACTTGGCTGCCCTTAACATGGGTCTTAATGCCTTACAGATCATAAGTGATTAATCACTCACCTTCCTCCTCTCTTCCCCGAGAATGCCTTAGCTTGAAAACAGGGTGAGCTCTCCTTTCTATTTTTTTTCAATGTGTTTCTGTTTTCCCTCAGAGAAAACCTCTGCTTCCCTCTTGATTTAAATCATTTTGCTAGGGTTTTACTAAAGGAAAAACCCATTTTATCCTCACATTACTCAGAGAATTATGTGTGTGTTGTTATGGCTAAATGTGCCATTTTCTCTTGATTTCTATTTCTAGTAAAAGCAGTTGCTTCTCTGCTTTTTCTGTGCACATGCTAATTGCATGATCCACCTACACATCATCTTTGTGTGACTCAGATACATTGTATACCTTGTTAGGCCTGAATGGTTCTCATATATTATTTCGAACCATTTATTTCCTGATTTATTTTTAAGAAGGTATTTATGCACAATAATACTAAACTGGTTCTCATGCAATTTAGTTATCAAAAGGACTTTATCATTTTATACTTCTTTGGCTACTCATATCTAATACATATACACTTATATATATGTATATATATATGAGATATCTGTATATAGAAACTCACTCATATTTGATCATTTTCTTCCCATTATATTTTATTGAAAAATCTCTATCCTCTTATTTAATCATTTCACTTACTCCTAATATTATTATTGTCAGACTATATTTTCTTTTCTTAAAAATTCTCATTTTCTGATTTTATTAAAATTATTTTTATCTCAATAATTTGGCTCTTCACATTGATATCGAAGATGGAATAGTGTCTTCAGTTTCGTTCGAACCCGAAACGGACTTGTATGGACGAATGCTTTCGGAACATCGTCAGTGGATGATGGGCATTCTAAGTGAAACATTCTATAAAGGTAATGTTTAGCCTCAAGCCTCATCAACCGGGAATGACTGAAAATCAGGGGATATGCAGCAAGGCTTCGTGGGTAGCTCCCACTTGAGGGTAAGGTCATCCCTGTCTAGATGTCTCTTTTGATCTCGGCTTAGTGGTGCGGTTGCTGATCACAACCGTGGGGTGATCTTATTCGGAATTATCCAGTAAGGGATGGTTCCGGCCTTGTGTTGCAAGGGAGCGGGCGTACTCCTCGGTACTGTGATCTAGGCCACGTACTGTGACAGGTGGTACCCTAGTGCCTAGTCATTCGTTGGAAATCCATTCTCCCTACGTGCCTTTACGGATTTTGTTTGTAGAACCCACTTTTGTGGCTAGTATGCTGGAATTTAATCATGTAACAATTTCAGCTATTTAATAAGTATTTGTATATAGACCCTATTATAATATCAGAGGATTTTAATAAAAGTGTTTTAGCTATTGTAAGGTAAAAACCCGACATGTTTATTTGTGGTGTGGTCTTACGAGATGCTTTATTATCAAAGGATTTTTGAAAATTTAATAATAAATTTGAGTGTGATTTTTTCACGCTGGTATTCCAAACTGACTCGGGTGTTGTTTTATATGATGCTCGGGTCAGACCGAGTATTATAGGATACAGGGTATGATGCTGTGGAGCTCAGGGATGAGCTGGAGGGCGAGACGTATTTCCCGTACTTGTTTATATATGTATATTCCACTGTGTTGATTAGCTGTGTACACTGTTTGTATTGAGGACAGGATATGATTATTGTCCAGTTGTATGTTATGGGTACACTGATGTATACTCTGATGATGTATTGTATAAACAGATATAGTTTTGATTTGTGTAAAGATCTGTTAGTATATATTATATTTTATTCCGTTGCATTTGTGAGATTCTATTGTTGTTCGTTTTACCTCCTTCTTCTTAAGTCAAAATGGTTCGTATCTCCGTTCTTCTTGAGTTCATTTATGGAGGTTAATGTCAATTCAAGGGGTACGGAACTGCGGGCTGTTACAATTTTCCTTGTTTAAGTATGATTTAAAAGTTTTAAATCAATTTGAAAGATTTGTTTTCAAGGAAAATTGAATAGGATGGTTAGCCTAATTATATGACCTAGATATAAACCAAATGGGACTAGTATGGGGTCGCGCTCTATACTTTAGCTAGTAGCCCTTAGCCAATGTAATTCGAAAATTCCAGTGTGTAGGGTTTTGTCACAGATAACACTAAAATGATGTTAAACACATAAAGGAATACACATAGTAGTGATAGGTTAATGATGAGCCCTTAAAACCATCAGGATCAGTTGAGCCTAGGAGAAGTAAATTAAGGATAGACCATCTAGTATTATGTCTAAACAGAAGTTAGAATATTTATTATGTCTTGTTGGCCCGAGTCAGCCAGTGGTTAATAGTCAGCCTGATAAAAAAATAATGTTCGGATCGATAGTCTATTGATTACCCGATTTATATGCATATTTGTAATTGCTATTGTTGTTATAATCAGTTTGACTGCAAGATTTTGATTTGCAAAAGATATGCTTTTAAAATGATATTAGCGAGGGGAAACCCATTCCGCTAAGCGGTGTGGATTCACTTAATATCAGTAAACCGAGATGTAATAGAATTATTCACACCAAGCTTTATGTCTGACTCGAAGTTTATGATTTCCCCTTAAACTCTCAGGTGTTCAAATTTTAATTTAAGTAGATTGAGATTTAAGGTATTTCATGTTTTAGTAGGTGGAAAATAAAGCTTCCGAAGATGTACAAGAGGCAATGATTAGCTATTAGGAGTTTATCCATTATTGTTTCCCCTGTGATGTATTTATTGACTGATATGTCTATTTAGTACTCTGATCATCCAAGGGGGCATCTTCATATGTCGCTCTTGGTGTACTTTGTAATAATTATATTTCTCTAAACCAAGGAATCGTTTTTGGATTACATAATTGGATATGAAATATTGATTTGAAATGTAATCAGAAAATCCTTTTTGAAATCTGTGTTGATTTTATTTCATATTCATATGCTTCTGATATTATGGATACCATTAACATTACCGTATTTTTTCAACGAAAGCTAATACTATAGATGACTGCGGCACCTGTAGCGGTTAGCTTTGGGCCTCAAAATATGAGATGTTACAGATTGTTTAGTTCTCTACAAAGGATTTAAAAGCGACATCTTATATGCTAAATATGTGAGGATGTTGTATTGTCCTAATCTATATATACACAAATGCCATATTAAAACGTTTATTATAGAACATATAATGTAGACCCCTCATGAGTCGGTAATAGGAATCATCTACACAATATACTATGTGGTATGTTAGATCTGGCTTATACACTTAGTGTATTAAGAAAATATCAAATATAAGGTAAAGTTGCTAAATAATAGTAAAGAGTATTCTCAAGTATTTACGAAATACTAGAGAGTTGTTTATGGAAACAATGAACTCTTTATGAATGAGTGTTTGGGCATGAACTTCATAAGTGACATAAAATATAGTAAATCAATCTTAAATTCACATTCACCCTTGATTAAGGAGCTATGAGTTAGAAATGTTCCTAACGAGAGGATGCGGCAGATTCAACTATGAAGGATAAGTATATTGTCTTGAATAGCGTCGCAACGAAAGAATTTTATGTGCACAAATTTATAAAAGAGTGAGGGATGGTTCGCAATAAGAGAGCTATTGATGGTTCGTACCATCGAGAATCCAACAATGTCTTTTGATTAGATAATGCAATATAGATTGCATTGGGAACTGACATTTTGATAGGAAATCAAGATATATTCTCTATAATTAACTCTTGATAAAAGAGTTTATCAATAATAGGGAAGTATAATCAAAAATTAGATACCAAATATCATAAAACCATTCATTAAAGCCACTTCTTAGTCTAGTTTAGGTAGATAGGTCAAAGATATGGGCATGAGCACCATAATTGGCCCCAAGTGTAAGTGGGAGATCGATAGAGTTAATGATGTGCTCTAGGGAAAATTATGTGATTTATTACATAACTTAACTCTTATTATAGAATCTTGTTTGAAATTAAGTATGCGTTTGCTTTTATTTTCTTTTATATATGTTATTATACAGTATATAATAATGACAATAACACACTAACCATATATAAGTAGAAATCGTAATGAGAAAGTATTTATCGATTGTAGTGGTGATTGTGTTCATGACCATGATTATTGAATTGATATTTAAATAATTTAACCTTAAAAGTGCTAGTCAATATGTATCGAAAAAAGCATATCGATACATCCGTAGAGACTAGTGTATGTACTCTACGTACTCGTTCCTATTGTGGGCACCAAAAGATTACATATTTGTGGTTGTTTGGAACAGTCGCAAAACATATCGATGAGAGTCTTTTATAGATTAACACAACTAAGTCAAAATAGAATATCTTATAGTAATGATGTATAGTAGTCTTCATAATTAGCGGTACTGTCAATCTTAAGTAGCTAGGTTGTACTTTGATTATCATCAAACACGTAACATAGCGATCATGTTATGGCCATAGTGAGATACATGCTAGAATACTTGAAGTGAAACACTACTCAAAAGTTTATTTGTCTTCTTTGTTGTAGAAGGTTAGTATCACTGGTGGTAGTCAACTTAAAGTCAAAATCTCCAACCAGAGTAAATCTATCAACCGATAATGTTATGGGATTGAACCAAGAACTTTAATGTAGTCTACATAATTAACTACATATATTAAGGGTTTTTGACCTTAAATCAAACTCTAGATATTTTAGTGATATAGTATTGATGAAAAGAAAACATGTATAAAATGTCATTACTAGGTGCAGCTTAATATAGATTAGAAATTGGATATCGACTAAATGACCTGTAAGCGATTGACCTTTGAATTTATATACATTTATGGGCCATGGGATTTTTTTGTAACTAAAAAGATGAAGTTTTACTCAAGTGTTAGAATAAACAAAAAAATTCTTTTCTTTAAAATCAAATTGTTCTAAAGTTTAAACTTTTGAAAATAAAAACAGTTAAATCTACACTAATTCTATTAATTTTTTTCATAAATTTACTAGTTCTCAGTTTTTAAAGTAAAAACAAAAGTCAAATTAATTTTAGCTTTGAATTTTAAATACTAAAAATTATTTTGTTGGTTGTTAAGTAATAAATATGTTTCAAATATATATATATATATATATATATATGTGTGTGTGTGTGTGTGTGTGTGTGTGTGTGTGTCTTTTTGTATGTATATGTATGTTTACGAAATTATCATTGACTTATGATCATAACCTATTTACTAACCATAAATTACAATGGTTAATTATGACATATATTTGCATATTACCTCTAAGATAGATCACCAAACTTAACACGATAATAATGTATGTATTATGAATATGAACATACTAAAATATTAAAACATAAAATTAATTTAATATTTTAATATACAAATTAATTAAATTATAAACTACCCATGAATTATAAAAATAAAATTAGAACGTAGTGTCCTTCAGCCTAAATTTTTTCCTAAGTTTGTCCTTCTCCCTAATTCCCTCTAAATTAAAATCCTCTTTTACTAGTAAAACTCATTTTTACTCAATAAACTATTTTATAAATGAAACTCCATTTATTAATTAAACTTCAATATTTATTCTAACACATTTCGATCTCTCCAAAGTATTCATATACTTATCTCAAATGGTATAAGTATACTCACAAACCACTAACAAGATTTATTACTTTAAACCTTTGCTTTTTCTATTTTTTTCCAAAATATTCCATTACTTATTATTTCCCTTCAAAATATCCATCTATAGGATCTAAGTACTTTCACAAATCCATTCATAAGGTTTCATGCCAATGTTACTTAGACATTGTCACTACAAACCCAAAACCATTTCGCTTTTGCTTATCTTTAAATCATCCTTTTTAGTATCTATTTACATTTCATAACTATATTTAAAAAAAGTTAAAGGCGAATGTTATTAACACATTGCCATAACAAGCCCAAGACCAATGTATACTCGTTATTCACTTTAAAATTCCATCTTAAAGATCTCGGTATTTAGCCAAATCATTTAACAACATTTTACCACTTTAAAATATTATCCAAGGGTTTGAAAACAAATGTTACTAAAACTTTATTTACGAAAAACCCAAAACCATTTCACTATTCTACCATCTTTAAAACTTCATTTTAAAGATCTAATCACTTTTCAAAAGTATAGTTAAATGGGTTAAAATAGATGTTGCAAAAACATCGGTACTATAAACCCAAAATCACTTTTGTATTTGCCATTTACTTTAATAATCCATTTAAAGTTCTAAGTACTTCTCCATTTATTAAAAAAGGTTATATACCCCTTTTAATCAATTTATAAAACAATCCATTATAATATAAATGTAATAATCCACAATTTACCTAATTTATTCAATTTAACATATGTAAAAATATTAGGGATTTCAAAGCATGTTTACAACGACTATATCATTTCTAACATTCATAACATACTATCACTTTTCACAAAACAATATCAAACATGTAAATAGTGAGTCTGGGCCATGTTACATGTTCAAAGAATCAAAAGGGAGATTATACTATAATTTAATGTTTCACTTGTTTTACAAAACAAGGCGGGATCCAAAAGTAATAACTTGTAATCTGTGATACAGTTTATATTTTTAATATAACAACAATTATATATACAACGATATACAATCAACTGGAAAGTAAAACTTACCCAAGTTCCAGCTAAAGCTTACGCGTTTCCGAATAGTCCAAAATTGACTAAAATTCCTACTAGCTTCGAACTCAACGAATCCAACTCCAAAGAACAGATAGCATTGCTATGAGTCCAACGCAACTTACTGCGTTCAAATCCGACCTCATATGAAGCAGATACAGAAATTAGAACTCTAGAGATTATTTAAATAATTATTAACAAAATTAATTAAGTGATTAAACTCAATCACCTTCTTCCTTAAACCCTGGCCGACACATCAGGAAATCCTACGCGACTTCATCACCGTGTCGCCGCTACATTAGGCCATCGGCCACCGCTATCTACCTCCAATCGAAAGCTTCGACCAACCCCAACTCATGCCTCAAAGCTCACCTCTGATGGTGTCCTCATCGCCGAGATCGAACCAAAATAGCCATCGCCATTCATCTCGCGATTGCCGCTGCCATAGGCGATCAATCATCGCCAAACTATGCCAACACGTAGCCTTCATCCCCCTCTACAATTACCTTCAACATCGCCGCCTAAAGATCATCTATGGTGACAAAAACATAAACCCTAGCCACGGTCGTCGTAACCAATTTTCGACTGCCTTGAGCCACCATGCAATGATCCAACCGATCATCTCACTCCACTCACCCTTCACGAACATTTTCCTAGTTGCCACCATCACCTGAAACGGCCCCTAGAGGTGCCAATCAACCTCGACCGTTGGATGAGGCTAGGTTTAGAGTTAGGTTTTTAGAAAATAAAGATAGTGAGGTCCTATTATAGAAGATTTTTTGACACTATTCACCCCCCTCCCCTAAAAAAATCTCGAACTCCAAACGAAGCATGCTCGCTGGCGTCTCGAGCTAATTATCCTTATTCCGAACACAATGGAACAAGTATTAGGAACTATTTCCATCATATACAGAAGTTAGATTTATAATCAAATTACGTTATATTTTTATTCCTTAAATTAATTGCTAAGTGTTTCGAGCTCGCATGGCCACATAGTATGTTTGATCGCCATGAAATTCGATGGCATATAATAATTCATTATTTCAGATCCAATAGCACTAGTTTCGTCATAATCCAAGACAGTGCTCTGGAATGCCAATTTCACACGTTGCTTAAAACGAATTATTATTAAAACCAATCTAATCATTTTAATTCCAAATTAAAAGTTTACTATCATCATTCTCATTTAAACAAAATTTGAATAAGCTGTCGAAACATTTTTATTCACATTTAATCCATGGCACAATTATCAAATAATTCCAATATTCAATTATAAACCATTCAAAAATCCAGGTTGTTACATAATATATTCATATATATATATATATGTTAAATTTTATAAAATACTAATTTATAAATATAAAATTACATATTTTAAATATAAGATAAAATGCAGTTTTTTTATTTTCGACCGAAAAGGTTAATGACACAATCAATTTTTTATAATTTCGTGCAATTTTAAAATTTTATTTTTATATGCTACTGTTTTTTTCAAAAGTTGTTTATATTATATTATATGTATATATATGTATGTTTATATATATATATACAAATACATTTATTTATTTATATTAATATATTAAAATTATAACTTAAGATATAAATATAATGTGTATATTTGTTTTCGGTTAAAATACACACACACACACATATATGTATGTATGTATGTATACATGAATTAATTTTTCAAAATTTTATGCACAAGAAAATTTTATTAAGAAAATTAGTTATATATTTATAATGAATATAATCTAATATAAAAGTCAAATTAAGTCTAAAATTATTTTTAAAAAATAGTTTTTTTTATAATGGCTAAAAACTAAAGTAGAAATGCACAAGTTTTTTTTGACACATACAAAGATAAATATAGATTTGATAGTAAGTAGATATACAAATTTGTGACACTATAAAATCTAATCCACATACATACAACGATATAAATAAATAAAACATAATATTAGATGTTACTAACTATTGCCTTGATGAAACGCCTTGAATGATTTGAACAAATTCCGATTTGGCAATGAAACATCTCCAAGAATTCGCAGAAGATTACAAAGCTAACACCACCTTTTGTTTATAACTTTCTTTTGATTTTTGCTTTAGGATTTTTTTGTTATACCTCCTCAAACTTATGGCTAGAGATGGTGTAATGATAGAGAAAAAGAATGAATCCAAATGAAAGAGGGATGAGTATTTTAAGTAACCAAAAAGGTGGAGATAAAATTCGAGCTAATATCTCATATATTTGTGCATTCCTCGCTAACTAATCAAATTCTAATATGAATCAATTTATGCCCTCTCCTTATGCATCTATATCCCACCATAATGGTGCTTGATAGGCCTTCAGAAACCTCTAAGCCTATTTAATAAATAATTGATTTAAATCCAAATTAAATTTCCTTTGATATCGTATATCAATACGTGCATATACAACTTTTATATACGCACCCAATTAATTAGTAATGACACCCTAACAATCAAATAAAATTTAATAACTAATATTTCATAAATATTAATTAATTTAATTAGTTTATAATAATTATAATTAATTAAATCGTATGGTATTTAGGAATATTTATCATTAGGTTGTGCGACTTCAAAAGGTGTAAATTCAATTAGTCACTAATATAGAAAAATTCGAATATTAACATTCACACATCACCTTGATTCAATAATAACAATTATTATTAACTATATTGTTTGGGCCAGAGATTTTGACTTTGAGTTGATTATAGTTGACCGTGATACTAAACTAATATAATCGAGGAAAAAATTCTCTATTGAATAGTGTTTCACTTCCAATGCTTTAACTCAGATCCAACTATAGTCATTTGATGTGTGACGACCCGGAATTTTTGAGCATGTGAAATAGGAATATTTAATTTATTTTAAATATTCAAAAGATAATTATTAACTTTAATTTCAAATATACAGTATTTATTTGGATAATTAATTATTAAATTTAATTATCGGGATTGGGTAAAATATTGAATCTTGATTTTAAAACCTGTTAAAAATAGTTCAAAGGTTCAGAAAATTTATATTGTTAATACTGAAGATGATAGAACTTTTAAAATGGAATTTTAAAGAGTTTTGTTCAGTTTTAAAAATATATCGTTGAAATTGAATTTAAAAATAGCCGTCCGAGGCACAGTCTCGGAATCCGACGAAACCAGTTCCATTGGGTCCGTAATATTGAATTATTACCGGATTTCAAATTTTGTAGCTTTCGGAATTAATATGTGATCGTACGAGGTATAAACGCTTAAACGATAATTATCGATTTAATTTAAATATCATAATCTGAAGGAAAATCTAATCACAGCCAAAATTTATTTCACATCTATCGTTTCTTTTCATCAGCTACGAGCCTTCTGGATCACGCTGTCTGTCCACACGTGTTCAACTGGGTAAACACGCGTCTCCTTCTCCTTTAAACTTTTCAGCCGAGCATTTCCACTTTCGTTCTTTGGAAATCAGTTCGACCTCTAAAAGAATGAAGGCCGATGCTCCTCTTCCTCTAAAATCTAAATCAAATTACCTTTCTTATTTTCGAAACGAAATCGAGCCCTCTTCTTCAGTTCATTCGAACACTAATTTAAAAATAAAAATCGAATTTGAACTTCGATTTGGGAGGGATGTCGCGCGCGGGTTGCTCGCGTGGACGCAAGCCAGCGAGGGCGACGACTTGGTGAACTTAGGTCGCGGCGGCTCGCGATAGGAGGGAGGATGGCCTCGCGAATTTAGGGTTTGTGCCCTAGACTGTCGAACGAGGAGTTGGGGTGTGGGGTCTAACTTGATTCGGCAATCGAAGTGGCGAAGGGAGGTGATTCATCTCGAACTGGGTTTGGGTTTCGCGGGGCACTGGGTTCGCGCATCAGAGGTCGCGATGACTTGGCGATCGACGATGAAGCTTCGCGAGGCAGTGTTCGAGACTGGGTCGAGGTAGCCATGGCCAGGTGTGACCTTTGTGCGGCGGTGACCAGGTCAGTAGCAGTCGTGATTTCAGGGAGGCTCAAGTTCGAAGTATATGGCATCTTGGAACGGGAACTTGGGCGTGGAGTACTTTGGTGTCGTCGACTTGGGATTTTTGTCAGAGAATCGTGTGTCAGTACACATGCTCGTGAGGGAGGATAGACAGTGAGGTATTATTTTTCTTAAATTTATATATACATAAGTGCATATTTATATACAAAAGAAAAATAATTATTTACAGTGAAGTATACATCTTGGCAAAATATTTTCAATATACATGTACCGGAAAAATATACATATATACGATTTTTGATGAATATAGGAATTTTAAATTGTTATAGGGTTTATAGAAACTAGATTTTTAGAATGTATATATGGGAATAGAGAATTATTTTGTATTGATAAAGTTTGGTTTTTTTTTTAAACGTTAAAGTCTATATAAAATTAGATTTAAATTAAATTATAAGTTAAAATTTAAATTATTAGTTCAACACCAAATTATTAGTTTAAATTAATTTGTTAGTTAAATAAATAGATAGTAATAAATTGTTCGGTCGATTCAAATGTTAATAAATCATCTAATTTTATACAAGGTCTAAAATCGAGAAAATACAAGTCGGACTGGAACTGGAAAGGAATAGACTGCAAAATAAATCAAAGGTGAGTTAATCTCACTCAGTTGAATTTTATTTTAAATTTAAATGGTTAAATTTAAATAATTGATTGGATGATTGCATTGATTGAATATGCTATATTATATATATAGTAGTATATAGCAATATATACATATTGGCATATGTATATATTTGAGTTGTTGATATTCCCGCATTTATATAGCGGATGAGACCCTATGCGCCGCATAATAGCGGATGATATTTTATAAAACCCATATACCGCGATATTCCACCTCGAAGTGGAATTGGTATTGTGCTAACGTCTGTGGATGCAGGGAAACAGGTTGGAGGGATCCAACTGGATTCCTCAAAATTATTTAGATTATTTGATATTCTGTTCTATGAATATTGATATCCTGTGATGATTTTATTGATGATTGAAATATTGGATGATATGGTTGGATTGTATATTTCAATAAAAGAAGTTATCAAAATATATTGAATTGGATTTGAAAGAAATAAAAGAGTAAATTTTAAGTAAATAATTCAAGTGAATTGGAATAAGGGAATTTCGAAATAACAAGGGAAATATTAACTTTAAACTAAAGTGATATTAAATTTAAAGAATAAAGGATTTATTTTGAATGTAAGGATTAAATTTAATTAAAGGCTAAAGAAGGAATTTTGGAAGTTTAAAATTGGTATTTTCAGTTAAAAAGGGTTTTAACTCAAATAAAGGAATAAATCTAAAAGTTAATGTATTTTGAAATAAATGAAGTAGTAAAGGAAATTTATTTCAAAGTAAAGTAAAGTAAATTGGAAAATCAATTGGAAATTGATTTAGTTGTTTAAAATTGGAATTTTAAAAGAGAAGTGAGATTTTGGAGATATAAACTGGGTTTATAAAGTAAAATAAAATATCAGTGGATATTTGAATATAAATTCAAGGTGGGGATTTATAAAAAGATATGGTTTGGTTTAAAAATAAATGTTGATCTATTTTTAAAAGATGGAAATGAGAACTGTATTTCTCTGGATAGCTAAGTACGTTTTCAAAGCAATTTTAAATATAAGTTAAAAGTTTTAAGTATGTTTTTAAAAGCATGTTTTAGAAAATTGATTATTTCTAAATGTTAATTTTCAAAGTAGGTATTTTTAAAAATCTATTATTGTAGTAATTATATAAAAGTGATTTGGTATTGTATTTTAAAAAGAGAAATTTAGTTTATATTTGTAAAGTGGTTTCATTTGAAATATTTCTTAAGTATATATTTTGTTAAGGTATTAAAGTAGTTTTTTTTAAATTTCAATATTATTAAGTATATTTATAGTAAAGTGTTTTAAGATTATTTTAAAATCTAAGTGTTTTGTACTTGGTGTTTCAGAGAAATAATTATTTGGGAAATGTATTCCGTAAGCGGAAACTGTTTGAAATTGTTTTCAAAAGGAGTTTGAAAATTTAGAAATATATCTTGAAAAGATATTTGGGCAAATAAATAATGTGGGAAATTATTTATTTTATGATGGTTGATTGTGGATGTTAATTGATAGTTAAATAACCGACTATCAATATTGGCCAAATGCGCTGATCGTTTCGAAGAGACCGGGATCGAGTTTCCGTATACCGGGATTCTAGGTCTGGAGACTCGAATACCACTTCGATTCGGTTTGTACGTTTCGTGTAACGATTTCGGAGTCGAAGATGGAGCTGTGAAGTGCAAGGGCTAGTCGCTACTAATCCTGAGGATATTTCCAAAATGGATGTAGTAGGAGTAGTGCCTTCGGTTCCGTTCAAACCCAGGACGGACTTGTATGGACGAATGCTTGCGAAACATCGTCAGCGGACGATGGGCATTCTAAGGGATATGTTCTCTAAAAGGTATCGTTTAGCCTCGAACCTCATCAACCGGGAATGACTGAAAATCAGGGGTTATGCAGCAAGGCTTCGTGGGTAGCTCCCACTGGAGGGTAAGGTCATCCCTGTCTAGATGTCCCTTTTTATTTCGGCTTAGTGGTGCGGTTGCTGATCCCAACCGTGGGGTGATTTTATTCGGGATCATCCAGTAAGGGATGGTTCCGGCCTTGTGTTGCAGAGGAGCGGGCGTACTCCTCGGTACGGTGATCTAGGCCACGTACTGTGATAGGTGTTACCCTAGTGCCTAGTCATTCGTTGGAAATCCATTCTTCCTACGTGCCTTGTACGGTATTTGTTTGTATTACCCACTTTTGTGGCTAGTATGCTGGAATTTAATAATGTAACAATTTCAGCTATTTTAATAAGTATTTGTATATAGACACTATTATAATATCAAAGGAATTTGATAAAA
This sequence comes from Allium fistulosum, assembly GCA_030737815.1. Lineage (NCBI taxonomy): Eukaryota > Viridiplantae > Streptophyta > Magnoliopsida > Asparagales > Amaryllidaceae > Allium > Allium fistulosum. Next base: position 171,219,010 of record CM060904.1, read on the forward strand.
AGTGTTTTAGCTATCGTAAGGTAAAAACCCGACATGTTTATTTGTGGCGTGGTCTTACGAGATGCTTTTGTTTTCAAAAGATTTTTGAAACTTTAATAATCAATTGAGTGTGATTTTCTCACGCTGGTATTCCAGACTGACTCGGGTATTGTTTTATATGATGCTCGGGTCAGACCGAGTATTATAGGTTACAGGATATGATGCTGTGGAGCTCAGGAGATGAGCTGGATGGCGTGACGTATTTCCCGTACTTGTTTATATATATTCCGCTGTGTGGATTGCTGTACTCTGTTATATTGAGGACATGATATGGTTATTGTCCAGTTGTATGTTATGTGTTCTCTGGTGTATATTCTGATGCTATATTGTATAAATAGATATAGTTTTGATTTGTGTAAAGATCTGTTGATATATTATATTTTATTCCGCTGCGATGTGAGATTCTGTTGTTGATTTTCTGTTTCTTCTTCTTCTACCTCTTCTTCTTAACTAAAATGGTCCGGTTTTTCGTGTTAGAAAAACTCGGGTTGTTACAGTGGTATCAGAGCTTAGGCTAGCGATAACCTTGGCTCTGGTGGGAATTTTGAGAGTACTAATAGATATGAGCGCGTATTTGTTAGTGAATATAAAATGGTTTTATATTGTGTTGGTTGATTTATTGAGTGGCATATGAACCTTCGTCGGCACAGTCTGGACAACTGTATCGAAGGGGTTTCTAAACACTTGAATAGAACAGTTCGACACAATATTGTTTTAAATAGGGTGAATGAAATAATTTTGCCCAAATTATTTTTATATATAAAAGGATAACTTTTGTAAATTATATATTTGGTTGCTTGGTTGTTAGAAAGTGATGATATTAAATTATTATCATCATTGTGTAAAAAAAAAATTGAATCAGAAATTGGAAAAAGTATAGCCAAAGATGAAAGAATAAATTTATATAACAAAATGGAATTTGAAATATAGACTAAATGAAATTTATAAATTGAGATAAACTTTATATACAAATGTGAGTTACAAATGTGAATTAAAATCAAATGAGATAAATTCATAAACAAATGAAATTTGTAATTTGAAATAGAATTTCAAGGTAATGTTTAAACATGAATGGGATGAGTTGAGAATTTGGAAGGATTTAAAATTCCTTTGGATTTAAAATGGTTTTCAAAGGTGTTGGAGAAATAATAGTGGAATTATTTGAGAAATATTTTTGAATCGGATTTGAGATCTAGAGAGATTTGGGATTTAAAATATTTGAAAGGTTTTAAAGAGATAAAAGCATTAAATTCTCTTTTGGTCGCTGGAAAATAATTTCGGTGATGACTGCAGCATCATCGATGTCTATTTTCGAGTTTCCAAAGAGAAATTGCTACCAAACTGTTTTAATTTGGAAATGATTGTGAACTGGGTTGGTTTTGAAATTCAAAAGGGAAAATTGTTTGGTAAAAGCAGATTGTTTTAGAAATTGGGATTTGATGTGATATACCAGATGTGTATGAGTTATTTATGGATTCAAAATGGTTTTGAAATAAAACCGGGCAATTGGATTCTGGGAATTCTATTTAAAATATAAATGTGGAAATTTAAATAATCAACAATATAAAGTATAGAATGAAGTTGATTGAAATAAGAAGGGAATGAAAGTTTAATTCTGGGATTATAATTATGAGATGGAATTAACTCAATGAGTAATATAAGTTGGTAGATAAAAGAGTTAGAGAACTTGAAGGTGAATGAATTGTAAAACTTGTATAAAATTTTATCCTAGAATTAAAATTTAATTCGAGTATATGAAGGTGAATAAAATATATTTGAATTTAACTTAAGATAAGTTAAATAAAAATTGAGAATTGGAATTGAATTAAATGTAAATAAGTTGAAGTCGAATTGAATTGGATATAAAGGTAATGTAAAATGTTTATGATTGTGTAAAGAAATTCATATTCTTAAGTTCTTAAGTGTAATAATTTGAGATTTTATTGTAAAGATGGCAATGGACTTAAATGAATAGTCCTAGATCTTAAGTAAGTAAGTTAAAACTTATGAATAGAAATGAAATTGGATTAACATAGTGATGGTTTAAATTGCAAATGAATCCAAATAAGTGAAAATAAATTGGAAAGGGCCTGGTTATTAATAAAATAATTCCAGATGAATTGAGTATGGAAAATAAAATTCATAATGATTGAGTGAATGAACCAATTAGATTTAATAAATAAATGGATGGAATTTGATTAAATAAGAATCAAATGAAAGATGGAAATAAAACTTTAAAGGGTTGGTTAAATGGAAAATAAACTTAAGTTATTGACTTAAGTAAGTGTTGAATGGAAACTGAACTCAAACAGAGGAGTGGTTTAAATAAGTTGAGAAATAGTTATTGAATGAATTAACTTGGATTGTTTTCGAACTAAATAAAATTCGATTTTTGGAAGTTGGAGATGAATTGAATTTAAGGAAAAAAATTGGAAATGAAGTAGTAAATAAATATAAGAAAATTTATATGAACTTAAGAATTGAAGAATGAAATTCTTAAGAAAATTTGTATTGGAAATATACTTAGTAATTTTGGAATGGAAAAAAATAAAAAATATACTAAGTGAATAGTTGAATGAAGACTAAAACTGAAGTTGTGAAATGGAATAGTTGTGAATAAGGGGATAACAAATAAAAAGGAATGTGAATAAAGGAGAATTGATATAACTGATAATCAATTGGAATTTATACGTAAGATATACGTATATTATTTTATTCGCATAGCTATTTGGTCCAGATGTCGAACACAGAATTTCGAGATAGTTTTATCGATCCGAATCAGGATTTTTCACTCGATTTTCAACGGCGAACCTGGATATGGATTGTTGATTGATTCTGGATATTCTCTATCATAGTTTGTGGCTATGCAAGGAGAATGATGGTTTCTGATTAAGAAACCAGATCTGAGTCCGCACTAGGAAGTCGGGTGGACGATACTAGTTCGGAAGTGGAATTGTGTGATCGATTGAGCGATCGAATGTGATATTGCGTACGGATGATATATGTGCATCGTACGGGCTTAAGTAAAACAAATATTGGAAATTTGTAAAGAAAAGTATAAAATGACTTTGGGATTGTGATTGAATATTATTGCTTAGTAGGATATACAGGTGTATAAAAGCAATGGATAAATTGGGATTTTTGATTTAGAAGATAAAATTTAATGGCCCGACAAAAAGGTATGTATTTGAATTTCTATATGAAATTTGATTGGGTTTTGGATCCAGCCACTTGGCTTTTTGTTTTCTTTTTGAGATTGGGAGGCCGTAGAGCCATTTTGTAGTAGTACCGAGCTAGCCGCGCAAAGGAGACGCTGGCGAAATTTTTCGGAAATTTAGGGAGTTAGAAAAATTTTGAGAAATTTTGATAAGTTAAAATTTGAATTCAAATTTAAATTTGAATGGATAAGTAGGTGGTATGGGTTGAACTTATGAATAAGTTTGGGAAGTTAAAAGATGATTAGAGTATCATTAATAAAAGATTGTTTGGGTATTATTAAAACTGTTTGAATTTGGGAAATAGCTAACGGGAAATGGGACATTCTTCTTAACTGGTAATTTCGGGGACGAAATTCTTTTAAGGGGGAAGGAATGTGACGACCCGGAATTTTTGAGCATGTGAAATAGGAATATTTAATTTATTTTAAATATTCAAAAGATAATTATTAACTTTAATTTCAAATATACAGTATTTATTTGGATAATTAATTATTAAATTTAATTATCGGGATTGGGTAAAATATTGAATCTTGATTTTAAAACCTGTTAAAAATAGTTCAAAGGTTCAGAAAATTTATATTGTTAATACTGAAGATGATAGAACTTTTAAAATGGAATTTTAAAGAGTTTTGTTCAGTTTTAAAAATATATCGTTGAAATTGAATTTAAAAATAGCCGTCCGAGGCACAGTCTCAGAATCCGACGAAACCAGTTCCATTGGGTCCGTAATATTGAATTATTACCGGATTTCAAATTTTGTAGCTTTCGGAATTAATATGTGATCGTACGAGGTATAAACGCTTAAACGATAATTATCGATTTAATTTAAATATCATAATCTGAAGGAAAATCTAATCACAGCCAAAATTTATTTCACATCTATCGTTTCTTTTCATCAGCTACGAGCCTTCTGGATCACGCTGTCTGTCCACACGTGTTCAACTGGGTAAACACGCGTCTCCTTCTCCTTTAAACTTTTCAGCCGAGCATTTCCACTTTCGTTCTTTGGAAATCAGTTCGACCTCTAAAAGAATGAAGGCCGATGCTCCTCTTCCTCTAAAATCTAAATCAAATTACCTTTCTTATTTTCGAAACGAAATCGAGCCCTCTTCTTCAGTTCATTCGAACACTAATTTAAAAATAAAAATCGAATTTGAACTTCGATTTGGGAGGGATGTCGCGCGCGGGTTGCTCGCGTGGACGCAAGCCAGCGAGGGCGACGACTTGGTGAACTTAGGTCGCGACGGCTCACGATAGGAGGGAGGATGGCCTCGCGAATTTAGGGTTTGTGCCCTAGACTGTCGAACGAGGAGTTGGGGTGTGGGGTCTAACTTGATTCGGCAATCGAAGTGGCGAAGGGAGGTGGTTCATCTCGAACTGGGTTTGGGTTTCGCGGGGCACTGGGTTCGCGCATCAGAGGTCGCGATGACTTGGCGATCGACGATGAAGCTTCGCGAGGCAGTGTTCGAGACTGGGTCGAGGTAGCCATGGCCAGGTGTGACCTTTGTGCGGCGGTGACCAGGTCAGTAGCAGTCGTGATTTCAGGGAGGCTCGAGTTCGAAGTATATGGCATCTTGGAACGGGAACTTGGGCGTGGAGTACTTTGGTGTCGTCGACTTGGGATTTTTGTCAGAGAATCGTGTGTCAGTACACATGCTCGTGAGGGAGGATAGACAGTGAGGTATTATTTTTCTTAAATTTATATATACATAAGTGCATATTTATATACAAAAGAAAAATAATTATTTACAGTGAAGTATACATCTTGGCAAAATATTTTCAATATACATGTACCGGAAAAATATACATATATACGATTTTTGATGAATATAGGAATTTTAAATTGTTATAGGGTTTATAGAAACTAGATTTTTAGAATGTATATATGGAAATAGAGAATTATTTTGTATTGATAAAGTTTGGTTTTTTTTTTAAACGTTAAAGTCTATATAAAATTAGATTTAAATTAAATTATAAGTTAAAATTTAAATTATTAGTTCAACACCAAATTATTAGTTTAAATTAATTTGTTAGTTAAATAAATAGATAGTAATAAATTGTTCGGTCGATTCAAATGTTAATAAATCATCTAATTTTATACAAGGTCTAAAATCGAGAAAATACAAGTCGGACTGGAACTGGAAAGGAATAGACTGCAAAATAAATCAAAGGTGAGTTAATCTCACTCAGTTGAATTTTATTTTAAATTTAAATGGTTAAATTTAAATAATTGATTGGATGATTACATTGATTGAATATGCTATATTATATATATAGTAGTATATAGCAATATATACATATTGGCATATGTATATATTTGAGTTGTTGATATTCCCGCATTTATATAGCGGATGAGACCCTATGCGCCGCATAATAGCGGATGATATTTTATAAAACCCATATACCGCGATATTCCACCTCGAAGTGGAATTGGTATTGTGCTAACGTCTGTGGATGCAGGGAAACAGGTTGGAGGGATCCAACTGGATTCCTCAAAATTATTTAGATTATTTGATATTCTGTTCTATGAATATTGATATCCTGTGATGATTTTATTGATGATTGAAATATTGGATGATATGGTTGGATTGTATATTTCAATAAAAGAAGTTATCAAAATATATTGAATTGGATTTGAAAGAAATAAAAGAGTAAATTTTAAGTAAATAATTCAAGTGAATTGGAATAAGGGAATTTCGAAATAACAAGGGAAATATTAACTTTAAACTAAAGTGATATTAAATTTAAAGAATAAAGGATTTATTTTGAATGTAAGGATTAAATTTAATTAAAGGCTAAAGAAGGAATTTTGGAAGTTTAAAATTGGTATTTTCAGTTAAAAAGGGTTTTAACTCAAATAAAGGAATAAATCTAAAAGTTAATGTATTTTGAAATAAATGAAGTAGTAAAGGAAATTTATTTCAAAGTAAAGTAAAGTAAATTGGAAAATCAATTGGAAATTGATTTAGTTGTTTAAAATTGGAATTTTAAAAGAGAAGTGAGATTTTGGAGATATAAACTGGGTTTATAAAGTAAAATAAAATATCAGTGGATATTTGAATATAAATTCAAGGTGGGGATTTATAAAAAGATATGGTTTGGTTTAAAAATAAATGTTGATCTATTTTTAAAAGATGGAAATGAGAACTGTATTTCTCTGGATAGCTAAGTACGTTTTCAAAGCAATTTTAAATATAAGTTAAAAGTTTTAAGTATGTTTTTAAAAGCATGTTTTAGAAAATTGATTATTTCTAAATGTTAATTTTCAAAGTAGGTATTTTTAAAAATCTATTATTGTAGTAATTATATAAAAGTGATTTGGTATTGTATTTTAAAAAGAGAAATTTAGTTTATATTTGTAAAGTGGTTTCATTTGAAATATTTCTTAAGTATATATTTTGTTAAGGTATTAAAGTAGTTTTTTTTAAATTTCAATATTATTAAGTATATTTATAGTAAAGTGTTTTAAGATTATTTTAAAATCTAAGTGTTTTGTACTTGGTGTTTCAGAGAAATAATTATTTGGGAAATGTATTCCGTAAGCGGAAACTATTTGAAATTGTTTTCAAAAGGAGTTTGAAAATTTAGAAATATATCTTGAAAAGATATTTGGGCAAATAAATAATGTGGGAAATTATTTATTTTATGATGGTTGATTGTGGATGTTAATTGATAGTTAAATAACCGACTATCAATATTGGCCAAATGCGCTGATCGTTTCGAAGAGACCGGGATCGAGTTTCCGTATACCGGGATTCTAGGTCTGGAGACTCGAATACCACTTCGATTCGGTTTGTACGTTTCGTGTAACGATTTCGGAGTCGAAGATGGAGCTGTGAAGTGCAAGGGCTAGTCGCTACTAATCCTGAGGATATTTCCAAAATGGATGTAGTAGGAGTAGTGCCTTCGGTTCCGTTCAAACCCAGGACGGACTTGTATGGACGAATGCTTGCGAAACATCGTCAACGGACGATGGGCATTCTAAGGGATATGTTCTCTAAAAGGTATCGTTTAGCCTCGAACCTCATCAACCGGGAATGACTGAAAATCAGGGGTTATGCAGCAAGGCTTCGTGGGTAGCTCCCACTGGAGGGTAAGGTCATCCCTGTCTAGATGTCCCTTTTTATTTCGGCTTAGTGGTGCGGTTGCTGATCCCAACCGTGGGGTGATTTTATTCGGGATCATCCAGTAAGGGATGGTTCCGGCCTTGTGTTGCAGAGGAGCGGGCGTACTCCTCGGTACGGTGATCTAGGCCACGTACTGTGATAGGTGTTACCCCAGTGCCTAGTCATTCGTTGGAAATCCATTCTTCCTACGTGCCTTGTACGGTATTTGTTTGTATTACCCACTTTTGTGGCTAGTATGCTGGAATTTAATAATGTAACAATTTCAGCTATTTTAATAAGTATTTGTATATAGACACTATTATAATATCAAAGGAATTTGATAAAAAGTGTTTTAGCTATCGTAAGGTAAAAACCCGACATGTTTATTTGTGGCGTGGTCTTACGAGATGCTTTTGTTTTCAAAAGATTTTTGAAACTTTAATAATCAATTGAGTGTGATTTTCTCACGCTGGTATTCCAGACTGACTCGGGTATTGTTTTATATGATGCTCGGGTCAGACCGAGTATTATAGGTTACAGGATATGATGCTGTGGAGCTCAGGAGATGAGCTGGATGGCGTGACGTATTTCCCGTACTTGTTTATATATATTCCGCTGTGTGGATTGCTGTACTCTGTTATATTGAGGACATGATATGGTTATTGTCCAGTTGTATGTTATGTGTTCTCTGGTGTATATTCTGATGCTATATTGTATAAACAGATATAGTTTTGATTTGTGTAAAGATCTGTTGATATATTATATTTTATTCCGCTGCGATGTGAGATTCTGTTGTTGATTTTCTGTTTCTTCTTCTTCTACCTCTTCTTCTTAACTAAAATGGTCCGGTTTTTCGTGTTAGAAAAACTCGGGTTGTTACATGATGGATGCCACAACATGATTTAACTATAATCAAAGTGGAATGTCCAAATTTAAGTTTAACAGTTTTCTCAAGTCGAGAGAACTATGTAATATTTTCACTTTGGTATTCTCTATTTAACCTTAGTTATATTAACCAAAAAATTATTGAGTCATTCCATAATTATTAATAAACATAATATAATAAGAATATAATAGAAAGAAAAACTGATTTTATTTCAAACGAGATTTTTTTACAGAGTTAATAATTTACAATAAATTATAAAATTGCCCTTAAAGTATAACCCTAACTCTATCATGTGTGTGTGTGTACATATATAAAATAATTGGAACACAATGTTTTAATTTTAAAACAACATAAGTATGTAAAGTTTGTAGTTTAATGTATATATGCTCAATCAATAAAACTAACAAATTTGGATATAACTTTTAACTTAGGAAAGAATCAAAAAAATTTATGATTTTACACTAAGGTCCGCCTGTAAATTTTAAGTTAAAATAACTTTTTTATTTATGCATATTATAATGAACTATATTCAAAATAACAGACATGTAATACATGTATTCAGTTTCCAAAGTCGGTTTAAATAATCAGCATATACTTCTTATTTATATTCAAGTATACAATAAATTATAAATAAAATCAGTAATAAAAAATAGTTTTCAGTAGAAAAAATATTTTTATTCAAATAGTATTTTCTAAAACAATAACAAAAAAGGACTAAACAACTTAGGCATGTATAAATTCATGGAAAAAGGATTAGATCTAACCTATACAAACGTATGAACAACTAAACAAAAGAGATGAAGGATCTAAAATTTATTAACATAATGAACATATAATCAATTAAAGTGAATCACAAAATGGATATAAATCTTATTAATAAGATTAACATGACATTAATTAAGTGTGGAAAAAGGGATCTAAATTTTATTGCAAAATGAACATACAAACATGATGAACATATTAAATGAAATTAGAAAGTTACCTTTAAATGTAGCCAAAGGAAGCATCTTGAACGATGAATAAAGCTCCTAATTTCAATTGAATAGGTCTTATGATTTTGCAAGGATTGAGAGATGACAAACATATAATAATTCAATTTAATTTTTTATTTATTCTTGTGAATTTTTAAAGCCATGGAGGCTATTGAATTTCGACTACAAGAGAGGAAGGGGAGGGAAAAAGACTGATTGAATGAAATATATTTAGAAGGCAACAAAATATAATAAAAGGCTAGAGATGATTCACCTTCCTTTAATTATTCTTTAGCCTTTTCAATTCAAAATTGAAACCCCTTCTTCAATCCCTTTGGTCAGCCATTCGCGGAGTGAATATGAGACTAAAAACATTCCCAAACTCACTAGCAATTAATCTATTTAAATCCATTATAAATAATCTATCGATATCTTATATTAATACACGCAAAGATAACTTTTATATATACGCTTATATTAAATACTAGTGTCACTCAAACCTCCAATCAAAAGTATAATAATCAATATTTCATAAATATTAATTAATTTAACTAATTTAAATGATTATCAATTTTTAACAAGGCTAGCCAGCAATTATAGTGGGCCATCCACATGTATAAATGAATGTGAAACATGTGACCAGGTACATGCACTAGAACAGCTAAAAGAAAAATAAAGCAAAGGAGGTAGGGAAAAATGCCAAACTACTAACCAAAAACAAACCCTAATCTAGTCTTTCTTCGAGGAGGAAGATCCACTTCCCTCATACGAAGATTCAGGCCCAATAATATGATAATACCCAGAGAAAAGAGAAGATAACAAAGGAACAAAATCCATAAAATCGGAGCAGTAAAGGTATTTCCTATTCCAAAAGGAATTCAAAATAACAGAATGATTCAAATCACCTAACTGTCTAAGAACCGATAGCACAAGGCCTTCACCCTCAGCATGATAATCTAGCCGCTTATCTTCTTCATCTCCACCAACATACTTATAGAACCTACTATCCTTAGGGTCAAATCTCATCTTAGATGGCTCACGAATCCAAGCCTGCTCAGATGAGCCCTAAAAGAAGTCATCCGAAGGAGGAGCCGTATCTAGAATACCTACAGCACTAGCATTAATAACATCAGTAGAGCGAACATCAATGATAGGAGTCATGATCTCATGACAAGAAATCTCAATAGCATCAACAGAGCGAACATCAAAAACATCAACATAGCAAACATCAGTGTCCGAAGCCGCAATCACTGGAAGCTAAAGCACAACAGTAGGGTTAACTTTTAAGACCCACTTCATGATAGGACATGATCAAATGATTATAAATTAATCAATCGTGTGGTTTATCTGGAGTATTCATCATACGTTGGTCGACTCAATGGTGTAAATTCGGTTAGTGATTAATATTGAACAACTCGAATATTAACGTTCACATATCACCTTAGCTAGTAGTGTAACATTTTTGTTGGATTTATCATGTATACATCTTTTTTGATAATATCCAATTTTACTATTATAAGCAGTACCCGGTAATAATGATTATTTACACCAATTCTTTTCATAAACACTATATCACATAAGGATTTGTGGAATTTGGTTTTGATCAAAATTCCAACATTATCCTCATTCAACTTTTTAAGTCCAAACACAAAATCTTTAGTTCAATAATAATAATAATAATAATAATAATAATTAATCTTACTGCATTGGTCAAAGAATTTGACTTTGAGTTGACCGCACTTCACCGTGATACTAACCCCTATAACCGAGGAGACGAATTCTCTATTTAATAGTATTTCACTTTCAATGCTTTAGCTTAGGCATAGTTATAATCTTTTAATAGACGCCATGCCACAATTTAACTGTAATCAAAGTGGAGTGTCTATATTGAATTTCAATAGTATTCTCAAGTTGAGAGAACTGCGTAACATCGTCACTTCGAAATTCTCTATTTAACCTCAGTTATATTGACCAACATAACCCGGTAATTATTTACGGGTTGGAAGATAATTGAGGAAGAAGATTGGCAATTTTGGGCCATTGAAGAAGAGGGTGGCGGCTGGCCCTAATTGCCCTAGTGTTTGCCAAAAGAATGTCCTTACATAGGCAACGTTTTAAAACACTATTCATGCGAAATATTTCCGAACTCCAATCGAACCGTGCCGCCTGGCGTTTATAATATTTTACCCCTATTCCGAACACAATCGAATATATATCGAAGGCCAATTCCATCATATTTGGAAGATAGGATTTCGAATCGAATTATTTTAATTAAAATTACTTAAATAAATTTCTATGCATTTCAGCTTCGCATGACCAAACCGTAAGTCCGATTGAGACGAAATTTTAAATCCTACAATAATTCACTATTACGGATCCGATGAAACTAGTTTCGTCAAAATCTGAGACAGTCTGAAAAATGACTATTTTTACACGTTAATTAAATATTAAAATTTCCAATTTCTGTAAATTAACTGTTAATTCAATTTTAAAAGTTCACTAACTCCATTCTAATTCAAATAGAATTTAAAACAATGTTAGAAATCATTTTCATTCACATAAAATTCAAAATCAAATTATTTCTACAATTTCAAATATTAAATTAACCAATTTAATTATCCAAATAAATCATTGTATTTGAAATATAAGTTATTCAACTTATAAAATTAACTTTTGAATATTAATATCAATTAAATATTCCAAACTCGAATGATTGAAAAAATGGGTCATTACATTCTTCCCCCCTTAAAAGAATTTCATCCCCGAAATTACTACGTAAGAAAATACCCAAAACCCATTAGCTTTTCAAAATCAACAAGCTAAAATAAATTACCAATTCTTTTAAGTGTTTAACTTTCACAAAATCAATTAGTTACACTTTTATAAAAAGCTTCTCTAAGTTTCCAAATTCATTTATAGTTTTTAACTAATATCAATTCAAAATCAACTAATATCATTTCAAATTATAACTCGAAATCAAATTTTTAGTTATCAAAATTTTTCCAAAGTCTTCAAAAAAAATTCTAACACCTTAAATTTTCAGAAAAATTCGCCAGAGTGTTGTTTGCGTGGTTCGATCCGATAAAATCAAAATATATATAATATCACAAATATACATCTCATCTTCGAAGATGAGGCATCCAATAGGGAAAAATGTGTAAACGTACGATAGGTAATCCGAGATATGTACCTTATATATTATTTAGCGAGCATACACGACTAATATAGCACAAAAGCGAGCTCCAAATGCGAAGCAAACGCCATCCGCACCTACTAAACACTCAACAAACAATAAGCACATGTATATAACACATAATATCGATATGTATAACATATACTATACAACTATCATATGGAAATGAAACATATGCAACATAAGCAATCATCAAACAACTAACATCAAACTAACAACCATCCAACAAATTTACAACCAAATCGATTCATAACCAAATCAATATACATTTCAAATTTTATTAACATTCACTTGATTTGGTTTTCAATTTATTCACATTCATTAATCACAATTGATTATATTCAATTTAGCTACATTCACTTTAGATTCAATTCATATTTAGATTCACTTTACTTTCAATTTGAATTCAATTATTTAACTTTCAATTTCATTTACCATTAATGAATTCATATTCAATTGATTAACAATTAATTTGTTCACATTTATTTGATTTGTTTCAATTCTATTCACAATCCATTCCTTTCATTTACATACAACTTATTAATCATCAAATTCATTAATCATTCAATGTATTTTACTTTCATTATTCACATTAAATTTCATTCCAATTAAATCTTATCGACTTACATATTCGATTATAATCATGTTCATTTACATTCACATTCATTAACTTTAATTTGTTCACATTTATTACATTCATATTCATTCCATTAATTCACTTAATTCATAAATTTTGATATCAATTCCAACTTCATTCACTATTAATTATGTTCCTTTTCAAAGTTCATTTTATTCTTCTTAACTTAAATTTCAACTTATAAATCCCATTTCAGATTTCATTTCTTAACATTCAACCAATAGAAAAAATTGTTTTAACTTACTATTCGCAATTTTATAAGTTATACAAACTTGTTTACTTAAGGTTCGTGAATATTTACTTAAGTCTACTTCCATTCATACTTTTTAATTTCAAATCATAGTTATATAATCACTTACCACTCAAGTTTATATTTAATTTTATTTGATTCATTTCAAATATCGATCTAATTGATTTCAAATTCAATTAGATTTATTTAACTTTCCTTAAGTTAAACGTCAATTCATATAATTCATTTTACTAACTCAATTTTATTTAACTTCACTTAAGTTAAAATTTTAATTTCATATCTCAAATTGAATTTTCTTATTTATACTAATTCCAATTATAAGTTCAAAACTTATTTTTCTTAAAAATCAAACCATGCTTGTATTTTAAATTCAAATTTGTTTATTACAACAAAACTTAAATTTTCAATTTACTATTGGTAGCCAATCCATCACACAAAAACTCGAAAATGATATTGATGATGTTGCAGTCATCACCCTTATTATTTTCCAGCAACGATAGTGAATTCAGTGCTTTATATTCTTTTAAAATCCATTTATTTATAAATCACATTTATAAATTTATACTCATATAATTTCAGTTCTTATTTCACTTCACTTATATAAGTTCATTTCAAAAAAATTTAATCTTTGTTTAGATTTATAATAATAACAACATTTATTATTTAAACACAACAAATAACAAATGATAATAATCAAATATTACCATTCGCTAACAACCAAACAACATATATACTACTATATAAAATATAATCAAGGTAAAATTATTTCATTTACCCAGTTTCGAAAACAATATTGTGTCCAATCTCCATGTTCAAGTGTTTAGAGATCCCTATCGATTACGTTAGCTAGACGCAACGAACAGAACCTATATGCCACTCAACAGCTCAATCAACACAATATAAAATATTTTTATATCACTAACAAATACGTGCTCATATATATAATACACTCAAACTCAATCTAGGGCGCTACTGACCCCATCTATACTAAGTACACATCAAAGCCTAGGAATATACTAAACCTAAGCTCTGATACCACGTTGTGACGACCCGCACTCGGCACCCTCTAAATCTGAAACCAAACAACGCATGTCCGACCCAGAGCGCACTGATTGTAGATGATCATGAGAAAGAAAAGAGAGGGTGAGAAGAAAAAGAGAAGAAAGAAGAAGAGAAGAGAAGAAGAAGAGAGAAATAGAACCAAAACAATACAGAATCTCGCATCACAGTGGAATAACATATAATGTAGATCAATAATCTTTACAAAGAGAAACTGTAATATACATAAGTCAATATTAGAGTACACAATAAGTAATCATCAGCTTGGACAGTTATAATAACCTGTCCTCACATATGCTGATAATTTACAACAACAACAATCAATGCAGCGGAGAAATAAACAGGTACGTATATACGACATGAAGATCTCCAGCTCGCCTGCTGAAGCTCCAAAAGCACCAAATCTGAACCTGTAAATATACTCGGTCTAACCCGAGCATTGAAAGGGAAGAATGCCCGGATCAGTCTGGTAAACCAGCGTAAAAACACATCTCAACTGAAATTATAGAGTTATCAAAACTTTTCCTTTATCAAAACAAAAGGTATCTCGTAAGACATGCCCACACATGAACACGGACGGGTTTTCCCTTACGATAACCAAAATCTTTTTTATATCAAATCCTCTTATATTATACTAGTGTTAAGTATACAAATAATAATTAATCATAGCTGAAATTGTTACCATTATTAAATTCCAGCAATGCTAAGCTCTATAAAACAAAATGGCAGGCACGTAGTGGATTTTGGATTCCATACGAATGACTAGGTAAAGGGACTACCTTTCCAAAACTCAGTACACCTCTAGAGGGATGTACCTAGGGTCTAGATACTAGGCGCCTAAACCAACATAAGACCGTCCTACCCATACCTGGATTGTACCGAATATGTCATTACTCTGGTCGTTACCGACCTATAATCCGTGGCCACAAGGATACACCACAATAATCAGATACACGACGTCATAGCGTCTAAAGATATATCTAGAAGAGTGATGACATCTCCTAATGGGAGCGACCCATTTTAGCCTTGCTGCCTCTATCCCTGTTTTAGTCATTTTCCGGGGAGTGAGGCCAAAGAGGTATCGGTTACCTTTCACATATCACAAATCACATCATCTTTGAATGCCACATTGCCATTTCCATTGACTACTAATTGCCTTCCACAAAAATACAACCCTTGAGCTCGTACGTCTCAAGGCGGGTGTTATGCTAAGAGAAATTGCCTTCTCTGCCACCATATGATGTACGTTTGTAAAAACCAATGTACGTAATCTTAGAAATGCATTGTCAAACACTCGTCCATACAAGTTGTCCAAGAACAAGACAAAACGAAGGTACCTTCTTACCACATCCTGCCAGGAAATCCCTAGGATTAGTAGTGAATAGTCCTTGCATTGGATATTTCATAACGAAGAGACTACTGCTACTATATGTATATTGGGATTTTAACCCCAAATGATCAACAAGCAGTCCTTCACTATGAAAATCCTAAATATCAATATCATCGACCAACCTGCACAATCGTTGAATATATGTTGGTCCGAAGTGGTTTTCAGATAAATCTGATCCCGGTCTCTTCGCACCAACAACACAAAAGCGTTTCTCAACCTCATACGGAAACCAGTTCTCGTAGACTTATCACGTTTCCAACTTTCAACATGTTATTCTTCGGCCAAGAAGGAAGCTCGATAGATTTGAGTAATCACCTGCACTACACGAATCAACATTCTCAACACAAACAATAATCGAGCCTACATAGTCAGTTACGTACTAAGTGTACGACTAATTAGTTTCCACATCAAGTTGTGAAACTAAAATGGCCAAATTTGATAGTCGGTTATTTAACTATCAAAGCAACAAACAAAATCTAGCACTTAAGTAATCACTAGGCCTGATTTTTATTAATCGTTTCTAAATCAAATCACTCTCCAATTATTCACTTTAAAATATCTTTTTTAAAAGATAATATTCAAAACCATTTCACTTATTGGATATTTGGTAAACATTTTCATGTACTTATTTTAAATAATAATTAAATTCACAACTTATTTTATAATCAAATCATTTAAACTCCATTTTTATAATATCACTTTCCTAAACATTCATTTAATTTAAAAGATTATTCACTGTCCAAAATGGTGAATATAATTCCTTTACCAAATCCAATACTTCTACACATTTAATTTAAAGGATTATTCACTGTCCAAAAGCGTGAATATAATTACTTTAATAAACTTTCATATTTAACTTATCAAATTAAATTGATTTCAGATTTATAAAACAATGTTTATAAATTCCATTTATATTTTATATACTTCCATATACAAAATTCCTTTACTAACAAATTACATTTATCTTTCATTTATAAGTCAAAACCCAATTATAAGTTAATTACTTATAAATCTCTTATTTACAAATTCATTCCTTTCGAATCTTATTATTTATAAAATCCATTATAAATTCATTTCTAAATTTCAATTACAAATCTAAATTTGATTACAATTCCATTTCTTATATTTATAAAAAAATGTTTATAATTCCAATACTTTTATTTATAAAATATCAATTTTATAAACCTTATATATAAACCATTTATAATAAGTTCAAAATTCACAATTTAACTTATTTTAACAATATAGTTAACTCCATATTTCAAAAATCATATTTTATTATATTTCACAAGAGCCATAATTTTTATAGCATAAATATTATAAATTTTTATTTATTTAAAATAAATCAATTTCTTTAACAATTCAAAAATTATATATTTTCAGAATCACTTTGAAATCCTTTTAAATTGAAATCATCATTTAAATATTTTTAAATTTCCAAAATATGGCCCAAAGCTGCAAAAGCGCTAAATAAGAGAATTCACATCAATCATATCAA
The DNA here is from genome assembly GCA_030737815.1 of Allium fistulosum. NCBI lineage: Eukaryota > Viridiplantae > Streptophyta > Magnoliopsida > Asparagales > Amaryllidaceae > Allium > Allium fistulosum. The sequence continues at coordinate 171,236,257 of CM060904.1, forward strand.
TCATGGCATCCAAATATCATATATCACATGATAATAGCATATATAACAATATTTGTAAATAAAATCAACACTAGTGAGGAATCCAGTTGGATCCCTCTAACCAGTCACCTACAACAAATATACATATGAGAAAAGTATGTACAATGTCCGCTTTGAGGCAAACGCGCGTACAGAGGGTCATACGCTCATACACGGGAACGTATAGGGTCTCATCCGCTAAATATGCGGGAATATATCCAAACCAATCAATATGTATATAATATATCACCCAAACAATCATTAATCGTCATAAATAAATTTATTCTCACTTATATTAAAAAATAAACAAGTCAAAAGGAGTGAGTTGTACTCACTTTGCTTGCAGTCGTCGCTATAGAGATTTATTCCGATTAAAATTAAACGAGCGTTTAATTTAACCAAAATTTTCATTAGCTCCAAATCCATCCAAACCAGCTCCGTCGTGTATTGTCCGCGAATACGAACCCAACGCAACTTGTTTCGTCTGATTTCGACCTCGTATGACAAAGATACGCTATTATAAAGTTTACACGATTTTTAATATAACATTACGCCATAGATTGCATACTGCAACACACAAGAAGTGATGCAGAAAGTGCCAAATAATGTTGCTGGAGGCCAAAAACGAGCTAAGGCAACACTTTCTCGGTGTTGCATTTTGCCACGTTGCCGCAGACTCAAATGCAACATCTTTGTGACCCTAAGGCAACATCGGTTCTGTTGTTGCCACAGGTACTAAATTTACTAAAAAGTGGGTCCCACAATATGGGCCCCAACATGTGGGGCCCACTAATTCTGTTAACCAACTTAACGGAACCGTTTTGTGGGGCCCACATTCATTAATCTATGGTAACACTTTTACCAATAAAATGGCAACACTTTTTCAGTTTATTACCACATTTAACATCACATACTGCAACATTATATCATATCTACGGCAACACTTTTTGCAATTTAAATTGGAAATGTACTGCAACATCATACTACTGCAACATTACACTGCATTTCATAGTAGCCAAAGAGCTATTCATTTCATAACAGCCAAACAACAAGTCGTTTCATAACAGCCAGCAACACAAGTTTTAGTCAAGTACAAAATAACAAACATAGCCAGTGCATTCATATTAACAGCCAGTACATACTAATTAAATTCTACATACTACACGTGAATTCATCTTTGCGAGCCTCCAAATTTCATGCTTCCGAGCCACCAGTACCATCAGTGTCTCTAGTGGCTCCAGTGCCAGTTTCATCACTGCAGACGGTCGCACAAAGACCCGCAACATCAATTTGCATGTCAGGGTTAGCTTCGCCTAATTTCTTAAGCACCCATGACAAGTTCTCCTGAACTTTTCGGTTCACCGTTGCATCAAATTCATCTTTGACCCTCTTGTTCACCTTTGCTTCGACTTCTTCAACTATATTTTCCTTTATCTTCGCTGCCAGCTCCTGTATGTATGTGCTTGTTGTTGGGGCATCTTTTGAAACTTCTGCAGACTTTGTGTGCCGTCCTATAAGCCAAGTTGGACCGTGCCGCTTTCCATCAGAAATCAGTTCTTGAACAACTTCATCACTTCCTCCTTCACCTATTGCTTTTTGAATCTTATCCTGCAAAATAAAGCAGTTTCAAAATGTGACATTAAATAAAATTAACAAATATAACATCTGAAGCAGTTTCAAAATGTTGATGCGCAAAATGAAGCATTTTTTTAACATCTGAATGAAGAGAAATTAAAATTCTTACAACTCTATACTTCATTACTGAAGTATCGGTCTTGTACACCTTTCCTTCTTTCCGCTTGCGAGTTCTAACAAAAAGCTCTCCATCTGATTCGTTGGACTGATACAGATTAAATGAAAAAAGTTAGACATCAAAAGAATATCAAACCAATTTTCCCAGAACATATATCACTATTAAATTCAGATGTTATATTTGTTAATTTTATTTAATGTCACATTTTGAAACAGAAACTCACAGATGAAACTGTTCACAGATGCACCAATGAAAGCTGCTGTTGTAATTTTATTTAAAAGGTTAGACAGCAACTCACAGATGCAAAAATGGAGCAACAGCAGCTTTCAAGTGCAAAAATAAAGAAACGGCAAGTATAAAATCACAACATATGTAGCAACAATATCACTAACATTTTCTCGACTGTCCCAAACAAGGATACTTTTGCTGTCCCAAACATTTTCTCGACTGTCCCAAACCAACCCATCACTAAGTTTCAGAAATTATACAAACAAGGATACTGCATTCGAGTTTGCAGTACCCTAAGATGGGTGCAATACCTTAACCATCACTAAATTTGCCAAATACCTTAAACACTGTATTAATAATTTCCACAGAGACGGATTGGACTCATATTTAATGTTTAATATGCATCTAACTTGCTGACATATATTGACCAAATGTGTACAAATGCATGAGCATGACGGACACTGGTTTGGAAAAGAACTGAGTTTTCTATCCCAAACAAGGGCAAAGAAAGGCTCATTTATATTTTTATAGATTTTATGTATTTTTTTAGCAAATGGTAATAATAGCTATTGAGTCATAAATTAATGTGAAAATGCATACCCAGCCAACCATAAAAATAAGCAAAATACATACCATCTTATGCCGAATTTGAGAAAAAAGTTTTGGACCAGCAGTGTGTGTGTCTGTATACAATTTCCGACTTGCACAATTTGTAAGGGCCTTGTTCTATAAAAACATAAAATAAAGATGTTTATCTGCCTGATTTGAATGAATAGAAAGGGAAATAAATTCTGTGATAAAATTTAAAATTATACCTGAATTTTTTCATCTCCCCAATACATCAAGAGTACTCGGAAATCCGCAAGTGGAATTTCGTCCGGCCTATTTTCAAGCCTCTCTTCATCAGTTTCATAGGCCATATAATGTGCCTTTTTAATACGACTCTTGTACCCCCTCCAAGAGTCACGAATTGACTTCAAAACCCAATATTCACATTCATCCGGAATAATATACCGTTGCTTAAATACAAATCAAACATTAAAAAGAACAGTCATGCTACTTTTGTGACAAGTTACATATATTTAATTAAAATTCAGCTAAGTTTGCAAATTACCTTAACATAGTTCCACAGCGTGCCTTTCAAACTTGCAGGAACATCAAACCAAGACTTGTAAGTAAGTGGAACACTCCTCTTCAGTGTTCCTAAAAAATAACTCAGTTCAGACAATACTTTGTCATCGTCTGAAACAGGTTGGCCCCGATGATTCATTTGGATTAGAACTCTTTTGTCATATGACCTTGAATGAACTTTATCCATCTTTGTTTTTCCTCTGAGCCTTCTGGGAGCTCCCACTAATGTTACAAAGTACATACAATAGTAATGAGAAGGCTAGACATAACTTAAATGAGAACTTAAACCATTAAAATCAGAACTCAATTAGATAATACCTTTAGCTTCTTCATCTTCATCTTCTTCGTTTTCAATATTTGTCGACACATTTCCGACGACAGCCTTCTTCCTTCCACTTCCACTTCCACTACTGTTATTCTTCTGGCGTTCTCGCATAGCCAAATAAGCAGACATTGTTCCTATTCCTTCATTGTGTGGTAACTCAGTGCTACATGGTGGATCAACAGTTTGTGTAGGAACTGGATTTTCCCCTGCATTCGGAGTTGCATTCTTATCGGTTGCAGATTGAACATTGGCTCGTGAACGAGTTGTTGGTCCAGACTGAGGCTTTGTAATCGTAATCGTTTTGGTTCTCTAAAATACGCACACAAAAACAATAAAATAAAAAAAATAAGGAAGCTAATCTATAATTACCAACATAAAATTAAATCTTCACCTATAACGAACCTTTACTGAATTTTTTGAAGTATCATTTTCACTAGGTTCCTCTTCTTCTGGAGCATAATCTTCGCTTCCAGCTAGCATTTTTGATTTTCCTTTATTTTTTTCAAATTCATTTATCAGTCCAGTAACTAATTTAGGCATCCCAAGAGCTTCAAAAACACTATTCTTCTGCGACACATGTTTAGCTCTCTCCTTTTCGTATTCTGTAAGCGATGGAGGTGGTGGAGGTGGTGGAGGTGGTAGATCATCATCCTGAAAGTAATTTAACAAGACATTATTGTAAATATTATCAAAATATGTAGAACATCATATTAGAAGATCAGATTGTAGTCTTCTTACTTGAATCTCATTTTCATCCGTATTTTCCTCTTCAACGGGAGGATTATAGAAATCCAATTTACTCCTGACACTTGCTGAGTTGATATTCAAAGTTGCATCGCTGACTTCAGTTGGATTTTTCTTCTCTGGTGTCTTTGTAGAATTACTGATCACCTTTTTCTTCTCTGGTGACTTCTTGCTGATCACCTTTTTCCTGTTCATGCGTGGACTCACAGCAGCTTCGCTCACTTGTTGATTGTTTAGCCGTGTCGACTTTCTAGGAGTAAGGACTTGATCAGTCTGTGTCTCGTTGGTTTTTGCTGGCTGTTGATTGTTTAGCCGGTCTGACTTTCTAGGAGTAAAGACTTTAGTCTGCTTCTTGTTTTTTGCTGCCTGTTGCAGACGGTGAGTGGTGACAAATTGCCGTTTCTGTGGTTTCACAGCTGCAAACATACAACGACATAAAAGTCAAGTTTATCATGTCATAAACATAATTATTTAAACTTAATTAAAGAAATTATGACTTGACCGTGTATATTAATATTCCAGTTCCTTTATTATTTATGAATTTTCGAGTCGGATGCTCAAAATTGGATCTTGGTTTAAATTCATTTGAAAGTAATCATAAATAGGTTGTTTCATTGTTAGTTTTCTTATGACCAAATTCATCAAAATAGTACAAATGAGAAGATATTTTTATACCTGGACACAACAGATTCTTCCTTGGGCGTACAATGACATGTGGCTGCATTTGTTTCATTGGCTCAATTTTATCATCGACCACGGTGTCGACATAGAAATCAATGTGATCACCATTATTTTTTATTTGCATGAACTCCCACAGATCTGCATCATTGCTCACCAATTTCCACCCACTCATTGTACCTTTCCATGAATATACTCCTCCAATTTCAGTGTACTTTAGCTCTTCCTTGACATACTCCATCAGTACTGTGTAAGAAAACATATCCAGATCAACGCCCTTGACAAAACTCTCTTCTCCACCAACATATCCATTCTTCTCAAATTTTCCCTTGTGATGGAATATAAGATTTGCCTCCATCCTACACAAAATGAAGGAATTAACATTAGAATGACATAATTACAAATTAAAATAAACCAACTGCATTATAAAATAAAACAGTCACTTCACTAAAATGTAATAAAGGCAGAAACACTAAAAAAGAGACAAAAAAAGCCACAAATATGACACATCAGTTACAACATTTAATCAAGGCAGAAACAACATTTTCTAACTTAAATTTGGTTACTTAATTAAATATGATAGTGATACATAGAAATTAAGAAGCATTTTCTTTCACTTTGCTAGGTGGAAGGCGGATTTGTCTTATTGGGACATCATCTCTACACTAGCGAACATCAAAATCTTGATTTCGCATTTCATAAGCAGGTTGGATATCAATCAAATCTTCATTTGCATCTTCGCTTTCGATTTCACACCAGTCTCTCGGCAATTTCTTGATAACATTGTGGCACATCTTATCAATTGGATCTTCTATATAAAACACATGTTGTACTTGTGAAGCCATAACATAAGGATCAGATTTCTGGCACAATCGATTAAAATTGACACGAGTCAGCCCATATAAATCTTTCTCTTCTTGGTACCAACAACACTTAAATAAAACCACACTAAATTCTCCCCAATAATCTAGTTCTAATATTTCCTCAATTGATCCATAGTAATTAACTTCACCAACCAATGGATTTTGATCTTTCGAACTTGCAAAGCTAGTAGTCAAGGCTGTCAAAAATACACCACTGTTTTGTGTTGTACATTTGGCATCTCTGAACTTTGTATAAAATCTGTATCCATTGATAACATATCCAGTAAATCTCTTAGCTGTTGTAAGAGGCCCATTGCAAGCAGTTGTACTTCTTTTGAAATGTCCTCCTTTTTCCCAACCTCTTCCTTTAACCACTTCCAAAATTCTTGACTGTGTTCTCTCTCTCTTTTATATTTTTTTGATAATGCATGACCATCAACTAAAGCTCGATGTTTCCTAGAATAAAGACCTGGTTAATAAAAGATGGACACAAAATTTCTAATTCTTCAATAATTACTAAAATAAAAATAAAACTTAAAAACTTACTCAAGTAAACTCTCTATTTCCTTGTTACCACAATTGAATAGAACGTAACGGTGACATGCCGTCCATTGAGAATCTTTTAGATGAATACCTTTTCCATCTTTGTTTCTTCTTGTGCCAATAGGATATTCCAGATTCTGTGGACAGGTTTCAAATTTCATTTTTCCTGCTCCATCGCCACCTAAGAACCTTGAACAGAATATCAAACATTCTTCTGCAATATAACCTTCAGCAATGGACGCCTCAGGTTTATTTTTGTTGCGAACATATGATTTCAGTTTACAAAGATAACGCTCAATAGGAAACATACAACGAAGATGTGCAGGTCCACCATATTCAATTTCCTTGCATAAATGAACTAGCAAGTGCACCATTATATCGAAGAAAGCATTTGGGAATATCATCTCAAATTGACAAAGAATTTCCACAATTTCCTTTTGTAGCCTCTTGAGATCAGCCAAATTGATAATTTTACTCCAAAGACTTCTTAGAAATGCACCTAATCTTATCATAGGTAGTGCAACTTCAGGTTTTACAGATTTCTTCACAGCAAATTGCAGCAAGTAGTGGAGAAGAAAATGAGCATCGTGGCTCTTATACCCTGCAATTTTCCTCTCTTTCTTGTTTACATACCGGCTGATATTAGCTGCACAACCATAAGGCAGTTTAGCATTCTCCAACACCGAGCAAAATATTTCTTTCTCCTTGTTCGTCATTTCAAATATGGCAGCCCTGATCTGAATGTAATTCCCATCAACTGATAGAACTGGATGAAGGACATCCCTAATGCCTATCTCTTGTAAATCATACCGAGCACTTAAATGGTCTTTCGACTTCCCATCAATATTTAGTAAAGTACCAAGTATGTTATCACAAATGTTTTTCTCTATATGCATAACATCAAGGTTATGTCGACATACATTGTGACTCCAATATGGTAAATTAAAAAATATTGACTTCTTTTTAAAAGGGGATTCATTTTTATGCTTGTTGACCTCTTTCTGCCCAAAAATATTTTCATAACCAGCCAACAATTCTTCAATGTCTGTCCCGGATAAAATTTCCGGAGATGTCCCCATTTCAATTTCACCATTGAACCTTTTCTTATCAAACCTCCACTTGTGTTCCGGATCTAAAAATTTCCTATGATTCATGTAGCACATTTTTCTACTATGTTTCAAGTAAGTTGAAGAAGTCTCGAAATGGCATACGGGACAAGCTAAATAACCCTTTGTGCTCCAGCCGGATAACATTGCATAGCCCGGAAAGTCGCTGATCGTCCATAACACGCTTGCACGTAACGTGAAATTAGCACCAGTTAAGGCATCATAAGTTTGTATGCCAAGACCCCATAATTCTTTCAATTCTGCGATAAGAGGCTGCATGTAGACATCAATGCTATTCTTAGGAGACTCTGGACCAGGGATAAGGGTTGAAAGTATCAAATTTTCTGGCTTCATGCATAACCAAGGTGGAAGGTTATAATTTACCAATATGATTGGCCATGTGCTGTGAGCAGTAGTCATTGTATGAAAAGGACTGAATCCATCAGCGGCTACTCCTAACCTGATATTTCTGTTTTCAGATGAAAAATGAGGATATTTGGCATCCATCGCCTTCCAAACCTCGCCATCAGCTGGATGTCGAAGTCTGCCATCATTTTTTCGTCCCACTGCATGCCATATCATAAGTTCTGCATACTCCTTGGACATGAACATCCTTTGCAGCCTTGGTTTTAGTGGAAAATAACGCATCACTTTTGCTGGTACTTTGTGAATCCGCTTCTCCGGATCATTGTCAACAGCCGCTTTCTTTTCCTTTATAACCCACCTTGAAACACCACAAGTTTTGCAGTTATTTTCCTTTTCATTTTCTGCCCAATATAGCATGCAGTCATTTGGACATGCATGTATTCTTTGGTAATCGAGGCCTAAATCTTTAATGATATTTTTGGTAGCATTGAAAGAAAAAGGGATGTGGGCTTGTGGAAAAGCTTCTTTTAGCAACTCTAATAAATCGGTAAATGCAGACTCGGTGATTCCATGTAGGCATTTTAAAGAATAAAGCCTGATGATGAAACTTAATCGCGAAAATTTAGTACACCCGGGATATAATGGCTGCTTTCCCTCTTCAACATGATGATGAAATTTTCTAGCATTGGCATCTACTCCATTTGCTCCATCAGAAGATCCACTTTCATTGTTCTGCATATTTCCATAAGTATGATGCAACATCTCATCGAGATTATCTCCAAAATTTATTCCCGCTTCACCATCCATATACTTATCGCTCCTTTCAGGATCTACACAGGAAATCTCACAAATCCATTTCACGTACAATTCAGATGGACCATTCCAAATCAGATGGTCGTAGACTACCTCTTGACGATACCACTTGCGATTATGACACTTTTTGCAAGGGCATGCAATTTCATCACCTACTGCGAATCTAGAAAAAGTATTTTGAATAAAACGCTTCACTCCACTGATATATCCTTCACTAAACTTAGGAAGTTCTGCCCATATTTTTTCCTCGTCATTCATCACTAATTTAGACACAAATAACATACAAGTTAACTCACAAGTAAAATCAGGAATATGATTACACCTTAACTCACAAGTAAATCAGTAAATTAGGCAACACAACAATCAAATCAGGAAAAACTTGAAATATATATAGAGTGATACCTTAAGCGGAAGATTAAATCGAAGCCCTAACTGAAATTCGAATCCCAAACGAACCCTAATTGAAGACCTAATTGAAACACCAAAGCCCTAATTGAACTTGAACTCGAACTTGCCCTAATCGAACCCCGATTAAGCTTGCAAACTTGAACTTTTAGCCCTAATTGAAACAGCGATTGAGAGTGTTTGAGCGTTTGTGAGGCTGAGTGTTTGAGAGGTTGAGCGGCGGAGTGTTATTTTGTTAAGTGTTAAGTTTTGCCGCTTTCTTCCTGCTTCCCGCGTTCTTTTTTCAGCCCGCTCATTTTTTATAATATTTCTATAAGTCTATAGCTACTGCAACATATGTTGATATCTATACTAACATCCTGAAGCTAATGTTGCAATAGACCTTTGGATCGGTGATCCATTTTAACAATTGGATTAAATGTAGACCGTTGGATCGTATTCACGTGGATTGCTAATTTTATTAATTTTTTAATTTGAATACAACTATAGCTACTGCAACATCTTGTTGATACCTATGCTAACACCTTGAAGCGTGTGTTGTAATAGACAATAATCAGCATACCTATCGTTACATTGTAGTTAGCAACACCTTGTATTTTTGTTGCGATAGGTCATCTATGGCGTAGTGTAATTTAATATACAATTTCTTTTTCTTTTTTATTTCCCAAAAATAATCTGGACCGCTCATCTTTGCTTAATCAAATTTTGGTCGTGTTCCCCTTTTCTTCCCCCAGGCTTCGTACGCAACGAACCCATCACGACCCATGCTCATTCACTTGCCGCGGCCACCTCGTCAATCGAGATGATGATCAAAGACCATCCCTACTCGTGCCTAGCTCCCCTCCTCCAATGCCCATGATCTGGTCGAGATAGACCTCTCCAGCGACAAGATAATGCCCCCTAAATGCACGACGAATGCGACCAGATCTGACCCTATGCGACGAACTTCAGGCGTTCTCCACCGTAGGATGTGTATCTCTCGACATGCTCTCCAATATTATAGTTGGAAGTTTATCGTAATTGTTTACGGATTGGAAGATAATTGAGGAAGAAGATCGGCAATTTCTGGCCATTGAAGAAGAGGGTGGCGGCTGGCCCTAATTTCCCTAGTGTTTGCGAAAAGAATGTCCTTATATAGGCAACATTTTAAAACACTATTCACGCAAAATATTTTCGAACTCCAATCCATGTGTGCCGCCTGGCATTCATAATGTTTTACCCCTATTTCGAACAGTATGAAATATATATCGGAGGCCAATTCCATCATATTTAGAAGATAGGTTTTCGAATCGAATTATTTTAGTTAAAATTACTTAAATAAATTTCTATGCGTTTCAGCTTCGCATGACCAAACTGTAAGTCCGATTGACACGAAATCCTACAATAATTCACTATTACAGATCCAATGAAACTGGTTTCGTTGAAATCCGAGACAGTGTGAAAAATAACTATTTTTACATGTTAATTAAATATTAAAATTTCCAATTTCTATAAATTAACTTTTAATTCAATCTTAAAAGTTCACTAACTCCATTCTAATTCAAATAGAATTTAAAACATTGTTAGAAATCATTTTCATTCATATAAAATTCAAAATCAAATTATTTCTGCAATTTCAAATATTAAATTAACCAATTTAATTATCCAAATAAATCATTATATTTGAAATATAAGTTATTCAACTTATAAAATTTACTTTTGAATATTTAAAATCAATTAAATATTCCAAACTCGAACGACTAAAAAACTAGGTCGTTACAGATAGAATATTTTCTTCCCATGAGTCCACAGCTTACTTACTTTTGTGCTTCTTTAAAGTTGATCCTTTTCTTCATTGTCCAATTCAAAAAAATGAAAATAGAGGAGAATGGGAAATTCTAACAGTTCAACTACAAGAGTTTCGGTAATGATTACTCCCGCTGTTGATGCTACAACAACAGTAGCATGGGTTTTCAGTTCATGCTTTTCATCGGAGATAGTGGGGTCATAAAATAGGTCGTTGGCAACAAAGGAATCACAAAATAAATCATCTGAGATAATGGAGTTACAAAGTCAATCATTGGAGATGACAAAGGATTAGATTTCCCATATGTAGGTGTTAACATTGAGGCTAGTTCAATATATTACCCTGAAGATGAAGCAAGATTATTTGGTGAGGTTATTTTTTTTATTTCAAGCTTATTAGTACCTCAATCCTTTTATAATGTTGCGTTAGGCTACAAGTTTATTTAGTGAGGCTTTATTATTTTATTTTAAGGTTATTTGTACCTCAATCCTGGTATGGACCCATGTTATGCATATGGTATGATAAAAATAATGAACCATTAATTAATATTATATTCTATAATGGTGAATCCAAAAAAAAAATTATGTCAAATAATAATATCATATAGCAAGTTCTGCATTGAAGATATATCATTGAATGAAATTAAATATTAATAAGTTAAGATGAGACTAAATTATAGTAAGAGAGTTATTTGTTAAAAATGTAGAGGAAAAATTGTAATTTCAGCAATAATGATGGTAAAAAAAGTACCATAATTTCTTACCAAAAGAAGTGATGACAGATCGATACTTATTTTGTAGAGAAAAATAAAGTACTGATTTTAGTTAAGATATTAATATTCAGTTTATCTTACAATATTTATAAAAAATAGGGATAAAAGAAAGAGTGAAATAAGAAGAACAATGATTAAAGAAATAAGAGTTGGGAGGAAATAAGAAAAGAACGACCAAAAATAAATTTATTTATGGGTAGAAAAATGAATTAATAAATATTGAGTTACCTTTATATTAACCTTTTTATTTAGAATAACAAGAAGCCTGGATTTTTATGGAACACTAGAAGGTAAAATTTTCATTCTAATTTGTAAAATAAATAAATAGTTTAGGTTGGATCAAAACTCATATGACATATAGTATTATATTAGTTTACTCAACTTCATAATTTTAGTATTTGATAGTTTTAAATGAAAATTAAAGTTCACATGATAATTTGAGTGAGTGCATTTTATATCTTATATTTTGTATCTTATTTATTAAAAATCAATAATGGTGGTTGATTGTAAAAGAATGAATGAAGAAAAGATGTTAAAATGAGAACTATTATACCTTACCAAGTTGAAATTTAGAATTCATGATAATTATGATTAATATTTCCAGAAAAATAAGAAGAAAGAAAAACTTCAACTACATTTTTAAATGAAGGACACAAGTTTTAATTTAGTTTGAAGGACACAGAGTGCTATATTAATATAGCATCAGATAAAACATATGTTATATGAACTATAAAAATAAATGCTATTTGAACTTAATATTGTATACGTGTAACTGTAATGATCTGACTTTCTTACACATAAAGACGGTACTTAATATATCCATGATATTCAAGTGCTAATCATTTTTGAAAGATAAATCATTAGGGGTGAAAAGAAAGAAAGATAGAACAGATAAGAAGAAATTAACAATCACATAATCTCATAACACAATGGAATAACATATATTAATCCACATAATTCTTTACAAAGTCATTTCCAAAATTATACATCAGAGTCATACTAATACAATCCTACCCTTAGACAGTTTACCAAACTATACAAGATACATATAATACAGTGGAAACAAGATAATAACTAGCTATCGATGAAGCCTCCTGCTCCAAGCTCCTCCAAAATGCATCCGTGGGAAAACCTGAACTACTTGGCCGCACACAAAAATTTGAGCACCAAAGAGTTTTAGGAAAATAAAATAAAACTTCGGATCAGGCATGGGTCCGGTTCGAGTAAACTCAAACAACCAAATTATTATGTTTAAAACCCTTTTAAAGTCAAAGGTATCTCATAAGTCCACGCTGCACATAAACATGGATAGGTTTTTACCTTATGATAACCAAATCGTTTTCTCTAGAAAATCTAATGATGTTATATACATGTCTAGAGGTCAAAGTAAAATATGAAAATAGCTAAAATGCTTGCATCTCACATTCCAACATATTTGGGCATAACAAAAAATGCACAGCAATTGTTGGAGAATGGATTCCAATAAAGACTGGGCTACTGGGGTATCGCTCGTCATAATACACCTCTAGAAAAATGTACCGAGGTCGAACCTATCAACCCCTACCAACAAAGGACCGCCCTACCCCTTACTGGATAGTATCAAATATGATCACCCCTCCGTTAATGGACCTTAAATCATACAAATGAGAGATAATATCGATTCTAAATAGGGATGATCATACCCTACTTCGAAGTGACTCACTTAGTCCCGGTACATCTCCCTTGTTTTAGTCATTGCCTATTGAAGAGGATTGAGGCTTTATTTTACCTTTATTTAGAACTTCCACTTAGAATGCTACACTGCCCTCTAGGCATCAATGCAATGCTAGCATTCATTCATACAAGTTCGTTCTGGGTTTGAACGAATCCGAAGGCACTACCTCAACTATACCCATTTTGGAATTACCCTCAAGGTTAGTAGCAAATAGCCCTTGCACTTCGAAACTCCGTCTTTGATTCCATACTCTTCAAGATGTCTTCAGTTCGAAACGCTTGAGTTGGATCAAAGTGGTTTTCGAATAACATATCCGATCTCGGTCTCTTCGAAACAACTTTCGATGGTTTTCAGTAAACTCAACCCCAGTTCTTTAGAAAATAAGCAGACAAAGATAAAAGCGAAGTTCATCTCATAACTGTTAGTGGACGGATTTCCTTATCATCTATCCTAGAAGAACGAAACAAGATTTATACGCACATCATTGGAGATGACTGTGCCATATAACTCACATGTTTCTCCTAGATATTTCCAAAGTTACGGTTTGGTCCAGATTTTGGTAGTCGGTTATTTAACTATCAAATAAACAATCATTCAACGGTTGTTTGATTCCATATGGGATCCACCAAGCCTTTATTAATTAATCTTTCATTAACTAAAACACTTTGCAAAAATTGATCAAAAGATCTTTTTAAACGCTTTTCCCAAAACCGTTTAGATCCCTTTTATGCTTAGAAAACATTTTTACTTTTCTCAAAAATATAAGTATTTACCAAAAACATTTGGATAACTTCCTTTTCTCAAATTCCATATTAAATGGATAAGAAATTCCCTTTTCAAAACATCACTTACTATAAAACCCATTCATTTATTCCTTATAAAAATTCTTTTTATAAGTTCACTTCATATTTCAAACCTCCTTATAAATCTTCAAACTAGATTTAAACTACTTTTTAAAATTCCTAAAATGATTTATAAAATCTCTTTCCATGTATAAAACTCTTTAAAAATTTCCTTTATAAAATATCTTTGACATTACAAAATATCATTTACAAAATCTCATATTAAATCACTTTAGAAAACCTTTTTATTTAGTAAAAACCCTTTTTATAAACAAGTTATTATTTATAAATACTTTTATTAAATAATTATATAACTTGAAAATCATTTATAAACTTTAAAACCCCAAAATGATTAAAGAATTAGAGCTAATTTAAAACCATACTTTATAATTTCAAAAGTAGGCTTAGCAATTCCATTGGTACTTATTTAAGTTACCATTTAGTTTCAATTTCACTTTCAAGTCATTTGACAATTTTATATACATAAGTCAACATATATGTAAATATACTTCATATCCAAATCAAGGAATAACATGTCAATATAAACTTACCAGTATAAACATGTCCAAATAACATAATAGCAGGATGGTGATTTGTCCTGCTAAATAGATGTCCAAATAATTCAATCAATTTATATCAAAACGGAAATTTATTCTGCTAACTTATATGTCCATATAATCAAACAATCAATCTATAGCAGAACATGGATTTATTCTACTAATATATGTCCACAACAATCAAATCAATTATATTATAGCAGAAGGGGGATTTATTCTGCTAATAGATGTGTTAACCCGCCTTTTGGCAAGGCTGTAGGCAGACGGATTTAACTAAGTCGATTTCTCAGTTATCAAGGATGGAATGTGGTAGGTTTGAGTCGACTGGATGGATAGGTAACGCAGCACGTTTGGAAGTCATTCGGCATGGAAGTCGTTCGGCATGGAAGTCGCACCATGGAAGTCGCTCGGCATGGAAGTCGCTCGGCATGGAAGTCGCACCAGGGAAGTCGCTCGGCATGGAAGTCGCTCGGCATGGAAGTCGCTTACCAGGAAGTCGCTCGACACAGGAAGTCGCTCGGCACAGGAAGTCGCTCGGCATAGGAAGTCAATCGGCACAGGAAGTCGCTCGGCACAGGAAGTCGTTCGGCATTGGAAGTCACTCGGCATTGTACTTCGCTCGGCATTATACCTCGCTCGGCATTGGAAGGCGTTCGGCATCGAACCTTGCTCGGCATTGGACATTGCTTGGCATCGAACCTCGCTCGACATTGTGGTGAGGCTGGTGCGGCTCGGCATTGTGGTGAGGTTGGTGTGGCTTGGCACTGTGGAGAGGCCGATGTGGCTCGGCTTTGTGGAGGTATGTGGCTCGGTGGAAGGCCTTGATGGGCCCGGATCATTCAGAAAGCCCAATAACTCAGGATTAGCCTATAAATACAGCACGTGAGGGCTCAGAAAAGGGATCTTCTCAGCTACTCTCTTACTTTCTCTTTTCTAAGGCTAAGGCAACTATGCCATTTTGTAACTGTAATCGGTTATTACAGCAATAAAAAGGAAACTTCTGGAGTGGACGTAGGCCGGAGTTAGCCGAACCACTATAAAACTGGTTGTTCTTTACTGCTTTCATTTTAATTTTTACTGTTCTTCACATTATTACTCTCTACATATATTCTATCTGTGAGCTGTGATTGTGATTTGGTGCTTTCGCTTTGATTTGGGTGTTAGTGACCAATTTTGACGCCAACACTTTGGTGCTTTCACTGAGAACGCAAGCACTCAAGAATTTTGGAGTTAGGAACTTGGATCCTAGAAAGCAATGGCTAGACCACCAAAAAGGAAGCAAGTAGTGGAAATGAGCAATCAGGAAGGAAGTAATGCGGCTTCTTCTGGAGCTGGAGAGGATCATGCATCCATCTACATAACTCGGGACGAGATGCAGGTGATGATGAATTCTATGCAGGAGAGATGATGAAACGTCAAGAGGAGATGATGCAAGCTCTTCTTAGGCAATTTGGACAACCAGGAACTGCAGGTGCTCAAGTTCTTGGAACTGGACCAGAGGAACTCAACCAGCGGACAGATGGAGTGATTCAACAGGGGGCAGCTCCCAATCAACAAATAACTAACAATCTAGATGGACCTAGACTCGGGGGCACACCACCAGGTAATGCTGGACCTGTTCATGGAGGGATACCATATGACGCTACGCGGCCTGACGTCGATAGGAATACGGGAGTACGTGATGAGGAATATGTGCCAGAATTTCCTCGAGGACTTTGGGACAGTCTGGAAACATGGATAAGGGGCAATACTTGGTTGGAAACACTGGATTGGCTGACATTATCAAGCGGACTATTCGCGGAGGTCTGACAAACAGGGATTCAGAGGGAGTTAACAAAAGTCCGTTTACCCGGAACATTAGGACAGCTAGGAATCCGCCCGATTTCAAACTACCCACTCTGGAAGTATACAACGGGAAGGCAGATCCCACCGACCACTTGATGAGGTACACTAGGCATATGGAAGTGTTGGGGGCAACAGAGGAGGTTATGGCCCTATCTTTCCCCATGTACTTGACCGATATTGATGCTATGTGGTTCAGACAGCTGGAGGATGGATCCATTGGATCATGGACGGAACTAGTGGACAAGTTCTTAAGTTAGTTTCGAGTTCACATAAAAAGACCAAAGAACGTGTTGACGCTAACGTCAGTCAAACATAGGGTGGATGAATCGCTCAAGACATTCCTAACTCGATTTAATGCAGCAGTTGGTTCGGTGGATCGGCCAGATCCATCAATGGTTCTGATGGCTGCGGTATCAGGAGTCTGAGATAATTCGGATTTCAAAGTATCGTTGATACGGGACCCACCGTTGGATCTTGGGGAATTCTTTCATGAAGCTGAGAGATTTCTTCGACAAGAGGATGCATGTTTGGACATGAGGTCAAAGGAAGTAAACATGATTAAGGATGGAGGACTACCTGGCGAAAGCTCGGGTGGGGGCAAGGATAAAGGGAAAAGGAAGCGCTGGGGAGAATCAAAGTTCTCCACTTACACAGGATTGAATGCAACGTTGGAGCGGATATTCTTGGATACTCGAAATCGCATTCCGTATCGAAGGCCGGCAAGGAGGGAGCCCTTAGAACAAGAAAGGGCGTCAGGAAGGCATTGTCTTTTTCATGACCTGGACGGGCATGATACTAACAGCTGCCGGCATTTGAAGGACATAATCGAGGAGCATATAAGGAATGGTCAGTTGCGACAATATGTCAGAACTCGGAATGCGGCGGTGGAACAGGAGCAGCCACCGCCTACCTTGAACGACGAGGGCATGAGGCCCAGGAATAGTGGCCGATTGGTCATCAACTAATCTTGATGGTTTGGAATAAGTAACAAACTCCGGGCAAACGGTTAAATAACTTACTCATGTACGGGTCGGAGATAACCCTCAGGCATGCTCTGAGATGATGGCTTACCGAGACGCCCCGATTTGTGAAATCTGTTTTTCCCTTTGACTTGGACATTTGCTTTTTCTGGTTTGGTTTGAACTCCCTGTTTTTCTTGTTTCCTGGTTCGGATTCGGGTTTGGATGTTCGTTTTTTGGTTTGGATTTCTGATATGGATTTCTGGTTTTCTTGTTAAATTTGGATTTCGGTTTGGATTTTGGCTGAAAGGTCATCGAGTTGGACTATGCACGGCAAGGGTCCGGAGAGACTGGGATTCGGCCTAGGACTTAGGCCTCATATTGTCTTCTATGTAGGTCGTCGAGTATGGGCTATGCTCGGCAAGGGTCCGGAGCGACCAGGATTCGGCTTAGGACTTAAGCCATGGCATTATTTGATGTTCAGGGACACTGAACTAGGAACACCATGGAATTACTTAACATAGGTCGTTAAGTGTGGATTGCGTTTGGCAAGAACCCGGAGAGGTTACAGATTTGGATATTGTCTATGAACAGCTAAGGGTTTGGACATCGACCCGGAGAGGTCATGGACGTGGTTATTGGTCGTTGGATATGAATGGATTAGAACTCGGTTGTCGAGTTCAGATGGATATGGATTTGGCTAAGAATTTGGTTATTGGATTCAAAATTGGATATCGACCCAGAGTTGTCGTAGATTCAGATATCGGATTTGAGGCTATTCAAAACACACCTTCCAATAGCAAGGCATGTTTTGGGGGGCAAAGTGTTAACCCGCCTTTTGGCAAGGCTGTAGGCAGGCGGATTTAACTAAGTCGATTTATCAGTTATCAAGGATGGAATGTGGTAGGTTTGAGTCGACTGGATGGATAGGTAACGCAGCACGTTTGGAAGTCGTTCGGCATGGAAGTCGTTCGACATGGAAGTCGATCGGCATGGAAGTCGTTCGGCATGGAAGTCGCACCATGGAAGTCGCTCGGCACGTAAGTCGTTCGGCATGGAAGTCACTCGGCATGGAAGTCGCTCGACATGGAAGTCGCTCGGCATGGAAGTCGCACCAGGGAAGTCGCTCGTCATGGAAGTCGTTCGGCATGGAAGTCGCTACAGGAAGTCGCTTAACAGGAAGTCGCTCGGCATAGGAAGTCACTCGGCACAGGAAGTCGCTCGGCACAGGAAGTCGCTCGGCACAGGAAGTCGCTTGGCACAGGAAGTCGTTCGGCATTGGAAGTCGCTCTGCATTGTACCTCACACGGCATTATACCTTGCTCGGCATTGGAAGGCGTTCGGCATCGAACCTTGCTCGGCATTGGACATCGCTCGACATCGAACCTCGCTCGGCATTGTGGTGAGGCTGGTGCGGCTCGGCATTGTGGTGAGGTTGGTGTGGTTTGGCACTGTGGAGAGGCCGATGTAACTCGGCATTGTGGAGGTATGTGGCTCGGTGGAAGGCCTTGATGGGTCCGGATCATTCAGAAAGCCCAACAACTCAAGATTAGCCTATAAATACAGCATGTGAGGGCTCAGAAAAGGGATCTTCTCGGCTACTCTCTTACTTTCTCTTTTCTAAGGCTAAGGCAACTCTGCCATTTTGTAACTGTAATCGGTTATTACAGCAATAAAAATGAAACTTCTGGAGTGGACGTAGGCCGGAGTTAGCCGAACCACTATAAAACTGGTTGTTCTTTACTGCTTTCATTTTAATTTTTAATGTTCTTCACATTATTACTCTCAACATATATTCTATCTGTGAGCTGTGACTATGATTTGGTGCTTTCGCTTGGATTTGGGTGTTAGTGACAAATTTTGGCGCCAACAAGATGTCCACACAAACACAACTACTCACATTGTAGTTCATTCACAGTTGTTTTTGTACTTAATGGTATCGACATCTGAATTCCTTGTGTTCAAACCATCTTTGGAAAGAAGTGCCTTAAAAATAATTTGATTCTTGGAAAACAAGGATTAAACTTAAAACAACCTTTTAAAATGATTAATTTCAAGATAAACTCTTATTAAATCATAATTAATATTTATTAAATTTGAACTTAATTTAGTTATAAATTAATAAATAATTAAACCTTTAATAAATAATTTATTTATAAATTAAACCCTTAATTAATCCTTTATAAATTATTAAATAATAATTTAAAAACCTTATTAATAATTAAATATTAATTAATTTCAATTAATTAATTAAATAATTTTTTAATAAAACTTAAATTATAAATTAAACCTTAAATAAATATATTTTTTTAAATTAAAACCTTAATCAACTTATAATTAAAAATAATTAAACACTTGACTAATAATTTATTTAATAATTAACCTTATACTTAAAAACAAATCATATACCTAACTAATAATTAATTAGAAACTAATTTTCCTTAATCAATAATTAATTAAAATTAACCTTATTTTTAAAACATAATTAATTAGTAGTTAATCTTTACATAATTATAATTATTAAACTTTGTTTAATACTTAATTAATTATTAGTTATCAAAATTTAATTAATTAAAAATTAATTATTAAATTATTAATTAACCTTCTAAAACACCATTATTAAGTTTATAAAATATTTTCAAACCACTTTTAAGTATGAAAACCAAATTTTCAAAAATCCAATTTTTTTTTTCGAAACTGCGTCTATAGCGACTGTCGCTACGGATGCAGTAACTTGAGTTTGTTTTTTTCAAGTTACTAACTTTCCAATTCTCCACTTCTAACTTTATTCCATGTAACAATCCGCAAATCCATACAACTCAAGCTGACAATAAACTACACATGTCCAACCCAAATCGAATAGAAAGACGGATAGTTATGGGAAAGAAAGAAGAAAGGAGAAGAGAAGAAGAATAGAAAACTAAACAACAACAAAATCTCGCAATTGCAGCAGAACAACATATAATATAATATCAATGATCTTTACAAAAGAGAAACTGTTATAAACATACATCCATTAGAATACAACAACAATCAAAATCATCAGCCTAGACAGTTATAACTATATATCCTCACAATTGTTGATAATTTCAGTGAAAAACAGTGGAAAATAAATAAGTACGTGAATATGTCTTGAAGACCTCCAACTTGTCTCCTGAGCTCCAATGCCTCCAGAGCAATCTATAAACATGCTCCGTTTGACCCGAGCATTATAATAAAATAACACCTGAGTCTGTCTGGAAAACCAATGTGAGAAAACACACCTAACTGGACTTTTAAGTTAAAAATCCTTTGAAATCAAAAGTATCTTGTAAGACCACGCAGCACATAAACATGAACGGATTTTTACCTTAAGATAACCAAAGTATTTTCCTTAGAAAATCCATTTATATTATAATAGTGTCTATGGGTCAAAGTAAATATGAATATAGCTGAAATGCTTGCATCTCACGTTTCAGCATAGTTGGGCACAACTAAGTCTGTACGGCGCTTATTGGAGAATGGATTCCATACAATGACTGTAACGACCTGCTATTTCAAACCATTCAAATCGACAATCATCCACACATGTCAGACTTGAATTGCTCAAAACAACAGATTGTTAATTTATATTTGGCAAAACTCAGCATATACAGTAAACAATTTAATCATAGAATCACAGATACAGAGTTTTACAACAATAAGCAGCGGAATAAATAAATAGTAGTTCATGAAGCTACTACATAAACAACAAATTCTAAATCAAATACAACAGAAAACCCAAAGTACATAGAAGTCACTAATATAAAAGCAACTGACAAGTCTGAACATAAACAACTAGAAATAAGTGGAATAGATGAAAAGCTGAGCAGATAAAAGACAGATCTTCAAGCAAAGCTCCAAGTTCCAAAGGTGAGACTCAAATGTTGTGATACTTAGTCTGACCCAAGCATAAAGCAAAACACAAAACACTCGAGTCAGGATTAACATTCTTATGCAAGTAAATCAACTCAAGTGAAATGTCCAAGTGAAATGCAATATAACTTAAAAGATGTTTGGGATTCCCATCCTTTAAGGATCCATGAAACTATCTACATACATAGTACAATACGCTACATAGATAATGTCTACAGTAAAGTAAAATATTAAAATAGCATTAAGGCGTTACCTTTATCCCCCTTAACACATTTTTATATAATTCCCATAGTCTACACAGATACTGTAAGCTCCACCAAACCAGGTGGATACTCAAGGAGCACTCTAGAGGTACGGTACAAACCAAACTCGTAGTGGGCGCGATAAGGCATGTGAAAAGGCATGCGAGGCAATGCCTAGGGTAGGATTCCACCATTTTGCAGAACCGGGCTGGTGGTAATGCATAGCAGCTACTATCGCCCACCTCGAGACACACTCCCAAATCAAAGGTGCACCCAATCCAATCACAAAGTAATAGATATGGTATCGAAGAAGCATGCTCGATCGGAGGTGCGACCTCACTTGGCCTAGGTATAGCTCCTTTTTTAGTCACATCAAGCTGACCTGAGGGGGTCAGGCTACGTTCATACCTCATACAGATGTTCGCCAAACCATTCTACTTCATTTTGAATTCTCCACCACGTACACAGTTGTTAAAGTGGTTTTCGGTATTGGCAAAGAGTATGAAAATATCCAAACCCGGTCTCTTTAACAACCAAACGCTTATTTCACCCCATGGTCATTTTCATTTCAAACAGTTTGTTAACGCTGAAAAGTGAACGCTAACACCCTGGTGTGTATGTAGTAATGTTGTGAAAGCACCACCCGCTTTTGGCGGGAATTGAAGTAAGCAAAAAATTAGCAGAAAACAGTAAAAGACGGCGATTTTATAGTGGTTCGGCTTAAGAGATAGCCTACGTCCACTTCAAGTATCTTTATTGATAATCTTTTTACAAATCGATACAATGTTCCTCAAATATACTCTGCTTTGATTACAAAACACTTTGAACAAGTAGCTTAAACTTCGACGTAGATGAGAGTCTTCAAATCCATGTCGAATGAATGAAATCTCTATTCAAAGTTGCTTCTAGCGTTCTTCGTGCTTTGAGAACTTTAAGTGTAGAATCGGTTTGGAAAATGGCAGAGTATTGGCGCTTGAATGGATTGAGCGAAAGGTCCTCCAAAAGTTGGAGACGACAATCTATTTATAGAGAATTCTGGACAGGAGTTATTGCCAAGTCCTGAGTCGTAGCCGACCTAAGTTGGGTCGTGGACGACATAAATTCCGCCGCGACTTAAAGCGAGGTCGAGGCTTCACAGAGGCATGCTTGTTCATCTGGCTATATCACAAGTCCTAAGTCGCCGACGAGTTATCGAGAGGCGGCACAAGTATCACGGTATTGAATTCTTAACTCTGTAGCTTTAGGTCGTGACCGACTTAGACTAGGTCGTGGCCGACCTAAGTTCTATCACGACTTAAAGTTCGGTAGAGGCTTCTTTAAGTCGTTTCCATCTTAGATCGTTAACCCCCTTAAATCGTTGCACATGTTAAGTCGTCGGCTGGTTGAGTCGGCCAACACCTTTAAGTCGTCGAGGCCATTAAGTCGTTAATTCCTTAAACCGTTGAGTCGTAGACTTCCTTAAGTCGTAAGTCGCCTTTGTAGTTGTCGTTGCCTTCTTTAGGTCGTTACCTCTTCTAGATCGTTAACTCCCTCATGTAGTTAAGTCGTGGAGTACTTTGAGCTGTTAAGTCGTCCAGACCTTAAGTCGTTAAGTCGTCAATTTTCTCTTAGGTTGCTTCATCCTTTAGATCGTGCCATCCTTAAGTCGTTAGCTGGTAGCTTCCCTAAGTCGTAGATCATCCAGGCCTTAAGTTGTAAGATTCTCTTAAGTCGTTAAGTCGTCTAGTCCTTGACTCGTTAAGTCGCATAATCCTTAACTCGTTAAGTCACATAATCCTTAACTCGTTAAGTCGCATACCCTTCTTGAGTCGCGTACCTTTCTTGAGTCGCGTACCTTTCTTGAGTCGTGCATTTCTTAAGTCGTAGAAAATTGAGGGTTAACATTTGCCCCTCGAAGTACACGCCTAAGTCGTAGGTCATGTGCTTCGACTTATTTTAACTCGCGTGTGCCGATTCGAGTTGCACTGCTCCGGGATATAAAAGCTTGAGTCGTTCCTCTTACTTCCTTCTTCTCATTACTTAATCTCTAAGCCGCGTCTGCCATTAATACTTCTCCAAGCTTTCAAAGGCGATTTCGACTTAGATTCATTCTCTGATCATCTCTAGCATCACACTATGTAAGCGATCCTGCTTCTTTTTCAATCGTCGAACATCGTCAATCCACGAGCCCTGTTCTTCACTTCCGATTCACCCCCTTTAGCCGTGCAAGTATTGCTGCATTGGTCGTTGATGGACTCAGGGCTGTTTGATTTGACTCAAGTCGACTTGCGATTTGTGGCGATTCAGTGGTGTGATAGGACTAGGGTTATTGTTGATTGAGAGGTTATTGGGTTAACGGGTTAAGAGTTAGAAGGTAGACGGGTTAGGAGTTAGAAGGTAGACGGGTTAGGAGTAAGTTGGCCAATTAGAGTGGGATATTGCCTCGGGTACGACCTAGCAACTCTATGCGACCCAGTGATCTTTGCGATTTAACTATAGACCGACCTTTACGACTTAAGCTTTGAGTCGTGGTCGAGTCAGGACTTAGAGAATTTCTCACTACTTTGAACTGAAGCTTTTCCTCTTTTCCATGACTTACGACTCAAAGTATTGCCGACTTAAAACATCAATGACTTAAATTTGGAGCGACTTAACTTAACTCGCCTCATAATCCTTAGATTGCGGATGAGTTAGCCAGAGAGCCAATGATTTAACTTAACCCGTAGGAAAAATTCTTAAGTCGTCGGCGAGTTAGCACTTGATCTTCCTGAACTTTGGATTGCTTGAACCTTGAACTGTTTGGACTTTAAACTGTTAAACTTTGTTGCATTTTTTTACAGATTGCTTCAATTTGTAAGCTAACAACCTGCTTAATACAACATTTATAGAAAATTGGGACGAATATACTGCCACTGATTGCCCACATCAAGTGACAGACTAGTTAATAACAGATAATCAACTTAAATAGACTGTGTAAACGAAGTGCTTTAAACCAACAAATTCAAGCAAAGTATTAAAGCAACATTGGAATAGTCAACTGAAACTGACCTGTTTGCGCTAATACTGTCCCCGAACTTTAAATTAACAAGTCCTGAAATTTGATAATCGATCAATTGCCGACTAGCTTAATTCCAGTTATATTTACTTGTTATTTTTATTAGTTCTGCACAACACTTCACACTTTTAGGAAACGTGCACCTTCACATTTGAATATCCAGTTGCTTGTGTAGAATGACTTCTCAGCAAGAAGATACAACAGTCCAAACTGAAAGGGGCACTCTTATTCCAGCTCCATTAGTCAATCCTCCAGAAAGAGCCTCTACCACTCTATCGTACAAAGTTTTCCGGCAGTTGTGCGCTCAGTTTGGCATTGCTGAAGCTGATGCCATTCTTCCTGAGAAAAGTAACATTGCTGATGTAGCGCCTCCTGGCTTTGTAGCGGTCAATCGGCAAATGTGCCTGAGCGGGGCCATTCCCCCTTTCAACAACCTTTTCCAGCATCTTCTTCATCGGCTGGCCATCTCCCCATTCCAGCTACACCCTAATGGTTATGCCATTCTAATGGGGTTGTGTGTGCTATTCGGGAGAACTCTTGACCGATTTCCGAGCTTTGATGAGATTTGCTACTTATGCTCTTTTACCAGAACCAAAGATCACCCTTCTATCACTGTCGTGAGAAGCGCCAGAAATCGTAAATTGATCGTTGGCCTTCCCGACAGTGCTCACGGGTTTTTAACTCAATTCTTTTACGTTCGCTGTCCCCCGGGGTTTTATGCTGTGTGGAGGGAAGGAAGTAAGATTATCTATCTTTACTTCTTCTATTCTCTGAATTTTGTGAAGTCCAAATTGCCAAGTGTTAATTTTGCTTTTTCATTTCAGCGCTCCCCCCTCCTTCTAGGGATCCCAGTCACAAGCCAACTCTGGAGAGGCTTATGGCTGTACCAGCTGAAGAGCGGGACGCGAAATTTTTGTTGAAAGACGAATTTCTCCACCGGTTTAGACTTCTTCACCCTTCTCGCTCTACTCAGCCTCATGAAGTCCCCGATTCTCCAGAGAAGTCATCAGATGCCCCAGCTTTTGTTGAAGAATTTACATTGAAAGAACCTACCACTGAGGCTTTACTGGTGAAGTGTTCTACTTCTCTTGACATTGCGGGGCCGTCTGGCAAATTTGCACTTGCCCCAGTTGTTGAAGAAGAAGAAGGAAAAGAATCTCCTAGCCATTCCGGAGAGGCGGCCGATGTAGAAGCTGAAAGAGAAAGTTCCGCTGGGCATAACGGCGATGACATTTTTGAGGGGTTAAGTGATTTGATGATAACCTCACAGGAACTATTTAAAGACGATGCTTCGAAAGTTATCTCTCCTGCTGTCGATGCTACTTTTTCTTCGCAACAAGTCTCGACACCTTCTGCACAAGTCGTTTCCATTCCCACACCAAAGAGTGGTTTGTAATTTGACGCGCGTAGTTCGCACATCACACACACTTAGGATTTTTACGATCAAATGCACTCGACTTCTTTACTTTGAAGATTTTTTAACACTTGTCTCTTTTTCATTTCCAGACTCTCCGATGGGTCGCAGCGGTTCTTACTATGACGACTTCCAACGCTATGGAGGGCGCGACTCTTATGACTACAGACGCTACCTTCCTTCCCGTCAGGAGACCGATGAAGAAAGGGCCACCAGAAAAGCTCGCGAGAGGCGGGATTATGAAGAGCGCTGCAGAAGAGAAGATGAACATCGTGATTCATCCCGGAGAGAAGATGATTCTCATAAGAGGAAATCTTATGATGATAAAGGAAAAAGTCACGTTACTGGCGATTCAAGTAAACGAACCAAGCTTAGTGACTCTTCCGTCATTTCTGAAAAGCCCGACGCTCCCATTCCCTCTGACTTGCCTGGTGATTCTCCCGTTCTTGAGAAGTCTGACATTCAAACAATCATCAATAGGCATCAATATCAAGTCAAGGATGCCCCACCTACACTTCAGAGCCGATTTCCGAATTGGTGTTTAAAGGGGGTTCGTTTTGACTTAGACTTAGTGCCAATTGATAAGCCGGCGATGTTAAGAAATCTTGATGTTGTCAGACTTGATATCGAAAGGATGTCTGAATGGTAAAAACTCGTCGGCGAACTCCAAAGAGTCAATTGTATGAATCTTGAAGCCATGTTGACCATGGAGAGCGACAAGTCAGAATGGGATAAAATTTGCAAGCAGCATGATGCCGAAATGAAGAGCATTGCTGACGATTATGGGAGACTTGAAGCTGAGGTTGAAAGACTAAAGAACGAGCTTGCCACTTCTTCCAGTTCTTATTCGCAAAAGGAAGAAATGCTCCAAAAACAAGTTCGAGATGCCCATGCTGCTCAACGAGATGCTGAAGCGAAAGTTGAAGCAGAGCAGCATGTTACTAGGAAATATCGTGATGACGCCGCTCAGCTTCGGGAGAAAGTCAGCTCCCAAGAATTGGAAATTACAAAGCTGCAATCTCAATTGTTAAGGGTTGAAAAGGAGCGCGATGAGGCTATCGCCGGTAAAGCTGCGGCCGAACAATCTCTTGAAACAACCAAAGCCAACATTAGCTCCACTTTATTTAACTTTTACGTCCACAGCGTTTTGGGGCACGGAAGTCTCTCTTTTCTTGGGCCAAAATATGAAATTACTTTGGCTGAAGTGTGGGAAGTAATTATCGACATGCTTGGAGGGGCTGGCTATGGTGAAGCGGATCTTGAAGCCATTTATCTAAACGATGAGTCTCGTGCCGCTCTTGCTAAAGGAAAAGAGCAACTTGCCCAAGCACGAACCGAAGCGATGGGAGAGAAGCATTCTAAAAAAGAAATACTTTTTACTGCCCCTGTTCGTACTTCGGCTTCAGCTGATGTCGATATTATTGGCTCCAGTTCACACTCTTCGCCTCCTGCTAAAGTCGACAAAGAAATTATAACTACTCCCACCGAGGAAGAGGCCCTGGAAGATATGGAGGCTCAGAAATTTGAGATTGATCTTGCGAAGCCGACTTCTCCAGGTAACTTTGATGTCGACCCAAGTACAGTAGATTGCTCATTTGATTTGGCTGAGATCGATGAATTTCTTACTTACTACTTAAGCCCTAACGAGCCACTATCTTATCTTTTTTCGGAGAATACTGATTTTAACTTCTTTTCTTCTGTAGCGGAGGCACCGAAAGCTGCGCCAACTTCTCCTTCTTCAGCCACCGTTCCTCCTCCTTCTCAAGTTACTCCTCTTCCAGCTTCTCAACCAAGATCGCAAGAAGAGGAAATTGAAGCCCTCAAAGACTTGGACGATCCAGTTGTTTCGCAAGAGCAAAAGACTGGGGAACTTGAAGAAGGCGAAAAGACTCCGGAGCAATCTTATGATGACGACACAAAGCTTTCTGAGTTTTTTACTCCAGGCAGTGAGTCTTCTTTGAAAAAGAAGGGGAAACACGTGGCTTCAAAGAAAGGGAAGAAAAGCACTTCTGCTGTTGGCGAAGAAGCGGAAGTTGACCCGGCTGTGCCTCTTTCTCCTTCCTCCCCGACTCATCCACAGCGGCCTCAGAAACTAATCATTAAGCCGGGGAAGGGCTCTAAGGGTGGCAGGAAGAAGGAATGATAAGCTGGACTTTAGGCTTCTTGTTTTGCTTTTTGTTTTTTGCATGTATTGACCGGAGGTTGTGCGGATATCGGTCTCCGCTTTTTGAATTCTGCATATGTAAAGAATTTTCATAGTATTCAATAAAATAATTCTTTATTTGAACGAATTCTTGTGTATGTAAGAATGCATTTGTTTCTCATTTTTAGTGTAGAATAAACGATTCTTTTTACTTGTACAAACTTTTTGTCTGTGCTTGAGAATACATTTATTCCACATCTTTTTTGCGTGATATTGTAATGAACTTGTGGTATGTTGTTTGTATATTACTTTTATTAATGTAGCTAAATTGTATAATGTTGCCCCCATACCACAAGTGCATTGCAATATCTTTTGCTTTGACAAGACTGATACTCTTATTTCGGAGAATAACTATTCCACTTTTAGGGGAAGAATCATTCTGCTTTAATAGAGTGTATCTCGTTTTTTGGAGAAGTTTTACGCTTCAACCTTCGGAGATGGTCACTTCATATTTCTGAGAAGTGTAATCTCTTACACGGCAAAGCGGGCCTCTGAAGAGGGCTTTATGTAGCACTTCAACTTTTAGGAAGAACTTTTTGAGATGAATAAGTTAATCTTCCTTTAAGAGTTGAATTGTGCCTCCGGAGAGGGCTTTTTGTTTGAGCATTCTATTTTGGGACATGCCTCCGAAGAGGGCTCCTCTGAAGAGTTGTGCCTCCGAAGAGGGCTTGTGCCTCCGAAGAGGGCTTGTGATGCCTCGGGAGAGGGCTTTCGCCTCCGAAGAGGGCGTGTGCCTCCGAAGAGGGCTTGTGGTGCCTCGGGAGAGGGCTTTCCCCTCCGAAGAGGGCGTGTGCCTCTGAAGAGGGCTTGTGGTGCCTCGGGAGAGGGCTTTCGCCTCCGAAGAGGGCTTTCGCCTCCGAAGAGGGCGTGTGCCTCCGAAGAGGGCTTGTGCCTCCAAAGAGGACTTTTTGATTGCTTGGAAGTTACTTTCTCATGGTTGGATGGATCCACGGGGCGGATGCAAGTCGCTTGATTAGATGTTCGTTTGCACAAACGATCGCAATCAATTAACAAGGGCCCTGTTCCTTCAGCTTGGGAAGGTGCCCCTCCGGTGGTTCCACCAATCTTTTTTGATTGAGGAAAGCACTTTCATTTTTTGGCGTGCCTCGTTAGAGGGCTTTGTTGGCCTTCGGGGAGGAGCATCGGTTGGTTGGTGTGCCGGGAAGGTTGCGTCTCAGGGGCGAGTGGATCCATGGGACGGACGCAAGCTGCCTGATCGGATGCATCACGACCAGTTAGCAAGGGCCCTGTTCCTTCTGCTTGGGAAGGTGTCCCTTCGGTGGCTCCACCGGCCCTTTTATTGAGAGGCATACCTCCTTTTGGCTACTTCTGTGTTTGCCTGCCCATTTTTTCCTTATCATCTGCTCATCAGCGATCCTTTATTATCGTTTCCAAGCGCATCTTCCTTTCTTTTGCAAGTGAATTGCTTTATCCGAAGAAGTGGACTTCACAGTTGAATGACTTCACGGGACAAACGCAAGTTACCTAGTTGGATGTCTGTTTATATCGACGATCACAACCAGTTAGCGAGGGTTTGATACAGTGGAGTCGCCGACTTTTTATGTGAAGTTCTTCTTGTATGGGATTTAAATCTGGAATTTTTGTTGCTTGGTATTTGCTTAATAAGTGATTTATAGGGCTCGCTTGGCCTTGTGACGGGTAAGCCTTGTTTTAATGGCCTGCAATTTTGAATCGACATTTTAGCAATACATTTAAAGCATTTACATATCGAAATGAAACAGGCATTAAACAATAGTAAAGAACACAAGATTTATAGTGGTTCGGCCAAGAATCGGGCCTACATCCACTTTATAGCTTTTATTAATTTGCACTGATTTACAATGTCTTACAATACAACTGATGCATCTATCACTATTTTACAATTTTGAGAAAAGCTTTTTTTAAGTAAAATAAGGACGCAAATGGTTGCTGTTCCAGGCTCTTGGAATTGGATCTCCTTCGACAGTTATGAGTTTGAAAGTGCCATCAAGAAGTTTATTGCCTATGACATATGGCCCTTCCCAGTTTGGCCCAAACACTCCAGTTGCTGTCATGATCCTTTTCAAGACTAAGTCTCCGACCTCAAAGCTGCGTTGGCGAACTTTAGAGTTGAAGTGCCTGGCTATTCTTTGCTGATAAGCTGAAACTCTGAGCCTAGCTTCTTCTCTTTTTTCATCAAGAAAATCAAGTGCTTCAAGTTGCAGTTTTTCATTTTCAGCCTCATTGAAATGAATTCTCCTGTGTGAAGGGACTTCTATCTCTACTGGAATCATTACTTCTGATCCGTATGCCAATGAAAATGGAGTGTGCCCAGTCGCAGTTTTGTGAGTAGTTCTGTATGCCCATAGTGCTAGTGGCAGCTTATCGACCCAACCACCTTTTGCTTTTTCGAGTTGCTTTT
Organism: Allium fistulosum; assembly: GCA_030737815.1. NCBI lineage: Eukaryota > Viridiplantae > Streptophyta > Magnoliopsida > Asparagales > Amaryllidaceae > Allium > Allium fistulosum. The sequence goes on from CM060904.1 coordinate 171,266,893, forward strand.
TGATGGTTGACTTGATAATTTTGTTCACTGCTTCCACTTGCCCGTTTGCCTGCGGATGAGCCACTGTTGAGAAGCTTTTTCGAATTCTGAACCGTTTGCAAAAGTCCTGGAATTCTTCGCTTTCAAACTGAGTGCCGTTGTCTGTGATTATCTTCTGCGGCACACCATACCTGCAAATGATATTTTTAGTTACGAAATTTATCATCTTTTTAGAGGTAATAATGGCCAAGGGTTCAGCTTCAGCCCATTTAGTGAAATAATCAACAGCAACAATAGCATATTTGATTCCAGATTTAGCGATCGGTAAAGGTCCAATCAAGTGCATTCCCCAAATGGCGAACGGCCATGGGCTGACCATTTGCGTGAGTTCGGTGGAAGGCGCTTTTGGGATTTTTGCAAATCTTTGGCACTTGTCGCACTTTCGGGAGTAAATAGCAGCATCTCGATTAATATCTGGCCAAAAATACCCATATCGGAGAACTTTCTTGGCTAGAGTTTGGCCACCAGAATGATCCCCACATTCTCCTCCGTGTACCTCAGCTAGAATCGTCTTGGCTTCTTCCTTGGTTACACATCGGAGTAATGGCATTGAGAATCCCCGTCTGTATAATCGGCCATCTTGAATTATATATCTTGACGCTTTCCTTAACAGCTTTCGGCGTTCTTTAGAACTTTCTGGCAGGGAACCATTGAGTAGATATTCTTTGATTGGAGTCATCCACGATTCATGCTCTTGAGATGCAGTCATGATCCAATCAATATCCATCTCTTCAATGCTTGGAGCTGACAAAACTTCCACAGGGACTAATCCCAATAATTGAGCCTCTCCAGAACTTGAGTACTTTGCTAGAGAATCCGCCTTCATGTTTTCTGTCCGGGGAATGTGACTTATCGTGTAATGATCAAAATCTTCGAGAAGCTCACATGCCTTTGACAAGTATGCGGGCAGATTTCCACCTTTAGCTTGGAATTCTTTCTTTACCTGGCAAACAATAAGTTGGGAATCGCTGAAAACTTGTAACACTTTGATGTTTAGTTCCTTGGCAATTTGTAAACCGGCAATAAGAGCTTCATACTCCGCTTCATTGTTTGTCGAAGGAAATTCCAGTCTCAATGCATAACACAATGATCGTCCTTCGGGGGTTTCAAGCACAACTCCTGCCCCCGAACAATAATCATTTCTTGCGCCGTCAACATACAACTTCCACTGGATCAGAATGTCATCAGTTGTTTCTTTCTCACTGTCACCTTTTTCAGTAGATTCCGCGATGAAATCTGCTAAAGCTTGTCCGTTGATTGCTCTTCGGGGATGGTAAGTGATATCATATTGGATGAGTTCAATGTTCCATTTCAAAAGACGACCCAAAGTTTCAGGACGAAACAGGACTTGCTTTAGAGGTTGATCAGTAAGGACCTTGATAGGATGAGCTTGAAAGTATGGCCTCAACTTCCTGGAAGCAATTAGCAAACAATAGGCAAGCTTTTCTATCTTTGAATAATTCATCTCTGCCCCAGTGAACCGTTTGCTGATGTAATAGACTGGACGTTGTATTTTCATATCTTCCCGTACAAGTGCTGCACTGAGAGCATGAGATGATATTGCTAAATAGATGAAAAGGTCTTCACCATCAGTAGGCTTGGAAAGAACTGGAGGCGTTTCCATATGACGAATTAGTTCATCGAAAGCAGTCTGGCATTCGGGAGTCCATTCAAAATTTCTCTTTCCTTTCTTTAGAGCGTCAAAGAAGGGAATGCATTTGTCTATGGCCTTGGAAATGAAACGACTCAGAGCAGTGACTTTCCCATTGAGGCTTTGCAGTTCTCTCTTTGTTTTAGGGGCTTTGACCTCTCTCAGAGCTGTGATTTGAGCAGGATTGGCCTCAATGCCCCTAGCGCTCACGATGAAACCCAAGAATTTTCCGGACTCTACCCCGAATGAACATTTCAATGGATTGAGCTTCATTCCGTACTTTCGAAGAATTGCAAACATTTCCGCCAAGTGATCCATGTGGTCTACTGCTTTCTTTGACTTTACCAACATATCATCAACATAAACTTCCATAGTTCTACCAATCTGAGGTTTGAACATAGCATTGACGAGTCTTTGGTAGGTTGCGCCAGCATTCTTTAGTCCAAAAGGCATAACTTTGTAGCAGTAGAGACCCACATCTATGATGAAGCTTGTGTCTTCTTGATCTGGCTCATGCATCATAATCTGATTGTATCCAGAGTAAGCATCCATAAAAGATAACAACTCATGCCCAGCTGTTCCATCCACCAATTGATCGATTCTGGGCAGTGGGAAGCAGTCTTTGGGGCAAGCTTTGTTTAGATCTAAAATGTCGATGCATACCCTCCACTTTCCATTTGCTTTTTTGACCAACACTGGATTAGAAACCCAATTTGGGTAAGTGGATTCTCTGATGAAACCATTCTCCATGAGCCGATCAACTTCTTCCTTTAACGCTGCTGACCTTTCTAAACCTTGGGTTCTTCTTTTCTGTTTCACTGGTGTGAATTTTGGATCGATATTCAGAGTATGTACAGCAATTTCTAGAGAGATCCCACACATATTAGCGTGACACCAAGCGAACACATCCAGATTTGCTTTTAAAAATGATATCAACGTGTTTTGAACTGCTATGCTTAGTTGTGAACCCACATTGAGTACTTTGTTCGGGTCTTTCGAGTCAACAGGTATCGGTACCGTTACTTCCACAGGTACCACTCTATTATCCCCTGTACTGGCTTTTCTGGGGTCCATTTCTTTCCTTGCATTGCTGTGTTTGCCAGTACAGGGGCCACCCCGTAGTTGCTACAAGGTTGGTTCCTTGATGCGGAGCGGAGCTGCCGCATCTTTTCCCATTTCTCTTTTCCTGGCCTCTCGGAGCTCTACAAGATAACATTCTCGCCCCGTGTTCTGGTCTCCCTTAATGACAACAACCCCATTATCAGTAGGAAATTTCATTGTCAAGCACCACGGGGCGAGGACGGCCTTAAAAGCAGCAAGAGTAGGCCGACCCAAGAAGGCATTATAGGCGGAGAATCCATCAACAATTACAAAAGTTTGCTTCTGAACCACCTTCTTATGCCCATCTCCCAATTCAACAAACAAATCCACTGTTCCAATTGGCTGTTTCGGCTCCCCTGTAAATCCAGCAATCTTCTGAGATGAAGCCTGTACGTTTGCCATTGGAATTTTCATTTGGTCAAATGTCTTTTTAAAGAGTATGTTGCATGAGGCGCCGCTATCAACCAGCACTCTCCTTACAATAGTCGGCCTAATACCAACAGAGATAACCAAAGGGTCTTCGGTAGGAGCCTCCATGCCAATAGAATCCCTGGTTCTGAATATGATATCATCATGAAAAGTCTTTTGCTGCTTCAGAGGTGCAGCATCTTCCAAGACCAAGACACTTTCTTCAGCTGGGGCATACTTTAAAGCTCTAGCGTACCTTTCCATCTCACCCCAACTCCTACCAGCCGGGTGAGGTCCTCCTGTGATAACATTGATAACAGGTCTTTCTGTTTCTTGTGCAGCAGGCCTTTCTCCTGAACCAAATGAATGAGCAGGAAGTTGCTGCCCCTGGTTAGATGAAGATGGATCTTTTCTGTTCCTTTTAACATACTGCTGCAACTTATTTTGTCTTAATAATTCTTCAAACAAGCTCTTCAGGTGGCGGCACTCGTTGGTATCATGGCCTGGTTGGTTATGAAATTGGCAAAATCTTCCGCTCTGAGCAGCATTTTTCCCAACTTTTACTGCCGGTGGCTTCGGATACTCAACAACATCTTTAGTGGCGATGAAAATATTCTCCGGTGTATCAGTTAGAGGGGTAAGATCTGAGGGTTTGAAAAAGCGGGGTTTCTTGATGTCCTTCTGCTTCTTTCCACCATTACTCTCCCTCTTCTGATTTCCAGATTCTTTTTTGTTCTGAGCAGTAACATTATTTTCCACCTCTGTCGATGCAACTTTAGCTGTCGCGGGGAGATTTTCTAGACGCATAAACTCATCAGCCTTTTTGTAGAATTTTTCGAGTGAATTTGGTTCTTTCATTTTCAACCATTTTCCAAATTCGCTCGACTTGTCAATAGCCCGCATTAAGTAGGTTAAAACCATTCGCGGTTCTGCATTATCAACTTCAGCTAGGGCTATATTGAAGCGATTCAAGGAGGATTTGATGGGTTCTCTAGGGTTCTGCTCGAGGCTCGAAAGAGACATTATATCCTTTGCTTTTGAAGCGTACAGTCTGAATTGTTCCTTGAATTTCCGAGTTAGATCGGAAAACTGATCAATAGATCGTACGGGAAGCTTGGTAAACCAAAGTAGTGCCACCCCTTCCAAGTATACCGGGAAATACCGGCATTTAATCTCATCAGTTGCTCTGGCGCCAGTCATGTGCCAATCATATTTGTACAAGAATTGATTCGGGTCACTTGTTCCTCGATAAGCAGGAATGGTAGGAGGAACGAATTTTCTGGGAAACTTAGCTTTTAAAATCCTCTCAGTAAATGGAGTTTTACTCGAAGCAAATCCCCAGTCGCTTTCATCTTCATTTCTCTGCATGCTTTCTTTCATTATTTGCCGAATCATGCCGGAGAGATATTCCTCATTGTTTAGTGACTTTGCGGAGTATACTTCAGCCATTTTCTCGGAAGTTTGTCCGGGCAAATGCTCGCGGAGAACTGGCGATGGCCTAGATCCTTCAGTTGGGAGAGGTGCCCCTTCAGCGGCACCTGATCCCCCTTGAGGAATATTTCTTCCTTCGGAGTGGTGAACAGCATCAGCAAAGTTTTCTTCATTATTTACTGGCCTTTGATTAGCCCCGAGCAAAGCGTTCAACTTTTCCATCATTAGATTATTCTGAGTTTCAATTTGCTGATACAGCCCAGATACAGCAGCATCTAGCTCCTCTCGCGTCACCCCGACGCTTGGAGCTGCCTGACTTGGAGAAGGAGAAGTGGCAGTGTTGTCGCGAACATCATCAGATCTGATAGACTTGCGTTTTCTTCCAGGAGCCATTATGTCTGACAATCTTCTGGACTTGAAAGAAACTTTTTCAACGAACTTTTGTGAAGCAATGGTGAATACAGTCCTGAGTTGGGTTCTCAGTGAAAGCACCAAAATGTTAACGCTGAAAAGTGAACGCTAACACCCTGGTGTGTATGTAGTAATGTTGTGAAAGCACCACCCGCTTTTGGCGGGAATTGAAGTAAGCAAAAAATTAGCAGAAAACAGTAAAAGATAGCGATTTTATAGTGGTTCGGCTTAAGAGATAGCCTACGTCCACTTCAAGTATCTTTATTGATAATCTTTTTACAAATCGATACAATGTTCCTCAAATATACTCTGCTTTGATTACAAAACACTTTGAACAAGTAGCTTAAACTTCGATGTAGATGAGAGTCTTCAAATCCATGTCGAATGAATGAAATCTCTATTCAAAGTTGCTTCTAGCGTTCTTCGTGCTTTGAGAACTTTAAGTGTAGAATCGGTTTGGAAAACGGCAGAGTATTGGCGCTTGAAGAGATTGAGCGAAAGGTCCTCCAAAAGTTGGAGACGGCAATCTATTTATAGAGAATTCTGGACAGGAGTTATTGCCAAGTCCTGAGTCGTAGCCGACCTAAGTTGGGTCGTGGACGACATAAATTCCGCCGCGACTTAAAGCGGGGTCGAGGCTTCACAGAGGCATGCTTGTTCATCTGGCTATATCACAAGTCCTAAGTCGCCGACGAGTTATCGAGAGGCGGCACAAGTATCACGGTATTGAATTCTTAACTCTGTAGCTTTAGGTCGTGACCGACTTAGACTAGGTCGTGGCCGACCTAAGTTCTATCACGACTTAAAGTTCGGTAGAGGCTTCTTTAAGTCGTTTCCATCTTAGATCGTTAACCCCCTTAAATCGTTGCGCATGTTATGTCGTCAGCTGGTTGAGTTGGCCAACACCTTTAAGTCGCCGAGGCCATTAAGCTGTTAATTCCTTAAACCGTTGAGTCGTAGACTTCCTTAAGTCGTAAGTGGCCTTTGTAGTTGTTGTTGCCTTCTTTAGGTCGTTACCTCTTCTAGATCGTTAACTCCCTCAGGTAGTTAAGTCGTGGAGTACTTTGAGTTGTTAAGTCGTCCAGACCTTAAGTCGTTAAGTCGTCAATTTTCTCTTAGGTTGCTTCATCCTTTAGATCGTGCCATCCTTAAGTCGTTAGCTGGTAGCTTCCTTAAGTCGTAGATCGTCCAGGCCTTAAGTCGTAAGATTCTCTTAAGTCGTTAAGTCGTCCTTGACTCGTTAAGTCGCATAATCCTTAACTCGTTAAGTCGCATAATCCTTATCTCGTTAAGTCGCATACCCTTCTTGAGTCGCATACCTTTCTTGAGTCGCGTACCTTTCTTGAGTCGTGCAGTTCTTAAGTCGTAGAAAATTGAGGGTTAACACAGTTCATACTTTATATCACAATATCATATTCATTTCAAAATCATATCACTTTCGAAATCATATTCACTTTCTAAATCATATTCATTTTCGAAATCATGACCACAAATAGGTTAAACCATCATATCAAAGTATTCGCATTCAAATCCATTAAATCTAAATCATAACAGTTCCAACTTAAACAGTTTGAATATTGAAAGTAGTTTATATTTTAGAATAGTTATACAAAAAAATAGTTTATATTTAAAAATAGATTATAGATTAAAATAGTTTATATATTAAAAATAGTTTATATATTAAAAAGAGTTTATATCGAGAATAGTTTTAAATTAGAATTGTTTCTTCCAATTTCACAAATCAATTCAAATCAACATTAGTTCCAAAATTCAATTTAAATCAATCTCAATTCAGCAATTTAAATTAAAAGGTTAAAGGTTCAATTCAAATTCTCATTAAAACCATTTTTAATTCATATCGATTTCAAATCCAGGTTTGAACTACAAATTTAAACCACTTCCAATTCAATAGGTTTCGAAGTTTAAATATTCAAACAATTATAATAACTCAATTTGAGAAATTTCATTTATATTTCAAAATTTAACTTCAATTTTATTTAAATTTGAAAATATCCACTTAATCGTTTTTTAATAACCATTTAAATAAAATCCCAGATTAAAAATTTTAATCAAAATTAAAATATTAAATATCTAACTTCAATTTATTTAATTCTTAAATATTCACTTAATCACCTTTTATAAACATTTAAATAAAATCTCAAATTCAAATTTAAATAAAAAATAAATATTAAATTTTATTTAAATCCAAAATATTCATTTAATCACCTTTAATCAAAATCCCATTATCAGGTATTCAAAATCATATCTTTAAAATCTCAAGATTAATAAGTTCAAATCAATTCTTATCTAAATTCAATTCTTAACAAATTAAATTACAAGTCAATTTGATTTATCTTTCCAACTTAATTTATTAAAGTTATAAAAATCTATTTTCAAAATATTAATATAAATTTTAAATAAATATATTATATATACTTATCCAATTAAATTCTATTAAGTTAAATTAAATCTTATTATACTAAATCTTATTTTATTAAATATATTTTATTTTATATTAAACTATATTTTATATATTTAAAAATAATAAAATTATAAGTAAAATCTTAAAATTTACCCTTTTCAAAACTTAACCTATAAATTTAAAATTTCCAAACATATAATTTTAAAAATCTAAATTTTACATATATATTAAAATAAAATCTTTATATTATATTTAAAAATCAATATTTATTAAAACACAAATAATTTCCTTTTTCAAAAATTTGGAAATCATTTAAAAATAGACCAACGGTGTCCGTATATAGTTTTTCTAACCTAGGGTCAAGTGAACGGATATTTATCATTTCAATCCGTAATAATTTAATATTTGCGGGTATATATCATTTCAACTTGCAATCCCAATATTTCAAAACCAATAAAATTGCTTGGGTTTATCATATCAACCCATAACGATTTTCCCCAATCTATAATATCGTTCGGGTATGTATCATTTCAACCCATAAGGATTTTCTAAACTAACAGGGAACTTGCAGAGCGAGAACAATAAAATAATAGCGTAAATTGACATAGCATATCAATGGCAAATATGATCAAAATTAACAATTTTAAATATAATACACTAACTGATTCTTGGTGCCAATGTTGTCAATTAGCATAGGTTAACAGGTGCAAATAATAACATATCATACTTAACAATTTAATTACTAACCAATTTAAATTCAACAACATATTTGGATCGTTATTTCATGTGAATTAAATTTACTAAATATAAGAATGTTAATCATGAGTGAACTCTCACCTTTCGAGGCTATGAAATTTGACAACACAAACAAGCAACAAATTGAATCACGAACTCGACAATCGACCAATCCAAACTACAATCCAAAAGCAAAGCAAGGTGGACCCGAGATCGATAAAAACAAAATGTGTAATTTTTTTAAATCTAAAATTTACTCACATATTTAAAATAAAATTCTTATATTATACATTTAAAAATCAATATTCAATTTAAAACACATATTTAAACTTAAAAAAATCTTCATATTATATTTTAGAAATCAACATTTATTAAAAACACATACATTGAAATCAAAATATCTATATTTTATATTTTAAAATAAATATTTAAAAATCAATATTCTTTTTTTATATTTATATAAAGTAAAAGAAAGTTGCAGTTGTAACTGCTTGGCTCGGCAGCGGGTTTCAGGTGTGGAGTTCGGAGCTGCAGTGACATGGAGGGGGACTGCTTGGAGCAGTTCGGCGAGGGGTTGTGCTTGGGGAAGAGTGGTGCAAGGCATATCAGAGAGGCGGTGACTTGCTGCCTCGGTGGAGGAAGATGGGTCGATTGTTGGTGGAGTTTTGGAGCTAGGTGTGTGTTCGGCTGTCAGGGGTAGAGGAAAAAGATGGCTGTGGTTTCGGCGTGGGGTAGCGTGCTATGGTGTTTGGCTGAGGAGGGCTAAGGGGGTTGATGTCGAGTGTGTTGCGGCTATGGCTGGGAAGGGCAGTGGTGTATATCAATGGGCTATGGTGGATGGTTGAGGGAGAGCAAGGATCGGAGATGATGGGTGTTGGGCATTTGGTGGTAGTTGTTGGCCAGGGGAAAGTGGAGCGGGGTCTGTATGGTGGTGGATGCACTTGCGTGGCGAAGAGTTTGTGTGGGTGGTGTGGCTGTCACGGTGGCGGATCGGGCTGTAGGGAGGCTTGCGTGCTCAGGTGGGAGTGAGGTCGATGGGCACGAAATTGGGAAGGTTACGTTGATGAAGATGATGATAGGCTTTAGCAAATATATATATATATATATATATATATAACTTCTCTCTTTTTTATATTATTTTTTTCTTATTAAGGCACGGAAACGAAATGACAGGAAGTAGGAAAAAATGGGCACGAACCAAAACAAAGAGAAGGGAAGAGAAAGAAATAGGTAAACGAACCAGAAATTATATTGACTATATGGAATAGCAAAAGCCAATAGTTGGATTTAGAGAATATTAAAAGCAATTGGCTATTCGTTTTCAACCGATGGATAGATGAAAGGGCATAGGAAACCCAAAAGGCTCAAACAAGTACTGATACGGCTAACCGTTTCGTAGATTTCGCCACGTACCGGACGCCGAAATACACAAATGAATATACTGTAGAAACCAACAAGACGAGGCAAACAAAATGGTACATAGATATGAGAGATGCGATTATCCTATCAAAATTCGATTTTCGCTGTCAAACTACTGCTAAAACGCTGAAAATAAGATAAACAGAGCTAGAGCAGTCCAAATTTGGCGAAACAAATTATGACGTCTCACTCAGAAAATGATTTACATTTTTCTTATATAAAAATATTCAGATTTCAAAAATATTTTATTTTCATCAATTTTAACTGATTTTAAATTTTAAATTTTAAATTGAAATTTCATAACCAAATAAACTTACATATTTTTCAATAAAAATTTGACACTTGCTACGTTTAAGTAGACGTATATCAAATATCAAAATTTCATTGCAAAAATCTTATTGTTTAATTTCAAGAAAATTTAGTTAATTACGTTATAAAATCGTTAAAATTTCTGGGTCGTTACAGTGACTGAGCTATTATGGTACCGCCCGTCATGGTGCATCTCTAGATAAAATAACAACGAGGACCTCGCTTGGATCCCCTGCCAACACAGGACCGGCCTACCCCTTAGTGGAGAGTACCAAATATGATCACCCCTTTGTTAATGGGCCCCAAAGCATACAAATGAGAGATAATAGCGACTCTAGATAGGGATGACCATACCTTATTTGGGAGCGACCTACTTAACCCTGCTGCATCTCCCCTGTTTTAGTCATTCCCCGTTGTTGAGGCTTGAGGCTAAGTTTTACCTTTTATATAGCACTTCCCACTTAGAATGCTAATACTTCCCTTCTGGCAACAATGCAATACCATCATTCATCCATACAAGTCTGTTCTAGGACTAAACGAAACACTTGAGAGCTCCGTTTTCAAATTCCATCATCTTCAAGGTGTCTTCACTTCAAAACACATTCATTGGATCGAAGTGGTTTTCGGATAACATATCTGGTCCCGGCCTCTTCGACACAACATTCGATAATTCCTGGTAAACTCAGCCCTGGTTCTTTAGGAAATAAATAGTCAAGATAAGAGCGGAGATTATCTCCTAATCGTTAGGAGATTATCTCCTAATCGTTAGGTGATGGATTTCCTTATCGTTGTCCTAGGAGAACGAAATGAGATCTATATGCACAGTACAACATCATCGGCGATGACTGTGCCATATAACTCATGTGTTTCTTCTTGATATTTCCAAAGTTACGTTTTGGGTCCAATTCCGATAGTCGGTTATTTAACTATCGAATAGCAAACATTCAATCAGGATTTAATTCCATTGGAAAAACCAACATTGGTTAAGCACTAAGCAACACTAGGCCTTTATTAATTAATCTTTTATTAATTAAATTTACTTTGTAATGTTCATCTCAAAATCCTTTTTCAAAGATACACACACACACACACACACACATCCACAATCCCTATATTTTCAATACTTGGAGAATATCCATATACTTATCTCAATGCTATAAGTATATTCACAAAACCAAGAAAGATTTCCTTTCTATACAATTTAAAAATCAGTTACAAATCATATTTATAAATATACTTATCCAATTTCATTCACAAATGTTGATTATTTTAATATTGGTCAACATTCTATAATTCATACTTATACATTTACTTTTTAATATAACTCATTTTTAATACGTTTATCTTTGTTTAGATTACAATAATAACAAAATTTATTAGAACCCAAACAACAACAATGATAATAATCAAATATTATCATTCACTAACAACCAAACACTCCATATATAACTATAATAATTTCTAACAAATTATTCTTTTATATATAAAATATAATTTAGGTAAAATTATTTTATTTACCATTTTTCACATCAATACTATGTCGGTTTACCTTGTTTAAGCGTTTAGAAACCCCTATCGATATTGTGGCGTCCCATGTACTGATCAGAATTCATAAGCCACTCAATAGATAAACTAACACAATACAAAACATTTATATTACTAACAAATGCACGCTCATCTATATATACACTCAGACTCATCCTCGGGGCTCGCTTACCCTATCTCAAATAAGTAAATTCCCACAAAAGCCTAGGTGTTAGCTTAACCTGGCTCTGATACCAATTGTAACAACCCGCCAATCCATACAATCCAAACTGACAATAAACCACACGTGTCCAACCCAAATCGAATGGAAAGACGGGTAGTTTTGGGAAAGAAAGAGGAAAGAAGAAAGAAGAAAGAAGGAGAGTAGAGAAGAATAAGAGAAAGAAACTAAAAACAACACAGAATCTCACAATCGCAGCAAAACAATATATAATATAATACCACTGATCTTTACTAAAGAGAAACTGTCATATATATACATCCATCAGAGTACAACAATCACAATTATTGACAAATTGTAAGGACAAGATGTTACAACTGTCCAGGCTGATAATTGTGATTTTGTACTCTGATCGATGTGTATATATGATAGTTTCTCTTTATTAAAGATCGTTGGTATAATATTATATATTGTTCCGCTGTGATTGTGAGATTCTGTATTTTTTTTGGTTTCTTTCTCTTCTTCTCCTCTAATCTCCTTCTTTCTTATTTCCTCTTTCTATCCCATAACTATTCATTTTTTTTGTTCGATTTGGGTTGGACACGTATGGTTTATTGTCAGCTTGAATTGTACGGATTTGTGGGTCATTGCATTTCATTTTAAACCATAAGGAAATATAGAAACTAAAAAAAGTTTAACTTTAAAGTTGTAAAAACTTAAATACTTTAAAACCATTTCCTTCCAACGAATCCAAATCTCCTTTTAACATCTCAGTGTTAACTTATAAACATACCACATTATAGCCAAATTCACATTCATATCATATGCAAACTTACAAGCAACATCAAATCCAAAGTTTATAAACTATATCATAACCAAAGTTTACAAATTTACAACAATACGAAGGTAGACTTCATTTCAAGTCCACTTTTCCATCTCGAATCATCCATATCCACAAATAACCAAACATATAATAACTCAAACGTATTTCACACACATCATAAAGCAATTTATGCAACATATATCAAGTTAAAAACTTTGAAATTAAAACTCACGTATACTCACCGAAAGCTTGGAAAACCACACAAAATCACTCGAAAATAGGTCATCTTCTCACTGATTTTTGATCATGTTGTAACGACCGAAATTTTTGGCCCTCAAAAATTGACACTAATACATCCTCGTGCTGCAAATCCAAGTGCCGAAAAGCCTGATTGTTAATGGAAAAAGAAAATAAAGATAAAACATAATCTCACATGAATGGAAATACATGCATTATTTCAATATATAATCTTTACAGCGGAAAATTTTGAATACAATATCAAGGTCTACCCTGGATTTAGCCTGGACAGTTATAAACCCTCTATCCTTACCAATGCTGAACAATAAAAACAAATGAAATAAATACAGCGGATAATAGAATATGTCCATACATAGATGAAGATCTCCAGCTCTCCTCTGGAAACTCCCAGCCTCTTCAACTAAACTTGAAACTACTCGGATCTAACCCGAGTATTAAAAATACTCGGATCAAGCTTATTAAAACAGCGTGAGATACTCATAATTTTTAATGTTGATGTCAATCAAAACCTTTAAAAAGAAGGGTATCTCTAGGACCAGGCTACACATAAACATGGATGGGTTTTTACCTTATGATAACCAACATACTTTATACGGAAAATCACTTTGATATTATTATTAACGAGGTCAGTTTGAAAACACTTTCAAATAAATAAATATGCAAAGAAAGTATCAATACCTAGACTATGGTAATATATCCGGACTAGGTCAACAGAATATACCAAATGGAATATACGATACCAAAGGGGTAGTTGAAATGTTTGCAAAGCATTACAGCTATTTTGGGACTACAATCAAAACAATAAAGCTCGTATTAGGATTGGATTTCCATCATGATAGGAAATTAGTGGCAATTTTAGTAAGCGGTAACTTTATCGCTTTTCTCAAGCAAGCCACTTGGAACTGCACTTGCTACACTACCAATATCCGGTAGCCTTATCGCTTTTCACAAGCTAGCTACTATATTAAAATCAATGACTTGACGATCCAGATTCCACTGGACTCCTCCATACTCATACAACCGATAACTTGAAATATATGTCATGTAGACCACATAATTACACTATCATCTTTGGGATGTGAGGCTCGTGAGGCTACACTCAATTTCTTCAAAGCCATGGTTTGCTTCACATAAAACCACGCTTTGATCATATTAGGTTCCACTTTGAATGCCACATTGCCATTCCTTCGATCACTATTGACTCTCACGAACATACAACCTCTGAGCTCGTCTCAGAGAAGGGCGTTAAGCTAAGAGAAGTTGCCTTCTCCGCCACCAAACAGATGTATGTTTGTGAAAGTCAATGCTGTGATCTCAGAAATGCAATGTTAAGCATTTGTCCATATGCAATGTTAAGCATTTGTCCATATGATTATTAGCACATATGTTAATACATGTTTAGTAGTGATATGATTTGAATTTGAAGTCATATATGTGTATAAAAGAGAATGACACAGGATATTGAACTGAATAAGGAATTGTCTGTATAACGATAGTCGTTATAAGCGCACTTTGAATCCCTTGAACTATAACTTATGAAAATAGAGATTTAATGATATATCTTAATAATAACTTGTTTGGTTATTTTTTTCACTTCTATAAGTGTTCTAAAAAGTAAAGAATTTGTTTTGGAAAATTATAGAAGAAGTAAATCAAAGTAACAAAATATTGAAGTAAAAAGGTCGCTATAATGTCACTTTTTATTTAGCGAAATACCGATATTTTTCTACAAAATTCTTTGGAGGTTTCTTTTCATATTTAAGGAGTAAATAATATATTTTTCTTATTGGGAAATTTTCGGAGCCTAATTCATTTGATAGCTAGTTGAACAAAATGCAAAAATTTATAGCGGAATAGTCAATATTAGTGCAGTTCGGTAAAATGCACTGTTTTCGGGAAATTCTCTAAAATAATTGAAAGTTAATATTTAGGATTTTTCTTCATGGTTTCCAAGTACCCAAAGTAGACTAACTAATTTAGAAAGAGTGAATCAAAAATCATTTGTTTAAGTGTTGAAATCAAGGCTCAAAGTTGTAGCAAAACAATGTTGACAATGGTAACAAAACTTTAGATAGCACTTCTATAAATGCTACCTTTTCTATCTTGAACTATAAATTATTTAAAAATGATATTTATATTTTATATTTTTCTCTAATATTTTTAGTATTGTTTTCTAACTTATAGTAGAGAGTTTTTAAATTGGTTTCAAATTTAATTATATTTTTAACAACTAACTATGAATTTTTAAACTAAGTAGCTTTTAAAATTAAGACTTGTTTTTCTATTTATTTCGAAATTCCTTATTTATACATAATATTCTATATAAATAATTATCATATATTTTAATTAGTTTTGAAAGTATTTTAGCACATTAATAAGTATTATAAATATATTTCTATATATGTATATAAGTTTTAAATATTAAATTAAATATTTTATAAATATAATAAAAGGAGTTTGTATTTTAATACTTAAGTTAAAATAAATGGTTTTGTCGAATTACTTAAAAGTGTATTGCCTTAATTAATAAGTGTGAATATGCTTTGATCATTAAATGAATGTGTAACAACCCGCATATTTTACGATTGTATATTTAAATATTTTATTTAAATATAGAATCGTTAATCAGATTAAAATCCGAAAATCTACTTTTTGTAAACAGTCGAATTGGGGCTCGAGACCACCTCCATTGAGTCCAAAATGGCGTTTACAACTTTTTTGAGTATAAACATCGATATGTTTGGAGTTGAGTAGAATTTTGACATTTTCACTTAGGGCTTTGGGTTTGGGTTTGAGTTTCAGCCCACTAACCCAACTCATCTTATATCCTAACTCCACCCCTCTCCTCTTCATTCATTCTATCATTTCCTAACACTTCAAGCTTTAGAAAAATGGGGGAAGAGAAAAGGAATTAGAAATTCCTAAGCCCTAGATTCATTTGCAAACTCAAGTTCTAGCTCCAAAATCTAAGAGAAGCTTATGTAAGCATCATCTTCTCCATCTCATTTCCTCTTCAATTTCAAAAATTTCATAAACTCTAACTTAGGGAATGTTTTTCTTTTGAGATTAGATTGAAGCTTCTTGGGTTAAAATTGAAGAGTGATTGTTCTTGCCTTGCTCTATAGCTTCTCTCTGGTGTTTTTGGGTTTAAGGTGAGTTTTTGAACTCACATCTACGTCTATAGCTTTCGTTGTTGTTAGGTATCAATTCCTAACATCTATTCATGTTCATTTGTTTTTGATTTGGATTGATTTGGTGAATTTTCCAATTTTTGGTTTTTGAAGTCCGATTTTTGTGAAAATCCTTTTATGGGAGTTTGAACATGTTTACCGGGGTGTATCGAAGAGCCTATTAGGCTGGGTTGTCGCTTGGCATAAATCCCTAATCGCCATTGCTCGAACGATTGTTTTTCGGTAGGATTTTGCCCCACTTGGGGCTAGGCTGACCATGCTCTGGAAGCAGGTTCAGTTCGACTGAACCAATAGGTCAGTTGACTGAACCAGGGGCAGAAAACATTCTGTCCCTGTGTCAGTCGACTGACCACCTGGGTCAGTCGACTGAGCCTGGAAACCGAAAGTTTCCAGGCATTGTGTCAGTCGACTGACCACCTGGTTCAGTCGACTGACCTGCTTGTCTCAGCCCAATTTTCCTATTGGGTGTGGATTTCCAATTTTGAACCGATTCGTGTTGATCCGATTTGTTGTTATCATTTATTATTGACTTTGATGACTTCTTTTTCGGGATTTTGGGAAAATTCATTTTGATGGATTCGATATCGATTTATATGGATTTGATCCACGTCTTCGAATGTGGATTTTGGTGATTGATTGTTTCTACAATCATTTCTGTGATTTGTCACTTTAAAATATAAAGGTTTTCTATACTAGAAGTAAATATTCAAACTCATTTACAAAGATGATTTAAACTCTATTTTCAATACAAAGCTCGTTTATAAAACCGTTTTCCAATCTATTAGTATATACAAACTTTTACCTCATTCGTGCGAGAAATCCAACTAAACGACTTAGCAAAACAAGTGGTATGAAATGCTTGCGTTTACTTTGTCGGTTAATTCTTAGACTTGTTCGATTGAACTCCTGTGACAATTTTCGAGTGGAAATCAACAATTTGTTCGTAAATATTTAAGTTAAGCCAGTGGTTATGGGACATGAAGCTAAACCCATCTATTTACTAGCTTAGTGTGATTCACACTTTTTATGGATCGATGATGATCATTTTGTGATTTAGACTAGCGATGTGCGATGTCTATTTGTTTGTGTGGGGACTAAAAACCCCGTTTGTGGAACTTCGGTTCAATTTGGTGGGGTAGCAACCCATGGTTTTCGGGCCGTTTGTGGAGCTTTGGCTCAAAATTTATGGTTAGCGACCATGGAATAGCGTTCCGTTTGTGATACACGTGTTGGTGAGTTTTCATGCTCCCGTTTGTGATAGGCCTCCCTCCCTTTGTGATTTCTGTATTTCTAGTTGATGATTTCTGGAATTTTTGTTTCACCTCTTTTTGTGATTGGCAATGATATGTTTGTCAATATTTGGGGTTTGGTGAATAAAATAAAGAATATGATATTCTTTTTGGTGCTTTGAGATTCTTGAGATATTGTATGATTAGGTTGTTGTTTAAAGTTTACTTGTCACTGTATGACATAATTGTTATCACGTTTTTGTTATATCTCTTCTTATATCTCATTTAATATATGATAATTATAGCTAGACTGCTCCGTTTATTATTTTCTTCTTAAATAATACTCGAGTCAGACCGAGATGTTACAGGTGCTTCCGCTTGACTCCTCATTTGGGAATATTATCTGACTTTTGGCTAACTACTTTAGATTAGTAGTTTTTGTTTTTATACATTCGATACATAGACTCCTTGATGTATAATTATTCTTTTGTCTAGCACTTGTATCTATTCTTTTGTGATGTAGTGGATCTTGTTTGACCACTAATTTGATGTACACTATTATGTGATATATTCATATCTGATTCCGCCTTTGTGATATGAATATCTGTGACTGATTTGTGTTATGTTTATTTCTATATTTGTTTCCGAATGCCACTTGGCCACTGTGTGGTAGCCTTGAGTTTGTATTTGATATGTCGGATTTCCTATGTAAGTTATATTATCTGACATATCGGTACTCGCACAAAGAAATTGCATAGATGGTCGCTCCTCAACAGCCGTATTCTTCACACTGGTAAATTTATTTGATTGAATCACTTTCATTCGAGCTTGAATCTCTTCATTTTTATTTGATTTCCTTTGAATTTTGGAATGTTCCCTGCGGTTCCAAAATCCATTCTTGTCCCTCACTATTCATCTTATTTTGATTTTGGAGTACCACATAACTCCACTTCAAATGATCTTCATAGTGAATTGGCTGTCTCGCCAATATTCTAATTTTCTTGTAAAGGGGTGAAACTCCTTTACAATTAGCATCGATTCACCAGAGATTTATAACTATCCTTGGTTTAGATGCTAATATCTTTTGTTATTCCAAACTCTATCTTTTAAGATCGGATGTAGATTTACCCCAGAAAAATCCACACTTGATCTTATTCATTAAGTCACGGTTGACCCGGTTAAGGTTGCCCGCGATTTATCTAAGCTTATCCATCTTCATATTTTGTTAATTAATCATCTTGTCTTTTGTTTCCAAAATATCTCCAAACTTTTTGAATTGTACTTATAAATCTATGTTTGTTTTATATATTGTGTTGTTTGAGTTGTGGATGTTGATTTGGGCTTCCGATCGATTCGTCTGATCAACGCTATCGATAGGATTTCTAAAACACTTTGACAGAACAAATTGACACAATATTATTTTAAAATTGTTAATGAAATAAATTTTATATATCTAAGCAAATTTATTGAACTTAATAAATTGATTTAAATTGATTAATTGAAATGATAATACTTGATTTATCATTCTATAAATGAATTTATAAATAGTTGTATATAAATTGATTTGGGAACTGAAATGAATTTAAATCAAGAATTGGAGAATTTAATTTCCGATGGATCCAAACCTTGTGTTTAAAGTTTTAAAAGGATATATTATTTAAAGTATTTCTAAGTAGAAATTTGTTTCTAAAGGATTTTAAAGTTTAAAAAAATAAGTGCTCTTCTCTTTGTCGCTAAAAAATAATTTCGATGATGACTGCAGCATCATCGACGTTCATTTTCGAGTTTCGAAGTGAAGAGACCGTTCTGTAGTCTTGCTACAGCTTTGTTTTGGAAAATCTAATTGATTTGAATTTCTAAAATATGACTGGATTATAATATATATAGATATATGATATAAATTTGATTTGACGTATTATGTATATATAATTACTTATCTCTAAATGGTTTGAAAGGAATCGAAAGTTTAATTCTTAAATTTTATTTTAAAGAATAAATTTCAGTTATAAGAAGAAAATCAAAAATTTGAATAAATGATTCAAACTTGAGATAATTGAATTGGAAAGTTTTACATGTATAACACACAATTGCATTCCAATATAACCTACCTAAATTACACAGAAGTTGAACATGGAATTGGATAATATACAATATAAAAGGGATTTTTATAAATAAAATTTGAGTGGTTATAATAAATGTTATACACTTAAATTTAGTTATAAAAGATTAACAGAGGTAAATAGTGAAAAAGGAATTTAAAGAGATTTTATTTAAATAACTTAATAATCAAATTTGATTTACTATGGAACCTTAAGTCTAACCTAGGAATTTTAATAAAGGTTATTTCCTAAAATGAATGTGTTGTATAATAAATAATGTATCTTTGAATAGATAAAATAAAAAAAATACATTTGAATTGGACATTTTGTAATAAAGTTTATTTAACTTGAATTCATAGTTTAATTGATGTCTAAATGAGTAAATGTGTAAAGAAATTTGATTATTATATTTGCTACGATAAATATTTTAATTATGAAATAGATATGTCTGAAAAAGTGAATAATTATGATTTAAATAGTTAAAATGTATTTTAACATCACTAAAATTTGATAATTGAGAATTTGGTTTTCAAATGGAATTTTAAGTGTAACTTATTAAAGGAATATCTATTTATGAAATGGGTATTTTAAATAAAGAGTTAGGTTATGTGTTAAATTAAGAGTTAAGTAAAATAGTGAACTTTTGACTTAATAAACGAAGTATAGTTTAATTTGGATATTCCATTCATAAAAGTTTGTTTTAATAAGTCATAAGTTAAATGATATCCAAATGAATATTTCTGAAATTGAACTGATTTGAAATACTAATATATCTACTTAGCATTTTATAAGTGCTGCTATTTTGAAAATACAGTGTTTTGGAAATTTTTAAAATTGAATGAACTTAGAAATGTTACAACTTTAAAATGAATAATGTTTGATCTTGGATTAAAATGGTTTAAATGAAGATTATTTTTAAAAGGTGTTATGATTTTCTAAGTATTATGTTTTTTTTAAGAATAACATTTCCAAAGTGTTATGATTTTAGTAGTATGATTTCCAAATGATAAACATCCCTAAATATTTATGATTTCAAAGCATTATGGTTTCAAATTTATTATCTTATTTTGTTTTTTTCCAAACTATCTTTTGGTTGTCCTTATTTTCCTTATTTTGTTACAGAATGGGAAGGCTATTGCTTATACCAGTCTGTTTAGAAATCTTTCTGTTATCTTTGATAATCTTGGATATTCATTTTTGATTCTGAACATTGTTTTTTCATTCATAGACCGTCGGTCAAGTGAAAGGGGTGATTCAGACTCTAGAGGATCTTTTTAGTGTTTGTGTTCTTGATTTGATCACCTCCATCTTGCTAAACTTACCTATAACAATAGTTATCAGGTGTAATTCCAATCTTCTTATCATCTTGTCTTAATTCTATTCATTCTATCTTTTTATGTGCTTTCCCGTACCTCGTTCCTTTTCGGGGACGAAAAGTTTAGAGTGGGGGAGAGTGTAACAACCCTGTATTTTTCAAATATTTCTAAATTGATTTTTTTTCAGATTCAAAAGCTTTATTTATGAAAAAGAATAAATTTTGTTATTTTAAGTATAAACTTTGATTTTGATGTGGATTAGAATTCCAAATATGACTAAATTTAATATTTCCAGAAAATGTGAATTTTGTCAAATAGTCAAACTTTAACTTTTAAATTTAAATTTTTAAATATTTGAAATTATAAATTTTATCTTTTATTATGACAATAGATTTAATAACTTGAATACTGCTTTTCGTTTCGTTGGAAATGGAGTTAAAATGTAAAAGTTATGTACATTTCAATTTTTAGTATAATTTGTTTTATTGTGCAATTTTGCCTATTTTAAATTTTATAAATCATATTTTCTTTCTTATATTTTGTTTTAATATGTTTTAATATGTTATTTTATGTATATTTTGTCTTTTTATATTTTTAAAATGATAATAGAATTTTCCAAAATTTACTGTATTTAATTTTCATTTTTAAAGGCTGTTTTCCTATTTTCTGTTATTTTCTTCATTAAAAATTATATGTAAATTAAATTTTAAATATTTATTTTGTGAATATATTTTTATTTTATGTTATTATTTATGTTTAAAAATATATTACAAGCTCATATGAATTTTCTAAAGTTTATACCATTTATTTTCAATTTTTCTAGCCTAGTTGACAATTTTTGCTATTTTCTTGATTTAATTATTTATAATTTATATTTATTTATTTATATTTTTTTTATTTGTTACATTTTCGAATTTTAACTGAAATTATATGTATTTTCAGATATTTAAACTTATTAAAAAGAAATAGAGGAAATTTGAAAAGTTTTAAACTCTTGAAACTCCTAAGGCTTTCCATCTCCCGACCTTTCATTTCCCAACTCTTCTCTTAATTGTTTTGGGCGTGTAATCTACTCATTTCAGCTGCATTTTTTTTCACTTTCACGAAATTCATTTCTCCTCCTCTCACAAAAAAATCACAGCTATTCTCCTTGTGAAGCTTAGGTAAAAAAATTCTATCTTCTTCTTGTCTTTTTATGATTTTCTACTTGAATTTGCACATGCTCTCCACCTTCATAGCTGTATTCCCCTTCCTCCAAGCTGTGGCTGACCACCACCACCACTTTTCTCTGACCATCACATAGCCTAACACCTCTCCTCCTCAGGCCAAGCCAAGCCAAGCCAAGCCATGATGAATATCATCACAAAAATCCATCTAAACTAGCACTAGCCATCACCTATGCACTCAAGCTGACCTAGTTTTGGTACCATCACCTTCCACCACCCATGGCCACCACCAACACCACCTCCACCACCTCCAGCACCACCTGGACCCTCTGCCACGTCATCACCTTGGACCCCACTCCTCTGGCCGTGCCCCATGAGCCTTGGCCGAGCCTTGAATTGCCTTGAATCCATGTTAAAGTGACATTGTTTTGCCTTGTTGTGTTGTTTCATGCATACTCACCTTTTGCTATCCTCTAAACATGTTTGGTCGACCCTTAGGTAACCAAAACCTGATCCAAATCTTGCCTTAGACCTGTAGTACACCATATGGCTGAACCTGAAGGTTGTTGGAAGCAAGTGCAAAGCAATTCTACTTTGATTCGTGCAGTTGATTCTATATTATTCTATCGTATTGTGCATTTGAAAACTTATATTGTTTGTATTGTTTTGTCTTATGTATTCGAGGAAGTTAACCTTGTCTCTCCCACACTCATCATCATCATGGCTGAGAAAATGAACCCCTTGTTCGAGCTTTTGAATGGTTAAAGCACAGTCAAGTAATCTATTCCGTTGTTGCTTCTTATCTTCAATGTTTCAACATTGTTTGCGTTGAATATTTATGTGTATATTGTCTTGTTTGGTTATTGTTTACAAGATAAATATCAAAGCTCTCCATTCATTCAAATCAAAAGTCATGCTATATCGTGCTTGTTGTGCTTTCTGGAATCTATTCTGTGTGTTTTGATCGCTAATCTCCAGCTTTAACAGGTGAGTTATTCTCACTAGACAATATGTACCTATATAACTAGTAAATTGACACCCTGTGAATCTGTAGAAATATATTATCATGTTATACTTGACTATGTTATGATCATATGATGTTTATACACCTGTTATATCATCCGTTACTGTAATATAATGTATTCTGTTCATTTATATCTGTTTATCACACTGCAAGTTCCCTGTAGACTAGAATCACTATGGGTTGAAATGATACATACCCGAACGGACTTTAGAATAGGGAAAAATCATTATGGGCTGAAATGATAGGGCTGAATGGTTTTATTTATTTTATTTAACTTGGGATTGCGGGTTTGAAATGATAGAACCCGTATTTTTCTTTTTAAACTGCGGATTGAAATGATACATATCCGTATCACTTGACCTAGGTTAGAAAACTATATACAGGCCCGTGGTTATTTTATAAAGTGTTTTGGATATTTTTAAGTATTTTAAAAATTATAAATTTATGAAATTTGATTTAAATAGATTTTGAAATGTTTTAAAATAAAGAAATTATAATTTTTCTATGTGTTAAAAATGTAATTAATGAATGGTTTAACTGGACTTTTTGAAATATAACTTAAGTTTTGGAAATTTGGAATTTTGGTTAAAAATGATATTTAAGTTATATAAATAAAATGGAAATTTAATTATATTTGGAAAATGGTAAAATATGATAATTTGATTAAATTTGAATTTAAGTGATTTATTAAAGTATTATTGATTTTTCTATGAATTTAAGTGGTTAAATAAATGAATGTTTAAAAGTGATCTTTTAAAATATAACTTGACTTGGAAATGTGAAATTTGGTTTTAATTAAAGGTTTAAGTTAATTAAATAAAATTGGAAATTTAGTTAAATTTGTGAAATGGTAATTTAAATTTGAAGTGTTAAGTTATTTGTTGAAATGTGAAGAATTGGAAACTTTTACACTTAAATTTATTAAGTAAATTGTTGAAAATTGGATTTAATTATAAGAAATTTATTGTGAAAAAGATATATGTTAAATGATATGAAAATGAACATTTTAAATGTTAAAATATGATTTTTAAAATTTTTATGTGTTTTAAATTGAATTTATTTAATTGCTGGAAATACACTAACACCTGAAATCTACTTTTAATAGCATTCAGAAATGCTATAGATTCTGTTTTGAGCTAAAATTGTGTAAAAAGAGCTATTACAGCATTTCTGAAATGCTGTAGTTGAACTTATAGGCTAATATTGAACTCAAGCCTATTATAGCATTCTCTGGAAATGCTATAATGGTCTGCAGTCTTTGCTGAAACCAAATTTAACCCTTGTTTTGAAATCTGAACTACCGCGGCACTTCTGAAATGCTGTCTTTTCTGTCTTGAACTATAATTCAACTAAAAACTTTGTTTTAACAGCAGTTTTAAGTGCTGTCTTTGCTGAATTAAAATTGTTTTCAACCATAACTCATAACAGCTTTTTCTAAATGCTGTGAAAAGCTGAAATTCTAATAAATATGGGTTTTGACTTAGAAAATGAACTCAGAATGACTTGAAACTTGGGAAATTGAATACCTAACTTATAAGAATAATAATCTCACTTTTAAAAGGGTTTAAATGAATTTAATTTAAGTGAAATATAAACTATTTTAAAAGTGATTGGGAATGATAATAAATGAATATTATCTTTGAATTAAAAGGGTATTTGAATTTGAAAATTTGGATGTGAATTCAGATAAAATCTTGAAAGGAAGTTTGAAAGGATATGATATTTTGGAATATTGAAATGATTTGGAAATGATAAATCTTTATTTTGATAAAGATATGGTTTGAAATGATATTTTATTTTGAAGTAAAGTACTGTTTTTTAAAAGTTATAACCACGGGTTATAATAACGATTGGTTGGCAAAGAGACCGGGATCGGATATGGACATACTCTCTGTCGATACCGAAAACCACTTTGACAACTGTGTACGCGGTGGAGTTTCCAGAATGAAGTAGGATGGTGGCGACGATCCTAAGGTATATACGTGGACCCAACTTCCGTGAGTTGGCATAAGGTGGCTAAAACAGGAGCGATTGACGGACCAATGAGGTAGCACCTCTGATCGGACACACTTCTTCGATACCATTCTATTACTTGTGATTGATTTGGTGGCCACCCTTGATTTGGGAGTGTTGTTCGAGGTGGGCGGTAGTGGCTGCTATGGTCACCACTAGTCCGGATGCGTAATTGGTATATCTACCCGGGCATTGCCTAGTTGTGCCGTGTCACCTACCATATCGAGCTTTACTACGATTATGATTTTAAGATCCGACCGCGTTAAGGTTCTCCATCCCCTTAACGCTATTTTCTATATGATTATACTTTACTTATTAGACATTATTATAATAGCGAATATTACTACATAGTAGATATTTTAACGGATCCTTAGAGGATGTGCGGTCCCAAGCATCTTCTAAGTTACTTGTACCTTTATTACAGTTCACTTGAGTTGGTTTACATTATATTAGTATATATTGTCCTGACTCGAGTGTTTTGTGTTTTGCTTTACGCTCGGGTCAGCCTAAGTATTCACAGATTTGGATTTCCACCTTCTGGAGATTTGAATCGCTGGAGATTATCTGCTAGTCTTGTTCTATCAACTTCGGTTCCGTTGTTCTATTCAGCCTGTACTTGGTTATTGTATTGAGACTTCTACTGTACTTTATTTCTTATGTTGTATCTTATGTAACTCTGATATATTTACATAGTAGCTTCATGAACTACTATTTCTTTTACTTCCGCTGCATTATTTTACTCTGTGTCTGTGATCTGTGATTATATTTATTTACTGTATATTCTGAGATTTGCCAAATTTTATTTACAACGTGGTATTTTGAGCAATTCAATTCCGGCATGAGTGTGTACCTATACACTTATAATGGATGCGAATGGTTGAAAATATCGGGTCGTTACAAGGATGTAGCAAAAATTTCTCAACATTAATTCAGTTTAATCCCAATGAACAATTTCCTTTTTTGTAACTGGTTAGTTTAAGAAATTGAGAAAATAAATTCTAGTCCTCTTTTTTTCTATGACTCAAATTAAAAATTAAAAAACATATATGGTACTAGAAAAAAATCAGCATTTTTTTACTATCAAATTACTTAAAATTTTCCTTTTTTAGATTAATCTATCAATTTACAGCTGCCATTATCAGATTCAAAATCCCTATTTACTAGGAAGAAGGATACTAAAGTTAATTTTGGTACAATTTTTTATTCTGCAATCAAAAGCAAAAAAAGCAATTATTTACCACTTACCAACCACCCTTCAACAGGATCTACTTTTTCTGAACCATATTACAATCAAAGAGGCATTTGGTTCTTATTAGGGTTCTTTTTAGCTCTTTTAAAATCTTTCGCTATAAAAATGGGGAATCCCCACGGCAACTAGAAATAGTTTTCTCTTACACTTTTGCATAACTTACTTTTAAAGTTTTATTCATTTTCTTTTACAAAAATAATCAAATTACAACCATTAATTATTTTTAGGAATTTACAGAGTAGGCGTTGATCCTGAGTACTTTTGAAATAAAGACAAAGGGTAACATAATTACGTAAGGTCAATAAAAGTATTCATTGACATGAAATAAGCACTGTTTCCGTAAATCATTTTTGGCTATTTATGCTTATCTCCAATGCCAGAAAGAATATAAAAAGGGTAAGTAGGTCAAACCAATTTCTAACAGTTGTATTAAGCATTAATTCGGATACGAGAAAATAAGAATGATTAGCTAAGCGAGCAACATAATTTTGCAGCTTTGCATGGAAATAGGAAACTTAAAGTGGGTTAATAGCAAATTCATGACTATTGAGTGAAATGATGAATCAAAACAGGATCTGGTAAAATGGGCCACAAACGAAGCCACTATGCTATAAATCTGAATATTCATAATCCAAAAAACAAACAGTATACTCATTAGTCTAGCAAAAATAAAAGCCAAATGAGGTATAGATCGGTTCATCTCGCGAATTAGTTCATCTTAGCTTTTGAAATAGTTAGTTTATAAGAATATGGGTTTGGATCATTATGTTTATTTTCAATTGTTTGGTTGCTAAAATTAACAAACAAACAAACAATGGAAAAGATGGATACCTAATGCAGCAAACATGTCAGCTTATACATCCACCAGGCATTTTAATGGACAATTGTCAAGGCTTTGTAAAAACCATATCACCAAACATTATGATCACTAACTAACTAATATTAAGAAAAATGCTTATAAGTGAAAACATGGTTATTGTAGTCAATGGAAGAATGAAAAGAAAATACTATTAACACTTAATATCATCTATGTTAATGATGATGCACTAATCTTTGTCACATGGATATCTGTTTAGGTGAGAACTCATTTTCATTGCGAATATTAAAGACAGTCTTGTTGACTATAGACTTATGAGTGTTGGAAATAAGGTATATATTGCGAGATCATAGCTTAACTTAGCAACAGGAAAAAATTTGAAATCAAGATATTGGTTAAAATGGAAGCATGCGCAATGTACAGGGGAAAAAACAAAAGGTTACAAAAAAACACTAGGTTAGTGCACCCAAATATAAGAGAAAAAGCATCTACCCAAAGTGGCAAGTGAAGCTTGTCTACAACTTCAATATCTTTACAATTATAATAGTTAACTTAGTTCTAGATAGTACAAAAGAGACTTTGCAGTAATAAAGTCACAAAAATTTATAGGAAAAGATAAATCGACATTCATTTAGAAAAAAAGCTTTAGTAGACATCAGAGACTATGTAGATATTCAGGAAGGACTAAAGGTTAATTCAACTTTAGGAAAAACATGTTACATGACAGACTCTACTCCATGCACTTATAGAGTTGTTTTGGTTAATGAGGAAGGTTAAGTGAGAACTTTTTATTTTTGCAACTTCTGTTCAACAAAAGAAATAATACCCTTAAGGGAATCCAAACCTTTTGCATAATTGGTGCAGCAACCAAAATGAATCAATCATCCATAGTACAGAGAAGGCCTAACTCAGCCAGAAATCCCCAAAAATACTATAGCAAAATAATTCGGGCTTGAATTACCAAATCAAGATCAAATTTGTTGAGAAATACAATTAATATAAAGATTTAAATGTAGTATACATAGAGGTTAGGACATAACTTACCAACCAAATCAATAGAGGAGAGGGAATGAGTAAGCGATTTAGCAGTTTGGTTGAAAAAGGCGACAGATTTCTTCTATAGGAGAGTAAGAAGATAGTCAAATAGAGATAATAAAGGCGTAATAAAAGGTCAAAATAAGAAGTGCACATACCTGAACCATAAAACAAAAGCTGAGGACGCCTATGTAGAAAATGGAAATTGAGGAAATGAAATTATTAGGTTTTTGCAAGAAGAACGAAGAGTGGTATGGATTCCATCAAACTGAAAGTAGAAATGAGATCTAAGGGAGAAGATAATGTGCAGCGAGAAATTGATTTCACGATATCGAGAGAGAGGAAGAAAAAGAGGACCTATCTGTTTTGGGAGGAAGATATTTATTTCAAGGCGAGAATGAAAATAGAAAAGGAATATGCAAAAAAGAAGCGCCAACATAAAATTAAAACCGCCCAAGTGTTTATTTATCTAAACGTTGTATCTTTATCAACTATACATATCTATTTTTATATCACAGCGCAGCAGGATGAAACGCTGTTTTGGACTGCTGTATAATGATAACTTCATTGTAGTGATTTGTTTTTAAACCCTTGAATTATATTTTGGAAGAAATATTATAAATCTTTAACAATAGAATTTTAAAGATAATAACAAGTATCGAAATCTTTTATAGAGAGGTAGAAAATGTTATATGTTTAATTTATAAAAGAAAAGGAGTTTATTATATCAATGTTTTGGTAGTAATTGTTTTAATCTCTTTGATTATATTTCAAATAAGTAAAACTTTTTCAACAATTTGTGAATGCACTTATACCATTGGAATAAGTATATGAATACTTTTTAAGTATTGCAAAGGGAATAAGTGAAAAATTAAACAATATATGCAAGTATATAAAGGGAGTTTTATTAATAATAAAATATTAATAAATAACGGAAGTCTTGGTTTATAAAAAAAAAGAAGTTTTATTAGATAAAAAGATGTTTTTTTAATAAGAAAGGTTTTTAATTAACAAAAGATAAATCAATTAAAAAGGGATTAAAAGTCGTTTATGTGACTTAACCATTCCTTGCATGAAATGATAGTGCAAGTATGTTACTTGCTTATGAGAAAGTATTCAAGACTTAGTTCCCTTGTGCGATCATTCTCATTATTGTTGAATAAGACCAAATTCATCGACTTGGTCTTGGAGAGACCGAGATCGGAAGTGTTCTACTTATCGAAAACCACTTCAAGGCTGCGATACGGGTTGTCCGTTTTGGAAGTGAATGAAGGAAATTATATGTGGTTCTGGAATCTGTCGAGATGATCATTAAGTGATAGTATTTTGTTGAAAACTCATGTGAAGATGTCGAATGTAGCCTCGACATCAGGAAAATGACTAAAGACGAAGTAGGATGCATGATCCTGGGGTTTAGCTGACCGTGGGGGTATGACAACTCCATATCTAGAGTATGCTTATAGATGTTGCTAGCGGGGAGTTGTCAATACTTGGTACACATTGTTCACGCGAGTGTTTGAATGATGGCCTAGTTGTGATTACTATATGGTATATTTTATCTACAGATATACGATGCTCGGAAGGTATTTTCTGATCCTTGCCATAGAAGATCGGTCTCGTTAAGGAGGCCTTCGTGAAAAATCCATTTATACGAACGTACCTTAACGGTTTTGTTTGTTACCTAAATATGTTAGCAAATGTAACCAATGTAACCATTTCATCTATGATTTATATTTATATTGAACTCCCTAGACATTATTATAATATCACTAAACTTTCTTATAAAATGGTTCAGTTATTGTATGGTAAAATCCGTCTATGACAACCAGCAAATCTGTACCCTTTGAATCGACAATAAACCACACATGTCCGACCAAAAAAGCACAGAATGACGGAAAGTCGTGAGAAAGAAGAGAGAGGGTGAGAAGAAAGAAAGAAGAGAGAAGAAGAGAAGAGAAGAAGAAGAAGAGAGAAACCGAACCATAACAATACAGAATCTCACATCGCAGCTGAATAACATATAATATAGATGAATAATCTTTAAAAAAGAGAAACTATAATATACATACATTAATTAGAGTACATGAATAAATAATTACCAGCTTGGACAGTTATAATAACCTGTCCTCACAAATGCTGATAATTTACAACAACAATGCAGCGGAAAATAAATAGATACGTATATACGACATGAAGATCTCCAGCTCGTCTGCTGAATCTCCAAAAGCACCGAATCTGAACTTGTAAATATACTTGGTCTGACTCGAGCATTAGAAGGGAAGAATGCCCGGATCAGTCTAGTAAACCAACGTGAGAAAAATGAAAGTGACTATGCTATAGGATCGTGTAATATGGAATATATATACTAAACTTATTAGTGCAGAAAGTAACTATAAAATAAAATAGTAGTAAAGTAAAAATGACATCAGAGATTTTTATACTGGTTCAAACTTCCTATTCTACATCCAGTTCCAGACTCCTTCTGGAATTAAAACTAGCAACCCTCACTTAACTCGGAGGAATAGGTTTACACCGCCTGAGCAACCGAACAGGACTTGACCGCCTGAGCAACCGAACAGGACTTGACCGCCCGAGCAACCGAACAGGACTTGAATACAAAGTAGATTGATTGTCTTGACCTTTTGTGTTCTTTTAACAACACGGATTTGTCAATTGCAGTACACCCTTCCTATAATCTTTTCCTCAAGTATGATGTGTATATTTGTGTGTATATGAAGAATAGGAAGTTTAGATTGCTTTGAAAAATATAGAATTGTGATCGTCATCAATAAATATATGAATTCGAGAAAGCAATAGATTCGGAGAATATAATTCAAGTTAGAGCAAGTAGGAAAAGTAAATTAAGTGGTTTGATCTTTGAAAATCAAGCATATATATAGTAGATGAGGAGTTGCTACTTCTGGTGAAAGATCTCAAAGAATAGCAATGGCTGCAACTCTTCGCAAGGGAGAAAGCTATTCAAAAAGGAAGTGTCTATTCAAGAAATTTGACATTTATACAGAGTTCAGTCGACTGCCTAGGTAGCTTCAGTCGACTGAATTCAAAACGTGCATGTGTATCTGAAAATACATAGATTCAGTCGACTGACTTATATACTCAGTCGACTGGTCTGTGTAAATTTTAAAAAAAATTATGCACAAATTCAGTCGATTAAGGGCATTCGTTCAGTCGACTGAACTGTGTATTTTCTGAAAAACCCGAATGTAAGAAAGTTGTGATGGAAATTTTCAAAACGTATGTAATGTCTATATATATATATATGCGACGGCGTGATGATACTTGAGGAAATATTTTGACAAAAAAAGTAGACTTGACTCTAATATATATAGTAATTGACTCTAGATTATGTATATAGTATATATGAGCCATACATCGAGTCGTTGAGTCGAGTCTTCATAGTTGTTGTAGATTCATTAATCATTGTGTTGGTTGAATTTCTTGTCAGTAATCAAAACATAGGATCCAACATTCTCCCCCTTTTTGATGATGACAACTCCATTTGATATGAATGACTCTCGACAATATTGCTTCGTGCCTCGTTGTTCTATAACTGCCCCTGAATATATGCTAGCCTTATCTTTGTTGTCTCTTCCCCTGAATCTATGCTTCTATTTCCCTGTAAATAGTAATAGAACAATATCTTTCTCTTCCTTTGTCATCAACAAAAAGGAGAGTTTCCAAACTAATAACATATATAATCTAAGAGCATATACTGAAAATGGATAATCATATGAGCATTCAAAAAAACACAGAGAGTCAAATACATCTCATAGCCACAGTGTCACACATATATTACATAGACAAAATAGAGAGAATACCTACCATTGTTTTTAAAAGAACAACATGCCATTTTGTTAAAAAATTGAAACTAGAAAACAAAACAAACTACTTACTCATCACCGTCTCCTTCATCTTCGGAACTTTCGTCTTCATTATCTCCCTCGGTCTCTTCTTTGTCGCCATTGGAAGCTCCTCCTTGAACTCCCACCTCTTCTCCCTCTTCTTCTTCTTCTTCTCGTCCTTCTTTTGAAGTCAACCAAGTAAAATGCGGTTGAGGTCGTTTTCCTTAAGATGTAGGAACATGAATGGATGTAGAGGAAGGTTGGCCACACGATATTGCTTCCCAAATATTGTTCAAGAAACCTTTTATGTGTTTAAGCTTTCTATTCACCTTTGTGATGGTTTTCTCAACATGGGAAACATTTGTCTCGACATGAGTTAGGCGTTGGTGTAAAAGCCTTTGATTTCTAGAAATGATGGTCAAAGCTTCTTGTGGTCGAGCTTGTGATCCAATTTCTCGTATTTTGTTAAATTCCCATGGAGGAGGTGGTGGTTGAGAAGAGCTTGTTGCTTCGACACGAGGATCATGTTGCCAAGAGGGTGGTTGAGGTTGACCGAAAGCTTGATTCTCTAGCCAGTGCTCGAAGGTGATAATCGTATGACTACGATATTGCTTTAGGAGACCCATTAAGCTTAGAGTTTTGGTGTTCAATGAGCCGATTGCTGAATAATCCGAGTCAGGAAAAGGAACTTCGAAATGCTTAATAATCCTCATGATATATGCACCATAATGAATTATTTTCATGCGTCCTTGATTAAAAGTTTGGAATTCATCTAGGATCACCTTAGATTAGTTGACGTGACGTTCACCTCATATGGCATAAAGCGATTGGAAATCGCGCCTATATACTTTTTCATAACTTCTAGTTCTGGGGTTGATGGAGTAAGTCAGTGCGCAGTGCATAATTCTGGCCTTGGGTCGAAGTGCAATAGCCTTGAGTTCTGCCACATCGTCGGAGAGGAATAGATGGCTAACTCTATCTCTAGACTCCATATTTTCTGTAATTTCACTTAATTCTTCTCCTTTGGATGGACATTGGAGAATTCTTCTAGGTCGAGCTATAGGCATGAAAATCTTTACGCCGCAAATAAGGGTCCAAACACAATCATCGGGATTTTGAATGTTATGATGGTCTAAATTGAGATTGGCGTAGAAGAGTTTAATGAAAAGATGGTTTATTTTGATGCTATTGGCAGTGTAATCTATTAGAGATTCCAAGCCACTCCTTCTTGCGAGATCTTGAATGGCATAAGATGAAAAATCAGGGTATTTAACAAAAGAAGCTTTGAATATTCTAGCATTCTTCATCTTGTTGAATCTTTGAACAACTCTCTCATTGTGAAGCCAACTTCGTATCTGAGATTCTGAAGGACCAGCGGTAGATGATGAAGCCCTTGCTCTCTTTGGTGGCATATATGGTTTTTAGGGTTTTATGAAGGAAAAAGATGAAATTGATGTGGAGATTTTGGGGGATTTTGAGGAAATAGATGCGAAGATAATGAGCAAATAGAAATAGGAATAAAAAGTTGTGAGAAAATATAAGTTTATATGAACATTTGAAATGTCCTTTGGCATAAAGTTACCCGGTTTACCAGTTTCGGTCGACTGAAATTGCAAAAGCAGCCGACTAAATGAGATATTAAAAAAAATTAGATAACTGGGTTCAGTCGACTGGTCTAAGGATTCAATCAACTGAATCATTCCTGAAAGATTTTTGTGTATTTTTGGAGTATTCAGTCAACTGAATTCTTGGGTTAGTTGACTGAGTTACAGAAAAAAATTATAGTTAAAAATTACATTCAGTCGACTGTCTGCATTATTCAGTCGACTATTTCTGTTGAAAAAATGCAGATAAGAATTTTATTGATCAATTAAAAGAACATATACAAATAGAACTTAGGAAATAGCATAAAAACAATAGAGAATATATAAGATAGTTATTTAGAGGACTTAGAAGACTTCAGAGTCGAACACTCTTCCGGTTCGATTTTGGTGATTTCTCGTGCCGGTTGAATGGTCGAACGATCCCACGAATTTGGAGAATAAGGAGGCCTCTAGGGAGATGGTTGATGAACATATTTATTTGATGGAGGCAAACCACAAAATTTGAGAGCAAATTTCTAGAGTAAGCCGAGTCTCCTGCTGTGATTTTTCTACTCATAGTACATTTCCCTTTGAATGCTTAACGACTCTCGTTGATAGTGATGAATATCATCGATCTGACGAGCAATAGATGGAGAGCCGAAGCTTAGATTCCTACGAACTTGTTTTGAGTCGGGTATATATCCAGTGTGATAGCCGGGAGGCACAATTGGGACGGGTTCGTAGATCGGTGTAAGCATGGGTAAATTTACTGAGCCAGAACTTGGTGAAGAGAAGTCGATCGAGGACTACTCAGATGATTCATGAGAAGACATGATTACAAGTGCCTTTATAGAAAACTTTCTTTTGAAAAAAAATGAATATATAAACTTTTGATAAAGGAAGGTATTTATAATAGAAAAAAAAAATTCAGAAATAGTAAGAAGATTAGAGGTGAAATTGATTTTAGCCAAAGAAGAATGTTTGGTCAAAAAGAAAGAAAGAAATGTAAGGTTGAAAATGTTAGATAAGAATAGAAATATATAATAGGAATTGAAAAGATGGTTCTAGTGTGAAGTAACATGTAGTAGAGTGGAAGTGCATATGACTTTCAAGTGAGAAACCA
Source organism: Allium fistulosum (assembly GCA_030737815.1). Taxonomy (NCBI): domain Eukaryota; kingdom Viridiplantae; phylum Streptophyta; class Magnoliopsida; order Asparagales; family Amaryllidaceae; genus Allium; species Allium fistulosum. The sequence goes on from CM060904.1 coordinate 171,301,313, forward strand.
GTGTTCGAGTCATGGAAACTCTGTTTAAAAAAAATTATTATTATTTTGTTTCGAAAAAAAATTGAAAAATTAATTATAAATGTTTTAATGATAAAATTCTTAGTTCTCTTCTTAGTTTTGTAAAAATATTTTCATTTAAAGGTTTTGTAAATATATCAGCCGGCTGATTTTCAGAAGATACAAATTCTAATCTGACTATATCCTTTTCAATATTATCACCAAGGAAATGATGACGAATGTCAATATGTTTAGTTCGTGAATGATTGATAGGATTTTTAGATAAGTTGATAGCACTTGTATTATCACAAAAAATAGTTGATTTAGATAAATTAACTCCAAAATCATGAAGTGTTTGTTGCATGTAAATGACTTGTGTACATGCTTAAGCAGCAGAAATGTATTCCGCTTCACATGTCGATAGTGAAACACAATTTTGTTTCTTGCTAAACTAGGAGACAAAGGATTGTCCAATGAAGTGACAAGTCCCTCTCATACTTTTTCGATCCATTCGACATCATCCAAAGTCAGCGTCACTATATGGTACTAACTCGAAAGGACATTATTTCGAATAAAAAAGTCCAAAATCTTTAGTTTTGCTTAGATAACGTAATATTCGTTTCACTGCTAGCATATGTGATTCTTTAGGATTTGCTTGAAATCGAGCACACAAACACTCATCATTCTGTCAGGTTTACTAGCAGTTAGATAAAGTAACGATCCAATTATGCTTCGATATAATTTTTGGTCGACGCTCTTGCCATCTTCATCTCTATCGAGATGTATTGTTGTACTCATTGGAGTTGGTTTGGCAGAAGTATTTTCCAAGCGTTTAATTACATTATTACAATATTTTTGTTAATTAATAAAAATTCCATTATCTAATTGTTTAATTTACAATCCAATAAAATAAGATAATTCTCCTATATGTGACATTTCGAATTCTTTGGTTATTATATTAGAAAATTCCTAACATAACTTATCATTTGTAGAACCAAAAATAATATCATCAACATAAATTTGAATAATTAAAATATCATTTTTATTTCTTTTAATAAAAAGAGTTTGATCAACCTTCCCAATTTCAAAACCAGAATCTATAAGATAGCTTCTAAGACGTTCATACCAAGCACGGGGTGCTTGTTTTAGATCGTATAAAGCTTTGTTAGGTTTATAGACATGGTTTGGAAAATTTTCATGTGAGAATAGATGAGGTTGTTCAACATAAACATTTTCTTTAATATATCCATTTAAAAATGCACTTTTAACATCCATTTGATAAAGTTTAAAATAATGAAAACATGCAAAGGCCAGTAAGATACGTATTGCTTCCAGTCGAGCAACTAGAGCAAACGTTTCTTCATAGTCAATTCCTTCTTCTTGATTATATCCTTGTGCAACTAATCTAGCTTTATTCCTAGTTATATTTCCTTGTTTATCTGCTTTATTTTTGAAAACCCATTTAGTACCAATGACTGTTTGATCACTCGGTCTAGGAACTAATTCCCAAACTTCGTTTCGTTCAAATTGGTTTAGCACTTCTTGCATAGCTATAATCCAATAGTCATCAGTAGAGGCTTCTTTGGCATTTTTAGGTTCAAAATTAGAAAGGAATGCTACATCACCCATTTGATTAAGTTGATTTCTAGTTCTGACATGTGAATCAATTTCTCCTATGACATTTTCTACTAGGTGATCTCATAAAATCCTAGGAGGAGATCTTAATTCATTTTCATTATGAACAATGTTTTCATCTTCTTCAAAATTATGAACAATGTTTTCATCTTCTTCAAAATTATTTTGAGTAACCGTATTTGTGATCGTCTTAATTATTATCTCATCATCCTAAAAATTCTTTTTAAACTTAAAATTTTCATCGAAGGAAACATGTAGTGTTTCTTTGATTGTTTTAGATCTTTTATTAAAAATTCAATAAGCCTTGCTTTGTTCCGAATATCCTATGAAAAAAATTTCATCGGATTTTGGATCGAATTTTCCAAGCTGATCTTTTGTACTTAAAATAAAACATTTTGAGCAAAAAACTTTAAAATATGAAATTTTTGGTTTTCTTTCATGAAATAGTTCATACGGAGTGTGTTTAGTTAGTGGTCGGATGGAAACACGATTCAGAACATAACAGGCGGTTGCTACAGCTTCTGCCCAAAAATGTTTTGGTAAAGTGCTTCCGTTTAATAAAGTTCTTGCACATTCTTGTAAAGTTCTATTTTTCCTTTCTACAACTCCATTTTGTTGTGGTGTTCTAGGAAAAGAAAAATTATGGTAAATTCCTTTTTTATTACAAAAATGTAGAAAAGCTTCATTTTCGAATTCACCTCCATGATCACTTCTAATATTTTTAATTTTTAAATTTTTGAGATTTTGAATTCTTTTAGCAAAAATATTGAAATTTTCAAAAGTGTCACTTTTATTTTTCAGAGACATAGTCCAAATATCTCTTGAAAAATCATCTACTATAACAAACACATATTTGCAATGGTTTATGGATTGACCTTGAGTTGGACCAAAGAGATCCAAATGCAATAGTTTAAGTGGTTTTATAGTAGAAATATTTTTCTTTAATCTAAAGGATGATTTTGATAATTTGCCTAATTCATAAGCATCGCAAATATTGTTTACTTTAAAATTCATTTTTGGTAAACCTTTTACTAATTCATTTTTGGATAATTTTTTTATAGATTTGAAATTAATATGACAAAATCTTTTGTGCCATAACCAAGGATCATTTTCTTTAGCTATTAAACACATATTAGTATTGTTATTTATATTCATATTCAATACACATATTTTTTTTCTCTAAAACCTTCAAAAATAAGATTTTTATTTTTATCAAAAATGCTACAATTATCTTTAGAAAAAGAAATATTGAATCCTTTGTCACATAGTTGGCTGATGCTAAGTAAATTATGTTTTAAATTTGTAACTAATAAAACATTTGTAATAAGAGGTAAATTAGATATACCATTATTGCTCACATTGCCTTTGCCGATGATATAACCTTTGGAATTGTCTCCAAAGGTGACAGAACCTCCATCTGAGTAGGTAATGTTCGTTAGCATCTCTTTATTTCCTATCATGTGTTTTGAGCAACCACTGTCCAATATCCATTTTCCTCTCCTTTTGGGTGGTACCTGCAAAATATAGAATTAACATTGGTACCCACCTTTTTATTTGGGTCCTAAACAGTTAGGTCTTAGGAAACCAAACCCAAGAGGGTTCAGAATTCTTTTTAAAAATAAAATTTTCATTTTTGTGAACAGTTTCTATAAAAGATTTTATATATTTATTTCTAATCAAAGAATTATTTGTTTTAGGAACCCAAATCTTAATTGATTTAGAATAATCTGTAACGTTAGAAATTGATTTTTCAATAGTATTATTATTCTTTTTGAAATTGTTATAAAAGGAATCCTTTTTCTTTCGAATAATTTTAGAAGCTTGCTTATATCCTAGTCCTTTTTTATTTGAAACTATTTGAGAATTTTCTATATTAGAAAGATTTTCTTTACCTTTGTTAAAATTAGAGACATTCTTAGTAATATCATCTAATTTTGTTTTAAGACTAGAAATATCTAATTCCAATATTTTAACATTAGCTTTAAGATCATGATTTTCAATTAAAATAGCATCATTCTTTTCCTTCTGAGTTTCTATTTCCTGACTTAACATAGAAAGTTGAGATGGCGTATTAGAATAAGATTTTTGAGTAGTTTCAAGTTCTTCTTCTAAAATTGGTTTCTCATCTCTTAACATATCTACCTCAATTTCGGTCCTATTTAATTTTTCAAGAGTTTCTTTATACTTTCTTTCGATGTTTCTTAGTTTGTCAAGTAATTCTGAGTATATTTCCAATAAATCATCAAAAGTTAGATCACACGCCTCGTCATTTGTGGCCATAAAACATAGTTAGCTTGTTTTGTATCGCTGTCCGAGTCACTATCTGATGATGAAGATGATTCTGAATCGTCCTAAGTGACAGAGAAAGCTTTCTTTTTGAATCTGTCTTTCTTGTGCTTAAATTTGTCTCTCTTTCGATCAGGACAGTCTTTTTTGATGTGGCCTTTCTTGTGACACTCATAACATTCTAAATCAGAAGATGATGGTTTGTTTTTATTGTTACTGGAGTTGTTCTTGTTGTTTCTGAATTTGTTGCTCTTTTTGAATTTCAAAAACTTTTGAAATTTTTGCCAATGAACGCCTTATCTTTCTCATCTGAATCTGATTCATCCTATTCTGCTTGGAGTGCTATATTCTTCTTATCTTGTGCCTGTACTCGTTTAGCCTGGAGGTTAACTTCATAAGACAATAGATTTCCTATCAACTCCTCTGGTTTAATGGTTGAAATGTCATTAGCTTCTTCGATCGCTAAGACCTTTCGTTCCCACTCATCCATTAGAGAGTTGAGGATTTTTGAAACAATATCAAACTCTGTATATATTTCTCCTAATGCTAAAAGAGAATGATATATACCTTGGAATCTAGAGTACATTTCATTTATTGTTTCATCTTGCTTTATTTTGAAACTCTGGAACTGATTTTTGAGCATAGAAATTTTACTCTGCTTTACTTTGTTAGTACCTTCATGTGTAATTTTAAGTGTACGTCATAAGTTGTTTTACACATGCTCACTCTATTGAACTCATTCTTATATAATGCACAATATAATATATTCATGGCTTTAGCATTTACAATAGCATCTAGTTTTTGTGTGTTAGACCATTGTGAATATTCTGTAGTAGGTATGGTATATTCAGTTTGAGTAATATTCCAAGTTTCATAACTATTAGCTTGTATATAAATTCTCATCCTAGTAGCCCAATAGTTATAGTTCATTCCGTTAAATAGTTATGATCATGCAGTAGATTGACCTTCAAGAAAACTTGTGTTAGTTATTGTGCTAGTGTTGTTTTCCATACTAAAATATCAGATAACTATGTTATGGTTATAAGATGACCTTGCTCTGATACCAAATGAAAGTGACTATGTTATAGGATCATGCAATATGGAATATATATACTAAACTTATTAGTGCGGAAAGTAACTATAAAATAAAATAGTAGAAAAGTAAAAATGACACTGGAGATTTTTATACTAGTTCGAACTTCCCGTTCTACGTCCAGTCCTAGACTCCTTCTGGAATTAAAACTAGCAACCTTCACTTAATTCGGAGGGATAGGTTTACACCCCCTGAGCAACCGAACAAGAATTGACCGCCTGAGCAACTGAACAGAACTGGAATACAATGTAGATTAATTGTCTTGACCTTTTGTGTTCTTTTAACAACATGGATTTGTCAATTGCAGTCCACCCTTCCTATAATCTTTTCCTCAAGTATAATGTGTATAGTTGTGAGCAAGTAGGAAAAGTAAATTAAGTGATTTGATCTTTGAAAACTCAAGAATATATATTGTAGATAAGGAGTTGCTACTTCTGGTGAAAATATCTCAAAGAATAGCAGTTTCTGCAACTCTTCGCGAGGGAGAAAGCTATTCAAAAAGGAAGTGTCTATTCAAGAAATTTGACAGTTATACAGAGTTCAGTCGACTGAATTCAAAACTTGCATGTGTATTTGAAAATACATAGATTCAGTCGACTTACTTATATACTCAGTCGACTGGTCTGTGCAAATTTAAAAAAAAATTATGCACAGGTTCAGTCGATTGAAATTTAATGTATATTGGAATTTTAACCCCAAATGATCAATAAGAAATCCTCCACTATGAAAATCCTAAATATCAATATCACCAACAAACCTTCACAATCATCGCATATAGGTTGGTCCGAAGTGGTTTTCAGATAAACCGATCCCGATCTCTTCGCACCAACAACGCAAAAGCGTTACACAACCTCATACAGAAATAAAGTCTAGTAGACTTATCTCATTTCCAACTTTCAACTTGTTATCCTTCGGCCAAGAAGGAAGCCCGGTAGATAGGAGTAATCACTTTGTACTGCTCGAATCAACATCCTTTACACCAAATGATAATCAAGCCTATATAGATGGCTATGTACTAAGTGTACGACTAAATAGTTTCCACATCAAGTCGAGAAACAAAAATGGCCAAAATATAATTTAGCACTTAAACGGTCACTAGGCCTGATTTATTAATCTTTTATTTATTAAATCACTTTTCCAAATTTATTACTTCAAATTATTTTTAAAAAGATATATTCTTAAAACCATTTCAATATTTCAATATTTGGAAAACATTTCATAAAATTATTTAAATAATAAGTGAATTCACAACTTATTGTATTTTCAAACAATTTAAACTCCATTTTGAAATATCACTTTCCAAAACATTCATTTTAAGGATTTTTCACTTTAAAAACGTGAATATATTTCCTTTATAAACTTTCATATTTATAATATAAAATTAAATTGATTTCGGATTTATAAAACAATGTTTATAAATTCCATTTATAGTTTACAAAAAATTCCATATATAAAATTCCTTTATTAACAATTTCCAATTGTATCTCATTTATATGTCAAAATCCCATTATAAGTTTATTTACTTATAAATCTCTTTATTTGCAAATTCATTCTTTTCTAATCTTATTATTTATAAAGTCCATGATAAATTCATTTCTAAATTTCAATTGCAAATCTATTTACAAATTTGAATACAATTTCATCTTCTAATACTTATAAAACACCGTTTAAAAATCCATTTCATTAACATTTTAAAAATCTATATTTAAGCATATTTCACAAAGCCATAATTTTTTATAACTTAAAAATTATAATTTTTTATTTATTTAAAATAAATCCATTTCTTTAACGATTCAAAAATTATCAAAACATATATATTTTCAAAATCACTTTGAAATCCATATTAAATTGAAAGCATCATTTTAATATTTTAAATTTCCAAAAAATATGGCCCAATGCTGCAAAAGTACTCAATAAGGGGATTCACATCAATAATAGCAAATTTGGCATCCATCACGTCAAACATCACATAATACAGCATATATAACAATATGTGTAAATAAAAATCAACAATGATGATTAATCCAGTTGGATCCCTGCAACTTGTAACTTGTAATAAATATGCGTATGAGAAAATATGTATAATGTCTGCTTCAAGGCAGACGTGCGTACAAAGGGTCATCCGCTCATACACGGGAACGTATAGGGTCTCATCTTCTCCAATAGACAGGAATATATCCAGCTACTAATAATATAGCATAACATTCAGACAATCATTACATAGCATAAAATAAATTTATTCCCATTTATATAAAAATATAAGCGGGCCAGACAGAGTGAGTTTTACTCACTTTGGTTGCAGTCGTTGTTGTAGCATTTTATTTCGATTAAAAATTAAATGATCATTTAATTTTAACCAAAATTTTCAACAACTCCAAATCCATCCAAACTAGCTCTGAACTGTAGTGCTCGTCGATACGAATCCAACGTAATTCTATTCGTGCTCCATTTCCAATCTACACCGTTGAACTTAAAGATCTCGACGTGCTCTACAACTTGTAGTTGAGAGTTTTTACTAATTATTTGTGGATTGATATATAATTAAGGAAGAAAACTGATGATTTTCAGCCGTTCGAGTTGTTAGTGGCGGCTGCATTCTTTTAGATGGCTAGTGTTTGCAACTAAGGTCCTTATATAGATAATTTTTCGACACTATTCATGCCCAAAATATTTCCGAACTCCAATCAAAGCATGCCGCCTGGCGTTCCTAATGTTTTATCCCTATTCTGAACGCAATGGAATATATATCAGAGGCTAATTCCATCATATACAGAAGATAGTTTTTCGAAATCAAATTATTTTAATTAAATTTCCTTTAATTAATTTCTATGCATTTCGAACTCGCATGATCAAATGGTAAGTCTAATCGCCACGAAATTCGACAGCATACTGTAATTCAATATTACGGATCCAATGAAACTGGTTTCATCTTATCCGAGACAGTTTCAAAATGACTATTTTTACATGCTAATTAAATCAAATAAATTCCAATTTCTTTTAATTCACTTTTAAATCAAATTTAAAAGTTTACTAACTTCATTCTAATTCAAATAGAATTTAAATCAACCTTAAAGATCATTTTCACTTATATTAAATTCAACATTCAATTATTTCCACAATTTTAAATATTAAATTGAACAATTTAATTATCCAAATAAATCACTATATTCAAAATATGAGTTATTTAACTTATAAAATTTACTCTTTTAATATTTAAAATCGATTAAATATTTCAATTTCAGATGACTGAAATTCTTGGTTGTTGCATTCTCCTCTTCTTAAAAGAATTTCGTCCCCGAAATTATCAAGTAAGAAATGTAGGATCTAGATTAACCTTAGAGGGGGGGTGAATAGGGTTATAGCAAATTTTCTCTAATTAAAACACGAAAACAAACTGCAGAGAAGTAAATATGCTGAAAAGTAAATCACACACAAAATTTACCCAGCTTCGGCAATCCCTGCCTACTGCTGCATTCCCAGATTTCTATTAGAATTAAACAGTCTCCCGCTTACAAACACTCTAACAGACTCGCAAACCCTGCTACCGCCTATAGAGTTTTGCAAACTCGCAAACCCTGCTCACTGAACTAATCCTAACTAGACAATCTGACACAACCTAAATCCTAGGTGGTGATTTACCCAGATTTGATTAGAAAAGTTTAGACTCCAAAAACAAAAGCAAAAACAATATAAATTTAAAACCCTAATTTTTTAAACTTTAAACAAAACTAAAGCCTTTTTTATTAGCCGGCCCAATATTATATTGGTCTCTCTTCTTCCTTTTATCTTCGGCCCGCTTTGCTTGTGAAAATGGTGACTTCGTTTTGTTCGTTCCTCTTTGTACAGAATTAGGGCTTGTGTTGAAAATCGAAAGCGCCTCTTTCAATAGATCGATCGAATGATGATTTCGTCCCTTGCTTTGTCGATCGATTGATTCTTCGTCTTGCACACGGCTGCTCCTCGATTGTTGATCGAATTCGACTCCTGACTTCGGTATGTAATTTGTGCCTTTTTGTTCTCTGGATTGATTGCTTGAATTCGATGATTTAAATGCCAGTGATGATTGGGCTTTTATAGGGTTCGATCCCCTCAGTTTTCGTTCGTATATACGTGTTTGAATTTGTCAATGAATTTTGCTCGGCCGCTTGATTTTCTTTGATTGCTTGAGATCGATTCTGACTTTGTCACTCACGTATATTTTGATACTTGCTTCTTACGATTTTGATTTTAAATCGTTCGATCATTCCTTGATCGTTACGGCAGTGACTTTCCTCTTTTAACATTGATTTTTGAATTTTTCAAATTTTGATTTCGAGAATATTTTCTGGTTGACTATGTTGATTCTTTGGTCTGCATTTACATTTCTTCTGGCTTCTGTGTACTTTGTCTCTGACCATCTCCTCTGGTCGGTTTAACCTGAACTTCTCATTGCATTTGAATAATCTCGAGTTCATCCCTATCTTCTGCATTGATCATTTTTACTTTGTTAATGCGATCGACTTTGTCCATTTTTCTGGTTTATCCCTGAGCACTTTTTCGACCTGCTATAGTTGTTCATATGCCAGTTAGCTTGCATCTGCTTGCTGTTGTTTGGATTTTCTTGTGTACTTGCGAATTGACTTCGGTCTGACTTTGTTATAACAACTTGTTGCCACTGGTTTATAAGTATTGATAAATTTAGTTCGAACTGGCCATTTGCTCAAATATTGTGTGGTCATCTCTCCGGCCTGTTTCACTATTGCTTGTTCCATTATGTGGTAGCTGTCTTCACTTTGATTTTGCTAGATGTACTTGTATTCACTTGAACTTGAGTTCATTGTGTAGCTTTCCTCTGATCAGTTGACTATCTCTGTTTATTCACTTTAGTTCAGTTTTGTTGTTGCAGTTGCCTCCTCACTTGAATCTGTTTCACTGATGTATTTGCATTTTCCACTGTTTGTTCTTCACGTAGCTTGTTGTACTTCATTCCTCACTTGTGTACTGTCTGATGTGCATCTTTGTTGTTTGGATTGCTTTGGGATTGAACTTGAGTCATTGTTATTGGTCGAGTTCATTGATCTTTACATTGAGTTGTACATTGCACTGTCTTTGTCTTTGTGTATTGCCATTCTTTGGTCTCTGCCTGAACTTTACTTGAGCATCTGCATCTGTTCTAGTTGGTCCTGATGTATGTGATTATGCACTGATGTTGGTTCTGGTTTTGATCTTGATGTCATAGTCTGCTTGTAGCTTTGAGTACTTTATCTTGTTATGTTGATGCCAGATCCTTGATCATATTGTCTTCAGTTGTATACTGTGCACTGTTTCATTGGTTCACTGTTGTTGGTCTTCATGGTTCATCACTGATACTTTAAGTCATGTTAATCGAGTTGCATTGCCATATTGTTGTTTGTTGTTCATCATATTGCTTTGTCCAGTTTTGGTTTTGCTAAACCATTGACTGCTGCATTGTGTTCATGTTGTAGCTTGGTGAACTGTTTTGCATTACTTTGTTTTTCCTGTATTTTGCATGCTTGAAATCGTAGGGTTGCATGTGGTCTTGTTGAAGTCCAATTTCATATGAATCTGTACATTTGGGTTATGCATTGCTTCATCATGTCACTTGATCTGTTTCATTTGAATCATATCTGCATTCTCTGACTTTTTTTGCACATCATCCATGTAGTTTGTTGTATTGTTGCATGCCTTGTTTTCATATGCATGAAATTGATTCTGGCCATTATTTGTGCTACCATTCATGTGTGTTCTCTGTGCATGGCTTGAAGTCTGGTGCTTCATCATTGACTCAGTTTTGTCTCGACCCATTGTTTCGTATTTTCACTTGTGTTGAATCCAGCTTAAATGCCCAGGTTTGACCTTGTGCACGTGTTGTGACTCTATTTGTGTGGCACTTGAGTTGAACCCGGCTTTTCTTTTGGTCTTGACCTGTGCTCACCTGTCCCTGTAACATTATCAAGTGTACATTTTGGTGTGCACGGCCTTGTGGCATGTACAGTGATACACTGTGCATGTCACAATGTTCGTGTGTGATGAATTCGAATATAAATGATGACGAACAACCCAAATAACTGAGGCAAATATTATTTTTCAAAATTCATATTTTGTTTTATACTGCAAAAACATTTTATTTTCAATTTTACTGCGTCAATGTGTCTTTCTGCAGATTGCTCAGATGCTGGATTCACATTGGAATGAAGTTGAAGATAAATACGAGTGTGAGTGATATGTAGTGAGGAACTGATGTAACTATGAAATTGTGATGTAATTGTATTGTGACTGAAATTGTATAGTTATAGTGAGAGCTTGAAATTGTACTATCAAAATTGTAATAAATATTTGGCTGAATAAAATATTCATTTGAATTCCAATTCTGTGTTATTTATTTTATTCAGCAAATATTTATTTTATTTGTGAAAAATAAAATAGTACAATATCAAATACATGTAAATGAATGTATATATGTTTACTATCATCAAACAAAAATCATATACACGCATATTTAACAATCTCCCCCTTTTGATGATAACAAACATATATTTAAGATTTTGAATATATTAAATGTATTTGATCATTCAATTTGCTCCCCCTATTTGAATGCTCTCTTTCTACACAATACTCCCCCTACATATATGCATGAGAATAAAATATGCAATATGAATCTATATGCAAATAGAAAATATGTGAATTTTAGTTGCGAATTTTATTTTCCAAAATCTTAACCTTTCTCTCCCCCTTTTGTTATCAGCAAAAGAATAATAGTGTTAGAAAAATAGAGATATAGTGATAGATATTAATACAATATTAAAAACTCAATCGAGTATAAATATTAATTTCAATAAAAAATCAAACAAAACATCATAAATACTTTAATTGACGCATATTCCACTTTAGAATGATAGGATGATATCATCAAATAAAACCATATAGTTGTGTCTATTTGTGGTATATTTATTTCAGGAAATTTGAATATCTACTAACCATGCATAACCGTTATGACTTTTAAATAAGATTAGTGGTATTCTAAATTTTTATTTTTATTTTAAAAATGAATTCGAGTATCTTCTAACCACGCATAACCGTGAGGACTTTTAAATGGGATTAGAATCAACTTGTCTATTTAATCAATTAATTTTGATATGCGTTCCATACATGCATAACCGTGAGGACTTTTAAATGAGCATGGAAACACATAATCAAAAATCCAAGTAATTCACCCATGAATAACCGTGAGGACTTTGAAATGAGAGTGAATATTTTGGATATTATTATTTATTGTTAGAAATATAATAAAATTGAAACACAAATGATTTCCCATTTAAACTACCACATATTGACATACTATATTGTCTTTTGATGAGTGATGGTCGATAGAAAAATGATAGATATAGAAATGATCATGGAATATTTATCAACAAAAAGTTTTTATAACTCTTGTTTAAATTTCTAAAGAAATTTTCTAATTATACTTTCTCAATTCATAATATATGATTAATATCAACACTCATCTTATTTTCAATCACTATCTATCTTTTTAGATAATTATCAGGGGGTCAGATCAGTTAACATAGTTATTAAAATCAATTTCAAAAATAGTTATAAAATCAAATTTTCTTAAATAACTAATCTGATACAAGGTCAACAGAAATTATTTTCTAGAAGAGGTTTTTAAGAAAAATTTCTGCTAAAATAGAAGTTATTTCAAGTGAAAAATATGCAGATATTTTCTTTGAAAATGAAGCAGCAAATGAATGTCTCGAAATATAATCATGTTCCACTAGTAATTTTTCTATCAACTATATTACCAGTAATCTGCATCTGACTTTAAATTTCACTCAATATTCACTCGTTGGATGTCATAGACCAGATTGTGAAATTTCAACAAACTATCTCAGAATTATTTTCAACAATTTTTAAACGAAATTTTCTTGACTTTGAATTGAAGTCGTGTTAACCATCAAACAAATATCATAGTGTCAGATTTAGAAACCGTAGGATCAACAGTCATTAAACCATCATCATTATTTCAAAACAATTTCTTGAAGTTTCACCAATTTCATAGAGTTTCAACAATTTCAACAATTTCTTAAAACCTTTTTATAGCATGAGTAATCAGTAATCAATCAACATCATAATTTGACCAAACAAATTAAGTTCAATGAGAAAAAAATGATTGGTCAACCTTTAAGCATAAATCAAAGTCATGGATAAGCGCAAGTCATGTAAGATCATATCAAGTAAGTTAGAATCTGTCAACCATCATAATTACTTCAAGTAATTCTATTTAAAGATGATTGGTTAAAAAAAATCAGAATTAACATCATTAATCATTTCACATAACTGGCTGATTTAATTTAGATTATGGTGCAGATTTTCAAATTTTATCTATCATTTGAAAATAAATACAATTACCTGTTTTACCTGTACGAATTCGTTGTTTGCCCATTGTGAATCTGTCACCTTTATACTAGGCTAAGGAACGTTGATTTGTCGCCCGTTGTGTCTGGAATAGCCAGAAACCAGATAACACTAATGTTGTTCCTTAGCCTGCCACCACACCTACACGGTAAAAGATTTTTGTGACCTATTTGTTTTTATAGGTCCATGGTTGTTAGTGGCAGAATAATTTGATGAATATGTTTGAGTAGACCCACAACTATTAATATATGTTCCTTTTGGCACCCAAACTTGTTTTTTCCTTTCATTCTTGTTCCAATAGACATGAAATTTTTTTGTAGAATTCTTAGGAGCCCAAACTTGTATAAATTTTGTGTTTTTGTTCCTATGACTACAATTTTCAACACGATGTCCAATTATTTCACATCTAGCAAAGACACTCTTACTTTTTGCATTATCATCAACTTGTGTTTTCCCAAAGCCTAGTCCTTTTCTGTTGTTAGCAAAAAGTTGATTTCCCAATAACATGTTGAATGATTTTTCTCCTCTTGAAAAGTTATTCAGAGTTTTCTCAAGATTTTGGACTTTGGTTTTTAGTGTTGCGTTTTCAGTTACAAGTGAGGTGCATCTATTTATAAAATCCTTTTTCCTAGTGTCAATGTTTTCCTTAAGATTCAAGTTTTCTTTTTCAAGATTCTCAAAGCTATTCTTAAGTTTTGATAATTCTGAATCTAAAATTTTACATTTTTGACAGTCTAGGTTTTGAATATTTTCAAGTTCAGTTTCTAACCTAGTATTTTCATGGACAAGTTCTCTCCTATCAGATTTCAGTTTTTCAATTTTAGATTCAAGAGTATCAATTGTTTTAGTAAGATCATAGCACATCAAAACAAGTTCTTTATAAGAATAATCACCTACCTCACTAGATTCCTCTGAGCTTGCTTCTGGATCTGATTTTGCCGTAAGACACAAGTTAGCCTCCTCTGAGCTATTATTTGAAACTTCTTCTCCTTCTTCATCATCCCAAGTCGCTGCAAAGGCCTTCTTCTTCTTTTTCTTTCCTTCGTTGTTTTTAAGAAGTGGGCATTTTTGTTTGAAGTGGCCAGGCTTCTTGCAGTTATAACAAGTCAACTCATTATCGGAATTGTCAGAATCTTTTGACCTATTACCACTTGTTTTCTTCTTGCGTGACCCGAATCTTGACCATTTTCTAAGATTATTGACAGCCATTGCAAGCTCTTCAATTGGATCTTCTTCTTCTTCATCGCTCTCTTCTTTGCTCTTTAAGGCAATCGTCTTCTTCTTTGATTCGGAGTTGTTGCGTTCTTCCTTTGCTTTTAGCTCAAGCTCATATGTCATCAAGTTTCCAATCAACTCCTCCATGCTTAGTTTACTCAGATCTTTCGATTCTTGTATTGCCGTGACTTTTGCCTCAAAGCTCATCGGTAAGACTTGTAGCACGTTCCTCACAAGCTCTACCTTAGTGAATACCTTCCCAAGCGCTCTAGCATTGTACACCAAAGTTGAAAAGCGTCCAAACATGTCCTTTATGCTCTCGCCTTTGTCCATCACAAAGTTCTCGTATTCATTGCTGAATAGGGCTAGACGAGATTCCTTGACTTAAGAAGTTCCTTCATGTGTTACCTCCAAGGTATGCCAAATTTCCTGCGCAGTTTTACAATGAAAAATTCTTTTAAATTCATTCTTATCAAGAGCACAGATCAAAGCATTCATGGCTTTAGCATTTGTAGTTTTTAATTTCTTATCGTTAGCGTCCCACCTCTCCTTAGGTTTAGGAATCTCAGTATCACCAACAGTTATAGTGGGAGATGTATAGCCAGTTTCAATAATGTCCCAAACATCATAATCAACAGAACTAAGATAAATACCCATCCTAACTTTCCAGTAAGCATAATCATTC
Source organism: Allium fistulosum (assembly GCA_030737815.1). Taxonomy (NCBI): domain Eukaryota; kingdom Viridiplantae; phylum Streptophyta; class Magnoliopsida; order Asparagales; family Amaryllidaceae; genus Allium; species Allium fistulosum. The sequence goes on from CM060904.1 coordinate 171,316,639, forward strand.
CCATTAAACATGGGTGGCCTAACAATAGATTGCCCCTCAGAAAAAGCATTATTTGGTGGATTCATGACTCTAGAGTTAAAGAAAAAATACCGGGCTCTGATACCACTTGTAGGATCTAGATTAACCCTAGAGGGGGGGTGAATAGGTTTATAGCAAATTTTCTCTAATTAAAACACGAAAACAAACTGCAGAGAAGTAAATATGCTGAAAAGTAAATCACACACAAAATTTACCCAGCTTCGGCAATCCCTGCCTACCGCTGCATTCCCATATTTCTATTAGAATAACAGTCTCCCGCTTACAAACACTCTAACAGACTCGCAAACCCTGCTACCGCCTATAGAGTTTTGCAAACTCGCAAACGCTGCTCACTGAACTAATCCTAACTAGACAATCTGACACAACCTAAATCCTAGGTGGTGATTTACCTAGATTTGATTATAAAAGTTTAGACTCCAAAAACAAAAGCAAAAACAAAAACAATATAAATTTAAAACCCTAATTTTTTAAACTTTAAACAAAACTAAAGCCTTTTTTATTAGCCGGCCCAATATTATATTGGTCTCTCTTCTTCCTTTTATCTTCGGCCCGCTTTGCTTGTGAAAATGGTGACTTCGTTTTGTTCGTTCCTCTTTGTACAGAATTAGGGCTTGTGTTAAAAATCGAAAGCGCCTCTTTCAATAGATCGATCGAATGATGATTTCGTCCCTTGCTTTGTCGATCGATTGATTCTTCGTCTTGCACACGGCTGCTCCTCAATTGTTGATCGAATTCGACTCCTGACTTCGGTATGTAATTTGTGCCTTTTTGTTCTCTGGATTGATTGCTTGAATTCGATGATTTAAATGCCAGTGATGATTGGGCTTTTATAGGGTTCGATCCCCTGAGTTTTCGTTCGTATATACGTGTTTGAATTTGTCAATGAATTTTGCTCGGCCGCTTGATTTTCTTTGATTGCTTGAGATCGATTCTAACTTTGTCACTCACGTATATTTTGATACTTACTTCTTACGGTTTTGATTTTAAATCATTCGATCATTCCTTGATCGTTACGGCAGTGAATTTCCTCTTTTAACATTGATTTTTGAATTTTTCAATTTTTGATTTCGAGAATATTTTCTGGTTGACTATGTTGATTCTTCGGTCTGCATTTACATTTCTTCTGGCTTATGTGTACTTCGTCTCTGACCATCTCCTCTGGTCGGTTTAACCTGAACTTCTCATTGCATTTGAATAATCTCGAGTTCATCCCTGTCTTCTGCTTTGATCATTTTTACTTTGTTAATGCGATCGACTCTGTCCATTTTTCTGGTTTATCCCTGAGCACTTTTTCGACCTGCTGTAGTTGTTCATATGCCAGTTAGCTTGCATCTGCTTGCTGTTGTTTGGATTTACTTGTGTACTTGCGAATTGACTTCGGTCTGACTTTGTTATAACAACTTGTTGCCACTGGTTTATAAGTATTGATAAATTTAGTTCGAACTGGCCATTTGCTCAAATATTGTGTGGTCATCTCTCCGGCCTGTTTCACTATTGCTTGTTCCATTATGTGGTAGCTGTCTTCACTTTGATTTTGCTAGATGTACTTGTATTCACTTGAACTTGAGTTCATTGTGTAGCTTTCCTCTGATCAGTTGACTATCTCTGTTTATTCACTTTAGTTCAGTTTTGTTGTTGCAGTTGCCTCCTCACTTGAACCTGTTTCACCGATGTATTTGCATTTTCCACTGTTTGTTCTTCACGTAGCTTGTTGTACTTCATTCCTCACTTGTGTACTGTCTGATGTGCATCTTTGTTGTTTGGATTGCTTTGGGATTGAACTTGAGTCATTGTTATTGGTCGAGTTCATTGATCTATACATTGAGTTGTACATTGCACTGTCTTTGTCTTTGTGTATTGCCATTCTTTGGTCTCTGCCTGAACTTTACTTGAGCATCCGCATCTGTTCTAGTTGGTCTTGATGTCTGTGATTATGCACTGATGTTGGTTCTGGTTTTGATCTTGGTGTCACAGTCTGCTTGTAGCTTTGAGTACTTTATCTTGTTTATGTTGATGCCAGATACTTGATCATATTGTCTTCAGTTGTATACTGTGCACTGTTTCATTGGTTCACTGTTGTTGGTCTTCATGGTTCATCACTGATACTTTAAGTCATGTTAATCGAGTTGCATTGCCATATTGTTGTTTGTTGTTCATCATATTGCTTTGTCCAGTTTTGGTTTTGCTAAACCATTGACTGTTGCATTGTGTTCATGTTGTAGCTTGTTGAACTGTTTTGCATTACTTTGTTTTTCCTGTATTTTGCATGCTTGAAATCGTAGGGTTGCATGTGGTCTTGTTGAAGTCCAGTTTCATATGAATTTGTACATTTGGTTTATGCATTGCTTCATCATGTCACTTGATCTGTTTCATTTGAATCATATCTGCATTCTCTGACTTTTGTTGCATATCATCCCTGTAGTTTGTTGTACTGTTGCATGCCTTGTTTTCATATGCATGAAATTGATTCTGGCCATTCTTTGTGCTACCATTCATGTGTGTTCTCTGTGCATGGCTTGAAGTCTGGTGCTTCATCATTGACTCAGTTTTGTCTCGACCCATTGTTTCGTATTTGCACCTGTGTTGAATCCAGCTTAAATGCTCGGGTTTGACCTTGTGCACATGTTGTGACTATTTGTGTTGCACTTGAGTTGAACCCGGCTTTTCTTTTGGGTTTGACCTGTGCTCACCTGTCCTTGTAACATTATCAAGTGTACATTTTGGTGTGCACGGCCTTGTGGCATGTACAGTGATACACTGTGCATGTCACAATGTTCGTGTGTGATGAATTCGAATATAAATGATGACGAACATCCCAAATAACTGAGGCAGATATTATTTTTCAAAATTCATATTTTGTTTTATACTGCAAAAACATTTTATTTTCAATTTTACTGCGTCAATGTATCTTTCTGCAGATTGCTCAGATGCTGGATTCACATTGGAATGAAGTTGAAGATAAATACGAGTGTGAGTGATATGTAGTGAGGAACTGATGTAACTATGAAATTGTGATGTAATTGTATTGTGACTGAAATTGTATAGTTATAGTGAGAGCTTGAAATTGTACTATCAAAATTGTAATAAATATTTGGCTGAATAAAATATTCGTTTGAATTCCAATTCCGTGTTATTTATTTTATTCAGCAAATATTTATTTTATCTGTGAAAAATAAAATAGTACAATATCAAATACATTTAAATGAATGTATATATGTTTATTATCATCAAACAAAAATCATATACACGCATATTTAATAAGAAAGTGCCACAAAGTCCATTAACTTTTCAAAAAATTTAGCCGAAATAGATTACCCAATTCTTTCAAACCTTTTAACATTTCCAAAATCAATTAGTTAAACTTCTTATAAAAACTTTTTCTAAGTTTACAAATCCATTATTAACTTTTCAAAACCAATTAATATATTTAGTTAATAACTAATACTCTTTTAAAAGTCAACTAATACCATTTCAACTTATAACTCAAAATCAAAATTTTAGTTATAAAAAATTTTCCAAAATTTTCAAAAAATTTCTAATACCTTAAACAGGAAATTATTGTCAAGGACAAAATTTCTCAGCATTTTAGCCTAAAGGACAGACCTTTAGTATTTTAGCCTGAAGGACAACTTTCTTTAGGTATCAGTTTTTACAGTTTTTAGGTATCAGTTTGTAATTATCGGTAGCAGTTTTTAGGTATCAGTTTTTAGTTCGGTATCAGTTTTGGAAAAATGTTTGTCCTTATGAATAATTTTGAAAGAATGTTTGTCCTTATGAACAATTTTTAGGAGAATGTTTGTCCTTGTGGTTAAAATATTGAGGTCGTGTCCTTGAGGCTAAAAATATACAAATTTTTGTCCTTTAAATTAATTCCCCCTACCTTAAATTTACGAAAAATTTCGCCAGCCTCTCCTTTGGACGGTTCGATCGTAGTAGAATCACAATATATATATATATCACAAATATACATCTCATCTTCGAGGATGAGGCATCCCGTAGGAAAAAAATATAAAAGTATGGTATGTAATATGAGATATGTACCTTATATATTATTTAGCGAGCATATACGGCTAATATAGCGCGAAAGCGAGCTCCAAATGCAAAGCATACACCATCTGCACCTACTAAACACTCAACAACAAATGAGAAACATGTATATAGAAAGTAGTATCAATATATAACATATACCAATACAATAACTATATATGCCAATATAGCAAATGCAACAAAAACAACCATCAAACAACTAACATCCAACTAACATCCAACAAACCAATTAATTCGTTTACTACTTAGTTTTCATCCAACTAATTCACATTCAAGTTAACTAACAATCATTTTATTACATTCACTCTCATTTTACTTTCATTTGATTCTCACCAAATTAGTTTGCATTCATTTCTTCATATTTAATTAGTTCACATTCTATTCATTCCAACTCATTTATTAACATTCATTTGTTAACATACATTTTCTAATGTCAACATTTAATTATAAAACCCCTGTATGATGTATATATATCATCCGTACGCAAAACCATATCTGATCACTCGCTCGATCACATAATTTCCTTCCGAACTAGTATCGTTCACACGACCACTCTAGTGCGGACTCAGATCTGGTTCCTTGATCAAAAAACCATCATCCTCCTTGCATAGCCATATACTATGATAGAGAACATCGGAATCAATCAAAAATCCACATCGAGGATTTGCCTTCAAGAAATCAAGTGAAAAATCCAAACTCAGGTTAGTGTAAATCACCTCGAAATTATATATTTGAAACTGGATCAAACAGTTATGTGAATAAAACAATATACGTACTACTTATGTATTAATTCTAATTGGTTCTTATTGTATCTCATTCTTATTCCGATTCTTTTATTTGTTTTCAATTCCTTTTACATTCATTTGATCTGCATTCACTTTAAAATCAAATTCAATTATTCATATTAATTTCACTTACATTCAATTCATTAACATTCACTTATTAATCTTCACTTTAAATTTAATTTATGTTTAACAACATTTCATATACAATTTACTTAGTATATCTTCATTTATATTAACAACACTTAATAACCATTTCATAAAATTATTTAATTAAGTTTATAAACATTTTACTTAAGTAAACTACCATTTCTTAGTTCCATTACCAAATTTACTTTCTTAACATTCACATTCAAATTATATCAAACAACATTATGTAATATGTTCACTTCTTTTCACAACTCAAGTTTAAAGTGCATTTATAACTTATGTTCAACTTCAATTCAAAATTCAAATTCTAATTCCATTTAACTTGTTTCATTAATTCATTACAAATTCAACTTTCTTTCATCCCACTTTACTTAAATTTAAGTTTAATTTCATTATTTATAACTCAAATTCAAAATTAGATTTCTTTTCTTCTTAATATTCTCATCCAACAAATTATACATTTGTTTCTAGCTTAACATTATTCATATCCATAAGTTATACAAATCTGTTTACTTAAAATTTCATGAATATTTATTTGACTTAAGTTTATTCACATACTATATTTACAATTCAGAGTTATATAATCACTTTATAACTTAAGTGTATATTCATTCCATTATTTATGTAATTCATTTCAAATTCACTTCAATTCACTTTCATTTAACTTTCTTAAGTTAAACTTCATTTCATTTACTTCGCTTCGCTAACTTCATTATTTAACTTCATTTATTTAACTTTGCTCAAGTTAATCCTTTTATTTTTTCATATATCTCATATTCAAATTTCATTTTTGTTTGCTTAACAAAATATTCAACCTTTTTAAAATCTGGTTTTGCTTATCTTATTCAAATTCATAAGTTGTAAACTTATTTCTTATTTATACTGTTTCAAAATTATAAGTTCAAAACCTTTTCTTATATTCATCAAATCATACTTGGAATTTTACAATTAAAACTAGTTTTATAAAAAAACTTATTTTATCAAAACATAACTTTAATAGAAAATCATAAATGGTAACAATTTATCATTTAGAGACTCGAAAATGATATTGATGATGCTGCAGTCATCACCCTCATTATTTCCCAACGACTAAAGTGAGCTTAGTGTTATTTATTTCTTTTAAAATCCTTTTTCTATTTATAAATCACATTTATAAATTTATACTTATATATAACTTCACTTTTCACTTGGCTTATGTAAAATCATGTCTTATTCCTTTATCTTTGTTTATATTTATAATAATAAAAACTTTTTGTTATTAGTACACAAACAACAAATGATAATAATTAAGTATTACCATCCACTAGCAACCAAACATCCATATATAACTATAATATTTCTGAAATATTATTCCTTTATATATAAATAAAATTTAGGTAAAATTATTTCATTTACCCACTTTAAAACAATATTATGTCGACTTGCTACGTTTAAGTGTATATAAACCCCTATTGATCACATGACATCCTACGCATCGACCGGAATTCATAAACAACTCAACGGATAAGTAAATACAACATAAAACATCTTATAATCACTAACAAATATGCGCTCATATATAATACGCTCAAACTCAATCTAGGGTGCTACTGACCCTATCTATAATGAGTATCCATCAAAGCCTAGGTATTAGCAAAATCCTAATTCTGATACCACGCGGTGACGACCTACAAATTTGTACCCTCTGAATTGACAATAAACCACACATGTCCGACCCAAAAAGCATAGAATGATGGAAAGTCATGAGAAAGAAGAGAGAGGGTAAGAAGAAAGAAAGAAGAAAGAAGAAGAGAAGAGAAGAAGAAGAGAGAAACTGAACCATAACAATCCAGAATCTCACATCGCAGCGGAATAACATATAATATAGATGAAGAATCTTTACAAAAGAGAAACTGTAATATACATACATCAATCAGAGTACATTAATAAATAATTACTAGCTTGGACAGTTATAACAACTTGTCCTTACAAATGCTGATAATTTACAACAAGAATGCAGCGGAAAATAAACAGATATGTGTATACGACATGAAGATCTCCAGCTCGTCTGCTGAAGCTCCAAAAGCACTAAATCTGAACCTGTAAATATACTCGGTCTGACCCGAGCACTGAAAGGGAAGAATGCCCGGATCAGTCTGGTAAACCAGCGTGATAAAAACACATCTCAACTGAATTTTAAGTTTTAAGATTACTAACTTTCTTTATCAAAACAAAGGGTATCTCACAAGACCACGCCCACACATAAACACGGATGGGTTTTTACCTTACGATAACCAAATCATTTCATATCAAATTCTGTTATATTATAATAGTGTCTATTATACAAATAATAATTAATCATAGCTGAAATTGTTACATTATTAAATTCCAGCATAATAGGTTTACAAACAAAATGGCGGGCACGTAGTGGATATTGGATTCCATACAAATGACTAGGTAAGGTATTACCTTCCATACATACACCTCTAAAGGGATGCACCTAGGGAGCAGATACTGCCCGCCTAAACCAACACAAGATCGACCTACCCCTTTCTGGATAGTACCGAATATGTCATCACCCCGGTCGTTACCGACTTTTAACGGGTACCCGAGTCATACATTCACCACAAACTTAGACATGTGTAGAGTAAATCTAGAAGGATGATGACATCTCTTAATGGGAGCGACCCACTTAGCCTTGCTGCTTCTACCCTGTTTTAGTCATTTCCTGGGGTGTGAGGCCAAAAGATGTATCGAATACCTTTCACATATCACATATCACATCATCTTTGAATGCCACATTGCCATCTTGATTACTAACTGCCTTCCTCAAAAATACAACCCTTAAGCTCGTACGTCTCAAGGAGGGTGTTAAGCTAAGAGAAGTTGTCTTCTCCGCCACCACAGATGTATGTTTGCTAATGTACATAATATCAGAAAATGCACTGTTGGACATCCATCCATACAAGTTGTCCAGGAACAGGACAAACCGAAGGTACTTTCCTACCACATCCTATCGGGAAATCCCTAGGATTAGTGGCGAATAGTCCTTGCATTGGATATTTCATAACAAAGAGACAACTGCTACTATATGTATATTGGGATTTTAATCCCAAATGATCAACAAGCAGTCCTTCACTATGAAAATCCTAAATATCAATACCACCAACAAACCTGCACAATCATCACATATAGGTTGGTCCGAAGTGGTTTTTGGATAAACCGATCCCGGTCTCTTCGCACCAACAACGCTAAAGCGTTACTCAACCTCATACAGAAACCAAGTCTCACAGACTTATCACGTTTCCATCTTTCAACTTGCTATCCTTTGGCCAAGAAGGAAGCTCGGTAGATAGGAGTAATCACTCCGCACTACTTGAATCAACATCCTTTACACCAAACGAAAATCAAGTCTACACAGATGGCTACGTACTAAGTGTATGATTAATAGTTTCTACATCAAGTCGAGAAACTAAACTGGCCAAAAATATAGTTTAGCACTTAAATAGTCACTAGGCCTGATTTATTAATCTTTTACTTATTAAATCACTTTTCCAAATTAATACTTCAAATTATCTTTAAAAAGATATATTCTCGAAAACATTTCAATATTTGGAAAACATTTCATAAACTTATAAACTCCATTTTGAAATATCACTTTCCAAAACATTCATTTTAAGGATTTTTCACTTTAAAAACGTGAATATATTTCCTTTATAAACTTTCATATTTAGAATATCAAATTAAATTGATTTCGGATTTATAAAACAATGTTTATAAATTCCATTTATAGTTTACAAAAACTTCCATATATAAAATTCCTTTATTAACAATTTCTAATTGTATCTCATTTATATGTCAAAATCCCATTATAAGTTTATTTACTTATAAATCTCTTTATTTACAAATTCATTCTTTTCTAATCTTATTATTTATAAAGTCCATGATAAATTCATTTCTAAATTTCAATTGCAAATCTATTTACAAATTTGAATACAATTTCATCTTCTAATACTTATAAAACACCGTTTAAAAATCCATTTCATTAACAGTTCAAAAATCTATATTTAAGCATATTTCACAAAGCCATAAATCAAAAATCTATATTTAAGCATATTTCACAAAGCCATAATTTTTTTATAGCATAAAATTTATAACTTTTTATTTATTTAAAATAAATTCATTTCTTTAAAAATTCAAAAATTATTAAAAAAATATATTTTTAAAATCACTTTGAAATCCTTTTTAAATTGAAATCATCATTTTAATATTTTAAATTTCCAAAAAATATGGCACAATGTTGCAAAAGTACTAATTAACGGGATTTACATCAATAATAGCAAACATGGCATCCATCACATAATACAACATATATAACAATATGTGTAAATAAAAATCAACAATGGTGAGGAATCAAGTTGGATCCCTCCAACCTGTAACCTGCAACAAATATACATATGAGAAAATATGTACAATGTCTGCTTCGAGGCAGATGCGCGTATAAAGGGGCATCCGCTCATACACGGGAATGTATAGGGTCTCATCAACTCCAATAGGCAGAAATATATCCAACTACTAATAATATAGCATAGCATCAAAACAATCATTACATAGCATAAAATAAATTTATTCCCACTTATATAAAAATATAAGCGGGCTAGAGAGAGTGAGTTTTACTCATTTTGGTTGCAGTCGTCGTTGCAGTGTTTTATTTCGATTAAAAATTAAACAAGCATTTAATTTTAATCAAAATTTTCAATAGCTTCAAATTCATCCAAACCAGCTCTAAAATGTAGCGCTCGTCAATACGAATCCAACGCAATTCGTTTCGTGCAAAATGGACCTCGTATGAAAACGTTACGAATTTATTAGCGTAACGAGATAATTAAATAAATTAATTAACTTAACTAAAAATAAATTTAAAATAATACCCCTTCACTCACGTGCTTTCTTCCTTCCTAGATCCTCAGGCCCGCGCAAGCGTTCGAACCCATCTCACGCATGCCTCCCTTGATTACCGCTCCCTCCATGATTGTTTAGAAGTTGATCGGAGACCACCACATCGAAGCCCATGGCCCCATGCACCACCGCCCACGACCATGATGAGCTCGGCTATCCCTATGCCTCATAGCACCCCCTCAAACGCGCATCATTCATGGCTAGATCTAGGCCACCACGAAGCACCATTTCCAATCTCTACCGTTGAACTTGAAGATCTCGACGTGCTCTACAACTTTGTAGTTGAGAATTTTTGCTAATTATTTATGGATTGAGAGATAATTGAGGAAGAAAACTGATGATTTTCGACCGTTCGAGTTGTTAGTGGTGGCTGCGTTCTTTTACATGGCTAAGGTTTGCAACTAAGGTCCTTATATAGACAAGTTTTCGACACTATTCACGCCCAAAATATTTTCGAACTCCAATCGAATCGTGCCGTCTGGCGTTCCTAATGTTTTACCCCTATTCCGAACACAATGGAATATATATCGGAGGTCAATTCCAACATATACAGAAGATAGGTTTTCGAAATTGAATTATTTTAATTAAATTTCCTTTAATTAATTTCTATGCGTTTCGAACTCGCACGATCAAACGGTAAGTACGATCGCCATGAAATTCGACAGCATACTATAATTCACTATTACGGATCCAATGAAATTGGTTTCGCCGAGACAGTGTCAAAAATGACTATTTTTACACGTTAATTAAATCAAATAAATTCCAATTTCTATTAATTCACTTTTAAATCAAATTTAAAAGTTTACTAACTTCATGCTAATTCAAATAGAATTTAAATCAACTTTAAAAATCATTTTCACTTATATTAAATTCAACATTCAATTATTTCCACAATTTCAAATATTAAATTAAATAATTTAATTATCCAAATAAATCACTATATTCGAAATATGAGTTATTTAACTTATAAAATTTACTTTTTTAATATTTAAAATCAATTAAATATTCCAGTTTCAAATGACTAAAATTATAGGTCGTTACACCGTTCGTGTTTATTTGCGGCATGGTCTTACGAGATACCTTTATTCTTTAAAAGAGTTTTACAAATATAATAATTCAAATTACTTAAGTTTTTATCACGTTACTTTATCAGATTGATCTGGGTGTTATTCTTCTGATAATGCTTGGGTCAGCCTGTGTATATTTTCAAATATCGTTGACGATTCATTGGAGCTCTAGTAGAGGAGCTGGATGACTACCTACCATAGATTTTATTTCCACTGCATTACTTTGTTTATTTTTATATCAGCAATTGTGAGGCTAGGTTGTTATAACTGTCCAGGCTGATGATAGGCTAGTTTACTATGATTATAGTATCTATACAGTTTTCCTTTGTAAAAGTACCGTTTTGATATTATATGTCATCGTTCCGTGGTGAGATTCTAATATTGTGTTCCCTTATTTCTTGTTCTTTTTCTTTTCTTCTTTTATTTTACCCCAACGTTCTGCCTTTCCTGCACATGAGTGCTCAGCACGTGAATACCGTGGATGTATTAGCATCGATATTTGGAGGTTGAAAAAGCAGACGTTACATTTTGATAGCAATTACAGTGCATTGTAACCATGAGAAATTTATCACAACAAAAATAAACGTATCATTTTAAATATTCCAATTCGAGAATTATCAAGACTGGATATTGATACACCCGTTAAGATAAAGTACACAACGCTCTCCAAATGTTGAGAAGTATATTACTCATGGCAATTAGGGGAACCAAGAGGTTACGCAGGAATGACTCACTTAATAGTTTTCTATTAGTTAATATAACTAAGGTAAAATAGAAAATATCAATGTGACAATATTACACAGTTCTATCGACTTGAGAATTTTTTTAAACTTCAATGTGGACACTCCTCTTTGATTATAGTTAAATCATGACACTATGTCAATCGAATGACTATTCAGAAGAGAATTCGTCTCTTCGGTTAAATGAGGTTACTTTCCATGGTCAACTGAAGTCAACTCAAAGTCAAAGTCTTTGGCCATAATTGTTCATTTAAAAATAATTTTTATTATTAAACCAATGATTTGTGTTTGGACTATACAAATTGAATATGGATGGTAAAGGAATTTAACCATTACCAAATTCCATAAATCCTAATGTGATATAGTTTTGACGAAGAGAATTAGTGTAAATAATTATCACCACTTGGGACCTCTTGAAATAAGTAAAATTGGATTTTACCGAAACTAAGGAAGCGATAAATTTGGCTTGATATGATTTTGTGTTTTGATACATATGTACTGATACATACATACATAAATACATACATATATATATCTAGATTTTAGTAATAAAAAAAAGTTGATTTTGTCAAATCATAAATATGGTTAAAATAAAATTCATATACATATATATATTTTTTTATTTTTTTATATACTTAATTATGTAACGTCAATCTATATTATAAATGGTTTTAAATATAATTTTAATATATATACACACTTTTTATAAAAAATATTTATTTATGTACATATTTGTATACATAAATAAAATAAAATTCATTTGCAAAATTAAATTTTGAATTTGAAATTAAAAGATATTTTTATATATAGATCTACTTTTAAAATTTGAAATTTGAATTTTAAATAATCTATAATATACTTTTAAATATTATCTTATGTATATAAATGTATACATCTAAATAACATTACTTTACATTATTATATAAATATATCTGTGTGTGTATGTGTGTTTATTCTAATACGAATATATTTTTATATCACATTAATAATATATAAAATAGACAACATATAAATACATGGAGAGGTTAACATGTCATCTCGGTGTAAATCCCAATACTTAGATACAAGCATGTTAAAACATGCACACTATATATATTAGACATGCACGTACATATACATGCGTATATGATACATAAGTGTGCATTATATATTATATATAAAATCAAACAAAATCCTTTTATTAATAAATAAAATAATGATTTTATTTAAAATTAATTTAGATCAGATCTAAATCAGTTTAGACTTTATAGGCCCAAATAACATCGAAAATGGAATTTTTTTTAAATTCACTCATTTAACCCGCTACACGCTGGCTTAGATTCAACAATGGTATTAGAGCCCAATAGCCTATGCAATCTAAATTACCAGTATCAGGGTCAACTCATTAAAGCCTACCATTTAGTAGGGTGTTTAGTGGAGTAGTATCTAAGGTTGGGTTTGGATAATCAAGTACTCTACTTTATTTGGCTATTGGCCTGGCCCGAAAGGATGAGGTAAGCACATAGGCCATTCCCCATATAAAGGCCCAAACTGATTTAGGTCTTGGGTTAATTTTCAAAATCTATTAAAATAAAATTTTAAATTTCAAAGGTTAAATTTAAAATAAATAAAAATAATATTTGAAATTTAAAAGGTTAAATTTAAAATAAGTAATGAATTTATAAATGTTATAAAATAATTTTCAAATTTTTTTTAAAAATAAAAAATTATTAATAATTCATTGGATTAATTAATTAATTAATTAATTAGATAATATTAATTAATAAAATTACTGTAAGGTTATACATAATATTATTATATAAGTTAACTAAATTGTAAGATGTTATACAAGAATTAAACTTATGGACCCAGCTTAGTAGCTCAGTTGGTTGGGGGCAGTACCTGTAGGGCATCATCTGCACACAAGGATTTCAATGCGATACCCAACATTCGAATCCCATCACCTCCACTATTTAGGTTGCCACAAATAAATCCCTTGAGTGTGATGAATTAAAAGGGTCACAGGTAATTGAGGTGAAGCTTGTCAATTTCTCTTTGAAACTTCAACAAGTTGTTTTAAAAAAATATAAATGTATAACAAAAAGGTGGAACTATAAGAAACCCAAAATATATTTAAGGAATAAATACATACGTATAGGTACATATATCATGATTCTAGATGTATCTGAAACTTGAATCACAAGGGTATTTCATAAGAAATAAATTATTCCATAATTCGATACACTCAAATAAATAAATTAAAGATTATGAATATAAATGTTATTCTCTACCATTTATATATTAACAAATTACTTGCATACTCCTTAGTTGTTGAGCTTTCCTTGAGCTAGGGATGTTAACTAGGTACTATTAATATAAAGAATAGATGAGGTAGGATACATGCATATGTTTGATGCATGTATGTTGATCTTTCCTCAAGGTATGTGCATTATACTTAGGCCATAGCAAAATGATTGGTACGACTGAATATTCCCTCTTTAGCTGTTGAGCTTTCCCTAAAGTAAAGATAAGATTAGGACAAGGACCATAAAGATTAGGAGTTGCATATGATACAACTGATAAGGAGTTATAAATTAAACATGGGCAGATGATTTGTTGAGTTTTCCTTATGGTTAGAATCCCAAGGAATTTGAGTCCTAACACACACTAGAGAAGTCAAAATACTTCTATGTTTTGCCATAGGATTTTGAGAAATATAAAATTCTAGTGGGAGCCTTATTAGAAAAAAATAGTAATATTTAATATTTATAATATTTTAAGAACATCTGCTATGTATAAATCGAACCAATTACTTCAATAAATTTAAGCAATCAATATAATTAATAAAATGTTTATTAGTTAAAATATATAAATGAACTAAATTAGATTGGCAGATTGAAATATAAAATATACTTACAAATAATTTTTTGCATGTTGTCAATTCAAGACACTGCAAGCGTCTAATTATACAACTACTAAATACGTTCGTAACTTGGTGACTTATGATTTTATTTGACCGAGACTGTGTAATGTCTTCAATGAGTTCCAAACTCTAAAAGCAATAAAAGAATATGGATATTTGATCCATATACAATCACATATAAATGTTACACGGTGAATGGTCAAAATTCATAATGTATGAAGCATCGATGAAATTAGTTCATTTGAAACAAGCAAGTAAGCTGTAGTATGAGATCTTGTATTCAATATGGTTGATTACAATAAAGATCTTGTTATGTTAAATGTAACGCTGGATAATGAGCTAAAAAATAAATCTAAGAATTTGATCACTAGAATGTTTGTTTGATCAGTTTACATAAAGTGAAACTCATTTGATATCCTTAAATTTTAAGGATGACCAAATGCATTTTTTTAAAGAGTTCGTTACGATATTATAGTAGGAGCATACCATATAACACTTTTTGGCAATAGCACCATGTTATGAAATTGTTTTCGTAAAGATACCTATTTATGGGATAATAACTATTTTCGGTATTGACTGAAAATATACATAGTTGTATTTTAATAAAGATATTTTGGATATTCATTTTAAAGTAAAACTATGATAGTAGTATTTGTTTTCATAAGAAAAGTGATGCATTGGAAAATACAAAAGTACTAAATCTTTTCAATTATTTTGGAATTATGGACTAGGCTACAATTTTGATAAATAATTCTTTAATCATATAATTATGAATTATGTAGTACTAGTGAATTATATCTCAAACAATAAAGGATAAAGCACCCATTCAGTGGAAGCGACATAAGAATTAATGAACTCTTCTAATTGATACATATAGATGTATGTAATGGTAAATCTAATAATATCAAAACAATTACACATACTTCGTTAAATTCACCAATGAATTATCACAAACATGAACATGTGTATTTGATACACATATAATATATTTATGATAAGTTCATAGAATATTAAGTAAAAGTAAATAACATAATATGCAAAAGAAAATAAAATGATTCGATTAGATCGAATGGTTGAGTATATTGGAAAGAGTTCCAAATGTATCTAAAAATGAATAAAGATTCATCTTAAAAGTTACTCTTCTCTATGATACATAATGATATATCGGCAAGGAGTAATCAAACTTTGTTGAACAAAGTACAATTGACAATGAGTGAAGTGGAGTTAACTTCTTTTTACATGGTTGTGTACTTAAGAATATAGTACATAAGGTTAATATTAATTTCATTTAATGCATAGTTTACGAAATCATACAAGATAAGGGTTTATAAGAAATCCCAATATATCCTACGTCAAGGAGTTGACAGGTTGTGTGAGTTGAAAGATTACACATGATAATTATTCGTGAGGAACCTTATGTTGACTACACCAAAAGAAGTTTGGGAAAATCATCATTGGAGACCAATTTATGTGTTGAACATAAGTTTTGTAAACTAAAACCAAATAAATATATGCATATAAGACAATTCACTTTATGACTGCATATTTTGGTGCACTAAGAAGAAATTATTGTTTCACGAAACACCAACTTTGTGATAAAGGAATTTCTTTCAAAAACTATTAGCAACAAAACTGATTTAGATATGATCCAAAAATAAAACAGATTACGAGGAATGCACTGAAATTAACCAAACCTATACAACACAACATATTAGAATGTCCAGTAGATATTCTCGCACATTAAGGAGAAATAATGAGTGTCTTATCAATGTTGAGAGTAGATATTCCTTAGTTATTAATTAAACCACTAAGAGTATTGACTCTGCCATATGGTATGATGCGCAAATCCAAAACAGATTCCAAGTACATTATTAAAATATGATTCTGATAATTTTACCCAAAGGGAAATGATCCATTAACCATAGATGTGTCTTCAAGAGAAAGACAAATGTAGTTCGAATATAGTGAGCAATATTGATAAGAATAACATCGTAAATTTCAATTGTTGAAATTAACATAACATATTCGTCATTAAACGAGCTCAGGTTACTTTGGATTTTCCTCAAAAAATTATCTCTAGATATGACTTTGTGTTCTGGTGCATATGTATTGAAATAGAAAGTCCTAAATAATGATTTAGAATAGACTGTTTGCGTAGAACAACCAAAATGTCTCGAAGTACGTAGGAGCAATATTGAGTTTGTGGGTTTTTGGATATGATCCATGAACATATACGAAATTATCATTCGACAAGCATCAGACTTGAACAACTATCATTTTAAATATTTTACAATGTGTTTTTATCATGAGCAACTTATCGTAATAAAAATAAACATATCATTTTAAATATTTTGAGTCAAGATGTATCAAGATTGGTTATCGATACATTCGGTGAGACTTGACTACGTAACGCTTTCCAAATGTTGGGTAGTATGTTACTCATGGCTGTTGGGGGCACTAAGAGGTTACTGATATTTTTGGATAACTATGGAATGATTCACTCGATAGTTTTTTATTTTTTAATATAACTAAGGTCAAATAGAAAATATTGATGTGACAATATTGCATAGTTCTTTCTACTTCAGAAAACCATTGAACTTCAGTATGGACACTTCACTTTGATTATAGTTAAATCATGCCACAATATCCATCGAACGACTATAATTGGTTCTGAGTTGAAGCATTGGAAGTGAAACAAAATTCAAAAGAGAATTCATCTCCTCATTTAGGAGGTTAGTATCACGGTCAATTGAAGTCAACTCAAAGTCAAAGTCTTTTGCTAGAGTAGTTTAGTTAATAATAATTTTATAATTGAACCAAGTACTTTGTATTTGGAATAAAGTTGAATATGGATGATAATAAAATTTTGACTAGTACCAAATTCCATATATCCTAATATGATATGTTTTGACCAAAATAATTGGTGTAAATAATTATCACTACTGGCGAGTGCTTGTAATAAGTAAATTTGATATTACCAAAACTGTGTAAGCGATAAATTTAGCCAAACTATCACACCACTACTTAAGGTGACGTGCGAAAGTTAGTATTCAAATTGTTCGATATTAGCCACTGACTGAATTTACATATAAGAGTCTCACAACCACAATGTTGAATACTCTGACTACCGGTTGAATTGATTAAATTACAATTTCTATAAATTAATTAATATTTATGAAATATTAGTTATAAAATTTTATTTGATTTTTGTGTTGATCAATATTGAATATAGTGTGTATATAAAAGTTATATACACACATATTGATATATGATATCAGTATACATTTGAATTTGATTTAAATATAAATTATCTAATCTGCTTTAAAGTGGAAAGAAATCCTACAAGGGCCCATGGTTTGGCCAGCCAAGGCAAAAAGGGAGGAGAGTTTTATATTGATACATTTGAGTTTGAATGGGTAGAGAGAAGTGTGGATATAGATCCACATTTTTCTCCCTTCTCTCTTATTTAAACCCATTACCCCTCACTTTTTCATTGAATTTTTGCTCTCCACTCCTTTACATTTCTGGCAGAACTCACCATAGCTCCCTCCTCCAACAAAAAACACAAATTCAAGTCGGTAGAAGAAAGGTGCATGGATATCCCTATCTGGTAGCGCTTTCTGAAAGAGATTTTATTCAATCCTAGGAGTTCTATAGATTCAGCATTCAAGGTGTGATTATTAGGCTACAGTAGAGGTAGCACTTTAATTCATACACACACATAGACACACACACACACACACACACACACACATATATATATATATATCGGTGTGTGTGTATGATTTGTTATGTTATTATATATGATTAGATTAGCTTTGTATCATGAATCCTTATATATATATATATATATATATATGTTGCCAGCCTAAAATATATATAAACATATTAATGATATAAATAAGAAAAAAATTAATTTTTTTATTTTATGTATGTATATGATTTTACTTTTGACCATAAATTTAAAAAATTCAAATTAAAAATAAATTTAAGAGGCGTTTTAAATAAACATTTGAAATTTTAAATTAAATAAATACACACAAAGCATATGTAAATTTTGTTGTTAAATTATTTACATATCAAAACTAAAAAATATAATATTTTTGTACATACACACATACACACATATATATTAATTTTGAATTATATACATATGTACACATACATACATACATACATACATATACATATACATATACATATACATATATATATATATATATGATTTTAAATATAATCTAATAAATTGATTTTAATATATACATATATGTATATTTTAACATACAGGCATGCAGCTTAATTAATAAAATAAATAAATAATTTGATTTTGTCAAAAAACAAATATGACCGAAGTAAAATATGCGCGCGCCCACGCACACACATATATATATAATTTTACGTATTTATATACCTAATTATATAACATCACCTTTTATTATAACTGGTTTTAAATATTACTTTCAATATATATATATATATATTCACATTTTGTAAAAAGAAATTGTTTCTATACATACTTTTATATATTAATGAAATATAATCCATTTGCAACATTAAATCTTGAATTTGAAATTAAAAGATATTTTCATATCTAGATCTAGTTTTAAAATTTGAAATTTGAATTAGATTTTAAATTATCTATATTTATATTTATAATTATTATTTTTGTATATATGTGTATATATGTAACATTATTTTTACATTATTATACATATATACATACATATATTATTAATGTGATATAAAATTATATTTGTATACATATTATTTGGAATATATATATATATATATATATATATAAGACAACGTCAATGTATATGAGTGCTAACCTATCTATCGCATCTAAATTCCAGTAGTTAAATATAGGCATGTTAAACTACGCATGTTGAGTATGTTAGACATGCACGTACACATATATGTGTATATGATACACATGTGTACATTTTATACTATAGATAAAATCAACAAATCTTTTATTAATAAATAAAATAATGATTTTATTTAAAATTAATTTAAATAAGATCTAAATCAATTTAGACTTCATAGGTCCAAGTAAAATCCAAAGTGGAATTTTTTTTGAAATTCATCATTGGCAAACTCTATTTGAACCCTTCAACTTGCTGAGTTGCCCCTCTATTTTTACAAAAATTGAAGGGCGAAAATGCGTCCTAATCATTTTACTTTAAATTTATGTTTTTTTTAAATTTTCTGTCCACCACATAGTGGATCTGCGTGGTGCTTTGAAGGCACCACGCAGGACAACAACATGGTACTCTAAATTCAATACGCAGTGGCTCTGCGTGGTGCCTTCAGGGCACCACCAGTTGTATCATGCAGTGGCTTTGTGTTGTGCCTTCAGGGCACTACGTTGAGCCACTGCACCACGTAGAGCCACTACGTGAAATAGTATTTTTGGATTTTTTTTGGAAAATGGAGCAACTCGGCAAAATGAGGAGTGTTTTCATTTTTTTTTTAAGATTTGGGAGGCTACTCAGCATGTTGCTGGGTTTAAATAGAATTTGCCCTCACCATTTTAACCCATTGCGTGCTGACCTGGATCCAACATAATTAACAATAAATCTTAAGATAAAAATGTAGCTCTCAATCCGCACGCATACGCTTTTCTTTTAATTAGTTACTATTCATTTTTCATTTTTTCATTTATTTTTTTCAATATTACTATTATTATCATAGGTAATTGAATATGTTATTATCATAAGTGTAACAAGTAACCGAAATCTGTGTTTGACAGGCACATACTTCTCTATGGTTTATAAGCGAATTCTGGTTCTCTAGGCAATTCAAAACAGAATAAAATCAATGAAATTCAAATAAAGAACTTGCTTTTTTTTGGAAGAGGATAAAGAACTTGCTTATTTAGTGAAAATAGCTACAAAATATAAGATCATAGGATTTCAGCTAGCAATTTGATTGAAATTTATAAGTAAAAAGGAACTTAATAGGAAAAAATAGAAGCTTTTAAGTGAATTAAGTGATTACAAAATATATTAGATAATGAGGTTAATAAGATTCGAATTTGGATATTTGAAATAAAGCGAATAAGAAAATCGGAGTCATTCTAGTATACAATAAATATAAGTGTGATAGGTGATATTCGAACTTGTCACCTTCATTATGTAGTATAAGATTGAAATGAAAAATGTACTTTTGTCGTTAAAACATTTGGGGGGAGGGTTAGTCATGTAGTGGTTCATCCAGCTTTGGTTGGTCAATTTTGACTGATCTAAGCCACCTTTGGGGCCGTTTGAGCAACTTTGGGGTTTAATTCCATATTTATAATGACGAATATGTCCGATCGCAAATTAACTTTTGTGATGTGCGGTGAGTGGACGTGGATTAGTCCACAAAATTAACTTTTTACTGCTGATTAATTTTCAAACCTTCTAAGCGAAGTGTTCTCATCATTATAACACAGAAGATTTTCTTTGCAGGAGTCCACCACAAGTCCACAGTGCACTTACCTTTGCTTTTCTTCACAATTGATTCTTTTCTTCATTGTCTAAGTCAAGAGGGAAAAAAATAATAATCTGAAAATAGAAGAAAATGGGGAATTCTAGCAGTTCAACTACTAGAGCAGCGGCGATCACCGCTGCCGCTGCCGCTGTCGCTGCTACGGCAACAGCAGCATGGGTTTTCCATTCATGCTTTTCGTCGGAGACAGTGGAGCCACAAAATAGGTCGTCGGCGACAAAGGAGTCACAAAATAAATCGCCCAAGACAGAGGAGTTACAAAGTAGATCGTTGGAGACTACGGAGGATCTGGATTTCCCGATATATTATCCTGAAACTAAAGCCAGTTTATCTGGTGAGACTTTTGTTTATTATCAAGGTAATTGGTACTTCAATCCTTTTGCAATGTTGTGCTAGGCTACAAGTTTGGTTTGGTGGAATAAAGATGAGACTTGTCCAAGATACTATGTTAAATATAACTGACCTGCTAATTTAACTGTCAGAATGCATAAAAATTTGTGAGTTTATGATCATTGAAAATCATTAGCCAACTTGAAAAAGAAAAAGAATATCTGTTAAGAGCATTTTTTCTAACTATTTTTTAATAATAATGATTCTTAATGCATGCACAGGGGATTAACAACTAAAGTTAGAAACCTTACAACTTAAAATAAGTGGTCATTGGCAAGATAATAACATTTGTTATTGTCTAGGATTGACAAAATATGGATAGATAGAAGTAGGAAAATTATAATAATGAAATATTCCGAGAAGATGTGTGTTTTTTCCCTCTTTTAAAATAGTTATAATTATGAATGTGGGTGGGAGAATTACCATTCTTAGGTTCAAATATAGTTTTAGAATGGAAAAAAAAAACACTCTTTAAAACTGCAGATAGGGGAAAAGTTGAACAAATTGAAATTAGAAAATTAGATAAAATCAAGATCATCTTATAATTATTGGAAAATATAGTGATAGATATGGTTTGTTCCAAACTATATAGTTAAATACGTAGATGTATTTGTTTATCTATAACAGTGGTAGCATTGGTTTAAGGCACCAAAGAACCAAATTTACTATACCGGATTTATAATAATTTGAATAACTGTGTTGAATATATGATGTTGATCAGCAAATGAAGTACACGTCGATCAGCGCATAATTCATCACACCAGGCATACTCAACTTGACCATGTACAAGAATCAAAAGGTATCTCTTCTGTAAGATCAGTACTGTAGTATTATCCACTGTTGTAAAAATCCTTCTAGGCCTCCGTAAGTCCCCACCTAGGCTAGGCTTACCGTCTAGCGATTTCCCTAGACCAGCCTAGAAAAGATTTACCGTCTCATGTAAGAATTTAAACACGTAATTAGGCAGGCATTGGTTAGGAATTATTTAAGATTCAATGCCATTTATAAACATCACTATGTTAGTTTTAGATAGTCTTACCTCCTTAGATACTCCTTAAGTACATTCAAAATCCCAAAATTTCAGTTTATATCAATTAACACTAAACAAAATACTAAAATTTTCTCCAAATACATGAGTTATCAAAAACACCTAACTTCGATTAATCCTCGATAAATCCCCGTTTAAACAATTACTGCCTATAGTCTATGCTTACTGCCTATAGTCTATGCTTACTGCCTATAGTCTGGCTACCGATGTTTACAACCTTGCTAGTATCTGACTGCCACTGAATCAAAAAGGTTCATTCAGGTGCATATAAGTCGGTGACCGATGCTAATAGTCAAATTACATAACATTTTCAATTTTTATCTCCAAAGTTATTAATGCTGTGAAATATATTCTAAATATGATGGCCTTGCATTCATTGGTCACTAGTTAAGGATGTTTGCCATCAATTTATACAGACACAATCAAAATCATGAGTTATAACATATGGAGTATAAAGTCTTACAAAAGAGAGAGGAGAATGAATGCTGTCAGCCATCTCATTGAGCAGCACTCTCCTGACATAATTCTCCTCCAGGTCATCTGTTTTTTAACAGTTTGTTTTCGAAAGGCAATTGATAATGATATAATGCTAGTGCTTCTTTCAGGAAGTTACACCTGAAGTCTACATATATTTCCAAAGCTGCAATTGGTGGAACGTATACAAATGCTCCATTAAAGACAAACAAGCTACCAAACAAGTCAAAGCTACCAAACAAGTCTTCTGTATGATGGTACATTATTTTCTCTTAGAGTATCTCCAAAGCCATCCTTATTTATTTATCAAATTTTGTTTTGCACCTGCGACGTGCATGTTTTAAACAATGCTGAAAATTTTGAATCCACGGTTGTGGTAACTAGAGGTTTTGTTCATACGGATTACGGAGTGTTTTGTACCTAATTAGGCCATTTTGAATCCTGATTTCAAATTAGGTGCTTTTAGATGCTTTTACAAACCATATTCAAGAATTAAGACGGTCGTCTCCTTACATTACAATTTAAAATGCAGTTGAGCAAACTGCCTGTTAAGAAATTCGTCTACAAACAATTCGTCAACACCAAGACCTGCAAGGGTGTTTCACTAGCAAGGTTCACTTCAAATCCAAAAAAAGCACTAACCGTTGCAACTTGCCATCTAAAAAGTATGAATGGTGTATGCACAAACACCGTACAGCGAACGAGTCAAGCAAAAGAAGCCATCGACCTCCTAAAATTCTCACCAAACGTTGTGCTCGGAGGAGACATGAACTGGGACGAATCCACAGATGGTCCATTTCCTTTGACTAGTGGATGGTGCGATGCATGGTCTGATTTAAAACCCGAGGAAGATGGGTATACCTACGATACACAGTCGAATGCAATGCTCAGAGGCAGACGGTTTGTACGGAAAAGACTAGATAGGTTTGTTTGCAGACTGAAGGATTTCGATATGATCGATATTGAGATTTTTGGAACGGAAGCGATAAAAGGTGTTTCGTGCAAGCGTAGTGGGGAGAAGCTACCTTTGTTGCCTAGTGATCATTATGGATTGATTCTTACTATTTGTGCAAAATGAAGTTGTGTTTAGGTTTGAGTATGTTAATTTGATGTAGGTGAGTGTTATGTGCATGTAATTATACGCTTTTTGTATAGGTTTTAGGACGTGCTTTCTAGTTAGTGTGTATTGTCATATGGATTGTTTTTGGATATTTGTAGAGTGATGTATTTGCTAAATCTATATCATAATTGAGGTCAATATGGTGTGGTATATTATAAGCTCTTTGACTGTCCTAGTAAGATGACAAGGACTATTTATATGTACAAGAAGAAAAGAGTGATTGTCACTCGACACCAAAGGGATGAGATCATAAGTGTTTTGTTTATTTATGAAAAAAAAAACAATGGTCAAAACAATTACAGCCTATAGGCCCAACTAAACAGCCCCATATTGGTCTGACTAAAACATAACATTTACACTTCAGTACGAAACCGTAGCACCCAGTGTCGAAGCTAGAAGAAATAGTCGGCTAGAGCATCAATAGAACTACAATTCTTTTTTCCAAAATCACACGATGTCAATTTGAAAATTTCAAGTATGGTAAGGAATATATGTTATTTTACACGGATTGATTTTTAGATCTGAATCTTTTGTAGATTCAATCTGTGATTGTTGTAGAGAAATTGTTGCTTTGTTCTTCTGATAAATCTGAGTAGATCCATGATTGTTGACGTCTGTTAACACTAGTATTTTGAGGGTAGCTCACGTGCAAGGCGGTGGTTTGATTTGAGCTCTTTGTAGCCAGATTTGGAAGATTGCAACATTCATTGGCCTTAATCGTTGATCGTCTGTAGTTTTGAAGCAGCAATTTGATCTCCATGTAATCATCAACGCAGCTCCAGATTTCAAATAAGATTTTATAACCTTTCGCACTCTCTGTTTTTTCTATGATTTAGAACAACTTTGTTGTTTTTTCCCATCTGAAGCCATCTTCATTTTGCATTTGATTATTGTAGTGTTGGCTGGTGTGCCGTTAAAACCCCGCCGAAGCCTTGGAAAATCCCTACTGTAGTGCATAGTGCTCTTCGTTCGTTACATTATTTCAATTTTGCGCTATTAAAAAATAGATCTGTTTTAACCCCGTTATTTTCTGCTACGTCCGCTAATCATGGCTTTTTAGCATACGCTTTAGCAACATTAATATACAAAATGTTTGATTTGATTAGTTCTTTTTTAAAATAAATTAATTAAGTTAGAGTAAAACCAAATTTTAAGATAAATGCTCAACAGAAGTTAGAAATCTACCGTAGTCGTCAAATCTAGTCTGCATAAATCATAATGTTTTTCGGTTTTGTTATAAAAGATTAAATAATTTTTTTTCTACACATGATGTGAGAATGAGAATAAATTAACTTTAAAATTTTGATTTTATATATGTAGTTTTCTGCACCTCCACTATTTTCTGTTATATCCCTGTTTTATCCCCACTATAACTTTTTGTACCTTCACCGCTATAGAATCGTCAAGCGTTTTAACTGCACATTTGCCTAGGATTCGTTTCCTTCCATATACAATAAACATTTGTTAATAATATATGTGCATAATCTCTTTCAATAGACTTTGATTGAATTGTGCATTGATGTCTTCAATTTCCTTTCTCAACAACATGCTGCTTTTGCTATAACTGCCTAATTTGCTCTTAGCTTATGTCTATGATAAACTTGAGTACCCGCAAATAAAAATAAATGCCCATTAGTTTTGATATCTTCATCACATAACAAGCATTTTAGATTGTCCAGTTTTTGTCATTTCATTATTTTCTTCTTTTGTTGTTAGCTTGTTTGTGATGGCAAAGTAAGAGAAGCCTACCAAAGGATAGGGGATAGTTAGCTTTCTATATTTGTTTAAGATTCCACAGGAGGGGTTGTCATTTTTGTCAATCGCTAGAGTATCCGGATATCTTTGATGAAGTGACCGGATTGTCGCTGCATAGAGAGATCGAGTTTCGGATAGACTTGGTAAAGGAGGCCAGGCCGATAGTTATGCCTTTGAGGCGTATGACACCCAGAGAGCAGAAAGAATTGGAGGTGCAATTGAATGACCTATTAAGGAAGGGGTTCAATCGAAGAAGCATATTTGAGTCGGGCGCACTTGTTGTATTCGCAACTAAGGCGGATGACTCTTTAAGGTTATGTGTAGGTTATCGTGAGCTGAATAAAGTGACAGAGAAGAACAAGTATCCAATCATATCCATTGAGGACTTGTTCGATCAGCTGCACGGTGCGAAGGTGTTCTCTCAAATGGATTTGGCAATGGGATTTCACCAACTTAGAGTAGCGAAGGAGAGTGTGCCTATTACTTTGTTTCATACACCGTCAGGATTTTATGAGTGGTTGGTGATGTCATTCGGGTTGACCAACACTCTGGCATACTTTGTGGATCTCATGAATCGAGTTTTCAGAGACCAACTGAATAAGTTCATGCTTATGCTCGTGGATGATATTCTGATATACTTCAGAACTGAAGAGGAGCACAAGACACACTTGAGGATTGTGGTAGAAATATTGAGAAAGCACAAGTTAAGAGCGAAGCTCTCTAAGTGTCACTTCTGGAGGGAAGAAGTGTGATTTTTGGATCATGTCGTTTCGGGACAGGGTATAGCGATGGATCCTGTGAAGGTGACAGCGGTCCAAGTTTGGAATCAACCCAAGAATGCTACAGATGTGAGAAGATTCCTAGGACTGGTGGGATATTATAGATGCTTCATCAAGGACTTCTCGAAGATAGCAACACCGTTGACCAATTTGACAAAGAAAAATCAGACTTTGTTTGGGACGCAAAGTGCGAGCATACATTTGTGAGTCTGAAAAAGAGGTTGATGAGTGCACCAATATTAACCATTCCAAGTGGAAATGAAGAGTTAACAGTATATACTGATGTCTGTTGTACTGGATTGGGTGCGGTGTTCATGCAGAAGGGAAGAGTTGTTGCTTATGCCAATCGAAAGCTAAAACCATACGAAAGGAATTATCAAACTCATGATTTGGAGTTTGTGGGGATTGATTTTGCTTTGAAGATATGGAGGCACTATCTATTGGGAGAGAGGTTTGAGCTATTTACGGACCATAAATCCCTAAAATACCTTTTCTCTAAGAAGGATCTCAACCTTCATCAGCAACGGTGGTTAGAGTTCTTAGCCTCTTATCATTTCGATATTTCCTATACACCGGATAAAGGGAATGCGGTCGCCGATGCATTAAGTAGAAGACATGCTAATTTGGAAGTAATATTCTTGGAATGGAAGCAAATATAATATATTGTCGGATTTGATTTCAGGCTTCACTACGAGTTGGAACCTGAAATGTTAGCAAGTTTTTCGATCAGACCTACTCTTATAGAAATGATCGGTACTAGTCAAAAGCGAGATGCTAGGCTAGCAGAGATCATAAAGAAGATAGAGGAAGAAGTAGAATTTGAAGATATGAAGCAATACGAACTCGATCGAGAAGGTTGGCTTCATAAAGACGGGAGGTTGTTTGTTCCCAATATTGATGGATTACAAGATGAAGTGCTAAGAGAGTGTCATCATTCCTGATTGATTATTCATCCCGGTGATAACAAGATGCATCGAGATATGAATAAAACTTACTTCTGGGAAGGCATGAAGAGGGATGTTGGGGCATTTATCTTTAAGTGTATAAACTGCCAATAGGTAACAGAGAAAAACTGTCGCAACCATTAGAGATTCCTGAGTGGAAATACGAGCAAGTATCGATGGATTTTATAGATGGACTGCCGATGACTCATGCAGGGTATGATGGCATTTGAGTCATAGTAGATCGGTTGACCAAGAGTGTAAGGTTTATGCCCGTTAAATCAAGTAGAACGACTTCCAAACTGGCAGAGTTGTATGTTAAATGGATAGTATGATTTCATGGTATGCCGAAGAGCATTATGAGCGACCGAGACCCATTGTTCACTAGTGGGTTTTGAAGAGCTTACAAGAGGCATTGGAGACCGAGTTGCATCTCAGTACAGCTTATCACCCGCAAACGGATGGTGTGACACCCCGCACCTCTAGGCACCCCGAAAATCAGACATGACTAGAAGCACGGGTGGTCGGGTGAAATAAAAATGCATAACATAGCACGGAGACTAAGGCAACAACATAAAATAATTAAAATATTACAATGGAAGAAAACTTTCACTAATTATAAATTAATAGCAAAACAGCTTCATTAAAAACAACATTATCCCAAATTTATTTCCGAAACCAAAAGTACCAAGTAGTCTCCACCAAAACATAAAACATAACAAAGTTTACAATATAGGTCCCCATATATAGAGTAAAGTACGGAAAAGAGAAACAAAGTATATGAAACAAAAGAAACAAAAGCCGAAGATAACAACTGCTCCAATGACCCATCAAGCTGCAAATAACTGCAATCTAGACCTGCCCTCCTGTGATTTGGGGAAAATAGAAAAAATAGGAATGAGTCAGACATAAAGTCTGGTGAATGAGAAATAAAATGAACCAGAAAGAATAAAACTGTTTAATTCCAGGTCTTCCTCGAATATCGCAAAGGGTAAATAATATAATACAATGAATCTTTCTTAGATACAGTTTCTAAGAAGCCAAAGTCGGTGGTCACTCTAGGGAAGTCAACCATGCAGTAATACTAAACGTCAATCATCATGTCGGACTTGCTGTCCTTACCTATCCACGTACTACAGCGTGAAAGTCATGCTCTTCACCCGTACATTGTGACTAAATGCCTCTTACGTCTGACCGATGTCGACTCAAACAACCTCGCAGGACCTCGAAGTTGCGCTTAGGCTCCGCCAAACTGGACTCCTATCCTCCTGTCTTCTCGGTCTCCAACGTGGACTTACCCCTATCCAAAGTATTGGTTCTCCGAAAGAGCGCTCGCAGCAGAGTTGGCTATGCAAAATCCTCCAACGATCTGCTAAAGAAGCCTACGTCGGAGCACACTTTTCCTGTTTCGTCCGCATCGATCTGCCTGAAGAAGCATACGATTGCGGATGCTATCTATCCTACGTACTAGCAACGTATGAAAGGTAACAAATATCCTTGCGTATCTACTTGCCCGCTCCTAGTATGTACAACCAAAACTATATTTTGGTCTTAACTGCATGAAACACCTATTCAAACCTTTACAAGATCTGCCTACCAAATCGCTTGCAGATTAATTAATTTTACCGTTACAGTTTACATACTGTTTATTTCCATTCATCTGCTTTAGGCCACTTTTACATTCGATTTGGTTATTTCACAATTTCCTTTTTTCTTACATAAATGATATTTCAATTTCACGTCCGTTCAGTCCGTATGGTTTGTTTGTAATTTTTATGTTATTTTGTTACAGATTTACACTAGCCTTTAGGATCCATTTAATTTATATTTTTCTTTTCACCCTAATTTACGTTCTCCTTTGAGAGATTTAATCTGTACAAAAATTTTATCCAATAACCACAAACCATTTAATTACACAAAATTTCACTTTTACAGTTTTAGGCCACATATGAAACAAACAATTATGCCAATTAGACTTTCCAATTTTGTTCCAAAACCATATTCAAAATTATGTAATTATATCAATCAAAACCATAATTTTATTCAAGTAACATATTCTGAATTTATTCAACTAACCTGTTCTACCATTAGAATTTGAATAACAATTCTAATTCAATCTAATTAAACCAATCTTATTTACACCATGAAACATGAATAATAATTTGTTTGTTCTAAATTTCAACCCAAAGATGAATTAGAGTTGATAAGTGGAAGAAGAAGAAAATACAATAATTTACATAAATTTCAATCTTATTTATGCCATAAAACGTAAATAGACAATTTATATATCCTATATTTTAAACCAAACATGAATTAGATTTGAGAAGTGGAAAATAAGAATAAGTTGCAATAATTTACATCCATTCTCAATTAAAAACAGAAATTAATTCATATTAACGTGCCAGAAAAGAACTGAAATTGAACTACTTTATTTTTCTATTTCATATTAATTCTCACTCGCCTGGCACTTGAGCTTGCACAAATTTGAAAAAGCTTTGCTTTAATCTTTCTCCCTTTGATTCTTCTAAATTCCCCAAATTGCTTGAATATATATATATATATATATATAGATAATTTAATTTGGTAGAGATTTGTTTATTTAGTAGAGAAAAGGAGGAAGAACAATACACACTAATTTTACTGTAGAATTATGGCGACGGCTGAATAAGAGATTAGGTTTAGGTTAGATGGTTTATTTATAGATTGTTTGAGTGAATATAATCCATTAGATTATTTTAGATTAAATCTGGTTCTTTCATACACTTAATGGTTATCCATTCTAACCCATACACATCACTCAACCAATAAAATTTAGTCATCTCATCCTATTACATCACTGGAGCAAATGGGAAGCCGCCACATGTCAGAAACAACGATGAAATACGCAGGAAAATCGCTAGAAACGAACCAGCTAAAGAAACATCGCTCTAGATTTTGGGCGACAACGGGACTTGATCCCTGGTCACTAAGGAAGTCAACATGCGCCTTTACCACAAATGCGCTTTTAATTTCTTTTTAATTATATTTCCGTAAAATATCGGGGTGTTACAGATGGGCAGACCGAAAGAGTAAATAATATATTGAAAGATCTTTTGCTAGTAGGCATTATAGACTTTGGTGGATCATGGGATGATCATTTACATTTGGTGGAGTTTGCATACAATAACAGTTATCAATCGAGTATTGGAATGGCTCCATATGAAGTATTGTACGGAAGACCGTGTAACACTCCTTCATGTTGGTGGGAAGCAGGCGAGAAATTGATGCTTGGACCAGATATGATTAAAGAGACATTGGAGAAAATTATGGTCATTCAGCAACGAATGAAATTGTTTAGGATCGACGGAAAAGCTATGCGGATAAAAGACGAAGAGATTTGGAATTTTCTGTCGGAGATACCGTATTTGTGAAAGTTTCTCCTCTAAACAATGTAGTTCGATTCGGTAGAAAGGGGAAGTTGGCATCAAAGTTTGTAGGTTCATTTTTGATTATTGAGAGGATTGGGAAGCTAGCATATAGGGTCGACTTACCTCTGAAGATGGCAGGCGTGCACAACGTTTTTCGTATCTCTTATCTATGAAAGTTTGTGAACGACTCAGGCATGGTAATTACAGCAGATCGGCTATAAGATGTTAAGGTAGAACCAGAGTTTCTATATCTTGTAAGCCGGTTCATATTGTTGGGTATGATACTAAAAACAGCTTAGGAGAAAGACGGTGAAACTAGTTAAGGTACAATGGAGCAAATGTGATGACGATTGTACGTGGAAGACGGAGGAGAGCATGAGGACTAGGTGTCCGGAGCTCTTTGAATGGTAAGACCCAACGTTTATCGTATCTACTTTCACCATTATATATTATATTAGATAGGTTAGTATTTCGCATGCTAGGATAGATCACCTATACTATTGATTGTGTGGTTGCTTGTTTGATATGTGTGATGGCTGTTTATGATTGGTAGGCATGCGGGATAACTATGGTTGCTTATACTTTGGCATGTTTGGGGATTTCAAAGGAGAAATTCCTAAAGAGGGGGGGGGGAGGGTAGGGGAGAATATAACGACCCGTATTTTACGTACCGAAAGATCGTAAAATATTTCTATTTTATTCGTATGAGGTCGTATGATTCTATAATTTAGGGATATGACTCTTAGGGACATTTTACACACTTGTATTTTTTTTAGAATTTTTATGTGACCATTTCAACCCTTAAAACCTTGTTTGGGCTATAACTTTTGATAGAAGTCTAATTAGGGTCTCAATCTAGTTCCATTGCTTCGGGATAATGGTTTCTCTTTCCGTAGAGTGGTTATAATAGAAAAAAGGACTTACGGTTATTAAGTTATGTCTATTTTAAGTTTTAAAAGATGTTGGCCGGAATTAGTGCGTAATTAATTAAGTTAATTAGTAAGCCTATTAATCTAATTTGAGAACCATTATAAATAGAGGGCTAGAGAGCCAAATTAAAAAATTCCCTCTCATTCCAAATCAGGTCTAAACCCTAATTAGCCATAAATTTATCATAATTTATCCAAAGTTCTCTCTAAATAAAACTAGATTATTGATTGATGATTAGATCGTCAATTAGATGATAGAGATCATCAATTTGCTTGATTTGAAGTGCTTTTCTTCGCATGTTCGGATTAGATCTATACACAAATTGATTGAATTTGATAATTGGTGAGTGGTTTATACCTTCTCACTATACTATGCATGTTTATATGGTGGAATTATAGGATTTAACTTGTTTTAAATTGATTTTTGGCCTTAAAACTTTTTTTTAACTCTAATTACATGTGAATCCATGCATATGATATAGATTGATTAGAAATCACCTTTGTTTATGTTCATATATTCATGCTATATGTAGATCTATGATAGAGATTGACTTGTTTATTTTATTTCTATGGAATGCATGTTTGAATGGATGAAATTGCTTTTTGTTCTATGTTTGTATGATGTGATTTGATGTTGTTTGTTAGTGTTTTGGATGTTTAAAAAGATAGGTCAGAGAATTTGGCAAATCAGAGACAAAGATGATCGGAATTGGATGAAACTTGAAAGGGAGGCTCTGGAGTATGGAAAGAGTCGGTGGTTCAAGCCGCGTCTTAAAATTCTTTAAGTGAACATGTCGGCACCGACATGTTCATGTTGGCACCGACATGTTTAGGTCGGTCTAATTGGTTTGCGACTTTGGTGAAGCCAAGAGCAAAGATATTGGAGGTTCACTAGTACACAATCTACTTGTTGCGTCGTCTTATTTGCGTCGTCTAAGTTTGAAACCGAAGCAAATAGTATCATTTGTGTCGGTTCTGCTTTAACAATCGTAGCAATTGGTCTATGATAAGCATTAAAAGATATTAAAAAAAATAGTTTGCGACAGTTATCATCTACAACCGTAGCAAATTTATAAGCAAATAGGGTTATCTGTGTCTGTTATATGCATAACCGTAGCAAATAGTGTAAAGCAAATAAGACCCCCTTAATTTTGCCTAACACAAACACTCACACCAACAACCCAAACAAATATATCTCAACCCGGCCTAAGAAATATATTTCGATCCAAACAATAACAATATATCTCAACAAAACGTAACCCAAACACAGACAAAAAATACCAAATGCTATTCTCAGCAAATCGATATTTTCAACCCAATTTAATCAGCGACTACAAATCATCTTAGCTTGAATTGTAACTAGAATGAGAGCGATTGATTCTCGTTGAGGTCGGATTGCCCTCGGGGTTGGAAGGTTGCAGTTGGGGATTGAGGTGGATTGTGGACTTTTGCTGAAGATTTCTCAATTTTGATTGGTGGTTGCGGGTTGTAGGATGGTCGAAGGTTGTGGGTTGGGTTGAGGCATTTTTGATTTCTGGTTGTGATTGGAGTTTTCCAAGTGGTTGCGGATTGATTTTGGTGAGGTTGTTAAGGTGTGAGGGGAGATGGTTGTTGCGGGTGTGATGGGAGGAGGAAGTTGATACCGTTGCAGTTTGCTGATGAGAAGGAGGTTGCGCTTTTTTGAATAGGCAGTGCAGGTGAGTTGCTGCTTATTTAATTTCGCATTGACATATTTTCATTTCCATGTAAAAAGAAACTAAACCCTAGAAATAACATCGAAGATCAAACTGTCGTCGATTAACATCGAAGATCAATGTTGAACTGTCGTCGATTAACAACCCCAGATTCATTGCCACTTACCGCCTACCTCCGTCTCTGCCTGTCTGCTACCGCTGATCTAATACTAGGTATATATGCTACTACTTTGAGTTTCTTTTTTGTTGGTTATATGGAAATATGAAGTTATATTTTCTATGGAAGCGAGATTGTTTATGTTTTATGTTTTATTTCATCATTTATAGCAAAATTTTATGGAAAACTATTTGAGTTTCAAATCCAAATTACTTCTGAGTAGTGGTAGAACAATGATACTTTGAAATTGGATGGAACAATCCCAGCTTTTGAATCATTGCACCTAAACCTTTTTACTGAAATTTCCAAGATGAGATCAGCTTATTATCCACATCTAAAATGTCATATTATTATTTTCATAGGGTGTAATGAAGTGACATAATTGCATAATCATATTTGACATGTTTAATACTTTTATATTTTGCATATAATATCAATCAAGATACCACTACTTTGGTTAAAAACTATAGCCAAGGATTCACAAAATTATCTTGGATGCTTAACCGGTATTTTAACATATTATATAGTTTTTTTTAAAACTAAAATACAACTGCTATTTCTCAATTCATTATTTTAGTGTTTCTCATTTCAGAATGCATCCTATACAAGATGCAAGGTTACCATGTCAGTAAAAATATCAAGTGGAACAACTGATATTACTGGAACAAATATCAGGTGGAAGGAAGGCATGGTATAAGCTTTATTATTGCATAAAATGTCTGAACATAGATGCACGAATGCACTATTGATTTATGTGCATTGAATTTAATTGACTTGCTATTTTTCATATTTCAAGGATATTTCTAGTGGTGCAAACCTTGAGAAGAAGGGATCAAAACAACCTGCAAATAATGAAAGGTTATTCCTTTATGTTACTTTTTTATATACTATTGATTGATGCAGATATAACTAATCAATTTTTTTTATCCAATTACCTTATATCATTTAACTCAGAAATGATGTCAAGGAACATTCAGATTAAAAATTATTAGAACCTTGATTTATTAAGCTTGAGTACACAAAAAAACTTAAAATTATTAGAATCCTCATGTATTAAATTGTAGTATAAGACAATACTGTAAATGCTGTTGTAGTATAAGATACTTTCGTGAATTTCCTTTTTATGTATTAAGCTGAAGTACATGAACCTCATTGTGTCTTTAATAAACTGTAACTGAAATTTCAAGTTGTAATATAAGACAATATTGTAAATGCAATTGTAGTATAAGATACTTATGTGAATTTCCTTTTTATGTATTAAGCTTTTCTTTAATGTATTAAGCTGAAGTATACTAACTTTGTTGTCTTTAATAAATTGTAACTGAAATTTCAAGTTGTATGTATGTTGAGTACATAATATTGTAAATGCAGCTTCTTTATGCACTAATATTTCCATCTATAATTTTGCAAGAGAATTACAAAAGCAACTGTTGATGGTAGTGCAGGGAAATGGCCTTATATGCAGGTCAGTAAGCTTGTTGGTTTGGGTTTATGTTGTTGTGAGATAGACCCTAAGAATAGACAAGATTACTAGCAGGGACGGATCTATTTAGCCTTTGGGGTGGGCGCCTGCCCACCCCACAAAAAAAAACAACGAAAAAAAAAATGGAGAGAGAGGACGCGTCTTCTATTCTTCTCTCATCCCCATTCCATCGCTCGCAGCCGCTCCCCCTTCTAGCCTTCTCCGGTGGCAGTCAACAACTCTGACTTCAGTTTCAACCTCCAATCCTCCTCCTGTTGGGTTTGTTGGGTTCTCTTTGCTCACTCAGGTTTCTCTTTTAACCATTTTGCACTTGAATTGTTGTTAGCCCTAAGTTATTGGGTAATCGGTATTGCTGAACAACAATATTTATTACGATGTCAATTGATTTCATAAATGTTTGAAGTTAACTATTTGGTATAAAACATTGCTTTTTTTTATAGGAATGTTTGCTTAGTTTCAACTTCAAATCTAGGAAATTGTGCTGCATTAAATATTTCATAGATCTACAAGTATAATAACTTTACTGGATCTGACTTACTTGTTGCATTTCATCTTAGTCATGATACTTGCTCTTCGAAGCTCATAAAGTTATGATTTTAGCACAATCTTCTTTCAATTGGGTTCTTTTTTGCTGACAAAATGTATGTTGTTAATTGTTCTATTTTAGCTCAAATATACAACTATATCCTCTTAATTGTTCTATTTTCTCATTGGGGCATACTGCGACTACTAATTGTTCCTTTTTTGTTATTGCTAACGCACGCACGTAGCAGCACAATTTGGTGTTTTTCCACTCGACAAAGGCAAAAATATCAAAAGCGGGTGTTTGATTTTTTGAGAAATGAATTGGATGTTGAACTTTGTGCAGGCTCGCTTGCTAAAATATCAAAAGTGGGTGTTGGGAAATTTCTGAGTATAGGCGAATTATAGGAGACGAAATAGGCAATTTCTGAGTAAGGCGAATTCAGTGTGCAGGCTCTTTTGATATACCTAGGCTCCGTCGCATCAAGATTTTGAAAATGTCCAAAAGGCCAACAAAAACTTTGTTTTCTTTCTACACAAAAAAATCTGATGTTGGTGGAACATCATCTCCGAATCCTTCTTTGAATTTGGATTTAAATAACCAAGATCCAACAAATGACTTGCATCATCCCACTAAAATTCAAAAGACCGAGGATACTGTGAAACATGATCCAGGATTACGTCAAGCTATATGGATGTACCATCACAAAGATCAAGATGCAATTCGTCGTCGCTATATCGGAATGGGTCCGTGTCAACTTGATTTGAAAGAAAAATTCAAACGAAATGAAGACGGACGACGTATGCGATTTGAATGGTTTAAAGATCATAAATGGCTTGAATATTCTGAAACAACTCAAAAAGCTTATTGCTTTCCTTGTTTTCTTTTTGACAAAAATATCTCTCAGCAGCATAAGCAAGATACATGGATTTCTAGTGGATTTAATAGTTGGAAAAGAATTGGTGGAAAAGATTGTTGTCTCAAAAAACATGAAGGATGTCCAAATTCACTACATTCAAACAATGTCACGTTATTAGATTGCTTTAGCAATCCTTTACAAAGTATTGAAAAGCAATTGATTTTACAATCTGAAATTGAAATAAAAAAGAATCGATTGCGAATCATCACTTCAGTGAAAGCTATATTATGGTTATCATGTTAAGGTTGTGCTCTTAGAGGGAATGATGAATCGGTTCATTCATTTAACCGTGGAAATTTTCTTGAACTAATTAAGTATTCCGCTTCACTTTCATCTGAAGTTGCAGAAGTGGTATTAGAAAATGCTCCTGGAAATGCTTCTTATGTTTCACCAAAAATTCAGAAAGATATTATGGAAATTATTGGTGATTTAGTGAGAAAAAAAATTTGCGAAGAAATTAGTGAATCCAAATTTTGCATTCTTGTAGATGAATCACGAGATGAGTCAAATACTGAGCAAATGGCAATAGTTATTAGATTTTTTGATGATGAAGGTTGCATACGTGAACGGTTCTTTGATGTTGTTGGAGTTGAAGACACCACCGCACAAACTCTAAAAAATGCTTGCTCGAATGTGCTCGATCGGAATGGTTTGCTTGTTCAAAACATGCGAGGTCAAGGTTATGATGGTGCGAGTAACATGAGAGGTGCTTGGGGTGGATTACAAGCACTATTTTTAGAAGAATGTCCATATGCATATTATGTGCATTGCTTTGCTCATCGATTACAACTTGCACTAGTTGGTGCTTCTGGTGAATTATCTGACATAGAACTATTCTTTCAAATGCTTAATTGTATTGTGAATTTAGTAAGTTCATCTGCCAAAAGAAATCAACAACTAAAGGCTGCTATAAGAAAAGAAGTTGAAGAC
This sequence comes from Allium fistulosum, assembly GCA_030737815.1. Lineage (NCBI taxonomy): Eukaryota > Viridiplantae > Streptophyta > Magnoliopsida > Asparagales > Amaryllidaceae > Allium > Allium fistulosum. Next base: position 171,354,345 of record CM060904.1, read on the forward strand.
ATGATGTTGAGTGGAACGTTACAAACAGGTACGGGGGCAAATCAAAAAACAACTTTACAACGTCCAGGTTCTACTCGTTGGAGCTCGCACTATTCTTCGGCATGCAGCTTGCTTAGCTTGTATAAACCTATTCATGAGGTCCTCGAAATCATAAAAAAAGAAGGCTTGAATAGGAAAATGCGTGCTGAAGCGAGTAGTGCTTTACATGCAATGAATACTTTTCAGTTTGTCTTCATATTGCACCTGATGGTTGAAGTAATGGGAATTACTGAAATCCTTTGTCAAGCATTTCAAAAAAAATCTCAAGATAACTTGAACGAGATTCATTCACTCTCGATCACAAAGACTCTTCTTTCTAATTTGAAAAATGATGATAAATGGCAAACACTTTTGAATAGTGTGACATCCTTTTGTGTTAGCAATTTAGTTGTAGTACCTGATATGAATTCTCGTTATTTGGAAGGTACTAGACGATCTTGTCAACAACGCGATGAAATAACTGTAGAACATCACTACCGTTATGATATATTGAACGAAACTATTGACACACAAATAATGGAGTTAAACACAAGATTCTCGGACACAGCAATTGGACTTTTAAGTCTGAGTTCAGTTTTAGAGTCAAAAAATAACTTTGAAGCATTAATAGTTGAAGATGTATGTTTGCTAGCAAAAAACTACTACTCTGGAGATTTTAGTGAGTTGGATATTGATTTTCAATTGAGACACCAGTTGCAACATTATGAGCAAGATGTACGCCATGATCCTCACTTTTGTAATATTGCCACATTGTCGGAGTTAAATGTGGAGTTAGTTAAAACAAAAAAGGCTGAAAGATATCCCTTAGTTCATAGATTAATTTGCCTTGTTTTAACTCTTCCAGTATCGACTGCAACTACCGAACGGGCATTTTCAGCTATAAAGTTAATCAAAACACCATTGCGCAATAAGATGGGCGACAGTCTGCTTGGAAATCACATGATAATATACATTGAAAGTGAAATTGCTAAAAACATTGATGTTGAGACGATTATAGATGAATTTGATTTTCGTGAAGTTCGTAGAGCACGACTTAAGTAGGATATTTAGTAATTTATGTTTTTTTTGTTTAATGATTTTTGTCAAAATTCTCTGTGTTAATGGAATCAATCGAACTTAATTATTTTGATTATTATGAATGCGATGGAATTAATTATATCAAAACAGTTCAGTTTTTTTATTATTTAATTTTCTTCCATTATTCGTCCACCGCAAAATAAATTCCTGGTTACGTCCTTGCCTCTAAACAATAGAATCCCAACACTACGCCATAAATGGCCTACTGCAACACAAAAAAAATGTTGGCTCAGGCCCGAAAAATGTTGCCATAGGTCTATGGCAACACTTTTAGGGTGATGCAATTTTTGCCGTTGCCTTAGACCTCAAAGGCAACATTTTGACTATCTAAGGCAACATAAGTAATATTGTTGCAATAGAACCCTATTTGGGTCTATGGCAACACCCATAGGTATCTATAGCAACATTCCAAAATGTTGCTATAGATATGAACTTTTTGAATTTGTGGGGCCCACAATGTAGAGCATATTTGATTTTTTAATAAAAATAAATATTTTATTTAATAAAATGCTATTGCACAGAATTTGATATTTAAACAGTAATTTATTTAAATAAATATTTTATTTCAACATTTGAAATAGTACAAATTCCAGACTCCACTATTTTACAATTCAATGATATATAACACTGATATTCACATATACAGATATTCCTCACTACATCACTCAGTTCACTCATTACATATGCAGTTTCAATTTATACAGACACCGACACTGACAAATATATGCCGAGCCGAAGGCGAGCCGAGTGCCGAGCCGAAGGCGAGCCGAGTGCCGAGCCGAAGGCGAGCCGAGAAGCGGGTCCGGGCGCAGCGCCGGCGGGGGTCCGGGGCACCGCAGTCCCGGCGGGGATCGACCTTCTTTGAAACATGTCTTCAAGCTCATGCACATTTGATTTGACTCTGTCTTCAAGCTTATATCCAGCTGTCCAGTCTTCAATACCTGTCACATATAATTCAAAAGCAGTAATCTGGAAAATAATATTTAACTCGAACAGAAAATGAAAATGTTTTTGTTATATTATTTGCCTCAGGTATTTGGGTTGTTTCTTTTCATAAGTGCATAAGCCAAACATGAATGCAACACATGGATACAAGGCAGTATGGAAGACAGCAAGCAACAGTTCAGGCAAAAATGCACAAAGGAGAAGCCAAGTGCACAAAGTAGTACTCAACACAGTAAGCAACATAACATGACCAAGAAATGCATGTACATGGATGAACATACATGCATCATAAGGCTTGGTACAAGAAACTACTCAAGTGCAACTACTCAAGTGCAAGTTCATACTCAAGTGCAGCCAGATATGTAGACAAGCCAAAAAAACGGACACGGCACAAGGTCAAACCCGAGTCATCGACTGGATTCAACTCAGGGCCAAGCAACCAACAAAACAAACAAGAACCAGGTTCAGCAAAATATAGACAAGTCATTGCAAGAAACACAGCAGTACACATAGGCAGCCCATCAAGCAAAAACAGTGAATGCATCAGGCATGTACAAGAGAAACCTAGGTAGTAACATGATATACAGAGGACTTGGAGCATCAGTTCATGTTAAAGAACAAGGTTAGCATGGTACCAGTTCAGTCCAGACCAAGCAAAACCAACAAAGCTCAACACACATATGTTTGTATTCATCATTGCAATCCAACATACCAGATTTCTCAAAGTCCAACATAAAGATTAAACTCGAGATTATAGGAAATAAATCCTATAAATAAATCCCAATTCATCATCGGCAAAAGCGTGCGAGTGTAACCAAAATCAAGAATATTCAAGTAAACCAGAAGGCAGAAAACATACCAAATAATATCACATCGCACCCGACGACGAAGTCAAAGCAATTCGAGCAATCAATCAAGGAGAACGAAGGAGCAAGCTACCAGGAACGTTTCTCACACTAGATTCGATCAATCAGAGCATCAAAGCAATTAGAATTGCGTGCCTTAGTTTTCACCGAAACCAATTCGACTACCCCCTGCCACTCTGACATCAGGCCCCAACCACGAAATTGCGACCAAATCAGAAACTCCCTGAACCATCGCAATCCCACAACCTTACCTCGAATCACCAGAATCGCCAAAAACCTGAACAAAATCGCAAATCCGGAAGTAGTGAGGAAAACTGACGCGAGGCGAAAGAAAATAACGGAAATTGATATGGCCGACAAGGGATAAAAGCAAAGCCAGTTATTCTCCAGATCGAAGAAACAAGGAGGAGCGGAATAAAAATTAGGGATTGGAAAATTGGGGGTGAGAAACGAAAGCGGATGAGTGAAAAGTAAAGCGGGAAATGGAAATTGGTAAGGTGTGGATCGATGGTGTGAATCGACGGTTGAGATTTTGTTTTAAATGGTGGTGTGGATCGCTGAGGTGTAATTTTTTTTTTAATTTTTTAATCTGAAAACATCTATGGCAACACTATATAAAAATGTTGCATCGTGTTACACTTGTTTAGCTAGAGCAACACATTTCTATGGCTAAGGTAACACCAAAAATACAACGTTGCAGTAGGACCAAAATTCTATAGCTATCGCAACATTTTAGCTGGCAACACCTTGCAAAAATGTTGCAGAAGGTCATTTATGGCGTAGTGCAACAAACGAGAGTGAGGATTCTTCCTTAGTACTAGATATATTACTATCATTGGAAGTTTTCTAATTTTCCCACAATTTTCTACTTATTTTTTTCCATGGTCTTACCATTTATTTTATTTTCTATTAACCAACAACAGATGCTTTATATTCAGTGAGAAGTTGAACACGTCATGGAATCTAGTACTCATGCCTTACGTTTCATGCAGCAATTATTGTCGTTTATGACCCACTTGATTCCTTGCAATTTTTTTAAGAAGTGCGGGATTTAGTGATGATTTTTTGGGCATTTGCGGGGATTTAATTTCAGCAACATGTTGCAGATTAGAAATAACATGACGACAGTGGTCATGGTAAATGATATTCTTCTTTAGCTTTTACATGTTGCAAACTTTTTTCGATATGCACATACTTAAATTTTAACCCAACATAGACATAATTGTTAGTAATGTGTAATAAATAATACTTGTATTGGAATCATGTATCTAGAGTATTGAAAAGTCATGTCCTTTGGCTATGGTCAGTTCATGCAATATATATGTATGAATGGTTACTGACATTTGGTAAGAAAAAAAATTTTGTCTTCCTCTTCCATTCTCAGTTTTAATCTTTTAACACCAACAGAGTGGTATCGGAGCATTAGATCCTTGCAATAAATAAAACAGAAAAGTGAAGAGTAATGGCTTCCTTAGCAAGCATTAGCTCTAGCAATGTCTCAGCAAGCATCAGCTCCACTTATAGCAATGTCCAAGTACCCTTATTTGAAGGAGAAAATTATGATTTCTGGGCAGTAAAAATGGAGACTTTGTTCACCTCTTTGGATGTCTTGGAGTTCATCAAACAAGGGTATGAAGACCCAGTGACTGCAGCAGAACCTACAGAAGAAGGAAATGAAATATTAAAAAGAAAAAAAACACAGATGTTGGAGTACTTGGAATGATCCAAAGAGGAGTGTCAAACACCATATTTCCAAGAATTATGAGAGCAAAAACAACCAAGGAAGCATGGGAAACTTTACAACAAGAGTTTGAAGGGGATTCAAAGGTGAGAACTGTCAAACTTCAATCTCTAAAGAGAGATTTTGAAAATGAAAAAATGAAAGAAAATAAAAGCTTGAATGAGTATTTTAATAGGCTGTCCGAATTAGTGAATCAAATGAAGTCTCATGGAGATAGAATAGACGATCGTAGGATTGTTGATAAAATTTTGATTAGCTTAACTGAAAATTTTGATCCTATGGTGGCTGTTATAGAAGAAACCAAAGATTTGTCAAGCATGACCGTTCAAGGGTTGATGGGCTCACTTAGATCCTACGAGCAAAGATTGTTACGCCGTATAGAAAAGACTGTTGAAAGCTCGTTTCAATCCAAACTCACCATTCAATCAAACAATGATAAATCAATGAAGCAAATTAATGGTGATTCTTCTAGAGGTGGCAGATTTAGCAAAAGAAGAGGAAGAGGAAGAGGAAGAAACTCACGTGGAAGAGATCGAGGCACCTATGGTGGACAAGGAAGTAGTGAAGGATCAAATAAATGGTGTGAAATTTGCAAGAACTCTCATGAAGAAAAAGATTGTTGGAATAAAGGAAAGCCACAGTGTCATAACTGCCAAAGATTCAGGCACATTCAAAAGGATTGTCACTTTGGTAAGCCACAACATACAGCATTTGCAAAAGCGGAAAATATGGAAGGCAGCCTGTTCTTTGCTTGCCAAAAAGCATTTGAAGAATATAAGAATGTATGGTACTTGGACAGCGGATGTAGCAACCATATGACATGAGATAAAAATGCATTCATTGACATAGATCCTTCATTTGGTTCAAAAGATAAACTGGGCAATGGAGAATATGTTGAAGTTGAAGGCAAAGGCAACATTGGAGTTGCAACAAAGCAAGGAAGTAAGGTTATTCATGACACCTTTTATGTACCTAAATTAGACAAGAATTTGTTGAGCATTGGACAACTTTTAAAGCATGGTTATTCGCTTCAATTTGAGAACAGAGAGTGTAAAATCTTTGATTCAAAAGGAAGACCTGCTGCTGTAGTAAAAACGACAAAAAACAGAAGCTTTCCCCTCCATTTCAATTATGAGAAAAATCACAGTTTAATGGATAGAGAAGAAGACGACTCTTGTCTATGGCATAAGAGACTTGGACACTTAAACTACAATAGTCTTACATTGCTTTCTCAAAAAATATGGTGTTCGGGCTGCCAACAATTAAAAAGAAACATGGAGTATGTGAAGGATGTGTGCTTGGGAAACATCATCGACAACCATTTCCAAAGGAAGGATCAAGAAGAGCCAATGAAGTGCTGGAATTAGTACACATAGATGTGTGTTGTCTTATGAGCACCTTATCTCATGCTAAAAACAGATACTTTATTTTGTTCATTGATGATTTGACCCGCATGACATGGGTTTATTTTATGAAACAAAAATCTGAAGTGTTTGTTGTATTTAAGAAGTTTAAAGCTTTTGTTGAGAAACAAAGTGGCAGGTCCATAAAATTTTGAGAAGTGACAGGGGAAAGGAGTATAACTCCAATGATTTTGATAAATTTTGTGAAGAAGAAGGTGTGGAGAGGCAACTAACCGTTGGATATACACCTCAACAAAATGGTGTATCCGAAAGGAAGAATCAAACCGTTATGGAGATGGCTAAGTCAATGTTGTTTGAGAAAGGCATGCCTAAAGAATTCTGGCCCGAGGCTGTAAATACAGCTGTGTATCTACTGAATAGATGTCCAACAAAAGCTGTATGGAATATGACACCGTTTGAAGCTTGGAGTGGAAGGAAGCCTTCAGTAAACCACCTTAAAATTTTTGGGAGTATTTGTTATGCTCAAGTTCCTAAAGAAAAAAGGACAAAGCTTCAAGAAGCAAGTGAAAAATGCATTTTTATTGGCTATAGTTCTGTGTCAAAGGGCTATAGACTTTACAACTTGAAGACAAAGAAAGTTATCATTAGTAGAGATGTTGTATTTGATGAAAAAGCCTTTTGGAATTGGCAAAAGGAGAAAGTGGAGGATAAAACAGTCCCAGTAGTAATTTTCGAACAAAATTCAACTTCATCTGCAAATAACCAACATGGTCCATCTACACCAGGTTCTCCGTCCAGCACTCCATCTTCAGCAAGCTATAATTCATCATCTCCATGCTCAACCCCAATAAAAATGAGGAGTTTGAGTGATATTTTTGCTAGGTGCAACTATTGTGCAATGGAACCAGAAAATTTTGAAGAAGCGGTTAAGGAAGATGCTTGGAGGAAGGCAATGCAAGAAGAGATAGATGCACTTGAAAGGAACAAGACATGGTCATTGGTTGATAAGCCAAAAGACAAAGAAACTATCAGAGTAAAATGGATCTACAAGGTGAAGCATAATCCAGATGGTTCAATTCAAAAGAACAAAGCGAGACTTGTTGCAAAGGGCTATTCTCAACAGCCCGATATTGACTATGAAGAGACATTCGCTCCTGTGGCACGCCTTGATACCGTTAGAGCTTTAATATCTCTTGCAGCCCAAAAAGGATGGAAGTTATATCAACTAGATGTAAAATCGGCATTCTTGAACGGAGAATTGAAAGAAGAGGTCTACGTGGAACAACCTCAAGGATTTGAGATTGAAGGATAAGAAGGAAAAGTTTACAACTTAAAGAAAGCTCTTTATGGGCTAAAACAAGCACCACGGGCATGGTATAGCAATATTGATAATTACTTCATGAATAAAGGCTTTGATGAAATGACCCTCCTATTTCTACCTTAATTTCATAAGGATTTTTTTTCCATCAAAGGGAATTTAAATCAAATAGAAATCAGAATACCATACAAGCTATTGACATAGCCACTTATTTCTTTTCTAAATAGGCAAATTAGGCAAAATCAGCAGTTCAGACGTCTAAATTCTTATGACAGACGTCTAAATTTAATCTCAGACGTCTAAATTATTATGACAGACGGCTCAGAGATCTAAAATTGAAACAGAGAGTAAAAAAACATTTTGAACTAAATTCAGACATCTAAATTTTTTGTGACAGACATCTAAATTTAATCTCAGACGTCTAAATTATTATGACAGACGGCTCAGAGATCTAAAATTGAAACAGAGAGTAAAAAAAACATTTTGAACTAAATTCAGACATCTAAATTTTTGTGACAGACGTCTAAATTCTTATGACTGACGTCTAAATTTAATCTCAGACGTCTAAATTTGATCTCTATGTACATGCATATGCACATTTAATTTATATGTGTCTGGATGTCCACCTATATTCATTTGCACTTTTAAGTTTGATTTAAACTTCCTTTGAATTATCAGAGTCATTTTTCTTTCAAACAATTCAACCAGGATTCAAAACTCATTACCAATATAAATATATCAGTGTATCCCTAATAATATACACATACATATGAAGATGTACGTGTTTCTCTTGTTTAAATTCAGAGTTTTTTTTTGTTAAACAAGAGTATTCTGTTTGATTTGGGTTCTAGCAATTCTGACTAAAGTTAATTACTATATACTTTTGAATATTTGTAACAAGTCAGTAAATCCTATGCATATTTAATTTATATGAACTTGCTCATTCTAATTGATAGTTTTTAATATCAATTTACCATGACAGTTAAATCTCAAGATTCTTGAGATTTTTATTTCAGATCATGGATCAAAGGTATTGATATTTGGCTAAGGCCAGAAATGATATATTCACTTATCATTTTCCACTTATGTATTTTCTAAAAACTTTCTTATTTAAGATTCAATCTATGTGACTTGTTTACCTTAATCTTAGCCCACATGGCACCTAGTGAGTTGTGTATTTGCATAAGATTTGCTATGTCAAAAATTTGAACTTAAAAGTATTCATAAGAATAATTCCAGGTTTTCATAGCTAACACTTGAGCATGTTTTACTTGTTTATGTTCCAGTCAATACTTCAAAAAAGATCAAACCTTAACATACAACAATCTTGTCAGAACAACTAATTTAAATCTAACACTTTACAGAACATAAGAGCAACTTGATCACTAACCATAGAATATTCATTACATGACTGGAAATCTTAGAAACATAATTTTTCCTGAATACATGCAGATATAATCATTTTAAGCTCTTATTGAAACTAGCTAGCATGTTCATTCACTCCTCCACAATAGCCATAACTTCATTTTCTACTTAGTGCCTGCATTCCCTGAAAGAGCATGAGTGGCTGCCTCATTTTAAAATGAGACACCCCCATATGCCATGAGCAAACAAGGGTCAGATCTAAGATCTGGTATGAGCAACATCAAAATATTCAAAACATTAAGCTCTGGGTAATGAGCCTTAATACTTATTTTGTATGCATGTAACTTCTTTAATCCATTGCTTTATTACGTTACATACACTTTGATACAAGAATGATATCTTTATCTATCATCTATTCACACAAATTTATTTATTCAATCATGAATATCAATCTACAGTGTGTATATTCAATGGAATAACCAGTGTTCCATTCCAACCAACCTAGGAAATACTCATCTTCCTATTTCTTCATTTACAGGTTGTTTTCATTAATTTAAATCTCTAGCCTCATCTGCTAGTAAGGAATCACAGGGGCACATTGCAATGAACTAATTCACATCATTGCACAAAGATCTCAGGGCTTAAACAAACCATGTGCCAACTTACATACTTCAAATATGACAAGCATTCTAGCAGCCTTCTTGGCTCATAACCCTAGTATATTTACTAGTAGTGTTGGTTAAAGTCCTAGCATCAGATAGCTAAATGGACATGTCACAGTGTAAAAAAAAACACCTCCCTATATCTTGCAAGTAAACTGTTCCAAAACAAACAGATAATCATTTCATAAATATTGCTATAAGATGTCTTAACTTCAAATCATACAAAAGAACAACTACAACTGAGTGTGGAGCCATGGCATGCTATGTTATTATGATTTACAAGTAACTATGGTTGAACTAGATTCAAGATCTAGCTGAATCACAATTTTTATCTTGTGAATTTTGTTATTTCATGAGGGAATCAGCACACAGAAATTTCTATTGCATCCCTTACACTTTCTTTTCTTAAGCCTCAGCACTTATATAAAGTATAATGCAGCTCATAATATATTTTCTTTTTTTTTAAAGAATAATTCCCTGCCATATATCCCCATCAGTTGTGAGTATTCCTTCCTTGATTTTAAGGTATTGTTGCCTTAGTTATTTTTTTCAAAATGTAGTAAATAGTAGTATGCACATCCATAGCAACCATTCTAACAGATCAAAGGAATTCATCCAAAGAGCATCCATAATAAACATTATATCAGCTCAAAAAAATCCATTCAACACCATTAATATAACAGTGATTAACAAAAATCAGAAAATATCAATAGCAACATAAAAACTTGGCTGCCTCATATCAGGTCTTAATGCCATGAATCTAGTGAGATTACTCACCTGAATATTTCTTCTTATTAATCCAGAAAATCCCTGAGTATATTTTCTCTTCCTTTAAAATGTTTTCTTCTTTTCCTATTATATGTAGCTCGGGTAAAACAATTTCTCTGGCCATAACTACTTATTTATAAGCATATTTTTACTAGGGTTTTTCTCAAGACAAAATTCCATTTCTGTCCTGGCTGGCATCATGCATTGTTTGCATTTTCTCATTTTTATCCCTAATTACCCCCGGCCATATTAACCAATTAAAGGCTGCATTTTCTTTTCTTTACTTTTTCAGAAAATGGCCACTCACTCAAGTCATGTTAAAAGTGTGTGACTATATTTATTCATTTGCTTATTTTTGAAAATCCCCCTTCTTTCTATTTCTGCCTATACATAACATTCATACCTGTTTAATGTTTCATACCTATTTAATGTTACTCTTTTGCTTAGCTTTGACATTTTCTGCTCACAGAATATACATGTGTAAAAATATTTATTTATTTAATCTCTCCTTGTTTCTCAGAAAATACATTTAAGCATATACTTTATTTTTAACTTATGCTTAAATTACAATCCAATGCTTTAGATAAGGAATTTACTTTCTTATATATATATATATTTTTCAGAAATTTTAAATCTCTTCCTTGTGCTATTTCCAGTGTACATGTGCACACATATCTCTGCACATTATTTAATTTAAAATTCCATCAATATTTGATCCAAATATTTTTAAACTGAATCATTTTATTAAAAATCATTTTCCTCAAAATTTTGGGGCATTACATTCACCCCTCCTTTTAGGAATTGTGTCCTCACAATTTTCTAGTATTTGTAACAAGCATTCACTGACCTTATGAAAATCTATCAAGCATATGCATAAACAAAACATATTCAATCATATCAACCATGCATAACAAATTTTTCCAGAAAAAGAAAAAAAAATTACCTTTTAATTTGCAAAAAGCTTAGGATAATCCATCCTAATCTTATCCTCTAACTCCCATGTGCAGTCATTAGGATCACTACTCCACTGGACCTTTACTAGTTTCAAAGTTTTGCTCCTTAATTTCTTTTCTTCCTTGGCTATAATCCCCACTGGCTCTTTTTCATAAACCAAGTTAGGATTTATTTGAAGTTTGGTAGGCTTTTCCAAAATGTCTTCTTTATCATGTACCCATCTTCTAAGTTGGGACACATGAAAAACATTATGCATTGCTTTCATTTCCTCTGGTAATTCTAATTTGTAAGCCAATGAACCAATTCTTTCCAGAATTTTATAGGGTCCAACATACCTTGGTGTGAGCTTACCTTGCTTGCCAAATCTCAAAACCTTTTTCATAGGTGAAACTTTGATAAAAAGAAAGTCTCCCACTTCATATTCCACCTGTTTTCTCTTCGTGTCTGCAAATCTCTTTTGCCTATCTTGAGCTGCTGTTATTCTTTTTCTTATTAACCCAATTTCTCTGTAGTTTCTTTAACATATTCAGGTCCTAGAACAACCCTTTCTCCAGTCTCTACCCAGCATATAGGTGATAAACATGGCTTGCCATATAAGGCTTCAAATGGTGCCATCCCTATGGTGCTTTGGTAACTGTTATTGTATGTGAATTCAGCTAAATGGAGGTGGTCTTCCCAGTTGCCTCCAAAGTCCAGTGTACATGCTCTCAACAAATCCTCTAAGACTTTGTTCACCACCTCAGTTTGACCATCTGATTGTGGATGGTAGGTAGTGCTTAAGCACAATTCACTTCCCATGGCCTCTTGAAAACTTTTCCAAAACCTTGAGGTGAAGATGGTATCCCTATCACTCACAATGGTTTTGGGTATGCCATGCAACCTTACTACCTCTTTCATGAATATTTGAGCCAATTTTGGAGCATTTCTTTCTGTTTTAACTGGAATAAAATGTGCTACCTTAGTTAGCCTATCCACTATTACCCATATACTTGTGTTTCCCCTCTTAGATCTAGGCAGACCATCTATGAAATCCATAGATATATCCTCCCACTTCCACTGTGGTATACTAAGGGGTTGCAATAGTCCTGATGGCCTTTGTGTCTCTGCCTTGACTTGTTGGCAAGTCATGCACCTTGCAACATGTCTGGCCACATCTGACTTCATCCCCTTCCACCAAAGATTTCTTTTCAAATTTTGATACATCTTGGTGCTACCTGGGTGTATGGAGTACTTACTCCTATGGTACTCATTTAATATTTCCTCCTTCAATTCTATATTTTCTGGAACACATATCATATTTTTATTCCTTAAATAACCATTTTTATCAACTTGATAATTTATTACTTCCTCCCCTTTTGATATGAGCATTTTCTTTTCCACCATGTTTAGGTCTTGTTCCTGCATTTTCCCAACCTTAAGAAGTAAATCTGATTGCAAAGATATCATACTTAATTTCCCTTTACCTTCATCTTCTTCAATGGGCATCATTTGTACCTCACTGTTTTCCTCAATTTCCAAATCAGTAAGTATAGACAAATCCTTAAACTCTTCCATCATCAACATGGCTACTTTGGCATGTTGTCTACTCAAGGCATCTGCAACTTTATTTGCCTTGCCTGGTGTATATAGTATATCTAGATCATAGGCAGCTAGGAACTCTACCCATCTATGTTGCCTCATGTTCAAATCTTTTTGTGAGAATAAATATTTCAATGCCTTATGATCAGTGTACAAAATGAATTTGGCACCTAACAAATAATGTCTCCAAAGTTTCAAAGCATACACAATTGCTGCTAGTTCAAGATCATGGGTTGCATATCTTGTTTCATGTGGCTTTAATTGCCTAGATGCATAGGCTACCACCTGGTCTTGTTGCATCAACACAGCCCCTAACCCAGAGCCACTTGCATCAGTGTACACAACTAAGTTTTCATTTCCTTCTGGCACTCTCAATACTGGTGCATTAATCAAAGCTTCTTTTATTTTGATAAAAGCTTGCTCACATTTTTCTGTCCATACAAAGGCTTGGTTCTTTCTAGTTAAATGGGTAAGTGGTGATGATATTTTTGAGAAATCTTTTATAAATCTCCTATAATATCCTGCCATCCCCATAAATGATCTAATCTCACTGATGGTACTAGGTCTTTTCCATGCTTGGATTGCCACTACCTTATTGGGGTTTACTGATATTCCTTTGGCAGAGATAACATGCCCAAGAAAATGTACTTCTTCTTTCCAAAATGCACATTTTAAAATTTTTGCCTTTAAATCATTCTCCCTTAATCTTGACAAAACTAAATGCAAATGATTTTTATGCTCTTCCACTGTCTGGGAATAAATCAAAATGTCATCAATAAAAATCAGTACAAACTTGTCTAAATAATCTCTAAATATTCTATTCATTAAATCAACAAAATAGGAAGGAGCATTTGTCAAGCCAAATGGCATAACCATAAATTCATATAAGCCATATCTTGTGTTAAATGCAGTATACTTAACACTTGAGTCTTCAACCTTCATTTGATGGAATCCTGATGCTAAGTCTAGTCTAGAAAATATTTTAGCTTCACTGAGTTGGTCAAAGAGATCATCTATTCTAGGCAATGGGTATTTGTTCTTGATGGTTACTTTATTTAGTTCTCTGTAATCTATGCACATTCTCAAGGTACCATCATGTTTTCTTACAAACACTACTGGAGAGCCCCAGCAGGAATTGCTTGGCCTTATAAATCCCTTGCCTTCTAATTCTTCCAACTGATTTTTCAATTCTTTCAGTTCACTTGGCCCCATTCTATAAGGTTTCTTGATTATTGGACTTGCCCCTAGAATGAGATTAATTTGGAACTCAACTGGTCTGTGGTGTGGAACACCCTTAACTTCCCCAAACACATCCAAGTATTCATTAACTATGGGAATTTCTTCAATGGTTAGTTCACTGAGATCTTTTTCTAAGTCAACTAAATGATATAATTTCCCTTCCTTAGCTACTTCACATAAAACTGTGATCCTCCGGCCTCTAGAATTTTGCAATGATATGGTGGATGAGTCTAAATTAATTATGGCTTTAAATTGCCTTAACCAATCTACCCTCAATATAACTCCTATATTTGGGTAATTTAAAACATATAAATTGGAAATAAAAATATTTCCTCCTATGTTTAACTCCACATCCACACAATTCATGTTCAAAACACTAGAACTCCCTAGGGGACTTTGTACAAGCAATGGAGTTTCAACCAATATGCAGTTTAATTTTAACACTTTAACTATTTCATAAGAAATCAAAGAGTGAGTTGCTCCAGTATCATATACTACTGGTATGGGTATGGCACAAATGAGTAATGTACCTTCCACTTGGCCATGATTTTCAGCATCAATTTTCATTGCAGATTTGCCTTTACCTTCCAAAGTTGCCAATTTCCCTTGCTGTTTATTCTCAGGACAGTTCCTCTTCATATGCCCCTCTTTCCCACATAGGTAGCATTTGAAGGCTCCTCCTTTTAACTCTGGGCACCTTGGTTTGATGTGTCCTTCTTTACCACAATGATGGCAAACCAATTTCTTCTTAGCATCATTGGCTTTTGTGTCTTTGCCCTTCTTGTTGTCTGCCTCCTCCTTCTTTTTATCATAAGGGTGATATCTTCCCTTATCCTTCTTGTTGTTGCTCTTAAAATTCCTATATTTCTCTCTTTCTTTGTCATGTTGTTCCAGTTTCAATGCCAGATCAATTACTTGATCAAAAGTTCTATCTGCATATGGTAGCATAGCTCTGCTAAGTCCTGGGTTCAAACCTTTTATATACCTATCATTTTTGGATGCTTCATCTGCCACTAGCATTGCTCCATAATTAGATAGCCCCTCAAACTTTTGAGTGTATTCAGTGACATTCATAGTTCCCTGCCTAAGTTTGATAAATTCTTCAAGCAAAGTGGTCTTGGCTGATGCTGGTACAAATCTTGCCTCCAACATCTCCTTGAACTGATTCCAAGTGATTTCATTTCTTCCAGCTATGATCACCTCCCACCAGCTTAAAGCTACCCCTTTCAGTTGTCTTGAAGCTACTTGCCTCTTCCTTTGGTCATCTAACTGCATGTCATTGAAAATCCTATCAAGTGTTCTCAACCATGCTTGAATTTCCATCACACTCTCAGTTCCTTCAAAATTCCTGCCTCCCAAATTGGAATAAGTCTTCAGTAGTTTTGAAAGCTCTTCATGTGGGTTCTCAGGCCTATGCCCAATTCCATCTCTTAAAACCCTCACAAATTCTTGCATATCAAGCATTTGGGGTGCACTGGGTCCTGCATTATTGTGATGAGATCCTCTTCCTACCATGGTCTGCTAACTAAGTTCTAGGCAAATGGTATTAGTATATTATGAGTACTTCTATAATTACTATTTTCTTATCTAAATTATTTCATCCAAAACAAACAGACATAATACATTTCTATAATACTTAGCAATCAATGCAACCAAGTGCTCTGATACCAACTGAAATGACCCTCCTATTTCTACCTTAATTTCATAAGGATTTTTTTTCCATCAAAGGGAATTTAAATCAAATAGAAATCAGAATACCATACAAGCTATTGACATAGCCACTTATTTCTTTTCTAAATAGGCAAATTAGGCAAAATCAGCAGTTCAGACGTCTAAATTCTTATGACAGACGTCTAAATTTAATCTCAGACGTCTAAATTATTATGACAGACGGCTCAGAGATCTAAAATTGAAACAGAGAGTAAAAAAACATTTTGAACTAAATTCAGACATCTAAATTTTTTGTGACAGACGTCTAAATTTAATCTCAGACGTCTAAATTATTATGACAGACGGCTCAGAGATCTAAAATTGAAACAGAGAGTAAAAAAACATTTTGAACTAAATTCAGACATCTAAATTTTTATGACAGACGTCTAAATTCTTATGACTGACGTCTAAATTTAATCTCAGACGTCTAAATTTGATCTCTATGTACATGCATATGCACATTTAATTTATATGTGTCTGGATGTCCACCTATATTCATTTGCACTTTTAAGTTTGATTTAAACTTCCTTTGAATTATCAGAGTCATTTTTCTTTCAAACAATTCAACCAGGATTCAAAACTCATTACCAATATAAATATATCAGTGTATCCCTAATAATATACACATACATATGAAGATGTACGTGTTTCTCTTGTTTAAATTCAGAGTATATTTTTTTTTGTTAAACAAGAGTATTCTGTTTGATTTGGGTTCTAGCAATTCTGACTAAAGTTAATTACTATATACTTTTGAATATTTGTAACAAGTCAGTAAATCCTATGCATATTTAATTTATATGAACTTGCTCATTCTAATTGATAGTTTTTAATATCAATTTACCATGACAGTTAAATCTCAAGATTCTTGAGATTTTTATTTCAGATCATGGATCAAAGGTATTGATATTTGGCTAAGGCCAGAAATGATATATTCACTTATCATTTTCCACTTATGTATTTTCTAAAAACTTTCTTATTTAAGATTCAATCTATGTGACTTGTTTACCTTAATCTTAGCCCACATGGCACCTAGTGAGTTGTGTATTTGCATAAGATTTGCTATGTCAAAAATTTGAACTTAAAAATATTCATAAGAATAATTCCAGGTTTTCATAGCTAACACTTGAGCATGTTTTACTTGTTTATGTTCCAGTCAATACTTCAAAAAAGATCAAACCTTAACATACAACAATCTTGTCAGAACAACTAATTTAAATCTAACACTTTACAGAACATAAGAGCAACTTGATCACTAACCATAGAATATTCATTACATGACTGGAAATCTTAGAAACATAATTTTTCCCGAATACATGCAGATATAATCATTTTAAGCTCTTATTGAAACTAGCTAGCATGTTCATTCACTCCTCCACAATAGCCATAACTTCATTTTCTACTTAGTGCCTGCATTCCCTGAAAGAGCATGAGTGGCTGCCTCATTTTAAAATGAGACACCCCCATATGCCATGAGCAAACAAGGGTCAGATCTAAGATCTGGTATGAGCAACATCAAAATATTCAAAACATTAAGCTCTGGGTAATGAGCCTTAATACTTATTTTGTATGCATGTAACTTCTTTAATCCATTGCTTTATTACGTTACATACACTTTGATACAAGAATGATATCTTTATCTATCATCTATTCACACAAATTTATTTATTCAATCATGAATATCAATCTACAGTGTGTATATTCAATGGAATAACCAGTGTTCCATTCCAACCAACCTAGGAAATACTCATCTTCCTATTTCTTCATTTACAGGTTGTTTTCATTAATTTAAATCTCTAGCCTCATCTGCTAGTAAGGAATCACAGGGGCACATTGCAATGAACTAATTCACATCATTGCACAAAGATCTCAGGGCTTAAACAAACCATGTGCCAACTTACATACTTCAAATATGACAAGCATTCTAGCAGCCTTCTTGGCTCATAACCCTAGTATATTTACTAGTAGTGTTGGTTAAAGTCCTAGCATCAGATAGCTAAATGGACATGTCACAGTGTAAAAAAAACACCTCCCTATATCTTGCAAGTAAACTGTTCAAAAACAAACAGATAATCATTTCATAAATATTGCTATAAGATGTCTTAACTTCAAATCATACAAAAGAACAACTACAACTGAGTGTGGAGCCATGGCATGCTATATTATTATGATTTACAAGTAACTGTGGTTGAATTAGATTCAAGATCTAGCTGAATCACAATTTTTATCTTGTGAATTTTGTTATTTCATGAGGGAATCAGCACACAGAAATTTCTATTGCATCCCTTACACTTTCTTTTCTTAAGCCTCAGCACTTATATAAAATATAATGCAGCTCATAATATATTTTCTTTTTTTTTAAAGAATAATTCCCTGCCATAGATCCCCATCAGTTGTGAGTATTCCTTCCTTGATTTTAAGGTATTGTTGCCTTAGTTTTTTTTTAATATGTAGTAAATAGTAGTATGCACATCCATAGCAACCATTCTAACAGATCAAAGGAATTCATCCAAAGAGCATCCATAATAAACATTATATCAGCTCAAAAAAAATCCATTCAACACCATTAATATAACAGTGATTAACAAAAATCAGAAAATATCAATAGCAACATAAAAACTTGGCTGCCTCATATCAGGTCTTAATGCCATGATGCAAAGCCATACTATACAAGATGCAAGGTTACCATGTCAGTAAAAATATCAAGTGGAACAACTGACATTACTGGAACAAATATCAGGTGGAAGGAGGGCATGGTAGAAGTTTTATCATTGCATAAAATGTCTGCACATAAATGCACGAATGCACTATTGATTTATGTGCATTCAATTTAATTGACTTGCTATTTTTCATATTTCAAGGATATTTCTAGTGGTGCAAACCTTGAGAAGAAGGGATCAAAACAACTTGCAAATGAAGAAAGGTTAGTCCTTTATGTTACTTTTTTATATACTATTGATTGATGCAGATATAACTAATCAATTTTTTTATCCAATTACCTTATATTATTTAACTCAGAAATGATGTCAAGGAACATTCAGATTAAAAATTATTAGAACCTTGATTTATTAAGCTGAAGTACACAAAAAAACTTAAAATTATTAGAATCTTCATGTATTAAGTTGTAGTATAAGACAATACTATAAATGCAGTTGTAGTATAAGATACTTTCGTGAATTACCTTTTTATGTATTAAGCTGAAGTACATGAACCTCGTTGTGTCTTTAATAAACTGTAACTGAAATTTCAAGTTGTAATATAAGACAATATTGTAAATGCAGTTGTAGTATAAGATACTTATGTGAATTTCCTTTTTATGTATTAAGCTTTTCTTTAATGTATTAAGCTGAAGTATACTAACTTTTTGTGTCTTTAATAAATTATAACTAAAATTTCAAGTTGTATGTATGTTGAGTACACAAGATTGTAAATGCAGCTTCTTTATGCACTAATATTTCCATCTATAATTTTGCATGAGAATTATAAAAGCAACTGTTGATGGTAGTGCAGGGCAATGGCCTTATGTGCAGGTCAGTAAGCTTGTTGGTTTGGGTTTATGTTGTTGTGAGATAGACCCTAAGAATAGACAAGATTACTAGCAGGGACGGATCTATTTAGCCTTTGGGGTGGGCGCCTGCCCACCCCACAAAAAAAAACAACGAAAAAAAAATGGAGAGAGAGGACGCGTCTTCTATTCTTCTCTCATCCCCATTCCATCGCTCGCAGCTGCTCCCCCTTCTAGCCTTCTCCAGTGGCAGTCAACAACTCTGACTTCAGTTTCAACCTCCAATCCTCCTCCTGTTGGGTTTGTTGGGTTCTCTTTGCTCACTCAGGTTTCTCTTTTAACCATTTTGCACTTGAATTGTTGTTAGCCCTAAGTTATTGGGTAATCGGTATTGCTGAACAACAATATTTATTACGATGTCAATTGATTTCATAAATGTTTGAAGTTAACTATTTGGTATAAAACATTGGTTTTTTTATAGGAATGTTTGCTTAGTTTCAACTTCAAATCTAGGAAATTGTGCTGCATTAAATATTTCATAGATCTACAAGTATAATAACTTTACTGGATCTGACTTACTTGTTGCATTTCATCTTAGTCATGATACTTGCTCTTCGAAGCTCATAAAGTTATGATTTTACCACAATCTTCTTTCAATTGGGTTCTTTTTTGCTGACAAAATGTATGTTGTTAATTGTTCTATTTTAGCTCAAATATACAACTATATCCTCTTAATTGTTCTATTTTCTCATTGGGGGCATACTGCGACTACTAATTGTTCCTTTTTTGTTATTGCTAACGCACGCACGTAGCAGCACAATTTGGTGTTTTTCCACTCGACAAAGGCAAAAATATCAAAAGCGGGTGTTTGATTTTTTGAGAAATGAATTGGATGTTGAACTTTGTGCAGGCTCGCTTGCTAAAATATCAAAAGTGGGTGTTGGGAAATTTCTGAGTATAGGCGAATTATAGGAGACGAAATAGGCAATTTCTGAGTAAGGCGAATTCAGTGTGCAGGCTCTTTTGATATACCTAGGCTCCGTCGCATCAAGATTTTGAAAATGTCCAAAAGGCCAACAAAAACTTTGTTTTTTTTCTACACAAAAAAAATCTGATGTTGGTGGAACATCATCTCCGAATCCTTCTTTGAATTTGGATTTAAATAACCAAGATCCAACAAATGACTTGCATCATCCCACTAAAATTCAAAAGACCAAGGATACTGTGAAACATGATCCAGGATTACATCAAGCTATATGGATGTACCATCACAAAGATCAAGATGCAATTCGTCGTCGCTATATCGGAATGGGTCCGTGTCAACTTGATTTGAAAGAAAAATTCAAACGAAATGAAGACGGACGACGTATGCGATTTGAATGGTTTAAAGATCATAAATGGGTTTAAAGATCATAAATGGCATACGTCAATTTATGATCTTTAAACCATTCAAATCGCATACGTCGTCCGTCTTCATTTCGTTTGAATTTTTCTTTCAAATCAAGTTGACACGGACCCATTCCGATATAGCGACGACGAATTGCATCTTGATCTTTGTTATGGTACATCCATATAGCTTGATGTAATCCTGGATCATGTTTCACAGTATCCTCGGTCTTTTGAATTTTAGTTGGATGATGCAAGTCATTTGTTGGATCTTGGTTATTTAAATCCAAATTCAAAGAAGGATTCAGAGATGATGTTCCACCAACATCAGATTTTTTTGTGTAGAAAGAAAACAAAGTTTTTGTTGGCCTTTTGGACATTTTCAAAATCTTGATGCGACGGAGCCTAGGTATATCAAAAGAGCCTGCACACTGAATTCGCCTTACTCAGAAATTGCCTATTTCGTCTCCTATAATTCACCTATACTCAGAAATTTCCCAACACCCACTTTTGATATTTTAGCAAGCGAGCCTGCACAAAGTTCAACATCCAATTCATTTCTCAAAAAATCAAACACCCGCTTTTGATATTTTTGCCTTTGTCGAGTGGAAAAACACCAAATTGTGCTGCTACGTGCGTGCGTTAGCAATAACAAAAAAGGAATAATTAGTAGTCGCAGTATGCCCCAATGAGAAAATAGAACAATTAAGAGGATATAGTTGTATATTTGAGCTAAAATAGAACAATTAACAACATACATTTTGTCAGCAAAAAAGAACCCAATTGAAAGAAGATTGTGCTAAAATCATAACTTTATGAGCTTTGAAGAGCAAGTATCATGACTAAGATGAAATGCAACAAGTAAGTCAGATCCAGTAAAGTTATTATACTTGTAGATCTATGAAATATTTAATGCAGCACAATTTCCTAGATTTGAAGTTGAAACTAAGCAAACATTCCTATAAAAAAAAGCAATGTTTTATACCAAATAGTTAACTTCAAACATTTATGAAATCAATTGACATCGTAATAAATATTGTTGTTCAGCAATACTGATTACCCAATAACTTAGGGCTAACAACAATTCAAGTGCAAAATGGTTAAAAGAGAAACCTGAGTGAGCAAAGAGAACCCAACAAACCCAACAGGAGGAGGATTGGAGGTTGAAACTGAAGTCAGAGTTGTTGACTGCCACCAGAGAAGGCTAGAAGGGGGAGCGGCTGCGAGCGATGGAATGGGGATGAGAGAAGAATAAAAGACGCGTCCTCTCTCTCCATTTTTTTTTTCGTTGTTTTTTTTGTGGGGTGGGCAGGCGCCCACCCCAAAGGCTAAATAGATCCGTCCCTGCTAGTAATCTTGTCTATTCTTAGGGTCTATCTCACAACAACATAAACCCAAACCAACAAGCTTACTGACCTGCACATAAGGCCATTGCCCTGCACTACCATCAACAGTTGCTTTTATAATTCTCATGCAAAATTATAGATGGAAATATTAGTGCATAAAGAAGCTGCATTTACAATCTTGTGTACTCAACATACATACAACTTGAAATTTCAGTTATAATTTTTTAAGACACAAAAAGTTAGTATACTTCAGCTTAATACATTAAAGAAAAGCTTAATACATAAAAAGGAAATTCACATAAGTATCTTATACTACAACTGCATTTACAATATTGTCTTATATTACAACTTGAAATTTCAGTTACAGTTTATTAAAGACACAACGAGGTTCATGTACTTCAGCTTAATACATAAAAAGGTAATTCACGAAAGTATCTTATACTACAACTGCATTTACAGTATTGTCTTATACTACAACTTAATACATGAGGATTCTAATAATTTTAAGTTTTTTTGTGTACTTCAGCTTAATAAATCAAGGTTCTAATAATTTTTAATCTGAATGTTCCTTGACATCATTTCTGAGTTAAATAATATAAGGTAATTGGATAAAAAAAATTGATTAGTTATATCTGCATCAATCAATAGTATATAAAAAAGTAACATAAAGGACTAACCTTTCTTCATTTGCAGGTTGTTTTGATCCCTTCTTCTCAAGGTTTGCACCACTAGAAATATCCTTGAAATAAGAAAAATAGCAAGTCAATTAAATTCAATGCACATAAATCAATAGTGCATTCGTGCATTTATGTGTAGACATTTTATGCAATGATAAAACTTATACCATGCCCTCCTTCCACCTGATATTTGTTCCAGTAATGTCAGTTGTTCCACTTGATATTTTTACTGACATGGTAACCTTGCATCTTGTATAGTATGGCTTTGTAGGTAAAGTATGGCTTTGTTTCTTCCAAAACAAACTAGGTAGAAGGTCTTTTAATTTTGGGGTAAGGCTTATCTCCAAGTTTGGGGTGATTTGGAATTGATTAGCAAATAATTTGCTTTAGGAAATTAGAGAAGAGGAAGAAGAAGAAGAAGACATTGTTTTTTGAACTCTAAGCTTTGTAAATATTTGTGAATGATACTAGGGTATTCCTTCTCTTATATAGGCTTGTGCAAAGAGTTACTTTCACCTTCTACCTTCCATTGAAGGTCACAAATAAGCATCCATCTCATATGATAACTTTATCTCACTTCTCCTTTATGTTATTTATCATTATACCCTTCTCTTAATAATATCTCTTCTCCATTAGAACAATCAAGAATGATCCATGCTTTATGAAGAGGAGAGTGTATTATTTAGTTGCTAATGTGTTCATTTGATTAATAGTCAAGCGTAAAAGAGTTCTAACAACTTATATCGATCGAAAAGCTGTTTATCAATAAACCGATTTTCGGTCACATTATCAATTTTTCTTCGAAGAATATGTATTTTTAAACAATTTTCAAAAACAAGTTTATTATCATTATTTATTAATTAAATGATGTATAACATGGTTATAAAATCATATTTATAACATTTAATTGTATTTCAAAATGTTTCGATATTCGAAGATGAATTGTTCGAATTTCAAGGTCACTATATTCTCCCCCACTTAGAAAATTTCATCCTCGAAATTCAAACAAGAATGATAATCAAAGGAGATAGAAGAACAAGGTGTATATATAGCATACTGCTAGAATTATATACAAACCAAAATAAAAACTAAAATGCATACTAAGCGACTCCACCTCAAGCGGTGAGTATACTACAAATGATATACGATACTAAGATAAGAAGGAACCCCTAGTCTATAAGCACCCTGGATGGATCTCCTTCAAACTGCCATCCTTCTATTTTGTACAATCCCGAGCATCCTTGCTCTATGACACTTCTAACCTTAACAAAGTAATAAGCACACAAATACTCAAAAAGTATTAACAATTACTAGCAACCAATGCTCATGGATCGCTCAGGTTCAAAACTCTCCCATCGTCCAAGGACGATAAACAATCTACTAAGCATAACTTACGCTCAACAACCCCAGGTCAATACTTAGACGATTATTTATGCTACCTCATAATAAATCGAAGAGTCATTCCCTAAACTCTTTATAAGTCAACATAACACATTATATAAATGTACAAAAGCCCATACGCTATAGACCATCTATACACAATATTTGATCTAATCACTTTCTCGATCACATAGATTTCATTTCCCAACTAGTATAGATCACTTGACCTCCCTAGTGCGGATTTTGATTTGGTTCCTTGATTAGAAACCTCCGTTCTCCTTGCATAGCTATATAATATGATAGAAACATTAGGATCATATCACAAACCCATATCAAGTGTTCTCCATAAAGAATCGAGTGAAAAATCCTTGTTCAGACCGGTGTAAACCATCTTGAAAACATGTACTCGATACTGGATCAAGAACAGTCATGCGAATAAAACGTTCTACATACAACTTACGTATCTATCTTATTGGTTTCTTAGCTATACCAATTCCTTTTAATCATATTCACTTATACAAATAGTACGCCATTCAATACTAAATCATTTATGCATTATTCCATAAATCATAACTTCAAGTTTGTAATCATTTTATTATTTAAGTTCGTATTCGTATTGTAACGACTCAGAATTTCAGTCATTCGAATTTGGAATATTTAATTGATTTTAAATATTGAAAAGTTAATTTTATAAGTTAAATAACTTATATTTCAAATATAGCGATTTTATTTGATAATTAAATTGTTAAATTTAATATTTGAAATTGTTTAAATAATTGAATCTTGAATTTAATATGAATGAAATGATTTCTAAAGTTGATTTAAATTCTATTTGAATAAGAATGAGGATAATAAACTTTTAAGTTTGAATTAAAGTGAATAAATAGAAATTGAAAATTAATCGTTTTAATTAACATGTAAAAATAGTCATTTTTAACACTATCTCGAATTTCGACGAAACTAGTTTCATAGGATTCATAGTAGTAAATTATTATATGCTGTCGAATTTTGTGTCGATTGGACGTATCGTTTAGTCATGCGAGTTCGAAACGCGTAGAAATTAATTAAAGGAATTTAATTAAACTAACTCGATTTGAAAAGCTATCTTCTGTATATGATGGAATTAGGTCCGAGGCTAGTTCCATTATGTTCGGAATAAAGGTATAACATATAGAATGTCAGGCGGCACACTTCGTTTGGAGTTCGAAATTTTCACGGATGAATAGTGTCGTAAAATTTTCTATATAAGTACGTCAACTTCCTTTCATTTGCTAAAACCCTAGCTAGGTTTTCTTCAGCCGCCAATAAAAGAAATTCCATCCAACGATCGGAGCCACTCGGAGAAAAATTAGCCTCCGACTTCAACTAGGCAAACATAGAGGACAACGATACGAAGCTACTGTACGGATGGATCGTCGAACGGCGAGCCGAGTTGCTAGAATTTCTTCCCGTTCGCACAAGTTTTGGGTAGGCCTAGGGTGTTTTCACGCGTGCGATGGCGGTGCTGGGTGTCGGGTGCTGAGGCGGAGGTGGCGGCGCAACTATGGGGGGGTTCGTCGACCAGGTAGTCGTGTTCAGGTGGTGGCCGAGCGCGATTGTTCGAGCGCATAAAAAAAAGGAAGAAACGCGCGCGCATGCTGGCTTGGGTAGGAAGGAGGGAACGAACGAAAAATTTAACAGTG
This sequence comes from Allium fistulosum, assembly GCA_030737815.1. Taxonomy (NCBI): domain Eukaryota; kingdom Viridiplantae; phylum Streptophyta; class Magnoliopsida; order Asparagales; family Amaryllidaceae; genus Allium; species Allium fistulosum. The sequence goes on from CM060904.1 coordinate 171,379,944, forward strand.
AGGTTAAGTTTTAATTATTTTATATTTAAGTTAATTATATAATAATTGTCTCATTACGATCATAAATTCATATCTTGTTCGTACGAGGTCCGTTTCAAGCAAAATAAGTTGTGTCGCGTTCGTATCAGCGAGCACTACGCAATGGAGTTGGATTGGACGAATTCAGAGCTAGTAGGAATTTTGAGTCAAATTGGACGACCCGTTCAATTTTTAATTCAAACCAGAGCACTTTGGCGAATTCTGGCATTTTTGTGAGTTAACTCACCTCTCTAGCTCGCTTATATTTTTATATAAGTGGGAATAAAATTTATTTATGATGATTGTTGCTTGTTTGGAGGATTATATATATATATATTAGTTGCTTTGGATATATTCCCTCCCCTGGAGTGGATGAGACCCTATTACGTTCCCGTGTATGAGGGGATGAACCTTTGTATATGAATCCAGTCTCGAAGCGGTTGATTTTATTTTTATGATCATATGATGTATTTGATGCAGGGGGACAGGTTGGAGGGATCCAACACAATTCCTCACCACTATTGATTTTATTATCATATATATATGTTGATATATGATGTACTGGATCTCATTTTGATGATTTTGATATGATTAGACGTATTTAGTGTTATGGTAGCACTGGGCCTTATTTGTAGTATTTTGAAACACTATAAAAATAATGATTTTGATTTTAAAAGGATTTCGAAGTAAATTTTGGAAGTATATATGTTTTAATAATTTGTAAATTATTAAAAGAAAGGAATTTATTTTTAAACAAATAAAGTTATGATTTTTGATGTTATAAAAATATAGTTTTGAGAAATACTTTGATTTGGGATTTTTGAAAAAGTTTATATAAAATATTTATAAAGGTGGTATTTTATAAATAAAGAAATAGATTTATAGTCGAAATTTATAAATATATAGTATATGGATTTGAAGCTGTTTAGTACATGGATTTTATAAATAAATTTCGATTTATAAAGAAATTGATTTATAAGTGGATTTTGATAGTAAAATGAGTTTTTATAAAAGAATGATTTGCAAATAGAATTTTGGTAAATAAGGAATTTTATAAAATTGAAGTTTTATAAAATTGAATGCAGATTTATAAAAATAGTTTTATAAATATGGAAATGACTTATGTTAAGACTTAAATATGAATTTTTATTTAAAGAAGTTTTGAAAGAAATATTTTGATCGAGTTAATGATTTTAAAAGTAACTTATCTTTTTAAAGTAAGTGTTTTGGAAGTAATAATTCCAAATGGAATTAAATGGTTTTGAAAATGTTTTAAAATATGATAAGTATCGAAAACATAGATTTCAAAATTTATTGTTGTAATAGACAATTTCGGAGAAGTATGGAAGGCATGGACTATAACACTATTGTTATAGTAAATGATTTCCGAAAGGAAATGTTTTATATAGTATATGGGATTATATATATAATTAATTAAATCCTTATACTAAATGTTTTGGGTTGTCGTAACGATGTTTTATGCAACATTCGTTTTGACCTAAATAAAGTGAGTTTTGAAGAGTAACTTCCTTAAAGATTTGTATATATATACTTATTTTGGTTTAAGTATATGGAAATATTTTCCAAGTGTTGAAAATGAAATATTTTCCAAATGTTGAAAATGAGATATTTTCCAACTGTTGAAAATGAGATATTTTCTAAGTGTTGAAAATGAATTGATTTGTGAATATGGTTATACCGTTGATATAAGTATATGGAAATGTTTTCCATTTACCGAAGATTGAAATGGTTGTGTGAATATATCTTTTCAAAGATAATTTGAAGTAAATATTTGGAAAGTAATTTAAGTAATAAAAGAATGATTTAATGGGCCTAGTGATTGCTTGGTGCTAGATATTGTTTGTTGCTTTGATAGTTAAATAACCGACTATCAAATATTGGCCTCTTTATCGTTGTTGGTTCGGAGAGACAGGGGTCGGATTTATCCGAGGACCACTTCGGACCAACGTATATGCGTTCGAATGTGCAGGTTTGGAAGATGTTGATATGTGGGATTTTCGTAATGAAGGACCGCTTGTTTATCATTTGGGGATAAACTCCCAATATACATATAGTAGCAGTAGTCTCTTTGTTATGAAATATCCAATGTAAGGGCTAACCGCTACTAATTCTAGCGATAATTCCCGACAGGATGTGGTAGGAAAAGTGCCTTCGGTTTGTCCTGTTCCTGAACAACTTATATGGACGAATGTCTGACATAGCATTTCTTAATCATGAACATTGATTTTTACAAACGTACATCTGTTGGTGGCGTAGGAGGCAACTCCTATTAGCTTAACACCCTTCTCTGAGACATACGAGCATGGAGGTTGTATTTTTGTGGAAGTCGATTAGTAATAAACGGAAATGAAAATGTGGCATTCAAAGAGGAAAATGATATGTGCTATGTGAAAGGTAATCGTGACCTTTGGCCTCACACTCGAAAATGACTGAAACAGGGTAGATGCAGCAAGGCTATGTGGTTTACAACCATTAGGATATGATCATCCCCTTCTGGATATATTTCTTCTCTCTATGATGTTCGGGATGTAAATTGTTGTGGATGTATGCTATAAGGGCCCACGTATAGGTCGGTAATGACCGGGGTGATGACATATTCGGTACTATCTAGTTAGAGGAAGGCCGGTCTTGTGTTGGTAGAGGATCATCTGTTGGGCCTTGGTACATTCCTCTAGAGATGTACTGCCGGAAGGTAGTCCCTTCACCTAGTCATTTGTATGGAAATCCATTATCCACTACGTGCCCCCCATTTCGTTTGTAGAACCCGCATTTGTAGCTAGTATGCTGGAATTTAATATTGTAAAAATTTCAGCTATGATTAATATTATTTGTATAATAGACACTATTATAATATAATAGAATTTGATATGAAATGTTTTGGTTATCATAAGGTAAAAACCCTTCCGTGTTTATGTTTGGGCGTGGTCTTATGAGATACCTTTGTTTTGATAAAAGCAAAGTTTTTACAACTTTAAAATTTAGTTGAGATGTGTTTTCTCACGCTGGTTTACCAGACTGATCCGGGCGTTCTTCCCTTTCAATGCTCAGGTCGGACCGAGTATATTTACAGGTTCAGTTCTTGATGCTTTGGAGCTTCAACAGACTGGCTGGAGGTCTTCTGGTCATATTCACGTATATGTTTATTTTTCCGCTACATTGTTGTTTAAATTATCAACATTTGTAAGGACAGAATATTATAACTGTCCAGGCTGATGACTAGTGTTTGATTGTTATACTCTGATGGATGTATGTATATTACAGTTTCTGTTTTGTAAAGATCATTGATATTATATTATATGTTTTTCCTCTGCGATTGTGAGATTCTATAATTGTTTTAGTTTCTTCTGTTTCCCTTCTTCTCTTCTCTTCTTCTCTCTTCTTTCTTTCTCATCAAGATCCGGTTATCCCTTTCGTTTTGGCTGGACATGTGCGGTTATTGTCAGCTTTGAACGGGGCGGATTTTCGGGTCTTGACACGTATAATACTCCATTACATCCCAAGAGTATATACCGAAACATCAATTTTTTTTTACTTAACAAGGATGATCTACAATTTTTTTTCTTTTCAAATTACGACATTCTCAATTCAAGTGTTATATAAACTCAACTTTATATTTTCCAAAACACTTAGTTTCAAATTCTATAGAAGTTCCCGACTATCTAAAATCGCTGAAAATCCCGTTTTATTGTAACAAATGAAAACTACCAAACAACATATCATATCATGATGCATATACTATATTTTCCTAATGCATAGGCTACATGTGTCCATGGAATAACTTAACAAGAGAACCTTTAGAACTAAACATCGATTTTCATTTCAAATCATTTTGAAATAATATATACATATAACTTTTGTATATCAAATCTTACTTTCGGGATTTAAATCAAAATCCATTTTACCAAAACAACTTTGTAGCATCCCACACTTAAAAACCAAAAAATGAATGCCGATGATGTTGCAGTCATCACCGAAATTATTTTCAAACGACAGAATTGAGTTCAGTACATCCAAACCATACTTTTGGTATTTAACCAAACTCATTTCAAAGCGGTATCAAACACTTCGTATAATAATACTAAGTATTATGATCTCAATTTCCTAAATCAATTTTTCAAATATTTACTTTCAATAATATTAATATTATTTTTGCCAAAATCTTGAATTTTTTTTTTCAAAGTCACCAGGATTTAAGTTCTCAATTTCTTTGTTTAAATCCTTTTCGTTTATAAACCACATTTTATAAACCATACTTATATAGAATTACTTTCTTATATAAATCCTTTTACCATTATTTATTTTCAAAATATTACATCTTTCCTTTTTAGATTATAGTAAACATCTTTTACTAAATTTTAACTTCTAACCCAACATTATCACCAAACGTTTTGTAGTCAAACCATGAAACTTAATTCATAAGGTGTTCGTTTCTATGTACCCATAATTACTGTCTGTCCAACCCATGACGTAGAAAGGTAAATCTTCTCATAAACTGGTTGAGCACAAACCAATAACAAATAATACCCAATGTTCCTAACATGCCGAGCACGTCTAAATAATCAAGGTTACGAGATATTAAACTATGAGAAGCACTAGAATCAAACAAACATGAATACGTAAACCATAAATATATAGTATACCTTCAAGAACCTGCTTCCCCTTCTCCGCTGCAGAAATAGCAAAGACCCTAGGACACTCCCCTTTCCTGAGCATAGGACAATCTCTTGTAATATGACCAGGCTGATGGCAATTATAACAACCCTCTGGTGCAAGCTGCGCACCGAGCTTTGGTGCCTTAGCGCCTTCACCACTAGTCCTCCCTCTCTAGACCTACACTTATTAGAAAAATGACCCTTCTTCCCACACTTGTAGTGGATGAGGGTGGACCTATTCTTTGACGACTGAAACTTATGCTTGTTCTCCACAATTGGTGTATAAATAGACGGTTTTGGAATCAAGCTCTCAAATCTCAAAGCCATGTTCACCAAACCAACAAAAGATCCCATGATGTGATTAGTCATATCCCTTTAGAACTCAGGATGCATACTCGCGATGAACATCTCCTTCTTCATCGGCGGCGTATCAACTAATCCTAACCCGAACCGAGGTAAAGCAATGAACTGATTCTCATACTCCACCACAGTCATGGGCCCCTTCTTCAGATCCAAGAAGCTTTTAAGTAAGAAATTCTTTCCGGCTTTCGGAACAAACTTCATCTTAAACTCATCTTTAAATTGGGCTCAAGAGAAGTTGTTCTCTTAGACATCTGTAGTGATAGAACTCCACCAATCCATGGCTGCATCCGTCAGATGGCGTGCTGTCAACTTATGCTTCATTGCGTCATCTAGATCCATATCTCCAAATATCTAATCGCACAATTTGATCTAATTTTGGACTTCTATGATCGCCTCCGTACCACCAAACCTCTTACCTTCCAAACTCTCATAATCGCGGCAGAGCAATGCAAAACTCATCCGAGGCTTGACTTGCACAACCTCTTCTACGACATTCAACCTTGGTTCCTCAACTGGAGCAACATTCCTTGGTCCTCGATTCCCACCATTTGTAACGGTACTACCTCGACCACCTCTAACTCTACCTCCTCGATCATTGACGGCTCTGGTACTCATAGTTCTTACTACCTAACCAAAGAAAAACTTTGTTTATGGCACGAAAGGATAGAGTTATTCCAAAGAAAGGATTCCTAAGAAAGAGATATTCCTAAGGAATAATTTTAAAATCTAGTTTTCAAAATATAAATACGCTCTCATATGCATAATACACTCGAATCATTCTAGGTTGTCGCTTACCCTATCTCTAACGAGCCATACCCAACCAAAGCCTAGGTGTTCACTCAACCTTGGGCCCTGATACTAAATGTAACGACCCGCCTTTTTGACCCTCGAATATCGACACTAATACATCCATCGTATTCATGTGCCGAGCTCTCAAATGCCAGAAAGATAGAAAGTTAGGTTAAAATAAAATAAAAGAAGAATATAGCAGAAAAGGAAGAACACAATATCAGAAACTCACAACGGAACGGTATTATATAATATCAAAGGAACAGTACAAAGGGTTGCTTTGAATATAGAAATATCAGAATTACTAAAATCTAAGCACTATCATCAGCCTGGATGGTTATAATTTCCTATCCTCATAATGTTGATACATAAAATACAGAAATGCAGTGGAAATAAGAATACTGTGGAAGGTAATCATCCAGCTCTTCTCCATAAGCACCAAAGCGTCCGTAGCTAAATCTGGAAACATACTTAGGGCTGACCGGAGCATTATAAGAAAATAACACCCGTATCAGTTTGGTAAACCATCGTGAGAAAACTCAAGATACTCGCAACATGTAACAATAACCATTGAGACCGTACAGATTCCCGTAACAGTTTTCCCCTTAAAAGAAGCCAACCATTTACTAAGTTTAATATAATGATATGATAGATAATGTCTAGTGTGAAGCACATAAATCATATCAAGTAGTTGTTGTGTAAACGCCACAAAAGTAATTGGTATACAATCAATACCGCTAAGGCACGTTCGTATGTGGATTGTTTTCAATGGAGACGCCCAAAGTAAATGAAGCGGATCTCGATAACAAGGATCAAAATTTTCTTTTAAACATCGTGTATCTCTAAATAGAATATACTCTAAGGTAAACACAACTGGCCCACGGTGAACTGTGTGGCACTAAGTATAACCAACTCCTAGGCCTAATAATCGAAAGCATACTCTAGATCTGGAGTTGATATACCCTCATGGGTAAGCTAAACCTGATATTGTGCATCCTACTATGGTTTTAGTCATTCCCGATGTTGAGGTTGCGTTTGGCATCTCTCACTCGAGTCTTCATCACTCGAATAACATAATATAGTTGAATTTCAGGGGGGTCCACAATATAGTTGTAAGCCACAACAATATTGTAACAGCCCACACCTCACTTAATGCAGATATTGTCCCCAACTTAGTCACCTCCGCCTCATGGGCCAAGCCAATGTGTGGGGTTTTGTTCCTCAAAAGGCCTCGACGTTGTTATTAGGTGAAGGCTTTGGTATATAAGCACCCACTTCATAGTCTTTTTCCGCGATGTGGGACTATTATTCCCATTTTGAAGGGGTGTTGCAATCTCCTCCCTTTAGAGCTCAACGTCCTCGTTGGCTCATGAACACAACACCACCTAGGCGTCGTGGCTGTAACACGTACAGGCCACAATTCCGACTAGATGTAGCTCTGGTACCAATGTAACAGGCCAAACCTCACTTAACGCAGATATTGTCCCCAACTTAGTCACCTCCGCCTCATGGGCCAAGCCAAGGTGTGGGGTTTTGTTCCTCAAAAGGCCTCAATGTTGTTATGAGGTGAAGGCTTTGGTATATAAGCACCCACTTCATAGTGTTTTCCGCGATGTGGGACTATTATTCCCATTTTGAAGGGGTGTTACAAATATAGTCTTCATCTCGAACGGTCTAACTTTTTTTGAGGTGTTGCTTTTCAGGGGGGTCCATAATATAGTTGTGGCTCTCGATAGGTCTATGGTAGTTAAATGGCAATTTGGCACATGTATCGGTTCCAAATATTCAAGTAGCCTTGACCTTGGAAATTTCTCGTATATGATTCGTACGGGGTCTTTGGGTATGGGGATGCTTGGTTTTATAGCATCATTATGGTTGTATTTACTAGTATTTTGGGGTTTGTGGTTTACATATATGCTTGGATATATGTGTATATATTTGTATATAATACCTTTATGGATGAATCTACCTTATATTTCGGATTTGACCGTAGATTGGGAGATGTATGGCACATTTATTATGGAGTCTAGTATTACCCATGCACTTGTCTATTCATGTTGTTGATGCTTAATATAGTTAGAACATATAGTTTTAACTTATGATATGCCATAGACCTATTACATGCTAGGATGTATACCTGTATTTAATTACAATATTATGAGGCTAGTTACCCTCACCAGATTTCTGTCTGACCCTCGTTTCCTCTCTTTTATTTTTTTATTTGGAACTTATGGTTACTCTTAATAGAGTAGTCTAAGGGTGACATGTTGATTTTGGGGACGGCCTAGCTAAAGAGCTGGACTTTTAGGTTATAGAGATATGCTTATGTTTATGATCAGTCCACGTACAATTAAATGTATCAGACGTTCTATTTATGTAAGAGACTATGCATTGTATTGATGTATCTATTCAGTGTTCTACTTGTATTGAGTTTATGTAGAGATTTATTCAGACCGTGGCCTTATCAGTCTTATATATTCAGTTGTGTCTTTATACACACAAGCACGCACGCGCGCACACACACAGATATATATATATATATATATCATTAGTCAGACCGATATGCATTGTTTATGCCTCCATGTATTTTATATATACTTGTCGAATTATATACTGTTGTTTTTCCATTGTGAATTGTGCAAAGGTCATGTCGAAATTTATAGTTTAATCAAGTTTAAATTTATACGGTCGTTTGTCTTTTACAGTATTTCAAATATATGTGTTGATCGTCATATATTTGGGGTATCGTAAAAGGAGGGTCGTTACAGCATCCACTTATATAAAGAATGAAACAAAATACTTAAATCTAAATATCTTTTCAAATCTTTTAAGTCCAAAAATGAAGTCTAAATAGGGCAACTTTGCACTAGTGATGTTTTGGCCGTTTTCGAGATGTTACTTAATTTTTTACTATTTACGCTTTTGATAGAAACAAACATACATATAAAAAATTATAAAATATGGTAAGAAACCCCTAAGGTTCTCTCTATAAGGTTCCATAGAAATTTCTAAAAATAAGGCATTTCATAACTGTATCTATAGCGACTATCGCTATAAGTGCACTTTCAAATCTGAGTCTAGGCTAAACCAAAGTTCATCTATAACCTATGTGCTTTGTTCATGGTCTTGTCTCAAGTCATACAAGTCCATTCCAAGTTTGTTCAAGTCCATAAACATGGATTACATATGTCACTTACTTTCAAAGCAAGAATTCGAACCAATGTTTTAACATAAATTAACAACAATTCAATCAACATAAACACAATCAAACACAACATATATACATTATATTTTCCATTTAAAGCGAGGTGTTAACTCACCTTTAACCACACAAACAACCAAGATCTAAGAACCCAAGCCTAGATCCTACCTTGTAATACCTTTCCTTCCTTGCTCTTTTGATTTATCACCTTGCCTTTGCCTCCTCCCCTTGCCTAAACATTCTATTTACTAATGTCTGGTATGTTGCTGCAGCATTATTCAATCCAAAGGGCATCACTCTGTAGCAATACATTCCCTAATCTGTTATAAAACTGGTGTTTTCCTCAACTAGTTTGAACATTGGAATTTGATTGTATCCAGAATACGCATCCATGAAAGACAAGAGTTGGTGTCCGCTTATTGCGTCGACTAACTGATCTATCCTTGGGAGCGGATAGCAATCATTGGGCATGCTTTATTCAAATCGGTGTAATCAACACACGTTCTCCACTTTCCATTGGATTTCTTGACTAGCACTGGATTAGCTAACCATTTCGGATAATGTACCTCTTTAATAAATCCATTTTCGAGCTATCTTTTGACCTCCTCTTTCAAAGCATTACACCGAACTTTATCAAACTATCTTTTCTTCTACCGGACTGGTGTGATATTTGGGTCTATGTTCAGAGCATGCACATGATAGCTGGATCTATTCCAACCATATTCGAGTCAGTCCAGGTAGATACATATTTGCTAAACTGAAGGAACTGAACTAGCTCTCACCTGAGATTGCTATCTAACTCTCTTCCAATTTTGACTGTCTTCATTGTATCGGTAGAATCTATGCATATTTCCTCATGGTCTTCTACAGGATTCATTCTTTCTTGTTCATTTCTACAGTCTAGTTCAGTGACAATTTCCCCCTCTTCTATTTTTCCTTCCATTAGATTTGCTTCCCTTCTTTTTCTTTTCTTCTTGGAGAAGTCAAATTTCCTCAACACATGTTTAGTCTTCTTGACGGGCTCTGTTTTCGCTTTGGGTGGTTAGTCTGATGAATCACCATTCAAAGGCTTTTTAGCATCATTTGGAATTAATTTATTTTTCTTCGAATCATAACAAGAAAAATAATCCCGTTCATATTCAATAGTCGCAAAGTACATCTCGCGAGCACTGAAATGTTCCCCATTTACGGTTCCCCATCCATTTTTGGTTAAAAATTTCACCATCAAATACTTGGGAGAGACAAAGGCATCAACTTCATCCAAAGCTGGTCTTTCAAAAAAGGCGTTATAATACAAAGGTTGATCTATATTGACAAAAAGAGTCTCGAAAGTCTAAGAGCATAGTGGGACTCCCATTTGTACGAGATGTTTTATCTGTCCAACAAGAGTTGACCCTTCATTATTAAACCCGAAAATAGGTTCAAAACTTGGTTCAAGCTTCTCTTCCGAGATTTCCATTTGGTCGAATACATGCTTGAAAATTATGTTGACAGCACTTCCGGTATCTACCAAAATTTTAGTGACCATAGAAGTCCAATTTGCGCGGTAATCATAAGCGGGTCATTATGTGGGTGGTGAACTCGTCGTAGCTCCTGTGGGGTGATGGTCAAATTATGATTCTATATTTGGAATCTCGGATTCTTAAGCGTCAGCACCACTTGAATAGAGAAAATCCCTTCCTTCGCTTCCCTAACATAGCGACTCTTAGCTCCTTTGATATTTCCAGCCAGGTGTAGGCCTTCGTGGATTACGTCAATTCTATTGGGAGGTGGAACGAAATCTAGCTGGGCATCATCCTCTACTAGATTTCGATGTTGCATGGTGGCCTTTGGTTGTCATTTTCAGCTTTTTGACTATCCTTAACAAATTACTTCAGGCGTCCAGAATGGATCATGCATTGAATGATGCCTGCCAATACCTGACACTCATTTGTTTTATGTCCGTTCGATTTGTGATAAGCACAATAATCTCCCCCTTTCCTTGGTTCAGGATCGATTTTAGCTTTGTAAGAAATCAAAAAATCATCTCTTTCCTTCATTGCAGCATATATGTAAGATATTGGCTTGTTCAAGGCAACATGGTTAGTGTTTGAGTCTTCTTCCCATCTTGGGTTCTTGTGGTTGCGGTTGTTGTTAAATTTTCCTTTTTCCTTCTTGGCTTGGACCATCTTTCTGGCATGATACATTTCATCCATGCGGATGAACTTGTCAGCTTGGAATTGGAAATCTTGCAAGTCTTTGCACCTATGTATATAGAGTTCCTGCCAGAATGGAGTTTGTTCGATCAGTCCAGAATGTTCCGCCACCAGCTTATCTCTATCGGTCATATTCTTCGCCTTTAGGGCTTCCATATTGGATCTCTTAAAATAATCGCCCAACAACTCGCCTGGTCTCCGTCTGATATTAGCTACTACAGTGTAGTCGATGGTAGGATCTTTACAGATACATAACTACAGTGAGAAATCAGAAGAAAACTATTTCCAAGAATAGATAGTCCTCTCCCAGTATTGTCAGTACCATTTAGCTACTGCTCCCTGAAAGTAGTTTGGAAAAGCCTACAATGCAAAGCTCCGGATGCATTGTATAGGTCCATCTGGCTCTCAAAGGCCAATAAGTGATCGTCCGGATCGGTTGTTCCGTTATACTTGATGGATGGGATCTTGATATGAGAGGGGATTTTCATGGACATGATTTCATCTGTGAAGGGAGCTTCTCTATGATTGTTGTTGATCCGGTCATCCAGAGTCCTTGTCCCTTTGAGATTGAGCATGTCTTTTGCCATTTTTTCACCAAGTCTCTCAAGTAAGACTCATCGTTATGGTAATTATTCCTTTCAGGTTTGTATCCTTTAGAAATTAAGCTTCTAGATCGTTCCTTGTTTTTTTCTTCTAACCTTCCTTGGTAGTCTACTTTAGCTTGCTGGTTGCCTCTACTCTTTTGTAGGGTCAGGGTAAGTTTTCCTTTACTTTTGTTTCTATGCGAAGAAGCATTCAAGTCCCTTCTTAGATATTATGCTTCATCTCCTCTTATAGGCCTGGAAGTTTTGGAGGAATTCTCAGCAAGTACTGCTTTCAACAGTCCCTTCATCTCTAGCACTTGTTGTTCTAGGCTTTTAATCTTGGACTCACTCTGGTTGGTTGTGCCGATGTTGATGGCTGTCCAGGCTCCACACTCCCAAATTGAAGTTGGGAACTACATTCTCTTCTAATGTTGTTGTTTGTATGACATCTTCATTTAGAGCATTAAGTCGTTTTGATCTCATTTTCCTAAAAAAAACTTTCTCATTTAGTTTAGAGAGAGGGTTAACCATAAAGTCGAAGGTTCGGGCCCTCCTTCTAGCGCCAAAAATGTTAGACAAAAATATGGTATAACATTCATGATGCCAATAGTGATGAAATAATCCTTGACTTATACAAATGTGGTAACATAATCAAGCATAACTCATTCAATATCGACTTAATTATATCATCAAGGACCAATTCATCATTTAAGACTAGTGCATGATGGAACCATTAAAGGATGGATTGGTGATGGCAATATGCCTTTGAGGAGAAATATACGAAAGTCCACATGTTTTCATGGATCATTATGCTTGAGATTTCCTTGAGGCCATTTAAAGTTGTCACATTCAAGAGTCTATATGGGCTTTCGAGAATAATATTCCAAAAACGCATATGTCATGCCATATGTTCAATAGAGGTATATAAGGCAAGTAACAAATTTGTACAATAGTTCATTAGGCTCATTAATGCTATGAAATTTGTCCTTTTATTCAAAGTACAATGTCCATATAGTTATGCATATATGCACGTTCGTCATAGTTCAAAACTTCTTAGAATAGTTCACATCGAGTTTTGATCTTGATGAGTTTGAATATATTCAAATCCATATCAATAATGTTCGAAAAAGGCATAGTCAAAGTTAATGGGCATGTCAAAGTCCTTGTTCTTATTAATTATGCATGATTAAAGTCAAATAAGATTTGTCCCAATTTGATTTAGGGTTTACAAGAGTTTGATTTCAAGAATAGAGAGAAAAGAAAAATCCGCTCCCATTTGCGCACCCTCTAAGTCTATATTTATAGAGGTTGTGCAGCTCTACTTCGCCTCTTATGTCTTCAGCAGGCTCGACTTCGGTATGCTTGGTTTCGACAGTGTCAACCTAGCATTAACTTCGTCGCTGAATGGCATATAGAGGTGGCATCATGAAAGTTGATAGTCTTCGGCCTTGATCATCTTATACATTGACATGCTCTTGATTGATGGTCGGCGTCCTTAGTTGAAGGTGGTGTTGAACATTATTAGGAGGTGGCAACGTTGTGAGAAAAAAACTTCATATAATTTGGTAATGAGATTGATGACTCTCGACGTCGATGACTTCCAATGTGATGATTGGGGCTTCTCATTAGCTAGTGGCAGTGTTGAATTAAAGTGGCATTGACCATTGTCCCTCTTTTGTGGACGTCGACGACATTCATCATTGACGCCACGAAGGTAGATGGTGTCGGCATTCTTAAAGCGATATATTAGTAGCAACCTATCTCAATGAGATTCAATGTCATTTTAGGGGCACTAATAAGCAGTGTAACTGATGACTTGCGGTATGGTCCATTATAGACACTGATTGATTGGCTTCTTTATTATAAGCAACATCCTCCAATGGACGACGAAGTGTGATACAAACTAAACGCGATGTTTGCAATAGACGGTGCATGTACTAGAGCTCCATCGCTTGATGTATGGTATGTAATGAAGAAGCGCGACGTCGTCCAGATGCAACACCAGAGAGGCATGATATATGTGAGAAGTGGTATGGATAGTATTAATGATGAGCGGCGTTGCTTAGTGGCGACATTAATTCTTTTTTCATGTTGATGGAGTTCGACATTGATGAATCTCGAAGTGATGAAATGTAGTGTGGTTGAGGGGCGACACTTAAGAAATGCGGGACCGATGAATGGCGATGTGATGAGGTGTAGTATTGAAGTGAAGCGACGACGTGATTCTATTGAATTGGCCTATCCTCGTATCTTCAGTGTTGTTGGTCTTCGTCAATAAACCTAGCAGCGTCGATTCCCTTGTAATGCCACTTCTTATAGAATCATTTTCGACATTAACATTGTATGGATAACACAAAATTTAAAATAGCTAAAGAAATATTCAAATTTAAAATCTGATCTGGATTCAAAATTATCCTAATTTAAAATTAAAATATTTATATATTTAATATATATTTTTTTGAAAATTATATATTTAATATATATATATATGAATTTTTTTATTTCAACAATGCATATAATATATTCATATATATATATATATATTAAATTTTATAAAATACTAATTTATAAATATAAAATTACATATTTTAAATATAAGACAAAATGTAATTTTTTTATCTTCGGCCTAAAAGGTTTTTGACATAATCAATTTTTTTATTATTCCATGCGATTTTAAAATTGTGTTTTATTAAATCAATTTCCATACGTATATGCTACTTTTTTTTCAAAAGTTGTTTATATTATTATATATATATGTTTATATACACATATATTTATTTATGTTAATATATTAAAATTATAGCTTAATATAAATATAAATATAAGGTGTATATTTTTTTTGTTAAAATATTTATATATATAAACTATTTTTTCAAAAGAATATGTACAAGAAAGTTTTATTTAGAAAAATTATGTATATATTTATAATGAATATAAAACTAATTTAAAATTTTAATTAAGTTTAAAATTATTTTAAAATATTATTATTTTCGAAAAATGTTTTTATTTTTTATTTTTATAATGGTAAAAAAAGTAGAAATGCAAAAGTATTTTTGACACATACAAAGATATACATAGATTTGACAATAAGCAGATATATAAATTCATGACATTGTAAAACCTAATCCATGTACATACAACGATATAAATGAATAAACATAATATTATATGTTACCTAATTGTTGCCTTGATAAAACACCTTGAATGATTTGAATAAACTCCGAGTTCGTGATGAAACATCTCCTAAAATTCGTAGAACTACAAAGTTAACACCACCTTTTGTATATAATATTATTTTGGTTTTTGCTTTAGGAATTTTGGCTTATACCTCCTCATACTCATGGCTAGATATGGTGTAATGATGGAGCAAAAGAATGAATACAAATGAAAGTGGGATGAGTAGTTTAAGTAACAAAAAAGTTGGAGATAAAAGTGGAGCTAATATCTCCTATGTTTGCTCATTCCTTGCTAACTAATCCAATCCAATATGAATCATTTTATGCCCTCTCCCTTAGGCATTTATATCCCACCATGATGGGGCTTGACAGGCCTTCAAAAATCTCCAAGCCTATTTAATAAATAATTGATTTAAATCCAAAGTAAATTTCCTTCGATATTATATATCGATACGTGCATATACAACTTTTAATACGCACCCAATTAATTAGTATTGGCACCCAAATAATCAAATAAAATTTAATAACTAATATTTCATAAATATTAATTAACTTAATTAGATTATAACAATTATAACTAATTAAATCGTATTATATTTTAGAATATTTATCATTAGGTCATGCGACTCAAAGGTGTAAATTCAGTTAGCGGTTAACATCGAACAATTCAAATATTAACATTCACATATCACCTTCATTCAATAATAACAATTATTATTAACTATACTACTTAGGCCAGAGACTTTAACTTTGAGTTGACTATAGTTGACAGTGATACTAACCTAGTATAGCCAAGGGGAAAAATTATCTATCAAATAGTGTTTCACTTCTAATGCTTTAACCCAGACCTAACTATAGTCGTTTGATGGATGCCACGTCATTATTTAACTATAATCAAAGTGGAGTGTCAAAATTAAAGTTTAATGGTATTCTCAAGTCGAGGGAATTGTGTAATATTTTCACTTCGATATTCTCTGTTTAACTTTAGTTATATTAACCAACCGAAAACTATCAAGTGAGTCGTTCTATAATTATCCAATAGGTATCAACATGTAACCCCTTGGTTCCCCCATCAGCCATAAGTAATACACTGCCTAATGTTTGGAGAGTGTTATGTACTCTAGTTTCAATGGATTTTTCGATATCTAGTCCTGGCCCATATTGACTAGGAATATTTAAAATGATCTGTTTATTTTCAAAATGATAAATTGCTCACGATCACAGTATAACAAGTATATAATGTGAAGAAAACACCTTTTATTTAAAACAAGATTAGCTATGAGTTGGTATACGTAACAAATTACATATTTGCCTCTATGGCATACTCTAACTCTATCATTTTTCATAAAAATACAAGATAAACTAAAAAAATAACTTAAGTAAAATCAAAGCATCATTTCTCTATAAAATAAGTATCAATCCGTCGTCACTCTTTTTAGTAAGAAATTGTGGTTCTTCTCTACCATCATTCCATTAAATTACGATTTCCCCTTTGCCTTTTTAACAAATAACTCTCTTACTGTAATTTGCTCTCGTCTTAACGTATTAATATTTGAATTTCATTTAGTGTCATGTTTTCAACATGAAACTGAACACTCAATTTTAATTAACATTATTCATGAGATTTAATTAGATAAATTAAATAGAATAATCTAATGATTAGAGTGATAAGGAAATTGAGATTTGAAAATAAGTAAGGTCGTGCCTTAAGCAAATAAATACATAAGATTGTTTTATAACTTAAGCGGGAAAGGGTAATATAAGAATAACTAAGACTTCATAACCCATAAACCATTATTCCTTCTCATTCATGTTTTTCATAAAATCAAAACAATCAAAATAAATTGCAAGCAAGGCCGACCATTAACCTTAAGGAGAAGAGAACATGAAATCAAGCAGGGTTTAAAGAGTTAGCTAAGAAGATTTAAAAGCAATATTCAAATCTCAATCTATTATCAAACCAAGGTGAATAATGATCTATACCATATCATATTGTTTTATTTCGATTGATTTAAATTTAGGTTTAAGATTTAAAACCGAATGGATGGTTGTTTGATGCGATGACATGTTTTGAATAAATGATAAGGATTTTATGAAGTTAAATAATTCGGTTTTAAGGCTACAACCATAGTTTTTGATATCTAAATACTATTATTTTCTAATATTATGTGTAAAATAATAATTTGGAGATGGGTTTTTTATTTCATAATTTTTCAAGTTAAGATTAATATTTTATGAATTTCCTAAGAAGGAAATGGGTTTAATTCGGGTTTAATTCAATTAAGTAATTAAATGATGATTTTCGACCCGAAATTTTTATATAGTGGAGAAATAGTATTTTGGAATTTCTGAGAAATTTTGGGAAATTTCCATGTGATTTCATAGTATTATGAATTAATTATGTTGGAAAAGCATGTAAATGGATAATTAATTAAGAAAATTAATTGGTTGGTTTAACACATGTTTTGGACTTGAGAAATTTGGTGCGGCAATAAAATATGAAAAGTAATTGTAAAGCTTTGTTGAAACCAATCATATTTTGACAAATAAAGGAGGTTTGGAAAAAAGTGTATATTTTATTAAGCAAAAATATAGTTTTTGGTTTTGTAACGACCCGGAATTTTTGGACCATTCGCATCCATTATAAGTGTATAGGTAGACACTTATGCCGGAGTTGAATTGCTCAAAATACCGCGTTGTTAATTTAAATTTGGCAAAACTGAACATATACAGTAAATAGATATAATCACATATCACAGACACAGAGTAATAAGTGCAGCGGAAATAAAAGAGATAGTAGTTCATGAAGCTACTATATGAATATATAAAATACATCAGAGTTTACAACAGAAGAGTAATACGATACATCAGATACAAATCAGAATACATCACTGGAATCATCGAATATCTGAAAGCTGGATAGATAGCTGGATCTCCAAGCGAAGCTCCAACTCCAAAGGTGAGTCTCGAAAGCTGAACTACTCAGTCTGACCCGAGCGTAAAGCAAAAACACAAAACACTCGAGTCAGGATTAACATTCTTATATTAATAAATCCAACTCAAGTGAAATAACAATTGAAATACAAGTAACTCAAAGGATGTTTGGAATAACCATCCTTTAAGGATCCGTTAAACTATCTACTAGGTAGTAATATACACTAAGTAGATAATGTCTATCAGTAATATAAGAAGATATCAAAATAGCGTTAAGTCATGGCCCATTCCACCCTTAACACATTTTTATTCCCAAAAGCATATACAAGACCGTAGTTTCCCCAAAACCGGAAGTCACCAGAGGGCAATCCATATACTAAAGGTACAAATCAAAATCGTAGTGGTCTCGAATAGGATAATCAGTATGACAAGGTACATGAGGCGATACCAACTAGGATACTAGTAGTTGCCTGATCCAGACTGATGTTGGGCATAGCAGCTACTACCCCAACACCGCAAAACAACACTCCCAAATCGAGGGGTGCACCCAAATCGAATCACAAAAGTAATAGATATGGTATCGAAGAAGTGTGTCCGCTAGAGATGGCGATCCTCAATGGCTCGGCGCGGCTCCTGTTTTAGTCATGTCAAGGGTCATCCAAAATCGTTCTCTTTCTTCAGTCAACGCGTTCATCAAAACCATCCACTTCGTTCTGGATCAACACTCCGCGTACAGTTACTAAAGTGGTTTCGGTTCAGATAGAGAGTATATCCATTACCGATCCCGGTCTCTTTAATAACTTTCGTAATTATTACACCGATTGGTCGTTTATATATTTCAAAAAAAACAAATCAATTTCAATTTCAAATAGAATTCGTAAATCAACATTTCACTTGTTTTTCAAAAACCAATTTCCATACTTTACGTTTCAAAACTTCCAAATTTTCATTTCAAAAAGCTTATAATTCAATTTCAATCCCTTTTCAAACAATTCAAGTATCAATTTAAATTCGTATATAAGATTCATTCCGAAAACATTTAAATCAAATTAATTTAACATTCAAATCAGTTTAACTTCATTTATCGATTTTATTCAATATTTGTTAAGTAAATTTATCATTCAAATCAATTCTATTTAATTTCCAATTTATTAACTCAATTACTTAAGTTCAGCTTCATTATATCAAAACTTACAATTTTGAATTAAATTAAATTCGTCAAATCAGTTCTTTCAATTACAAGTCTTACATTGATTCCAAAAATATCACATTTCATTTCTTGTTAAAGAAATTCAATTTCAATTATTTATTTACTTACTTTAAATAATTTTCCAAAAACTTAATTAATAAAGAATCTCAATTTCACTTATTAACGAAGTTCAAATTCACTTATCCAAGAGTTCAATTTTACTTATCAAAGGATTCAATTCAATTTGATCATTAAATCATTCAATCTTATTTAATTATTAAATAATTCAAACTTAATTATTAAATAATTTCAAAGTTTAAAAATTTCAAACTTAATTATAATTTCAAACTTAATTATAATTTCAAACTTAATTATTAAATCATTTCGAAGTTTACTAATTTCAAACTTAATTCAATAATTTCTCAGATTAAACAACATTCTTCCATCAATTACATTGTTAATAATTTGTTTCAGATTATTATATATTAACATTTTCCTTTCATTAAAATTCAAATTTCAATTTCATTTCAAAACAATATTATTTATTCAAATAAAATCTTCGTTTATTTTTAAATCAAATTATTGACCAATCGGGTTTTATTTAATTCTCTATATCCAAGGTCAAAGTTCAATTTGGGTATTTATCATTTCAACCCGATTCCAATTCAATTCAAAATCAAAACATATCAAAGGGAACTTGCAGTGTGATAACTGGGATGGTGTCAAAGTAAATAAACAAGCAATAACAACAATCAATAACAATCCAATAATCAATTCAAATAATCCCGAAATAACCCTATTAATTCGCATTGTTATTTGTACGAATTAATATAATTATTTCTAGAATCTACACTATCATTTCATGTAGATTAAAGATTATTACATTACAGTTTTTCACTTGTCATCTATTACAATTACATACATCATCAGTTTAAACAACATACAATTCAATGGTTCAAGGTATAGTTAACACTATTCTACGTGTCAATTTATTTAACATTTAAAGGGGTCATACTATATAAATGTCAGTTAATCAAATTTAACATTCAATTATCCTATATCAAGTTCAATTTCATACTGTTTATCATTTTAACATCAACAATTTAACGTCCAATATAAACATTAACAATCAATCAATTTCAGCCAAACTGTATTATAATTGCATAAATAAATAAAAGATAAAGGTGTCAGATGTCACAGGTGAACTGATACAGGCAATAGCATATATAACAGTGTAATTAACTAACAGCAGCATATTTCAATTGTCGTTTCAATTGAAATCAAATTTAATAAATAAAAGAATGTTAATCGTGAGTGATTGCTCACCTTTCGAGGTTAGAGATAAACGAGAATGAAATGAATTACAAATCCAAGCACGATTTCCCAAGCAAAGCAAGATTGGCATGAATTTGACGAACGAGCTGATAAATGGAAATCAACGAGGTTAAATCAGAACTGGATCGATGAAGATAGACGGTATAAGTGAAGGAATATATATATAATCAAATTCTAAATTCAAACATATATTCAATCGAATATATATATATATATATGTATTATATTTATTCACAAATCAATATTAATTTAAACACATAAATTTTTTTTTTATATTTTTAAAAATCAAAATTTATAAAACCCATATTACACAAGTATAACCGGTCGATGAACACACTTATATCCTATAAAATAAATTATTGAAATATATACATATATGCCGGAATGAATGCATACTGCAAATATACACTACCTGGGAGAAATATAATTTTCATATAACTGATCCTATATAAACCATATTCATATATAAACTATAATGATATAACAATATATATTATATGCAGACCACGTGTACAGCTTTACCCATATTTATACCCAACATTATATACAAATCTTTATAAGCTTTTATATATACACAGATTTATATAACTATCGTATACTTTACATACTTAAATATATATATAAACTAGAGTACATGTTTTATGTCTATATTACAGACAACCTAGAATTTAACAGCTAATGCATAGGTAAAATATACTATAAAACTATCACAATAATACATACCAATGCAGACTGTACCTAATATATGCAGACCAGGCTTATATATATAATATGTATACTAGCTAAAGCATATCATTGTATAAGATACAGATATATAAATAAACAGCTTTATGTAAGAACAGAGCCATCAAGCAGAACTTATAGTAAAATAATATATATAGAATAGTACTTTATAAAGCAAAAGAAGTTACCCATATATAATTCGCATATTATAAGTAGCACTTAAAACATATAGATCTGTACACTTTATAAACATAGCCAACATAAGTATATAAACTGATAAGAACATTTAACATAAAATCTTAGTTTAGCTATATGTAAATATATATATATAGCCCCATAACACAACTATGTAGCAAAATATAAATGGATTTAATAACCTTCATGTATGAACTGATACTACATACACGCCATAAACTAAATATATATATATACCATACTATTACAATTCATGAAAACGGTTATAAAATATACATAACACTAATAAAACTTAACCCAACAGAATAAACTCTATACACTAGCATATATAGAACTTATCTTGTGTAGATATTTGCAGATAAGGGGAGGCACGGCCCTGGCCTCGGCTGTAGTTCGGTCGAGAAGTGGAGCTCGAGTGGAACAATAGTTGAGGGGAAGTGGCATGCGAAGGAGGGGAGGAGCGGGGAGGTGTTGCGGGTCCAGGTCTCGGGAAGGAAGCGGAGGTTGAACGGTGGGAGAGGTGAAGTCGCTGGCCGTGTTAGGTGGAGAGGAAAGGCGTGGGGAGATTGGGTAGCGTGGCCTGGCGAGCGAAGGAAGGTGGTTTGGTCAGAGGATGGCCTCGGTCATGGCAGAGGGAGAGCGGTTGATGCGGAGAGATCGAGGCTAATCGCGTGCGCGAGGCGAAGCGGGTCGGAGACGTAGCCGTGCGTTTGGATGGAGAAGGCAAAATATGAAGGGCAAGAACAATCTTCTTGCGTGAGGGAGAGAGATGAGGGAATGGGAGAGTTTTGGAAGAGAAATGAATTTGCAATAGAGAAATAGAAACGTACCACATAAATAAACTTTATGTTTCCCAAACCGATAGAAATAAAGACAGTGAACAACCATCAGTACTTTGAAATGATGAATAGAAACCATTGGCCACTAATTTGGCAGAAAATAAATGCTAGTGACCGTTGGGAAATTCGAATGGACACAAAAAAAATGTTAAAACGGATACCGATGTGGCAATGATTTGTCGGTACCGTCGCGTACTGGACACCAAAACGCAGCAGTGAATATACCGTTGAGATCAGCATGACAAGACGATCAAAACGGTATACTGATATCAGTGGTACGATTGAATTATAAAAATTCGAATTTTCTATTAGCGGAAAGTGCAAGAAAAACACTGAAAAATAAGATCGACGGAGCCAAAGATGTCCGAATTTGGAAAAACGACAAACTAACATCTTGCTCAGAAGATGGTTTAGAATTTTTTTATGTAAAAATATTTAGGTTTCGGAAACATTTTATTTTCAACACTTTTTAACTGATTAAATTGAAGTGAATTTACGCGCAAAATAAACTTTCATATTTTCGGACGAAAATTTACCAGTTGCTATGTTTAACTAGACGTATTCCAAATATTAAATTTTATTTCAAAATTTTATCGTTTAAAATTTCACAAAATTTCAACTAATTGCGTTATTAAAACAGTTGAAATTTACGGGTCGTTACACTCTCCCCCACTCAAAACTTTTCGTCCCCGAAAAGGAACGAGGTAGGAGAATAGAAACAACCAGAAAGAAAGACGGATTTGAAATACAAAATATCAATTAATTTAAACCATATAAATTCAAATTTAAATTAATTGGTATTCAATAATTGATTTAATCCATTTGATTTCACTAAAATCAATCTCAACTATTTCTAAATTCATTATCTTATTATCCAATTATCTTCAATTTAAAATTTCTAAACCCATAAATTTGAATAGTCTTTTATTATAATCATATATTTTTTTTCAACAATTTAAATTCTTCTTTATTCCAAATTATTGTTAAATTTATTCTACTTAATATATCTAAACACGTATATTTAAACCATATAAATTAATTTAAACCATAAAAGTTTCGATTTAAATAAATTTATATTCACTAATTGCTTTTAAATTCAAGGTAATTTCATCAGTTGATCAATTTCAATTTATTAATTCTTTCAAAACAAATTTATTTCATTATTAACTGAATTTACTTATTATCTTATCTAACTCTATTAACATCTTTAAAATCAAAATTTAGTGTATAACATTTATTATAATCACTCAAATTTTTATTTATAAATTCAATTTATCCTATATATTATCCAATTACATATTCAACTTCTGAATGATTTAGGTAAGTTGTATTAGAATGCAGTTGAACAATCTACAAATAAAATTTCCCAATTTAATTATCCAAGTTTAAATATTTATTTCAAATTTTGGTTTTATTTATAAGTAAATCATCCTTTAACAAAATTGAAGAATTAGATTTCCGATTAACTTTAAACAATTTAGAGATATATATAATATATTTATATCAAATCAAATTAAATTTTAAAATAAGATACCTATACATATGTAAATCCAAATATACTAAAAATTCAAATAAAAATATATATTTTTTTTTCTCAAAACAAAACTGTAGCAAAGCTACAGAATGGTTTCTCCACTTCGAAACTCGAAAATGAATGTCGATGATGCGGCCGCCATCACCGAGATTATTTTCCAGCGACAAAGAGAAGAGCACTGATTTCAACATTTTAAAATTCTTGAAAACGATTTCTATTCGAAAATACTTTAATAATATATACTTTAAAATTTTATAACCAAAGTTCGAAATCACCGGAAACAAATAAATTCTCAAATTTCTGAATTTAATTCATTTCAAATTCCAATCAATTTATAACCAAGTTTACAAATTCATTTATATTATACGATAATCAATGGTTTACAAAACAATAAATGAAAATCAAATATTATCATCTTCGACAACAATTTCATTAAGAATTTAATTTGGAAAAAATTTACACTTATATATAATATAATCATATAAAAATTTATTTCATTTACTAAATTTGAAAACAATATTGTGTCAGTTTGCTCTGTTAAAGTGTTTTAGAAATCCTATCGATAGCGTTGATCAGACGAATCGATCGGAAACCCAAATCAACATCAACAACCCAAACAACACAATATATTTTAAAACATTTATATACATAGATATTAGTTTACAAATACACTTCTTTGCTCGACGATATAGGAATGAATTTTCAAAATAAGGATAGGGTTTCAAATTTGATGGACTCAAGTTAAAGAGAATTCTGATTTGAATACAAGTTCGAAAAAAAAAGATAAGATGTTAAACTAACAGAATCGGGTTGGATAAGCTTATTTAATTCACGGGCAATCTTAACCGGACCGTCCGTAACTTCAAGAATAAGATCGATGCTGAATTCCGAGGTAAGTCAACACTCGATCTTTAGAGATGGGATTCAGGTATATCAGGGAATAGATAGCATTGTAAACCGAGGATACAGAAATCTTCGGTAAATCGATGCCTATTATAAAGGAGTTTCACCCCTCTACAAATCATTCGAAGTTTGGCGAGACCGCCGATCTATTATAGATATCATTCAAAATGGAGTTATGGGGTGCTCCAGAATTTGAAAGGAGACGAATAGTGAGGGACACGAATAAAATTTGGAACCGTAGGGAACATTCCAAAATTCAAGGAAATCGAGTCGAAAGAAAGAGATTGAAACTCGAATGAGAGTGATTCTGTAAATACATTTACCCTATATGTTGAGTTTTGCCTAGAGCTACCAAAGCTTTGATACCAACTGTAACGACCCGGAATTTTTGGACCATTCGCATCCATTATAAGTGTATAGGTAGACACTTATGCCGGAGTTGAATTGCTCAAAATACCGCGTTGTTAATTTAAATTTGGCAAAACTGAACATATACAGTAAATAGATATAATCACATATCACAGACACAGAGTAATAAGTGCAGCGGAAATAAAAGAGATAGTAGTTCATGAAGCTACTATATGAATATATAAAATACATCAGAGTTTACAACAGAAGAGTAATACGATACATCAGATACAAATCAGAATACATCACTGGAATCATCGAATATCTGAAAGCTGGATAGATAGCTGGATCTCCAAGCGAAGCTCCAACTCCAAAGGTGAGTCTCGAAAGCTGAACTACTCAGTCTGACCCGAGCGTAAAGCAAAAACACAAAACACTCGAGTCAGGATTAACATTCTTATATTAATAAATCCAACTCAAGTGAAATAACAATTGAAATACAAGTAACTCAAAGGATGTTTGGAATAACCATCCTTTAAGGATCCGTTAAACTATCTACTAGGTAGTAATATACGCTAAGTAGATAATGTCTATCAGTAATATAAGAAGATATCAAAATAGCGTTAAGTCATGGCCCATTCCACCCTTAACACATTTTTATTCCCAAAAGCATATACAAGACCGTAGTTTCCCCAAAACCGGAAGTCACCAGAGGGCAATCCATATACTAAAGGTACAAATCAAAATCGTAGTGGTCTCGAATAGGATAATCAGTATGACAAGGTACATGAGGCGATACCTACTAGGATACTAGTAGTTGCCTGATCCGGACTGATGTTGGGCATAGCAGCTACTACCCCAACACCGCGAAACAACACTCCCAAATCGAGGGGTGCACCCAAATCGAATCACAAAAGTAATAGATATGGTATCGAAGAAGTGTGTCCGCTAGAGATGGCGATCCTCAATGGCCCGGCGTGGCTCCTGTTTTAGTCATGTCAAGGGTCATCCAAAATCGTTCTCTTTCTTCAGTCAACGCGTTCATCAAAACCATCCACTTCGTTCTGGATCAACACTCCGCGTACAGTTACTAAAGTGGTTTCGGTTCAGATAGAGAGTATATCCATTACCGATCCCGGTCTCTTTAATAACTTTCGTAATTATTACACCGATTGGTCGTTTATATATTTCAAATAAAACAAATCAATTTCAATTTCAAATAGAATTCATAAATCAACATTTCACTTGTTTTTCAAAAACCAATTTCCATACTTTACGTTTCAAAACTTCCAAATTTTCATTTCAAAAAGCTTATAATTCAATTTCATTCCCTTTTCAAACAATTCAAGTATCAATTTAAATTCGTATATAAGATTCATTCTGAAAACATTTAAATCAAATTAATTTAACATTCAAATCAGTTTAACTTCATTTATCGATTTTATTCAATATTCGTTAAGTAAATTTATCATTCAAATCAATTCTATTTAATTTCCAATTTATTAACTCAATTACTTAAGTTCAGCTTCATTATATCAAAACTTACAATTTTGAATTAAATTAAATTCGTCAAATCAGTTCTTTCAATTACAAGTCTTACATTGATTCCAAAAATATCACATTTCATTTCTTGTTAAAGAAATTCAATTTCAATTATTTATTTACTTACTTTAAATAATTTTCCAAAAACTTAATTAATAAAGAATCTCAATTTCACTTATTAACGAAGTTCAAATTCACTTATCCAAGAGTTCAATTTTACTTATCAAAGGATTCAATTCAATTTGATCATTAAATCATTCAATCTTATTTAATTATTAAATAATTCAAACTTAATTATTAAATAATTTCAAAGTTTAAAAATTTCAAACTTAATTATAATTTCAAACTTAATTATAATTTCAAACTTAATTATTAAATCATTTCGAAGTTTACTAATTTCAAACTTAATTCAATAATTTCTCAGATTAAACAACATTCTTCCATCAATTACATTGTTAATAATTTGTTTCAGATTATTATATATTAACATTTTCCTTTCATTAAAATTCAAATTTCAATTTCATTTCAAAACAATATTATTTATTCAAATAAAATCTTCGTTTATTTTTAAATCAAATTATTGACCAATCGGGTTTTATTTAATTCTCTATATCCAAGGTCAAAGTTCAATTTGGGTATTTATCATTTCAACCCGATTCCAATTCAATTCAAAATCAAAACATATCAAAGGGAACTTGCAGTGTGATAACTGGGATGGTGTCAAAGTAAATAAACAAGCAATAACAACAATCAATAACAATCCAATAATCAATTCAAATAATCCCGAAATAACCCTATTAATTCGCATTGTTATTTGTACGAATTAATATAATTATTTCTAGAATCTACACTATCATTTCATGTAGATTAAAGATTATTACATTACGGTTTTTCACTTGTCATCTATTACAATTACATACATCATCAGTTTAAACAACATACAATTCAATGGTTCAAGGTATAGTTAACACTATTCTACGTGCCAATTTATTTAACATTTAAAGGGGTCATACTATACAAATGTCAGTTAATCAAATTTAACATTCAATTATCCTATATCAAGTTCAATTTCATACTGTTTATCATTTTAACATCAACAATTTAACGTCCAATATAAACATTAACAATCAATCAATTTCAGCCAAACTGTATTATAATTGCATAAATAAATAAAAGATAAAGGTGTCAGATGTCACAGGTGAACTGATACAGGCAATAGCATATATAACAGTGTAATTAACTAACAGCAGCATATTTCAATTGTCGTTTCAATTGAAATCAAATTTAATAAATAAAAGAACGTTAATCGTGAGTGATTGCTCACCTTTCAAGGTTAGAGATAAACGAGAATGAAATGAATTACAAATCCAAGCACGACTTCCCAAGCAAAGCAAGATTGGCATGAATTTGACGAACGAGCTGATAAATGGAAATCAACGAGGATAAATCAGAACTGGATCGATGAAGATAGACGGTATAAGTGAAGGTATATATATATAATCAAATTCTAAATTCAATCATATATTCAATCGAATATATATATATGTATTATATTTATTCACAAATCAATATTAATTTAAACACATAAATTTTTTTTTATATTTTTAAAAATCAAAATTTATAAAACCCATATTACACAAGTATAACCGGTCGATGAACACACTTATATCCTATAAAATAAATTATTGAAATATATACATATATGCCGGAATGAATGCATACTGCAAATATACACTACCTGGGAGAAATATAATTTCCATATAACTGATCCTATATAAACCATATTCATATATAAACTATAATGATATAACACTATATATTATATGCAGACCACGTGTACAGCTTTACCCATATTTATACCCAACATTATATACAAATCTTTATAAGCTTTTATATATACACAGATTTATATAACTATCGTATACTTTACATACTTAAATATATATATAAACTAGAGTACATGTTTTATGTCTATATTACAGACAACCTAGAATTTAACAGCTAATGCATAGGTAAAATATACTATAAAACTATCACAATAATACATACCAATGCAGACTGTACCTAATATATGCAGACCAGGCTTATATATATAATATGTATACTAGCTAAAGCATATCATTGTATAAGATACAGATATATAAATAAACAGCTTTATGTAAGAACAGAGCCATCAAGCAGAACTTATAGTAAAATAATATATATAGAATAGTACTTTATAAAGCAAAAGAAGTTACCCATATATAATTCGCATATTATAAGTAGCACTTAAAACATATAGATCTGTACACTTTATAAACATAGCCAACATAAGTATATAAACTGATAAGAACATTTAACATAAAATCTTAGTTTAGCTATATGTAAAAATATATATATAGCCCCATAACACAACTATGTAGCAAAATATAAATGGATTTAATAACCTTCATGTATGAACTGATACTACATACACGCCATAAACTAAATATATATATATACCATACTATTACAATTCATGAAAACGGTTATAAAATATACATAACACTAATAAAACTTAACCCAACAGAATAAACTCTATACACTAGCATATATAGAACTTATCTTGTGTAGATATTTGCAGATAAGGGGAGGCACGGCCCTGGCCTCGGCTGTAGTTCGGTCGAGAAGTGGAGCTCGAGTGGAACAATAGTTGAGGGGAAGTGGCATGCGAAGGAGGGGAGGAGCGGGGAGGTGTTGCGGGTCCAGGTCTCGGGAAGGAAGCGGAGGTTGAACGGTGGGAGAGGTGAAGTCGCTGGCCGTGTTAGGTGGAGAGGAAAGGCGTGGGGAGATTGGGTAGCGTGGCCTAGCGAGCGAAGGAAGGTGGTTTTGTCAGAGGATGGCCTCGGTCATGGCAGAGGGAGAGCGGTTGATGCGGAGAGATCGAGGCTAATCGCGTGCGCGAGGCGAGGCGGGTCGGAGACGTAGCCGTGCGTTTGGATGGAGAAGGCAAAATATGAAGGGCAAGAACAATCTTCTTGCGTGAGGGAGAGAGATGAGGGAATGGGAGAGTTTTGGAAGAGAAATGAATTTGCAATAGAGAAATAGAAACGTACCACATAAATAAACTTTATGTTTCCCAAACCGATAGAAATAAAGACAGTGAACAACCATCAGTACTTTGAAATGATGAATAGAAACCATTGGCCACTAATTTGGTAGAAAATAAATGCTAGTGACCGTTGGGAAATTCGAATGGACACAAAAAAAATGTTAAAACGGATACCGATGTGGCAATGATTTGTCGGTACCGTCGCGTACTGGACACCAAAACGCAGCAGTGAATATACTGTTGAGATCAGCATGACAAGACGATCAAAACGGTATACTGATATCAGTGGTACGATTGAATTATAAAAATTCGAATTTTCTATTAGCGGAAAGTGCAAGAAAAACACTGAAAAATAAGATCGACGGAGCCAAAGATGTCCGAATTTGGAAAAACGACAAACTAACATCTTGCTCAGAAGATGGTTTAGAATTTTTTTATGTAAAAATATTTAGGTTTCGGAAACATTTTATTTTCAACACTTTTTAACTGATTAAATTGAAGTGAATTTACGCGCAAAATAAACTTTCATATTTTCGGACGAAAATTTACCAGTTGCTATGTTTAACTAGACGTATTCCAAATATTAAATTTTATTTCAAAATTTTATCGTTTAAAATTTCACAAAATTTCAACTAATTGCGTTATTAAAACAGTTGAAATTTACGGGTCGTTACAGGTTTAATAACGATAATGCTGTATTACCCATATTGTTGTCGTGCCTATTCTCCTCATGATGATCGATGTCGA
Organism: Allium fistulosum; assembly: GCA_030737815.1. Taxonomy (NCBI): domain Eukaryota; kingdom Viridiplantae; phylum Streptophyta; class Magnoliopsida; order Asparagales; family Amaryllidaceae; genus Allium; species Allium fistulosum. The sequence goes on from CM060904.1 coordinate 171,410,303, forward strand.
CAAGGAGGGAGCACATGGCAACAACTTCATAATTGCGAAGTGATTCCAACCACGTCGAGGTCCATAAAAAGGCGGCAACATAATAAAGTCGACGTGGTCATCCTCGTTGCATGTGGTCTTTATCGCACTTAATCCTTGTCGCACATAATACTTCTATTGTTTTTCAAATCAAGCAGTGATCCGCTTTAATGACTTCAAAACTATATAAAATGTGGCATAGTAACCGAAGTATTTTAAGTATGAAAGTTTTATAGCGTCGTCGAGGGTCTTAGGGTTGATGAGCATTAAGGTCGATGACCTTATGCTTTAGCGTCGATGCCACTTGATCACGTCGTCGCACCTTATCTTTTGAATGCTGAATAGACTTGTTTTCGATGTTAGATAAAACTGTTTTAAGAAGGACGATGAAGCCTTGGTTTTTAAGGGTCGATGACCTTATATCTTTGGCATCGAGCCATATAACATATAAAGGTTTTAAGTTTTGTTTAATAGGTGAATAGCCAATAATTTATGAAGATAGATGTCATCATCATTGGCGAGGCGTATGGTGCCGCATATGTTGTTTTACAGCTTTAAATAAAGGTGAAGAGCCTTAAGTATTGATGTCGACATGATATGATGTCGATATTGATCAAACTAAGATGTTCTGAAAGCAGCAACCGTTATATCATTTTCAATCATGGACATGGAAATATAAAAAGGGTTCTATAAAATGACATTAAACTTTGAGAATATAAAAAGATGATTTCCTTTTTCATTTTGGGGTTAAGGGTATTAACCATATTTCATTAAGAAAATGATTACAAGGAAGTAAACTATGGATGTTTATATTATTGTGTACATTTGATCAGTCATTATAAATGTTATTGTTATCATATTCACTTCATTATTGACCCATAACTATATTTTGGGGTATTAAGGGCAGGATAACCAGCTAAGTTGATCCAATAGTGAATATAAATTTACTTAACTCCTGTGTGAGTATAATTGCATCCAGGAAGTCAGGTAGACCAGAATATAGGATGTTCAGAACCGATCAAAAGGTTATTGAGTAAGACAGGTTTCTAGTTAGCTAATGAAAACTATGTTATGAGAAATATTATTGGCAGGGGCCGGTAGGTTCCTAGTGATCCCATGAAAACTATGTCCGAAATATGTTATTGATAGAGATCAATATGTGTAATGACCTGTAATTTTCGATAATTAAAAATATTAAATTAATTAAGATTTTGCAATTTAATATTATGATAAATTAAAAATTTATGATTTATTAATGAGAAAACAATTAGAATGTAATTTAATAATGTTGATTCAACGAAATTGATAACTATTTTAATGTAATTTCAATCAATTGAAATAATTGTAAAGTTAATTTAGTTATAATTATGAATAAGGAATTAAATTGGTAATTTATGAATTTATGAAATTGAAATTGGTTTATTATAGAATATGAATAAAATTTATTAGTATAGAAAGTACTAGCTTTGTTTGTTTAAAATTAACTTTGAAATGTGTTTGAATTTGTAAGTTATAACAATTGTTTATTTATCACCTTATTATTTAATCCGTTGAAATTAATTTGGAAATTAATGTAATTAAATATTATGATAAATATAGTAAAAAGATGATAAGTGTAAATATGAATGTAAGCAAATGTTAATTATATTCATAGGGTAATAGTTGATTTAATATTAAGAGTGAAATCGAATAAAAGAATTTATTGGAATTTAAATTATAATAAAATAGGTTTTATTCCTATTGTAATTTAACATTTAAAATTTATGTAATATATAAATATGGTATTTGACATGGAAAATTTATTTTAAAAGATTATAAATTTATATGTAATCAAGAAATGATAAAGCTGTTAACTTTTAATTTAGAATTTGAAAAGTGATTAAACCAATTTAATAATAATTTATTTAATTAACGTGAAAATTAGCCATTTTGGCCACTGTCTCGAATTTCGATGAAACCAGTTTTATCGGATCCGTAACAGTGAATTATTGTAGGATTTCAAGTTTCGTAGCGATCAGACTTACCGTTTGATCATGCGGGCTCGAAACGCGTAGAAATCAATTTAATGAATTCAATTAAAATAATTTGATTTTAAAAGCTAACTTCTGTATACAATGGAATTTGGGTTTGAAACTAGTTCCATTGAGTTTAAAAATATTGAAAACCTATATTTCAATATATTGGATGACCCATTTTCGTTTCAGAAACGAAACGGGCTTTTCGGGTCATCATTATCATTTCGACCCAATTTGATTTGTCCATTCATTCTTATCTAGCCTTGTCCATATAAATAGTTTTTCCTAACCCTAGCAACCTTTTTATTTCTTCTTCCTGTACGTACAACAATTCTATCTGTCTATTCCTTCCCTCTTTCTCAATGGTAGAAACCTAATTCCTAAATCCAAACCCTAATTTCAAAATTTCAAATCAATTTCAAAATTCATATTCATCAAACTCTGTCATATTGTATATTGTTGGAAAGCTCTCAACGAGCGCAACCTAGATCTACTGTTTGTTTTGCATTTGAATCATGGTTTGGCCAAAAATCTACGATCTTTCTTAGCCGTTCATTTCTAGGGTTTCGCGATCGATGGTGGATCGTCGACTATACGACGATCGGAGGGTGCAGTCTGGTAGAAGAGGCTGAGGCGAGTTCATCTAGCAATTTAATTCTTATTGAAGGCACCTTGATTCGCTAGAAATTGAGCATTTTCATTCATGTTTGGGGGGCGGCGGCGTTGGCCGTAGGGGTGGCCGGAGGTGATGGCTGTTTGGGCGTGGGCACGCCTAGTCGTGGGCGAGAGTGTGGCGGGGTCTGATTGGGTTGCATGCGATCATAGCAGTCAACGTATAGATCTGGAGTGGCGGCGCTATTGTCGTGCTCGAGTCGCGTACAGTAGGGTTACGATGGTATGAAATTACGTTTTACCCATTATTTGTTTTTAATTTAAATTTAAATTATAAATGTTCTAACTATCATAACTTCTTCATACGAGCTTGGATTCACGTGCGGTTTTCTCTATTGCGATCGTATCCAAATTCCGGACTTTTTTGAACTAGTTTGGCTATATTCTGAGACTGTTCAAATTTGGGCCTTTATTTGCATTTTAAATCGATTAAAAATCAAAGGTGAGTGATTTAACCCACTCACAAATGCTAAACTATCTTATGTTAGTTAAATTTAATTTATGATGTGATTAGAAATTGGTTGATTGCTGTTTGGTGTATTTAAATTGTCATTCGAGTTTAATTTGGATTTATATTGAATTTAATTGCCATTTAAATTAATATTGAAATTTAATTGCCAGTTAAATTCCTAATAATTATAACCAGTTTATTTATTGTGATTTATTAGTTGATTTGAATGATGATTGTGATGGATGTTTAATGGTTGATATTTGGAAGATTGGATATTATATTTATTTTATATGTTGTTATCACACTGCAAGTTCCCTTAGTTTGCTGTTAGGAAAAATCACTATGGGTTGAAATGATACATACCCGAATGGACTTATAGATTAGGGAAAAAATCATTATGGGTTGAAATGATAAACTCGAGCGATTTTGTGGATTTTGAATTTTATTCGGGATTTTGGGTTGAAATGGTATATACTCGTAAATTTAAAGTTTATTGTGGGTAGAAATGATATATATCCATATCACTTGACCATAGGGTAGAAAATTATATACGGACACCAGATTGGTTATATTAAATGATTTTAAATCCTTAATTTTTGAATCCAGTTAAATGATATTTTGAAATAAAATTTGATTTATATGAACTGAATTATTTTTAAAATCCAAGCTTTTAAAATGTTGAAAATTGAAATTGGTTTAAATGAATTGTTTAAAGAATTTAAATTGAAATCTTAAAGTTGAATTTTGAAATATAAATGAAATTTATCAAAATTGAGTTATTGTAAACATTTGAATATTTAAACTTTGAAATATATTGAATTTGAAGTGGTTTAAATTTGTAGTTCAAACATGGATTTGAAATCGATATAGGTTGAAATGGTTTTAATGAGAATTTGAATTGAAAGATTAAAATTGAGTTTTGTTGATTTAAAAATTTGATATGGTCTAGATTTGTTGAAATGGAAGAAATAGTTTAATTTGATATTATTTTCAAGTTAATTATTTTAATATAAACTGTTTAAAAATCTATTATTTTAAAATTTAGATTATTTAGATTTCAAACTATTTATTATATTAACCATTCCAATAATAAAACCATTTATACTAAACTATTTTTAACTGTTAAAAATCCTTAAACTATTTAAACTATTAAACTATTTTAAACTAATATAACTATTTTAAACTATTGTAACTATTATAAACTATTTTTAATACATTAACTATTTTAATATATAACCTAATTTAATATATAAACTATTTCCAATATATAAACCATTTTAACCTATAACCTATTTTTAAAATATAAATTATTTTAATGTATAACTATCTCAATATATAAACTACTTTCAATATTCAAATTGTTTAAAGTTGGAACTGTTATAATTTAGATTTAATTGATTCAAATGCAAATATTTGATATGATGGTTTAACCTATTTTGTGGTTATGATTTTGAAACGAATATGATTTAAGGTGAATAATGATTTCGAATGTGAATATGATTTGGAAGGGAATATGATTTTGAAGTAAATAATGGTTTCGAAAGTGATATGATTTTGAAATGAATATGATATTTTGATATGAAGTATGAACTATTTGAAATGTAAAGAACCAACCGGTGTGAAATAAGCATTTGGTTGCTAAAGAGACCGGGATCAGATATTGTCATACTCTCTACCAATACCGAAAACCACTTTAACAACTGTGCACGTGGTGGAGAATCCAGAACGAGGTAGGATGGTTTGGCAAATGCTACTATATGAGGTATGAACGCAGCCCTGACCCCCTCAGGTCAGCTTGATATGACTAAAACAGGAGCTATACAGGGCCAAGTGAGGTTGCTCCTTCGATCGGGCACATTTCTTCGATACCACAGTTATTACTTTGTGATTGATTTGGTGGCCACCCTCGATTTGATTATGGGAGTGTGTTCCGAGGTGGGCGGTAGTAGCTGCTATGCATTACCACCAGTCCAGGAGTGAAAACGGTAGAATCATACCTTGGCATTGCCTCATGTGCCTTGTCATATGCCTTATCGAGCCCACTACGAGTTTGGTTTGTGTCGTACACTATGGAGTACCCTCTAATAGCCCTCCAGTTACAAAGGAATTACGGTACTGTGTAGACTACGACATTTATATAAAAATGTGTTAAGGGAGATATGGTTAACGTCTTAACGCTATTTTAATACTTTACTTTACTATAGACATATTATAATAGCGTATTGTACTATGTATGTAAATAGTTTAACGGATCCTTAGGAGATGGAATCCCAAACATCTCTTAAGTTATTGAACGCAAGTTAGACATTGGATAGGAGATGTAAAACCCCGTAAACATCTTTGAAGCCGTTACACTCATATTTATTTAATGTTGATTTAACTTACGTAAGATCTTTTAGTTCTGACTTGAGTGTTTTATTTTCTTCATTACGCTTGGGTCAATCTGAGCTTTTTAGTGTATTGAAGACCATTTTACTTGGAGGATGAAGACGAAGCTTAGTCTAGTATTTATTATTATTATTTCATTGCATCATGTTGTTCCACTGCATTATTTATTTATTCCTGCTGTAGGTATAACTCTGATCTGTATTATAAAAGTGTAGTCAAATGTTATTTGTAAAACAGCTTCATGAACTGTTTATTTGATTATTATATTTTGTCATTCCGCTGTGAGATTCTATGTTTTGTTTTCATTCTATTCTCTTCTTTTCCTTATTTACCCCCATAACAATCCTCCCTTTTAAATAGTTTGAGTTGACATGTGTGGTTTATTTTCGATTTAAACTGTCTTAAAAGATGGGTCGTTACAATAGGTTCATAATTAGCCTATGAAAACTATGATTTGAGAGAGGTTATTGGAGAATCTAATAGGTTCATAGTGATCCCATGAAAGCTATGATTGGATAAAGTTATTAGAGAATCCAATAGGTTCATAGTGATCCCATGAAAAGTATGATTGGATAAAGTTATTGGTAGAAACCAATAGGTTCTTAGTGATCCCATGAAAACTATGAAATTAGATAGATAGCCCGTAAGATTGGAACATGTTAACAGTCCATAAAAACTAATAGGTTAATAGTGATCGTAGAAACTATAAATTGAGACAGATAGTTGGATAAATTGGGATGGGAAATCCAGGGCATATTGCAGTTTTGAATATCATCATGATACATCATATTATGTTATGTTTTAACCATTGTGGATATAGGTGCACAGTATATGGTTATATAATTATGGTTAGGATACTAGTGAGGGGAAAACCCATTCCGCTCAACGGCTTTGTCTCAGTAGATATCTATCTGGTTCGAGATGGTAGGTTACTATTTACACCAGACTTTTTGTCTGACCTGAAGTTTTTGTCTTCCCCCTTAAACTCTTGGGTACTCATTTGAGTAGGTTGAAAGTAAGGGTTTTTCAGGTTCTCTTTAGATGAATAAGCTTCCGAAGATGTGCAGAAGGCAATCTAGCTAGTAGGAGTTATGCATCTATTTTCCACTGTGTTTTGATTCTACTTTTTTGTTTTAATGGCAAGTTGTATTAAATGCCAGATATTTGACTCTAATCACCCAAGGGGGCATCTTCATATGTCGCTCTTGGAATATGTTGTAATAATTATATTTTTCTAAACGTGGTTTATGTAACAACCCTAGATTCTTGTATATTATTTAAATTGGACTTTCTTTTATTTTTAAATTATTTTAAATTTATTTTATTTCAAACATTTCATTTTTATATATAAATGATGATTATTAAGTGAATTATAGTTTCAAACTAGTATAAATTGGATATTTCACTGAAAGGTGAAATTCTGGTCAAACTGTTCAATCTTTGACTTTTAAACTTCAAATTTAAATTATATAAAATCTTAAATTTTATCTTTTATTATGAAAATAGATATAATAACTTGAACACTGCCTTTTGTTTCATTGAAAACGGAGTTAAACTGTAAAAGTTATGTATATTTCAATATTGAGTGCAATTTGTTTTATTCTGCAATTTTGTTTTTTTAAATTTGTATAAATTATATTTTCTGTCTCATATTTTATTTTGATATGTGTTAATATGTTATTTTATGTATATTTTTATCTTTTAATAATTTTAAAGTGATAATATAATTTGTCCAAAGTTTACTTGAATTTATTTCAATTTATAATGCCTATTTCCCTTTTTCTGCTATTTTCTTCATTAAAATTATATTTAATTAAAATTTATTTATTTATTTTGTGAATTCATTTTTATTTTGTGTTCTTATCTTTATTTATAGATACTTTTCAAGTACATAAAAATTTTCCAAAGTTCATTGCATTTATTTTCAAATTTTCTAGGCTAGTTTGCAATTTTGTGCTATTTTCTTATTTTAACCTTATATAATTATTAAATATTTATATGTATTTTATATTTTGTTATATTTTCGAATTTGTGACTGAATGTATTATTAATTTCAGTAATATAAACTTATATAAAGAAATTAAAAGAAATTTGAAAAGGTTGTGTCTCTTTAGTTGCTTTTGTCTCTTGGTTTTCCCGTCTCTTCATTTCTTGACCTTTCACTTGCTTGACTTTTGGGCTGTCCATTCCTCAACTTCAGCCGTGTATTTGTAACGACCCGTATTTTTACGGATCGAAAAGTTCGTTCAAATCTGGAATTTTCAACATTTTAGGTTGTTTCAGATTTTGGGAAGAATTTTGGTTAAGTCCTAAGTCGTAGCCGACTTATGAGTTCTGGACGAGTTAGTGATGAGTCTGGGCGAGTTAAGGACTTAAGGGGTGAGTCGGCGACGACCTAAGGAGATAAGTCGTAGCTGGGCTAAGTTAGTAGGTCGAAGTTAACTCGGCAAGTATTAAGTCGTAGGTTGTAAGTCGTTGCCGAGTTAAGGGATAGACAACCTAAGGAAGTGACCGACTTATGATTTTGTAGACGACTTAAGGTTTTGAGTTAAGTGTTAAGTCGGCTGACGAGTTAAGGTAGTGGTCGACTTAAGACCTGGACGACTTAGGAGATTGAGTCTTATCCTGATAGATCGGCAAGGCTGCTGTGTTAAGTCGTGACCGAGTTAGAAGTTAGACAAGTGAGTTTTTGAGTCGGCAGTTGTTTAAGTCGTATGGGGTTAAGTCGTAACCCAGTTAAGTGTTAAGTCGTAAGTTTGTTAGGTCGCTGGGTTAGGCCAAAGTGTTAGGTCGTAGATGACTTAAAGAGTTAAGTCGTAAGTCGTACTCCTTTCGTAAGTCGTAGGTCGGAGACCCAGTGAGGCCGTAACCTGGTTGAGTCGTAGCCGAGTTAAGGAGATAGCGTTGTCTTAAGTCGTAGGATGGCATAGCTTTAGGTCGTAGGTCGGCATAGTGTTAAGTCGGCAGCGACTTAAGGAGATAGCCGAGTTACGACTTAGGGTATTTTCTGCTATAAATAGGAGAGCTTCTCTTCATTTTTGGGATCCGGATTTTGAAGCGACGAAGTGCTGCCATTTTGAGAGCTCGACTTCTACACTTCTTCACTTCTTTTCTCCACTCTAATCTTGTGCTTCCATCCATCCAAATCGAAGATCAAGATTGAAGATTCAAGAGCTTAGATTGAAGATCTTCATCTTTTCAAGAGAGATTTCTTCGTTTGAAGCGGATTCGTGATAGATCAAGCTTCATCCTTCGCTGTCCAGATCTGAAGCGTGTTGATTTGGGTTTGTTTAGGTGATTTGGTGAGTGGTGATTATCTCTCACACGGATCCAAAGGAGTATATCGGATTGTTGGCTCGATTTGGTGTTAAAATAGAGATTTCCATGCATTTTCTTCATCCTATGTGTAGATCCATATAGATCCATTGTTCATGATGATGTTACATCCATTTTATCATATGTTAACCTATGCAAGTTCATTCATCAAGTTTGTAGAGATATAATCCATGTTTTCATGCTTATTGGACTTTCAACTCTTTAATTACGAAAATGCCATTATTGTTATAATTGTCTACTTAGATCATTTTTGAATGCTTGATTGCTTGGATTGATGTTTGATTTGATTGATTGTTATGAACTAGATGATTGATGACTAGATTTAGGTCGAAGGTGATTCAAAAGCTAAGGGAAGGGCTCTTGAATTGGGAAAGCTGCTCGTGGCATATGTAGCGGGATGATGAAGCTCTTATGCATAGACTTGATGATGTGATGATGAGATGAGGCTTTGCGAGGATGTAATGAAGCGAGGCAATCATATGATGAAGACTTGGTCTAATCCAGACGGGATCATTCCAAGCATGTTGATAACTCGGTGATATGATTCGAGTTGAGGATAATGAATGGATATGAGAATAGTCGTCGAGGAGGATGACTAGGAGGCTTGGATAGCATCGTTGTTGAAGGTTCTAGCATGCTCTAAGCAAGAGTACGTTTGGGCAGATTCGATAGTCCCAACGGCTAACTGTTGATGGTCGAGTACTCTGGGCAGATTCGATAGTCCTAGGCACGGGCTGCGACGACGTGCGGGAGTTATGTCTAGAACCGGGGTTTCCATTAGCCCTTGACGGACGGCTGAAAGAATGTGCCGGTCATTCAATTAACGATGATGTCGAAGCAATGATAACAGTGATAGCCAGAGTCATGGATGTTTGATTGTAACGTCATTTCGGACTCAAGAGCGGTATTTTCTGGGTGCTTATCTGATTTAGGCCTTGGTACTTGGAAAACATCGCCCTTGATTCGAGTGATAGTAGCTTTACTTTAAATTGTATGCTCTGCTATGTTTGCTTCTGTTTAGTGTGTGTCTGGGGGCTATCACTGTAGAATGAGGTTGGAGTGGGAGGGTTGTATTCCTATTCCTTTCCTTTATGCTCTTTTGGTATGTTGTTAGTTAATTTACTGCTCACTAAGACTGTTGTCTGACTCAAGGCTTTATGTTTTTTTTTAATTCTTATTGCCTTGGGCTGTTCGTCCATTTTTGGGACGGGCAGACTAGGTAGCAGGTGACAGGTGCTGTTCTCTTCTCACGATGCTGACATCGAAGACGAGCTAGAGAGTTGCATATTATCTTCTTATTTGTACTGGATATTCCGCTGTTTTGTATTCTCTGAGAGATATGTAGTGAGGCTGGATGTATTGACTATGTGGATGCTTGTATTCAACTACTATGGAGTTTTATATGATGTCATTTTGTTCTGTAAAGCTTCACTATACATATGTTCTATTGTATTTTGTCCACGCGCTGTGAGTAATACGATAGATTCTGTGGTTTTAAATCTTACCTTGACAATCGTCCATGGTCGCCTGACACACTTTACAGCGCTCTATCTCTAGATTCGGTGCAGGGGTCATGGGCGGTCGTCACATTTGGTATCAGAGCATTGGTTAATCGATTTTACCCAACGCTCGCTGAAGTAACTACGTATGAGAGACGTAATTGTATTTTGATGGATGATTACTATATATAATATAGTAGCTTAGTAGGGTTTGAGTTCTTTGTGCAGTTGTTTCTCTAGATGTTCTAATCATTCCTTTTTATAGATATTGAGAATGAGTCGAAGAGGGAGACCAGCTGCTAGGGAAGGCCGTGCTACTGAAGAGACTGCTGATTATGCAGCCATGTTCGAAGCTATGATGACTTCGATCATGAGAAGGATACCAGTTCCGGGGGCAGCAGTAGATGTTGGAGTTCAAGTCCAAACTCCGAAACCAGTGGATTTTGCCAAGTTGTGCAAGGACTATACTGCTCTTGGAGGGAAGGTTTTCTTGGGAACAGAATCTACTATCGAAGTCCAGAGATGGATAGATGCTTGTAGAAGGATCTTTTGTGATTTGGGAATTGATGATGCAACTAAGAGGAAGTTGGCATCAAGGCAGCTTCAAGGGAGAGCCTCTGATTGGTGGAACTCTATTACCATCAATACTGCGGAGGAAGAGATTACTTGGGAGCAATTCCAAGCTAGATTTGAAGCTAAGTTCATTTCTACAGCTCAGAAGTCTGTTCTGTTCAAGAAGTTCATGGAGCTCAAGCAGGGTGGGAGATCTGTTCTTGAGTATGTTTCTGAGTTTGAAGCTTTGTCGAAATATGCCCGGTCATATATTGAGTCTGCTTATCAGATGAATGAGAAGTTTGTGACTGGCTTGGATAGTTATCTTGGGAGACAGTTGGTGGATCATTTGGACGATTCATTTGAGAAGCTTGTGGAGAAAGCTCTTAGGCATGAGAGTCTGTTTCCTAAGGAAGGACCTGTTGTTTCTGTTACCAAGAGAGAATCTAAACCACAGCAGGGTGGAAACCAGAAGAGGAAGCAGCAGCAGCAAAAGGGTAAGGATGGCCAGAAGAAGCCGAAAGGCGAGGTGACTTGCTACAATTGTCAGCAGAAGGGCCATTTCTCGAAGGATTGTAAGAATCCTAAGGTGCCGATGAAGTGTCACAACTGTGACAAGCCGGGGCATTTCAGGAAGAATTGTCCAGAACCGAGGAAGGACAGGCAGATTGTGCAAGCCTATGCTTTAGGAGCTGTTCCGTCGTCTTCGAAAGCTCCTACTGCTGAAGAGAAAGGAAAGAGTGTGGTTGTTCAAGGTACTCTTTTCCTATGTGGTATTCCAGTTAGAGTTTTGTTTGATACTGGAGCATCGCATTCGTTTGTTTGTAATGAACTAGTAGGCCGGTTAGGTTTGGAACCGGATATTGTTGATAGGCCATTGGTTGTGACTAATCCAGTTGGGGGTTCCTCTTGTTTGTGTATGTTATGCCGTGGTCTAGTTGTGTCGAGTCATGGTTGCTCTTTTGTTTGTGATTGCTTTGTTCTGAACTTTGCGGGGTTCGGAATTATCTTGGGTATGGACTGGCTTAGGAAGTATGCGGCTAAGGTTGATTGTGAGAGGCTGGAGGTGACAGTCGAGAATGTGGAGGGGCGAAAGATTGTGATACGATGTAAGCATGAAGAAGGCGTCTTCATGAGCTTCATGTATTCGCTAGTTGTTCCACGGGATGGACTGTCATCAGTGCCGATCGCTAATGGATTCGAGGATGTCTTTGACGAAGTCAAAGGGTTGCCGCCGCATAGAGAGATCGAGTTTCGTATAGATCTAGTTGAAGGAGCCAGACCTGTTGTGATGCCTCTTAGGCGGATGGCGCCTAGGGAACAGCAGGAGTTGAGGGTGCAAGTTGATGACCTTTTACAGAAAGGATTCATTCGGCGTAGTGTGTCCGAGTGGGGTGCACCAGTTGTGTTTGCAACCAAGGCAGATGGGTCGTTGAGATTGTGTGTGGATTATCGTGAGCTGAATAAGGTAACTAAGAAGAACAAGTATCCATTGCCAAGGATAGATGACTTGTTTGATCAGCTTCACGAAGCTAAGGTGTTTTCTCAGATGGATTTGGCAACGGGATTTCACCAGTTGAGAGTAGCTAAGGATAGTGTGCCGAAGACTGCTTTTAGGACACCATCCGGTTTCTTTGAGTGGCTGGTAATGCCGTTTGGATTGACTAACGCGCCAGCATATTTTGTGGATCTTATGAATAGAGTGTTCAGAGATCAGTTGAACAAGTTCGTACTTGTGTTCGTGGATGATATTCTGATTTATTCCAGAACGGAAGAAGAGCACAAGACACACTTGCGTATTGTTTTGGAGATCTTACGGAAACATCAGCTGAAGGCTAAGTTTTCGAAGTGTCACTTCTGGAAGGGTGAAGTGAGGTTCTTAGGCCATGTGATTTCTGGAAATGGAATAGCGGTTGATCCCGCTAAGGTGGCAGCAATCCAGGATTGGGTTAGACCTAAGAATGCATCAGATGTGAGAAGTTTTCTTGGATTAGCAGGATATTATCGACGGTTTATCAAAGACTTCTCCAAGGTAGCTGCACCGTTAACAGGATTGACGAAAAAGAACCAAGTGTTCAGTTGGGATGCTAAGTGTGAGCAAGCTTTCGGAATCCTGAAAGAGAGATTGACGAGTGCTCCTGTTTTGACTATTCCAAGTGGGAATGATGAGATGGTGGTTTACACCGACGCATGTGGTACTGGACTTGGAGCAGTGCTGATGCAGAAGGATAAAGTTGTTGCGTATGCCAGTCGACAACTAAAGCCGCATGAAAGGAATTACCCGACTCATGATTTGGAGTTAGCGGCGATTGTATTTGCTCTGAAGATGTGGAGACATTACCTATTGGGAGTTCGATTCGAGTTGTTTACGGATCACAAGTCGCTGAAGTATCTTTTCTCCCAAAAGGATTTGAATCTTCGGCAGCAACGTTGGTTAGAGTTTTTGGCATCATATGATTTTGGTATAGCTTATACTCCGGGAAAAGGTAACGTAGTGGCAGATGTGTTAAGTCGAAGACATGCAGGATTGGGAGCCATGTTTTCAGAATGGAAGAGTCTCGAGTATTTAGCTGGATTTGACTTCAGGCCTAGATGTGAATTGGAACCTGAGATGTTGGCAAACTTATCGATAAGACCGACTCTTGTGGAAAGGATTGGCGAGAGTCAAAAACGAGATGATAAGCTTGTCAAGATTATCCGTGATTTGGAATCTGGAGTGGATCCAGAAAAGGGTAAAGGATTCGAGGTCGATCGAGAGGGTTGGCTTCGGAAGCAAGGACGACTAGTTGTTCCCGATATAGATGAATTGAGGAGTGAAGTTCTGAAGGAAAGTCATCACTCGAAGCTGACAATTCATCCAGGAGGAAATAAGATGTATCGGGATATGAAGAGAACCTACTACTGGGAAGGTATGAAGAAGGATGTTGGAAATTTTATTTCCAAGTGTATGAACTGCCAGTTGGTAAAAGCCGAACAAAAGAAGCCAAGTGGATTGCTTCAGCCATTAGAAGTTCCTACATGGAAGTGGGAACAAGTGTCGATGGATTTTATCGATGGATTGCCTAGAACCAGAACGGGAAATGAAGGGATTTGGGTCATTGTAGATCGTCTGACTAAGAGTGCACGATTCATTCCTGTTCGATCGACTAGGACTGCATCAAAGTTGGCTGAGTTGTATGTTAAGTGGATAGTCCGATTCCATGGTATTCCGAAGAGTATAGTGAGCGATCGAGATCCATTGTTCACTAGTGGATTTTGGAGGAGCTTCCAGGAAGTTTTGGGAACCGAGTTGTGTTTGAGTACAGCTTATCACCCTCAAACAGATGGTCAGACCGAGAGAGTCAACCGAGTTTTGGAAGATCTCCTCAGAGCATGTGTTTTGGACTTCGGAGGATCATGGGAAGATCACCTTCATTTGGTGGAGTTTGCGTACAACAACAGTTACCAGTCAAGCATTGGTATGGCACCATATGAGGCATTGTATGGAAGACCGTGTAACTCTCCAACATGTTGGTTGGAAACTGGAGAAAAGCTTATGCTTGGGCCAGAGATGATTCGTCAGACTTCAGATTGCATAGAGATCATTCGGCAACGAATGAAGGCAGCCCAAGACCGTCAGAAGAGTTATGCTGATAAGCGTCGAAAGGATTTGGAATTCGACGTTGGTGATATGGTTTTTGTGAAGATTTCTCCACTAAAGAATGTTATTCGATTCGGGAAGAAAGGAAAATTGACTCCGAGATTTGTTGGACCATTCCCGATCATCGAGCGAATTGGAAAGCTCGCCTACAGATTGGAGTTACCGGAGAAGATGTCGGGTGTGCACAATGTTTTTCATGTATCATATCTACGGAAGTATGTGCATGACTCGAATACCGTAGTTTCTGCTGATAGCTGTGAAGATTTCGAAGTTGATCCAGTTGATAGAAGACCTCGTAAGCCGCTTCGTGTTGTTGAAACTGACACGAAACAGCTTAGGAGGAAGGTAGTTAAGTTGCTCAAGATACAATGGAGTGATGATGATAACGACTGTATGTGGGAGGTGGAAGAGAGGATGAAGGCAGCTCATCCTGAACTCTTCGAGGTATGGCCCTAAGGTGTCGTGTCATCTAACGAAATTGTAACTTGTTCTAGTTTTAGAATTCTGCATGCTAAGTTAGAATTGGATGCATGGTTTGTTGATTGCTATGGATGGTAGGCGTGCAGAATAGTTTTTGATTGCTTTGTTTGTTTGGAATTTCGGGGGTGAAATTCCTAAGGGGGAGAGAATGTAACGACCCGTATTTTTACGGATCGAAAAGTTCGTTCAAATCTGGAATTTTCAACATTTTAGGTTGTTTTAGATTTTGGGAAGAATTTTGGTTAAGTCCTAAGTCGTAGCCGACTTATGAGTTCTGGACGAGTTAGTGATGAGTCTGGGCGAGTTAAGGACTTAAGGGGTGAGTCGGCGACGACCTAAGGAGATAAGTCGTAGCTGGGCTAAGTTAGTAGGTCGAAGTTAACTCGGCAAGTATTAAGTCGTAGGTTGTAAGTCGTTGCCGAGTTAAGGGATGGACAACCTAAGGAAGTGACCGACTTATGATTTTGTAGACGACTTAAGGTTTTGAGTTAAGTGTTAAGTCGGCTGACGAGTTAAGGTAGTGGTCGACTTAAGACCTGGACGACTTAGGAGATTGAGTCTTATCCTGATAGATCGGCAAGGCTGCTGTGTTAAGTCGTGACCGAGTTAGAAGTTAGACAAGTGAGTTTTTGAGTCGGCAGTTGTTTAAGTCGTATGGGGTTAAGTCGTAACCCAGTTAAGTGTTAAGTCGTAAGTTTGTTAGGTCGCTGGGTTAGGCCAAAGTGTTAGGTCGTAGATGACTTAAAGAGTTAAGTCGTAAGTCGTACTCCTTTCGTAAGTCGTAGGTCGGAGACCCAGTGAGGCCGTAACCTGGTTGAGTCGTAGCCGAGTTAAGGAGATAGCGTTGTCTTAAGTCGTAGGATGGCATAGCTTTAGGTCGTAGGTCGGCATAGTGTTAAGTCGGCAGTGACTTAAGGAGATAGCCGAGTTACGACTTAGGGTATTTTCTGCTATAAATAGGAGAGCTTCTCTTCATTTTTGGGATCCGGATTTTGAAGCGACGAAGTGCTGCCATTTTGAGAGCTCGACTTCTACACTTCTTCACTTCTTTTCTCCACTCTAATCTTGTGCTTCCATCCATCCAAATCGAAGATCAAGATTGAAGATTCAAGAGCTTAGATTGAAGATCTTCATCTTTTCAAGAGAGATTTCTTCGTTTGAAGCGGATTCGTGATAGATCAAGCTTCATCCTTCGCTGTCCAGATCTGAAGCGTGTTGATTTGGGTTTGTTTAGGTGATTTGGTGAGTGGTGATTATCTCTCACACGGATCCAAAGGAGTATATCGGATTGTTGGCTCGATTTGGTGTTAAAATAGAGATTTCCATGCATTTTCTTCATCCTATGTGTAGATCCATATAGATCCATTGTTCATGATGATGTTACATCCATTTTATCATATGTTAACCTATGCAAGTTCATTCATCAAGTTTGTAGAGATATAATCCATGTTTTCATGCTTATTGGACTTTCAACTCTTTAATTACGAAAATGCCATTATTGTTATAATTGTCTACTTAGATCATTTTTGAATGCTTGATTGCTTGGATTGATGTTTGATTTGATTGATTGTTATGAACTAGATGATTGATGACTAGATTTAGGTCGAAGGTGATTCAAAAGCTAAGGGAAGGGCTCTTGAATTGGGAAAGCTGCTCGTGGCATATGTAGCGGGATGATGAAGCTCTTATGCATAGACTTGATGATGTGATGATGAGATGAGGCTTTGCGAGGATGTAATGAAGCGAGGCAATCATATGATGAAGACTTGGTCTAATCCAGACGGGATCATTCCAAGCATGTTGATAACTCGGTGATATGATTCGAGTTGAGGATAATGAATGGATATGAGAATAGTCGTCGAGGAGGATGACTAGGAGGCTTGGATAGCATCGTTGTTGAAGGTTCTAGCATGCTCTAAGCAAGAGTACGTTTGGGCAGATTCGATAGTCCCAACGGCTAACTGTTGATGGTCGAGTACTCTGGGCAGATTCGATAGTCCTAGGCACGGGCTGCGACGACGTGCGGGAGTTATGTCTAGAACCGGGGTTTCCATTAGCCCTTGACGGACGGCTGAAAGAATGTGCCGGTCATTCAATTAACGATGATGTCGAAGTAATGATAACAGTGATAGCCAGAGTCATGGATGTTTGATTGTAACGTCATTTCGGACTCAAGAGCGGTATTTTCTGGGTGCTTATCTGATTTAGGCCTTGGTACTTGGAAAACATCGCCCTTGATTCGAGTGATAGTAGCTTTACTTTAAATTGTATGCTCTGCTATGTTTGCTTCCGTTTAGTGTGTGTCTGGGGGCTATCACTGTAGAATGAGGTTGGAGTGGGAGGGTTGTATTCCTATTCCTTTCCTTTATGCTCTTTTGGTATGTTGTTAGTTAATTTACTACTCACTAAGACTGTTGTCTGACTCAAGGCTTTATGTTTTTTTTTTAATTCTTATTGCCTTGGGCTGTTCGTCCATTTTTGGGACGGGCAGACTAGGTAGCAGGTGACAGGTGCTGTTCTCTTCTCACGATGCTGATATCGAAGACGAGCTAGAGAGTTGCATATTATCTTCTTATTTGTACTGGATATTCCGCTGTTTTGTATTCTCTGAGAGATATGTAGTGAGGCTGGATGTATTGACTATGTGGATGCTTGTATTCAACTACTATGGAGTTTTATATGATGTCATTTTGTTATGTAAAGCTTCACTATACATATGTTCTATTGTATTTTGTCCACGCGCTGTGAGTAATACGATAGATTCTGTGGTTTTAAATCTTACCTTGACAATCGTCCATGGTCGCCTGGCACACTTTACAGCGTTCTATCTCTAGATTCGGTGCAGGGGTCATGGGCGGTCGTCACAGTATTCCTTATCATTATTCACGTAAAAACCTCCTTTCTCATCACTTCTCATACATACTTTCAGATCTGAACAAAGAAACTTTGGTAAGTCTCCTTTTCCATCTCTTTTACACCTTTTTATTTTTTTTTCAAGTAATTTTACATTGCCTTCTTCTTGCATTGGATCGGCCACACTCCTCCACCACCCTCTCCGACCAGTTCCACCACCATCCTTAGCCTCTTCAGCCCCCTTCCCCTCTTCCATGACCAGGCCGTACCATCCCCTTTAGCAAATCCCACAAAAACTATTGAAAACATCACCTACATGCCTAACCAAGACCATTCACCTATCACCACCTCTCTCTTCCACCTAGGCCGACCAAGCACCACCTCCACCCGCCAAATTCCGACCTGACACACCTCTGCAAACCACTACCTAACCCCATCTGAAATAGCCATGCCCTCCTTGGCTTTGGCCGAGCCCATTTGAGGACTTGAATCCATGATATTGCCTTGTAGTGATTAGCGTCTTGCTTCACCAACTAGTGCACCATCTTTCCTAGGATAGGTCGACCCCTATAGGTCCACAACCAGACCCTAGAACAACCTATAGCCATGTATTTTGCAGCCATGGCTAAGCCTATGAAGGATGAAGGCAAGTGCAATTGGTTTGGATTTGTTTTATGCATGAATACACAAGTTGTTTATAAATATGTGTAGTGTTTTATTCATGTATATTTGTTTGGTTTGTTTCATGTATCCAAGGAGATTTATCTTTGGCTCTTCCAATCTCAAATCATTGTCGTGCTTTCGTGCCTCTGGAAATCCTTGTTGTGTGTTCGTGGTCGTCATCTCCAGCTTATACAAGTGAGTAATTCTCACCAGACGATGTGTACTTATATAACTAGTAAACTGACACCATTTGAATCTGTAAAATTATATCATCTATTATATTATGATTATATGATGTTCATCCCTATTTATACACATGTTATATCATATGTTACTATTATATATTGTATACTGTTTATTTATATCAGTTTATCACACTGCAAGTTCCCTGTAGACTAGAAATCACTATGGGTTGAAATGATACATACCCGAACGGACTTTAGAATAAGGAAAAATCGTTATGGGCTGAAATGATAGGCCTGAACGGTTTTTATTTATTTATTATATTACTTGGGATTGCGGGTTTGAAATGATAAAACCAGGGTTTTCTTTGTAAACTGCGGATTGAAATGATACATATCCGTATCACTTGACCTAGACTAGAAAATTATATACAGACCCGTGGTTTATATATTTTTCTGAAAATTTTAAAATATTTTAAAAATGTAAATATTATGATATTTTGATTTAAATTTTATTAAAATGATTTCTATAAAATATTTGTGATTTTCTACAAATTAAATAAGTGAATTAAGTAAATGGTGAAGTAGAATTTGAAATATAAGTTAATTTTGGAATTTATGATTTTGTTTATAAATGGAATTTATGTAAAGTAAGAATATATGACAAATTTGATTTAAAGATGAATTTAATGATTTTTATTAAGTAATAATAATGTTTTAAAGATGTTAATGATTTTGTATAAATTAAAATATGGAATAAATGAATTTTAAGTTGAAATTTTTGAAATATAACTTAAATTGGGAAATTGTGAATTTTGTTAAAAGTGAAATTTTAATTAAGTAAAATAAATGTAAAAAAGTCATATTTTGGAAATTTAAACTTAGTTGTTAAGTTAAGAATTTAATTAAAGAAATAAAGATTTAATTGTTATTTAATTTGATTTTTGTATGGAAATTTGACTTTATAAAATCATAGAAATAAAGGTATTTAAATGATTGTTTTTAAATGTGAAAATATATGATTTTATAAGTTAAAATTATTTATATTAAAATTTAATTATGTGTGAAATTGTAAATAAAAATCTGAATTTGATTTGACAGCATTTTTGAAATGTAATGTAAAGATATTACAGCATTGGAAAATGCTGTAGTTGTTTTAAATGAACCAAATAGCAAAATTTGAACTAAGGGTTATTATAGCACTTTGTTAGTGCTATAGTTGTTAAATTTAACTAAAATTTTAATTGAAACTAAATTAAGATATTACAGCATTTTAAATGCCGTCTTTTGTTATGAACTGTTTTTAAACATAACATTTCGTAGCATTTTCTAAGTGCTGCGAAAGTTGAATTTTCTTTGTTTAATAAATTCAAATGGATAAATGATCTTTGAAAAAGATTAAATTTTGGAAATTAAATATTTAATTATTAAATATAATGAATTGACTTTAAATGATTTAAATGGAATAGTTGATTTGGGAAATACAACTATTTTGAAATGTGATTAAATGGTATTTAAATTTAAATTAAATAAATGATGTTTTGAAATGATATTTTGATATTTTGAAATGAATTTGAAATGATATTAAATCTTGGAATGAATAATTGAAGTTTATATTAGTATGAAAAATATTTGGTTTACTTGTAATTTGAATCTATTTAAAAGATATTGGACTTATGAAATATAGGATAATAAAGCTTTGGAATTTATTTTATAATTTGAATAGTTATTTTGTGGATTAAATCTATATTTGAAATTTATAAGATTTGAAATGGTCTATGGAAATTTATTTGAAATAAATGATTGAATTGAATTGAAACTTTGAAAATTTTAATACTTGATTTGGAAGTATAATATTTACACTTTTAAATGGTTTAGATGAATTATTTTTGATTGAAATACAAACTATTTAAAAGGTGACTTGAAATGATAATAAATGAATGGTATCTTTGAATTTAAAAAGTATTTAAAGTTGAATATTTAGATTTGAACTCAAATGATATTTTGGTATATAAAAATGATTTGAAATGAAGTTTTGGAAAGATTTGATATTTTGATATATTAAAATGATTTGAAATGAAGTTTGAAAGGATATGATATTTTGATATATTAAAATGATTTGAAATGAAGTTTTGGAAAGATTGATATTTTGATATATTAAAATGATTTGAAATGAAGTTTTGGAAAGATATGATATTTTGATATATTCAAATGATTTGAAATGAAGTTTTTAAATGATATGATATTTTAAATATATTGAAATGGTTTGGAATTGATTTAATCTTTATTTTGATAAAGATTTGGATTTGAAATGATATTCTATTCTGAAGTATAAACTGTTGTTAAATTATAACCATGGGTTATAATAACGATTGGTTGTTAAAGAGACCGGGATCGGATATGCACATACTCTCTGTCGATACCGAAAACCACTTTGACAACTGTGTACGCGGTGGAGTTTCCAGAATGAAGTAGGATGGTGGCGACGATCCTAAGGTATATACATGGACCCAACTCCCGTGAGTTGGCATAAGGTGGCTAAAACATGAGCGATTGACGGACCAAGGAGGTAGCACCTCTGATCGGACACACTTCTTCGATACCATTCTATTACTTGTGATTGATTTGGTGCGCACCCTTGATTTGGGAGTGTTGTTCGAGGTGGGCGGTAGTGGCTGCTATGCGTCACCACCAGTCCGGATGCGTAATTGGTATATCTACCCTGGCATTGCCTTGTGTGCCGTGTCACCTACCATATTGAGCCCACTACGATTTTGGTTTAAAGATCCGACCGCGTTAAGGTTCACCATCCCCTTAACGCTATTTTCTATATGATTATACTTTACTAATTAGACACTACTGTATATAGCGTATATTACTACATAGTAAATAGTTTAACGGATCCTTAAAGAATGGGCGATCCCAAACATTATTTAAGTTACTTGTACCTTATTACAGTTCACTTGAGTTGGTTTACATTATATAAGTATATATTGTCCTGACTCGAGTGTTTGTATTTTTATTTACGCTCGGGTCAGCCTGAGTATTCACAGATTTGGATTCCACTTTCTGGAGATTGGAATCACTGGAGATTATCTGCTTATCTAGTTTTATCTATTTCAGTTCTGTTGTTCTATTCAGCTTGTACTTGGTTATCATATTGAGACTTCTGTTGTACTTTATTTCTTCTGTTGTATCTTATTTAACTCTGATATATTTACATAGTAGCTTCATGAACTACTATTTCTTTTACTTCCGCTACATTATTTTACTCTGTGTCTGTGATCTGTGATTATATTTATTTACTGTATATTCTAAGATTTGCCAAATTTTATTTACAACGCGGTATTTTGAGCAATTCAATTCCGGCATGAGTGTTTACCTATACACTTATAATGGATGCGAATGGTTGAAAATATTGGGTCGTTACAGTTGGTATCAGAGCTTTGGCTTTGAGGCAAAACTCAGCATATGGAGTAGATTTATTTACAGAATCACTTTCGTTCGAGTTTGAATCTTTTCCTCTTGATTCGAATTTCCTTTGAATTTTTGGAACGTTCCCTACGGTTCCAAAATTCATTCTTGTCCCTCACTATTCATCTTCTTTTGATTTTGGAGTATCACATAACTCCAATTCGAATGATCTTTATAGTGAATTGGTTGTCTCGCCAATATTCTAATTTTCTGGTAAAGGGGGAAACTCCTTTACAAATTTGCATCGATTCACCAGAGATTTATATCTATCCTTGGTTTAGATGATAATATCTTTTGTTATTCCAAACTCTATCTCTTGAGATCGGATGTAGATTTACCCTAGAAACATCCACATTTGATCTTATTCATTAAGTCACGGTTGACCCGGTTAAGGTTGCCCGCGATTTATCTAAGCTTATCCATCTTCATATTTTGTTAATTAATCATCTTGTCCTTGTTTCCAAAAATATCTCCAAACATATTTAAAATTGTACTTGTAAATCTATGTTTTGTTTTGTATATTGTGTTGTTTGAGTTGTTGATGTTGATTTGGGTTTCCGATCGATTCGTCTGATCAACGCTATTGATTGGATTTCTAAAATACTTTGACAGAACAAACTGACATAATATTATTTTAAAATTGCTAATGAAATAAATTTTATATATCTAAGCAAATTTATGGAACTTAATAAATTGATTTAAATTGATTATTTAAAATGATAATATTTGATTTATCATTTATTGTTCTATGAATGAATTTATAAATAGTTGTTTATAAATTGATTTGGGAACTGAAATGAATTTAAATCAAGGATTTGAGAATTTAATTTTCGATGGTTTCAAACCTTGTGTTTAAAGTTTTAAAAGGGATATATTATTTAAAGTATTTTCGAATAGAAATTTGTTTCCAAAGAATTTTAAAGTTTAAAATTTTGTGCTCTTCTCTTTGTCGCTGGAAAATAATTTCGGTGATGACTGCAGCATCATCGATGTTCATTTTCGAGTTTCGAAGTGAAGAAACCATTCTGTAGTCTTGCTACAGCTTTGTTTTGGGAAACTTGATTGATATAAATTTCTAAAATATGATTTGATTTATAAAATATATAGATATATGATTTAAATTTGATTTGACAAATTATGTACATACATTTATTTATCTCTAAATGGTTTGAAAAGAATCGGAAATTGTATTCTTAAATTCTATCTTAAATAATAACTTCAAGTAAAAAAGAAAAAAAAATCAAAATTTTGAATAAATATTCAAGCTTGAAATGATTGAATTAGAATGTTTATAGTGTATATTAATTTTAGAAAGTTTATTTGAATAATTCTCAATTGCATTCCACGATAACTTACCTTAAATTTTTAGAAGTTAATAATGTAATTGGATAATATACAATATAAAAAGAATTTATAAATAAAATTTGAGTGGTTATAATAAATGTTATACACTTAAATTTTAGTTATAAAAAGATTAACAGAGGTAAATTGAATAAAAGGGTTAATTGAATAATTTACAATATAAATGATGTTAAAGGAACTAAAAATAAATTAAAACCGTTATAATAAGTGTAAGTATATTTAACATAGGTGATAAAATATATTGAGAGGGATAAATTTAATTTTAATTAGGAATAAAGAGGAATTAAATTTATTAAGTACATTATGAGTATAATAAATAATGAATTTGCAAATCCATGATTTTTGAAATTGTTAGTTTAAGAAAATTTGATGATAAGATAATGAAATTAGAGATAGTAAGATCTATTTAACTTGTGTAAAATTAATTATCAATTTAAGCTAAAACCATGAAAATTTCAAACCTATGATCTTACTTTGTTTTCCAAACTTATTATCTTATTTTGTTTTCAAACTTACTTTTGGTTATTCTTATTTTCCTCATCTTGATACAGACTGGTATAGGCATCTTTCTATACTCTTTCTATTTAGAAATCTTTCTATAATCCTTAGTACTCATTTTGAATCTGAGCACTGCTTGCCATCCACAGACCGTCGGTCAAGCGGAAAGGGTGAATCAGATTCTAGAGGATCTTTTTCGTGCTTGTGTCCTTGATTTCGGAGGATCTTGGGAAGACCATATCCATCTTGTTAAACTTACCTATAACAACAGTTATCAGGTATAATTTCAATCTCCTTGTCATCTTGTCATAATCTTATTTCACTCTATCCTTTTCTTGTGTTTTCCCGTACCTCATTCCTTTTCGGGGACGAAAAGTTTTGAGTGGGGGAGAGTGTAACAACCCTAGATTCTTGTATATTATTTAAATTGGACTTTCTTTTATTTTTAAATTATTTTAAATTTATTTTATTTCAAACATTTCATTTTTATATATAAATGATGATTATTAAGTGAATTATAGTTTCAAACTAGTATAAATTGGATATTTCACTGAAAGGTGAAATTCTGATCAAACTGTTCAATCTTTGACTTTTAAACTTCAAATTTAAATTATATAAAATCTTAAATTTTATCTTTTATTATGAAAATAGATGTAATAACTTGAACACTGCTTTTTGTTTCGTTGAAAACGGAGTTAAACTGTAAAAGTTATGTATATTTCAATATTGAGTGCAATTTGTTTTATTCTGCAATTTTGTTTTTTTAAATTTGTATTCTTTGTCATATTTTATTTTGATATGTGTTAATATGTTATTTTATGTATATTTTTATCTTTTAATAATTTTAAAGTGATAATATAATTTGTCCAAAGTTTACTTGAATTTATTTCAATTTATAATGCCTAGTTTCCATTTTTCTGCTATTTTCTTCATTAAAATTATATTTAATTAAAATTTATTTATTTATTTTGTGAATTCATTTTTATTTTGTGTTCTTATCTTTATTTATAAATACTTTTCAAGTACATAAAAATTTCCAAAGTTCATTGCATTTATTTTCAATTTTTCTAGGCTAGTTTGCAATTTTGTGCTATTTTCTTATTTTAACCTTATATAATTAATAAATATTTATATATATTTTATATTTTGTTATATTTTCGAATTTGTGACTGAATGTATTATTATTTTCAGTAATATAAACTTATATAAAGAAATTTGAAAAGGATGTGTCTCTTTAGTTGCTTTTGTCTCTTGGTTTTCCCGTCTCTTCATTTCTTGACCTATCACTTGCTTGACTTTTGGGCTGTACATTCCTCAACTTCAGCCGTGTATTCCTTATCATTATTCACGTAAAAAACTCCTTTCTCATCACTTCTCACACATACTTTCAGACCTGAACAAATAAACTTTGGTTATGTCTCCTTTTCCATATCTTTTTCCACCTTTTTATTTGTTTTTCAAGTGATTTTACATTGCCTTCTCCTTGAATTGGATCGGCCACACTCCTCCACCACCCTCTCCGACCTGTTCCACCACCATCCTCTGCCTCTTGAGCCCCCTTCCCCTCTTCCATGACCAGGCCGTACCATCCCCTTTAGCAAATCCCACAAAAACTATTGAAAACATCACCTACATGCCTAACCAAGACCATTCACCTATCACCACCTCTCTCTTCCACCTAGGCCGACCAAGCACCACCTTCACCAGCCAAATTCTGACCTGACACACCTCTGCAAACCACTACCTAACCCCACATGAAATAGCCATGCCCTCCTTGGCTTTGGCCGAGCCCATTTGTGGCCTTGAATCCATGATATTGCCTTGCAGTGATTAGCCTCTTGCTTCGCCAACTAGTGCACCATCTTTCCTAGGCTAGGCCGACCCCTATAGGTCCACAACCAGACCCTAGAACAACCTATAGCCATGTATTTTGCAGCCATGGCTGAGCCTATGAAGGATGAAGGCAAGTGCAATTGGTTTGGATTTGTTTTATGCATGAATACACAAGTTGTTTATAAATATGTGTAGTGTTTTATTCATGTATATTTGTTTGGTTTGTTTCATGTATCCAAGGAGATTTATCTTTGGCTCTTCCAATCTCAAATCATTATCGTGCTTTCGTGCCTCTGGAAATCCTTGTTGTGTGTTCGTGGTCGTCATCTCCAGCTTATACAAGTGAGTAATTCTCACCAGACGATGTGTACTTATATAACTAGTAAACTGACACCATTTGAATCTGTAAAATTATATCATCTGTTATATTATGATTATATGATGTTCATCCTTGTTTATACACATGTTATATCATCTGTTACTGTTATATATTATATACTGTTTATTTATATCAGTTTATCACACTGCAAGTTCCCTGTAGACTAGAAATCACTATGGGTTGAAATGATACATACCCGAACGGACTTTAGAATAAGGAAAAATCGTTATGGGCTGAAATGATAGGCCTGAACGGTTTTTATTTATTTATTATATTACTTGGGATTGCGGGTTTGAAATGATAAAACCCGGGTTTTCTTTGTAAACTGCGGATTGAAATGATACATATCCGTATCACTTGACCTAGACTAGAAAATTATATACAGACCCGTTGTTTATATATTTTTCTGAAAATTTTAAAATGTTTTAAAAATGTAAATATTATGATATTTTGATTTAAATTTTATTAAAATGATTTCTATAAAATATTTGTGATTTTCTACAAATTAAATAAGTGAATTAAGTAAATGGTGAAGTAGAATTTGAAATATAAGTTAATTTTGGAATTTATGATTTTGTTTATAAATGGAATTTATGTAAAGTAAGAATATATGACAAATTTGATTTAAAGATGAATTTAATGATTTTTATTAAGTAATAATAATGTTTTAAAGATGTTAATGATTTTGTATAAATTAAAATATGGAATAAATGAATTTTAAGTTGAAATTTTTGAAATATAACTTAAATTGGGAAATTGTGAATTTTGTTAAAAGTGAAATTTTAATTAAGTAAAATAAATGTAAAAAAGTCATATTTTGGAAATTTAAACTTAGTTGTTAAGTTAAGAATTTAATTAAAGAAATAAAGATTTAATTGTTATTTAATTTGATTTTTGTATGGAAATTTGACTTTATAAAATCATAGAAATAAAGGTATTTAAATGATTGTTTTTAAATGTGAAAATATATGATTTTATAAGTTAAAATGATTTATATTAAAAGTTAATTATGTGTGAAATTGTAAATAAAACTCTGAATTTGATTTGACAGCATTTTTGAAATGTAATGTAAAGATATTACAGCATTGGAAAATGCTGTAGTTGTTTTAAATGAACCAAATAGCAAAATTTTAACTAAGGGTTATTATAGCACTTTGTTAGTGCTATAGTTGTTAAATTTAACTAAAATTTTAATTGAAACTAAATTAAGATATTACAGCATTTTAAATGTCGTCTTTTGTTATGAACTGTTTTTAAACATAACATTTCGTAGCATTTTCTAAGTGCTACGAAAGTTGAATTTTCTTTGTTTAATAAATTCAAATGGATAAATGATCTTTGAAAAAGATTAAATTTTGGAAATTAAATATTTAATTATTAAATATAATGAATTGACTTTAAATGATTTAAATGGAATAGTTGATTTGGGAAATACAACTATTTTGAAATGTGATTAAATGGTATTTAAATTTAAATTAAATAAATGATGTTTTGAAATGATATTTTGATATTTTGAAATGAATTTGAAATGATATTAAATCTTGGAATGAATAATTGAAGTTTATATTAGTATGAAAAATATTTGGTTTACTTGTAATTTGAATCTATTTAAAAGATATTGGACTTATGAAATATAGGATAATAAAGCTTTGGAATTTATTTTATAATTTGAATAGTTATTTTGTGGATTAAATCTATATTTGAAATTTATAAGATTTGAAATGGTCTATGGAAATTTATTTGAAATAAATGATTGAATTGAATTGAAACTTTGAAAATTTTAATACTTGATTTGGAAGTATAATATTTACACTTTTAAATGGTTTAGATGAATTATTTTTGATTGAAATATAAACTATTTAAAAGGTGACTTGAAATGATAATAAATGAATGGTATCTTTGAATTTAAAAAGTATTTAAAGTTGAATATTTAGATTTGAACTCAAATGATATTTTGGTATATAAAAATGATTTGAAATGAAGTTTTGGAAAGATTTGATATTTTGATATTTTAAAATGATTTGAAATGAAGTTTGAAAGGATATGATATTTTGATATATTAAAATGATTTGAAATGAAGTTTTGGAAAGATTGATATTTTGATATATTGAAATAATTTGAAATGAAGTTTTGAAATGATATGATATTTTAAATATATTGAAATGGTTTGGAATTGATTTAATCTTTATTTTGATAAAGATTTGGATTTGAAATGATATTCTATTCTGAAGTATAAACTGTTTTTAAATTATAACCACAGGTTATAATAACGATTGGTTATTAAACAGACCGGGATCAGATATGGACATACTCTCTGTCGATACCGAAAACCACTTTGACAACTGTGTACGCGGTGGAGTTTCGAGAATGAAGTAGGATGGTGGCGACGATCCTAAGGTATATACGTGGACCCAACTCCCGTGAGTTGGCATAAGGTGGCTAAAACAGGAGCGATTGACTGACCAAGGAGGTAGCACCTCTGATCGGACACACTTCTTCGGTACCATTCTATTACTTGTGATTGATTTGGTGCGCACCCTTGATTTGGGAGTGTTGTTCGAGGTGGGCGGTAGTGGCTGCTATGCGTCACCACCAGTCCGGATGCGTAATTGGTATATCTACCCTGGCATTGCCTTGTGTGCCGTGGCACCTACCATATCGAGCCCACTACGATTTTGGTTTAAAGATCCGACCGCGTTAAGGTTCACCATCCCCTTAATGCTATTTTCTATATGATTATACTTTACTAATTAGACACTACTGTATATAGCGTATATTACTACATAGTAAATAGTTTAATGGATCCTTAAAGAATGGGCGATCCCAAACATTCTTTAAGTTACTTGTACCTTATTACAGTTCACTTGAGTTGGTTTACATTATATAAGTATATATTGTCCTGACTCGAGTGTTTGTATTTTTATTTACGCTCGGGTCAGCCTGAGTATTCACAGATTTGGATAACACTTTTTGGAGATTGGAATCGTTGGAGATTATCTGCTTATCTAGTTTTATCTATCTCAGTTTTGTTGTTCTATTCAGCTTGTACTTGGTTATCATATTGAGACTTCTGTTGTACTTTATTTCTTTTGTTGTATCTTATTTAACTCTGATATATTTACATAGTAGCTTCATGAACTACTATTTCTTTTACTTCCGGTGCATTATTTTACTCTGTGTCTGTGATCTGTGATTATATTTATTTACTGTATATTCTGAGATTTGCCAAATTTTATTTACAACACGGTATTTTGAGCAATTCAATTCCGGCATGAGTGTCTACCTATACACTTATAATGGATGCGAATGGTTGAAAATATCGGGTCGTTACAGTTTACATATGGGATAATGTAATGAATATGAAATGCTATCATGAAATGAAATGTGAATTTTTTTTTTAAATTGTGTTTGAAAGTTTTCATATTTATGTGCTTCTGATATTATCAATGTATCTAACATAGCCATATTTTTTCATTGGAAATTAATAATTATGGATGACTGCAGCATCCGTAACACTTAGTTTTGGGCCTCAAAATGGGGTATGTTAAATAAACCCTCTATATGTTGTTATTATTTGACATGATTTTTTAATTTTCCTTGGAATCACCATTTATAGAATATCGTATCGATTAACTAATTATTTTAATTAATAGTATTTTTATCGTACCAAGCGCATAACATGAGTTTGCACTAGTTAGAATGAAAAATGTACTTTTGTCAATAGAGCATTTGCAAGAGGGTTATTCATTCAGTGATTCACCCCAACTCAACTTTGGTCGGTCAATTTTGGCTAACCAAAGCAACCTTCAAGGTCGTTTAAAAAATCCTAGGGGCATACTTATCCGATATTTATAACGGTGGATAAGAATGTGTGATCACAAATAAACTTGTGTGATGTTTGGTGAGTAGGTGTGGATCAGTCCAGAAAATTAATTTGTAGTACCGAAATACCCTTTTCTATTAAAATTTTCTAAAGTTGGTATGATGGCCTTTTTGTGATTTTAAAAGCTTATAAGCAAAGTATTCTCATTATAACATATATAGAAGATTTTCTTCCCACAATTCCACATCTCACTTACTTTTGCGTTTCTTTGCAATCGATCCTTTTCTTTATTGTCTAACTCAAGAAAAAAAATGAAAATAGAGGAAAATAGGGAATTATACTGGTTCAACTACTAGAAGTGCGGCAATCACCACTGCCGTTGTTGATGCTACAACAATAGTAGCATGGGTTTTCTGTTTATGATTTTCGTCGGAGACGGTGGAGTCACAAAATAGGTCGCTTGCTACCAAGGAATCACAAAATAAATCATCCGAGACAAAGGAGTTGCAAAGTAAATCATTGGAGATGACGAATGATTGGATTTCCCGCAAGTAGTTGTTAACATTAGGGCTAGTTTGATATATTATCCTAAAACTAAAGCCAGTTTATTTGGTGGGGCTATTTTTTTTTCAAGATTACTAGTATCTCGATCCCTTTGCAATGTTGTGCTAGGCTACAAGGTTATTTGGCGAGGCTCTATTATTTTATTTCAAGGTCATTTGCGCCTTAATCTCAGTGTGAACCTATGCTATGCACATGCTATGATAAAAATAATAAACAACTAATTAATTAATATGATATTCTACAATTGTGAATCAATGAAAAATTAAAAATTTCATGTCATATAATAATATCATATAGCGAGTTCCACATTGAAGATATATCATTAAATGATATAAATATTAATAAGTTAAGGTAGACTAAATTACAGGATGAGGGTTATTTGTTAAAAATGTAAAGGGAAAATCGTAATTTCAACAGTAATGATGGTAACAAAAAGAACCATAATTTCTTACCAAAGAAAGTGATGACAGATCGATACTTATTTTGTAGAGAAAAATACAGTATTGATTTAATTAGGATATTTATATTCATTTTATCTTGCATTATTTATGAAAAACAGGGACCAAAGAAAGAGTGAAATAAGAAGAATAATGATTAAAGAAGAAAAAGTTGGGTGGAAATAAGAAAACAAAGACCACAAATAGATTTATCTATTAGTAGAAAAATGAATTCATAAATATTGAGTTACCTTCATATTAACCTTTTTATTTAGAATAACGAGAAGCCTTGATTTTCATGGAACATTAAGAAGTTTGAATTTTCATTTTAAATTGTAAAATAAATAAATAGTTTAGGTTGGATCAAAACTCATATAATATAATACTATATATTAGTTTATTCAACTTCACAATTTTCATATTTGATAGTTTTAAATGAAAATTAAAGCTCACGGGATAATTTGAGTGAGTGCACTTTTATCTTATATTTTATATCTTATATATTAAAAATCGACAACAATTGTTGAATTTATATGTTTTATTTTTAAAAGAATGAATGGAGATAAGATGTTAAAAGGAGAATTATTGTATCATGCCAATTTGATGTTTAGAATTCATGATCATTATGATTAATATTTACAGAAAAATAGGAAGAAGAAAAAACTTCAACTACATTTTTAAAAGAAGGACACAAGTTTTAAAATTTAGTCCGAATGATACCGAGTGCTATATTAATATAGCATCAGATAAAACATATGTTATATGAACCATGAAAACGAATGTTATATGAACTTAACATTATATATGTGTAATGTTATATGCATTTAACATTATATATGTGTAATGTTATATGCATTTAACGTTATATATGTGTAATGATATATTAATTTGGCATTTCTTTAACTGTGAAAATAAAAACTATTTTAGTTCATCTAGTGTAGTTCATCCGATGCTAGTTTAATTTACCATTTCGTTTATTTGATGCTAGTTTTATATAGCATTCTATTTTATCTAGTGCTATATTAATATAGCATTCAATGTCTTTTGGACTACTTTAAAACTTGTGCCATTCGGACTAAAAATGGTATCAGGTTTTTCTTTTAAACTAATTCCCTCTAATTTTATTTACTTTTATACTAATTTTCTTAGATTCAATGAAATTCAAACATAGATCATGCTTAATTATTTAAAATAACTACATCAAATAAGATCGTTTTAACGGTTAAGTTTTCGTAAACCGAGACAATCTACTTTATATCTTATATATTACATGAGATTATTGATTTAATTTGATGGAGTTAGGGGTATGCCCTAGGGGAAATTCTGTATTTTACTGTAAATCTTTGACTAGGTAATAAAATCTCGTTCGAAATAAAAGGTGTTTTTCTTTCTATTATATACTTGATATAATGTGTTACGTTAATTATTTATTTAATTTAAGTATATTTAATAGAAAATTCATAAATGATATGTTTTTTATAGTAATTATAGTTTGTTGTAATCATGAGAAATTTATCACTATAAAAGTAAACATATCGTTTTAAATATTCCTAGTCAAGATGTATCGAGATTGGATATCGATACATCTGTTAAGACTAGAGTACGTAAAGCTCTCCAAATGTTGAAAAGTGTATTACTCATTGCTACTAGGGCCCCAAGAGGTTATGCAGGAATGACTCACTCGATGGTTTTCTGTTGGTTAATATAACTAAGGTAAAATAGAAATTATCAATGTGATAATATTATACAGTTCTCTCGACTTGAGAATGCTACTGACCTTCAATGTCAACGCTCCACTTTGATTATAGTTCAATCATGGCATGCCGTCCATCAAACGACTATAGTTGGGTTTGAGTTGAAGCATTGGAAGTGAAAATCTATTCAAAGGAAAATCCGTCTCCTCGGTTTTGTGAGGTTAGTATCACAGTCAACTGAAATCGTTATTATTGAACCAAGGACCGTGTTTTGGACTATACAACTTGAATATGGATGATAATGGAATTTAACCATCACCAAATTCCATAAATCCTAATGTGATATAGTTTTGACGAAGAGAATTGGTGTAAATAATTATCACTGCTGGGGACCGCTTAAAATAAGTAAAATTGGATTTTAATGAAACTGTGTAAGCGATAAATTTGGCTTTATATGTCTTTGGGTTTTGGTAAATATGTATTGGTACATAAATATATATATATATACACACATATCCATATGGATTTAATTAATAAAAAAATAAAAAATTTATTTTGTCAAATCATTAATATGGTCGAAATAAAATACATACATACATATATATAGTATTTTATTTATTTATATACTTAATTATATAACATCACTTTATATTATAAATGGTTTAAATATTTATTTAATACATATACACATGTTTTATAAAAAAATGTTTATTTCTGTACATATTTGTATACATCAATAAAATAGAATTCATTTGGAAAATTAAATTTCAAATTTGAAATTAAAAGATATTTTCATATTCAGGTCTACTTTGAAACTTTGAAATTTGAATTTGAATTTTCAATTATCTATATTCTATTTTTAAATATTATCTTGCTTATATAAATGTATACTTGTAAATAACATTACTTTTACATTATATATATAGCCAATACAAATATAATTTTATATCTCATTAATAATATATATATAGTAGACAACATCACTACTAGAAAATGGCAAAATACCGACGGAGGGGGGCGACGGCTTCCGACGGGCCGTCGGAAGCCGTCGGAAATTTGCGAATGTTGGGTGTGTTTCCACCACCACCGAGCCAGAAAGAAGAAGGCATCGCCGAACCATAGGGAGGAAAGTCCCACCGAACCAACACGTCTCCAAGGCCCTGCCGAACCAACCCTTGCTCCACTACCTGTCGAACCAAACCCAAAGCATCACTACCGAACCGGAAGCCACTCCACCTGCCACCAAACCAACCCATCTCCCAGGTGCTACCGGACCAAAGTGTTACCGAACCAAGGTCTCAACTCCAACCATCTACCACCGGACCGAAGCACTACCGAACCAAGGCATTGCCGAACCAACATTGCCAGGCCAGATTGCATCAGCCCAGGCCCACCAGCAGCTTTATACATCCAGAACCCCTACTCCTAGCCTCACTCTATAAATAGAGGGGTAGGGGTACAACAATGGCAGACAAGTTTGAGAGCTCAAGCACGGATAGAACTTTCAAACAACTTTCATATACTTGTATAAAAGCTTTGTACTTGTAATCTGAACAGTAAAAGGAGAATAACATATAAAGTGGACGTAGGCACATTCTGGCCGAACCACTATAAATCTGTGTGTCTTTTACAGTTTAGTCCCTGCTTTTTATATATTTGCATAGATTACCCAGATCACTAAAAACAACATAAAATCAACTAAATCATACGACTTGGAGGTGTTTGCCCATTTTTTGCGCAAACATTTTTGGTGCTTTCACTGAGAGATGAACTCAGGACTTCAGCTTCTCCCACTTAACCTTCTTCCTAACAGCATCGCTCATTGCTTGGAAGACATGCCTCCCAAGCAGAAGAAAGATGTTAACAAAGGAAAATACATCGCAACTAGCAGTATTCCAGATCCAGTGGTCACAGATCAAGTAAATCATCTCATTCCAACAGCAGTACCAAATGGAGGTCAGGCAAATCCGACAACCCCTGCCACAGGGCAGCCGGCAGCAATTACTAGGGCAGATCTAGACAGGGTTGTGGCTGAAGTGACTAACCGCTTCACATCCCAACAGGAAGCCTTGGTGGACCAACTCATGTCACGCTTAAGGGACGCTGAAGAGTCCAACCGCAACACTGAATCATGGGGTGAGTCCCAGTCTGGAGGATCTCGGAGGCAACAAAGATCTTCCTTCTTCGAAGAAGCTAACGACAGAAGCGACCATGGTAGGAGCCGAGACCAAACTCAGTCCGAACGCCGACCCGAGGAAACGCTTGGAACCGAACCCAACGGGGGAGGTACCAGGCGAAGGTCAACCGTAGCTGAGCCTGTCATGTTGCCTAACCACGGAAACGCCAATGAACAGGGCCGAGCTAGAGTCCAGCCCGAAGTTGGACCCGAGGAAGTGCTTAGATCAGAACCCAGCAAGGGAAGATCAAGGCAAGGGCCAGCTGTGGCTGACCCTAGCATGCTCCTAGAAGACCAAAGACAGCCACTGGAAAATATTAGGAATGATAGACGATACCATCCCTACAGGTCATCTGGACGGAATCAATCCCACAGAGAAGAACTGAACTCATTTCTATCCGCTCCAAATTCTGATGAAAGGATGGCACGCTTGTTCAGAGAGTGCGTCCAACGGGATCAAAGAGATCGAGGGATAGGCGCGAGGGTAACCAGCCCTTTCGCCCGCAATATCAAGATTGCCATCACCCCCCGAGAATGGAAAATGCCAACAATGGAACCTTACAAGGGAACCTCTGTCCCCGTTGTACACTTACAGAGATACACACAACATATGCTCATGAGCGGAGCAACAGAGGGAGTACTGTGCAAATGCTTTCCACTATTCTTAGCAGATCTAGCTACCTCCTGGTTCTGCCATCTACCCCAAGGATCCATCAGCTCATGGGAGATGTTGAAAGAAAAGTTCATCAACCAGTTTCGCATTCATGTGGAGCAACCCAAGGACGCTTATTCCTTATCCAGTATCAAACAGAAACCTGGAGAGAAAGTGCAGCAATATCTAACCCGATTCAATGCCGCAGCGGCCACAGTCCAAGATGCCGATGAGAAGCTTATCTTAATGGCCCTCTGTAGTGGGGTGCATCCGGATACTAAATTTGCTAGAAGATTGACAAAAGAAAAACCAGCTACTTTACCCGATTTCTTCCATGAGGCTGGGAAATATATGAGACTTGAAGACGCTGCCACTGAGGGGCAGTCAGGGCAACAAAATAAGGCAGCTCACGGAAACACGCCCGCTGTAGCAAAGGACGTTCGAAGAAATGACTCTAGAGACAATGCTGGGGGCAAGAAGGGAGAAAAGCGTCTATATCGGCCAGGACCGAGATTTGACGCTTACACCCCTTTGAATGAAACGATCGAAAACATCTTCCTGGCCACTCAAGGCGAAGTTAAATACAAACGCCCCCCGCACAAGAAGGAATCAGATAACGCAATTAAGTCTGGAAAATTCTGCCGCTTCCACGAATCCCATGGGCATGATACCAACGAATGCCATCATCTGGGCACGGCTTCTCTAACCCCCTATTAAGGTGTGTCGTGGGAAGGGAAGCCAAGAAAATCTTATGCAACCTCCATCAGGGAAGCTGCGGAGATCATACTGGAGGGCAGACTCTGGCAAAGAAGATACTCCGATATGGATATCTCTGGCCCACCTTAAACAAAGACGCCTTAGACTTCGTCAAAAAATGTGACAGATGTCAGAAGTTTGCTAAGATTCTACGGCTACCAACAACTGAGGTTACTCAAATGACCAGCCCTTGGCCCTTTGCAGTATGGGGAATTGACTTGATTGGCGAACTGCCAATGGGCCGAGGCGGGGCCAAATATGCTATAGTGGCAGTCGACTATTTCACCAAATGGGTGGAAGCAGAACCCCTAAATAAAGTATCTTCAACAAAAGTTATTAACTTCTTGATCAAAAATGTTCTATGCAGGTACGGAGTCCCACTTAAAATCATTTCGGACAATGGACTTCAGTTTGACAGCGAGGAGTTCGCCAACTGGTGCCAAGAGCACGGAATTCACAAAAGCTTCTCATATGTAGCTTATCCCCAAGCGAACGGACAAGTCGAAGCTGTCAACAAATTCTCAAAAGTCTAATAAAAAAGAAACCTGAAAAGTCAAAAGGCGCGTGGGTGGATGAACTTCCTACGGCACTTTGGGCCTATCGCACATCTTTCAGAACATCAACGGGGCATACTCCTTTCTCTTTGGCATACGGATCAAAGGCTATGCTCCCAGTTGAAACTATAGTGCCTTCCCACCGTAGGATCCACTATAACCCAGAAGAGAACGAAGAACTCCTTCATATGTCTTTGGATCTAATTGAGGAAAGAAGAAATGATGCAGCCCTCAAAGCAGCAGCTCACAAGCAAAAAGTAGCAACGCAATACAACTCCAAAGTCAAGCACCGTAGCTTACGAGAAGGAGATCTTGTCCTCAAGCGAATCTTCCCGCGCCCCGGAGCGCTAGATCCAATCTGGGACGGGCCGTATGTAATCAATAAAGATCTCCACAACGGGGCTTATATTTTGTCAACAGTGGATGGAGAGGTGTTCCAGAGGGCATGGAACATCCAACACCTTCGTCGATACTTTTCTTAACTTGTACTGCCCATATGAAGTTAATTAACAAAGAGAATCAGTGGATGTAGGCATTTTCGTGCCGAACCACTTTAAAAACTTGTCTCTTTTTTAACTTGTTCCTTTGTATCTTGGCTACTTGTTAACTTTATCCTTTTCTGTTGAACGAAATCCTATGCAAATAGCATTTCCATTCAAGGCACTCCATAGCGCGACTTCTCCTGGACAAGACCTGACAAGTACTATACGAATCTATGCCCTCGCCAATGAGACACTTTTGCTCCGGCATCTCTCTGCTGCGGGTTAACTCATTGCTCGCGACGGCCCTTAAAGCCAACTGTAATGAGCCGATTATAAGCCACCGAGAAGGCCGACTATAGCCGAGGCAGCTCATTACGGCGTTCGGCTCGCCGGCAGCCGTGAACCTACTTTAAGCCCAACATAAGGTGTGGCCAGCCAGGAGTAGTTCACGGTTGACGATCGGCACCCACGCTAGCCGGCCACGGTAAATCGAATAATACCCACGATTATGGGCCATAATGGCCCGGGTAGTTACTGTGCGCGATCTCGGCTCCGATGTGTCTTAAGTATGGCTGTGGTAAAAAAGATAAACTACCCGCAGAGGCGTAAGATGGGTGACAAATGTCTCCAAGACCCACAGCTAGGGAAAGTGACTACAAAACCCGTTTGCCACGACCTTAAGCACATCAAAGGCCTTCCGTGATTGGAAGTTTTACTGTTTCTCATATTTCAATTTTATTTAAAGAACTTTTCTCCTATCCTCTATAACGATCCCTAAAGTACAGGACACAGAATAGGAGACACTCGCTAATGGGAATAGGAACTCACAACTGGACACTCGGCTGCATTCCATACTCGGCCACACAAGATATTCAAAGCTGCCGTCTACAACTAAAACATGAAGGGTGGTACTTTCTTCTTTTGTGTATAAATACGTAGCTATAATTTATTCGCACATCACATTAACATTGCAAGGTATGAAATTACATTTTAAGCAAGAACTTGACATCAAACACGATCAAATCACAGGCATATGCACAGCTATACTTCTTATGCAACACATCAAAATAACGAAAGCATTCAAATACGACAGAATCAGCTTAAGTTAAAAAATTACACGCCAAGAATAAAGTCGTTTGTTACAAGTAACATAATTACAGCCTAAAAGTTACACTAATGTTTCGGGACTAGCATAGGCAGCAATGTTAAACCCAAAGGATATCTAGATCAAGTCAAGGAGTCGGCTGCATCGGAGCTTTACCCTTATCCTGCTGACCCTCCGAGATCTCCTTAACCGCGGAGTTGGAACTCTCAGCATGTTGACCAGAGGAAGTTGGTGCTCCAGAGTTCCCGCCTGTCCAATCCGGGAAAGAATCCATCAATAATAAGCAACCAAGTTACGGAAAGCTAAAAGGGAAGACTTACCAGCATCTGCTCCTTGATCATCATCCTCTAACTGCACACCTACCTCCTTAGCAGTAAGCAGCCGCATACCCTCCTTCACCGCCGCTTTCTCCTCCTTAGAGAATTGAGCCGTAACCACGTCCATTCTAAAGGCCATGCCACCCTCCTTATCTGCATCGGCCTTAGCCTCCTCCAAGGCCCTGAGATAAATCCTGGCCATGACTCGGGGGTAATCATCCATCCAAGATAAGTTGCCCTGTTTCCAAGTGCGAAAGTATATATCCTGAAGCATCTCATCCATTATCCCCTCATTCTCCTCGAACTCCCTTATTCGGTCCTCAGAAGCCAACAGCTTTGCAATGGCAACATCCCTCTTCGATTGGTATCGCGAGTAGTCGGCCTGAAAGGATTTCCTCATCGCCTCCATCTCCTCCTTCAGCTTGGTTTGAGCAAGCTCCACGGCCTCAAGTTTCTCGGTACCCGCTCGAGATCCGCTTGCCGAACCTCATCCACCGTTGCAATAGCCATATCAATCTGTTCCTTACAGACGGCCTCCATTTTCCGTAACTCTGCCCTACTGGCCTCTTCCATGGTCTTCTTTAATTGCCTAGAGGCGGCCTCATGTTGAGAGATCTGGATGGCCTGATCAGCGAGTTGTTTGGCCTGGTCGGAAACCATTAACCGTAGTCGAATGTTAGCACTGCCGATTTCTTCTCCGGCCTTGACCAGTCGAGCATGATGCCCCATCAGCTTCCTGGTTTCCTCAGCAACCCGGTCAATGTTTGCCTTAGCTTCATCCCCCAAAGTTACAACCCGAGTGCTAAGCAAATCAAGGTCCAGGGACTTAGCTTCATCTAGTACTCTTACCATAGGATTGTGAGGGAGAAGGTGCTCACCGGTAGCCTCATCAAAGGTAATATCATGAGAACCAGGATCCAGATCCGGATGACCCGCAAATGGGTTACGAGCCAAGCCGGGATGATCTATCGGGGTAACGGTAGGATTTTCAGATGGGTACGGAGAAGGTATAAACTCAGTATTCTCCTCCGTGGTATCCTGAAGAGGCTGAGTGGGGGGCTGAGGACCAGGTGAAGATTCAAACAAGGAGCGACTCCTCTTCTTCTTTTGGATATCCTCTTCGATAACTCCAAGAAGAGGACGGTAGCCGACTACGTCTCCAGAGCGGTTAGCCGAAGGCTTTGGTTTAGTAGAAGCCTTGAGGAGTTTGTATTGTTCAAGACGGTGCCGAACATCCGACGTCTTGGCCACCTTACCCGCTTCTGTGATAAAAACCCAGTGTTACAAGCATACATTGAGCTATAATTCAAGAAATACATCAAGTTAAGAAGAGTAAAAAGACGCTTTTGTTATACAAACCCTGGGGAGGAGTAGGATACTGCAATAAGTCCTGAATCTCATTCCAGGACGGGAGAAGGCCATAAAATATTCCTAAATCCTTATCATAAATGGAGTCGGCAGGAGTCAAAAATTCACCTTGAATCGCAGGAATTGCCTTAGCTGAAGCGCTCTTAGAAGAATCAGCACCGATCTCGGCCTTGTCAGCTTTCTTAGGCTTCTCCACTAAAGCCGATCCTTCTGCCGACCCTTCAAAAGCTAGGCGGAAAGCATCATCTGTCCACTCCTGGATCACACCTGCTTGCTTAGAAGACAAAGTCCCAGTACCACCACCGCTCTGTCCGTCGCCACCATCATCGCTATGACCATCACCATCACCTTCTCCACCACTTCCACTCTCCGCCTCACCTCCTTCATCCTCTCCTCTTTCCTCCTCCACATCTTCCTCCTCCGGGACATCTGGACATGTGCTGGGGGAGGGTCCATCGGACTTCTTAAGTTTCTTTCCCCCGGCAATTGGATGCTTCGAGAAGGGTTTCCTTTTACTGCTCTTCGCCGTAGCCCCTCCTTTAGCTTTGGCGGCCCTCTCCTCAGCTGTGTCTCTTTTCTTGACCACAGACTGGCGTGGCAGGATTAAGTTGAGCCCCAAAAGAGTAGCATTCCTGATCAAATAAGAAGCCGCCCTCTCGCCTTCCGGAATGGCTTCTATTTCCGCAGCCATCTGAACCAGACGATCATTCTCTACAACCGCAAAGCCACCTGTCGCTAGCAAGAAATACAGCACATAAGAAGGAGCATTGCAGTCAGAACGGAAATTATAAATAAGATTCAACTTACAGCCAGAGGTGAAGCGGTGGAAAGAAACAGAGTCGTCCTTGACGAAGAACCATTCCTTCTTGAAAATGCTAAATTTTGAATATAAGTCCAGGACTGGTTTGAAAGAAACGGCCGATTCTAAGCTAATATATGGAGACCCCTTCTTGTAGCCTCTCAAGTTGTACAGGTATCAGATCTCCCGGTTGGAAGGAGGACGCCCGTATCTCCTCTGGAAGATGATGAACAAACTCACCAAGATGGCATAGGAGTTGGGCTAAAGCTGGAAAGGAGCCACCTTCAAGTATGTGATGAAGCTGACTATCCAAGCGTTGATCGGAGGGATAGCACCGCACATGCAATGATACCTGCTGTAAGAAAAATATCCTTCTAGGGAGTTATACGGCATCACTTCGTTCCCCGGCAACCTCATATGCGCTCTGTCAATCCCAAAAGATCTAGATATAGCGTCAAGCTACTCATCTTTGAGGGAGCTGGGAAAGCAGTCAGGCGGTGAGTTCAAGAGCTCTTGAGGACCGTACCCGTCTACTAGCGATCTCGGGGTTGGTCCCTGTCGTTCTGGTGCTACCTGAACTGGGGGCACTGTGGAGGACTCTCCTCGGTCCTTGGACTTCTTCTTGTCAGAACGGGTTTCGACTTTATGAGACATTATCTGCAACAGGAGAAAACACATTATTAGAACAAGGAGTGTGGAGACATAAACAAGCAAGTACATACGGCATGGAATATCGTTCATAATTCAAAACATAAAAGCCCGATCGGTAGTTCGAGACTAAAGTTCATTTGGCACTCAAGTTCATCCGGTAGCTCAAGGCTCGAAGGTTCATCCGGCACTCAAGTTCATCCGGTAGCTCAAGGCTCGAAGGTTCATCCGGCACTCATACTCCACGGATTCATTCACTAGTTCAAAACATAAAAGTCATTCAGAAATTACCTGGACCGGTGGTCAAACGTGATTCGGCGGTATGATTGATTCGGCAGGAAAGAATTTGGTTCGGCTATTTCAGTTAGTAAGGAATAACGAAAGCGTATGGCCCATACTTATAGGAAAATAGAAACGACCGGACCAACTGGTTCGGCGCTTGGGACCGAATGAGAGTGTCCAAGTCGAAGGGCCTAAAACAAAGCACGACATATGCTGGCATATGCCCCACTTTGGGGGGGCAAATGTTGGGTGTGTTTCCACCACCACCGAGCCAGAAAGAAGAAGGCATCGCTGAACCATAGGGAGGAAAGTCCCACCGAGCCAACACGTCTCCAAGGCCCTGCCGAACCAACCCTTGCTCCACTACCTGTCGAACCAAACCCAAAGCATCACTACCGAACCAGAAGCCACTCCACCTGCCACCGAACCAACCCATCTCCCAGGTGCTACCGGACCAAAGTCCTACCGAACCTACCGGACCAAAGTGTTACCGGACCAAGGTCTCAACTCCAACCATCTACCACCGGACCGAAGCACTACTGAACCAAGGCGTTGCCGAACCAACGTTGCCAGGACAGATTGCATCAACCCAGGCCCACCAGCAGCTATATACATCCAGAACCCCTACTCCCAACCTCACTCTATAAATAGAGGGGTAGGGGTACAACAATGGCAGACAAGTTTGAGAGCTCAATCACGGATAGAACTTTCAAACAACTTTCATATACTTGTATAAAAGCTTTGTACTTGTAATCTGAACAGTAAAAGGAGAATAACATATAGGCACATTCTGGCCGAACCACTATAAATCTGTGTGTCTTTTACAATTTAGTCCCTACTATTTATATATTTGCATAGATTACCCAGATCACTAAAAACAACATAAAATCAACTAAATCATACGACTTGGAGGTGTTTGCCCATTTTTTACGCAAACAACGAAATACAGTCCTAGCCGAGCCTTCTTCCTCTTCAGTTTTCATACGAAAATAATTCACCCTAAATCCCCAAATCTCTTCCCCAAGCTTCCAATCATCAATTTCGAGCTTTCGGATCCTCCCCGGCTGCATAATCAACGTCTATTTCTCTCTAGGTCAGGTATAATCTCTTATTTTCGCCAAAAATCTAATTTTTACCCCAAATCTAGATTTGCATAAGTTGTTAAATTAGGGCTAATTGGTGATTGAAATTGTTTCCAATAGTGTTATAATAGTTTCTAGCATTCCATGGTATTCCTATTTCGTCTTTTATCGTGAAATTGTGAAAAACATGTATAATTTGTGGTTGTTCATGTATATGTAAATCATTGTTTATGCCTTGATTCTACGATTGTATATGTGTGTAGCGCTGCTATCATTGTATTGTGTTAGTTAGAATAAGATAAAATGAATGCACGAGCTAGGAATATTATATTGTGCACGTATTGACTTATGCAACAAAAAAAATGTGTCGAACGAGCCTTAAGTTGATGTAATACGTCGAATAAATGTGTTAAATTAAAATATATTTTTGTAAATGTGAACAGTTAGTAAAACTATATTTTTTCGTAAAATGCGCACATTTAATTAACTAATGTCCCTTAGACAGTTTTTGGCCCCGTCTGACGAGTGTTGTACATGATCGTTATATAAATCGTCGTTTTTTTTCAAAAAACGACCAATTATAATCATCTGGTACAATGTTTGTTGGATTTGTCCCTGTATTGGACAAGTTATGAACACGGTAAGCATTTACATTTTGTATACTACTTCGTCTCAATCGGTTCATAAAATTTTGGCCTAACTTTTCTTTTTTGTTTCCCGCGTACACGCATTTGTGTACAATGCAGGGAACAAAAGGGGAATGCTGCCGAAATTTTGTTGAATCGTTTGAGACGAAGTAATGTACGAAATCTAAATGCTTACTGTGTTTGTAATCGGAAGTAGGATGCCTGACCATGGAAAAAAAATTTATTCAATTTTTTATATTGATACGTTAAAAAATAAAATGTGCCCTATTTGAAAATATTTTTAAATTTGTGAAGTTGTTCTTTAAATTCAAATATTATACGACCATGAAAATAATCTTTTTCGAATTTGTATTCTTGAAAATAAATATTAAATTTGAACTTCTAATTTTCTCAAATAGGAAAAATGATTGATTATTTTGTTGATCGAAGGAGATGGATGTACCAAAGAAAAGGACCGAGGGGCTCAATAAAAGAAGATTTTTATAATGGTATAAACGTGTTTGTTGAATTCGCTTTAAGTAATAACGGAAACGATCCAGAAATTCGTTGTCCGTGTAGTAGGTGTAGACATTTGAAGTATTTGTTACCAGATATTGTGAAAGTTCATTTGTGCCAAAACGGTTTCATACCCGAGTATTATGTTTGGGATCAGCATGGAGAAGTTGTAGCAAATACTTCTGTAGAGTCTGAAAGTGTCGTTAACGAAATAGTTAGGACGACCCGTATAGAAAATATGGTCGAAGATGCAGCACGATCAATGTTTCTTATGGTTGAAGTTGACGATGATGATGGAAATGTTGAAGAACCAAATATTGAAGCAATTTTTTTTTATGATTTACTAGATGCTGCTAAGAAACCTATTTGGGATGGTTGTAAAAGCGGCACTCAGCTGTCAGTAATCGTAGAATACATTGCGATGAAGTCAAAATACAACATCACTGAAGCTGGGTTTACGGCTGTTGTACAAGCTGCAAAAAGACATATGCCGCCCGATAATCTAATGTGTGAAAATCACTATGAAGTTAAAAAACTTAT
This sequence comes from Allium fistulosum, assembly GCA_030737815.1. Taxonomy (NCBI): domain Eukaryota; kingdom Viridiplantae; phylum Streptophyta; class Magnoliopsida; order Asparagales; family Amaryllidaceae; genus Allium; species Allium fistulosum. Next base: position 171,455,019 of record CM060904.1, read on the forward strand.
GTCGGCTTTTGGTTTACCTTATCAGAAAATAGATACATGTTTAAAAGGCTGCATGTTGTTTTGGAAAGAAGACGCAAACCTTAGAAATTGTAAAATTTGTAACCAGGAGAGATACAAACCAAGAAATAAGAAGGGGAAGAAGTTCCGTACAAGCATATGCATTACTTACCCATAACTCCAAGACTTCAAAGATTATATGCATCTTCTGTAACTGCATCTAATATGAGATGGCATAGTGTGAGAACGGAGGAAGAGGGTACGTTGACACATCCGGCCGATGGAGAAGCATGGAAGCATTTCGATAAAACGTATCCAAATTTTGCAGCGGTGAGTCGAAATGTTAGATTAGGATTATGTACGGACGGGTTTTCTCCATTTTCTCAATTTGGTTCTAAATATTCATCCTGGCCCATTATCGTCACACCGTATAATTTACCTCAATGGATGTGTATGAAAACGCAATATATGTTTCTTACTGTTGTCGTTCCTGGCCCCGACGATCCGACACAAGAAATCGATGTATATTTACAACCGTTGGTTGAGGAGTTAAAAATACTGTGGAACGAAGGAGTAGAAACATACGATGTGTCCAAGAAGAAAATTTTTCGTATGTTTGCTTCTTTGTTGTGGACTATAAGTGATTTTCCTGCCTATGCAATGCTTTCAGGATGGAGTACCGCCGGTCGCCTAGCATGTCCATATTGCATGGATGAAACACAAGCGTTTTCTTTACCTCATTGTAAGAAAATTTCATGGTTTGACTGTCATCGATATTTTCTCCATGTAAATCATCCCTTCAGAGGAGACAAGAAAAATGTAACGACCCGTAAATTTCAACTGTTTTAATAACGTAATTAGTTGAAATTTTGTGAAATTTTAAACGATAAAATTTTGAAATATAAATTTGATTTTTGGAATACGTCTAATTAAACATAGCAAACTATAAAATTTCATCAGAAAATATAAAAGTTTATTTCGCGCGTAAATTTACTTCAATTTAATCAGTTAAAAAGCGATGAAAATAAAATATTTTCGGAACCTAAATATTTTTACATAGAAAATTCTAAACTATCTTCTGAGCAAACGCTATTTTTCGTTTTTCAAAATTCGGACATCTTTAGCTCCGTCGATCTTATTTTTCTGCGTTTTTCTTGCATTTTCCGCTAGTAGAAAATTCGAATTTTTGTAATTCAATCGAATCACTGATATCTGTATACCGTTTTGATCGTCTCGTCGTGCTGATCACTGCAGTATATTCAATTTCGTGATTTGAAGTTCGGTACACAGCGAAATCCGCAAAGGACGATTTCTTATCGGTTCAGCATTCGACATACTGCTTTCCTTGCCTTCATTTTCCACCGTATACATCACCTACCAATTTGTCATTGATATTCTTGAATTCTAAAGGTGTGTGACTTTTGTTTTTCATTAGTTTCCATGTTTATTAATTTGTACGTTCTCTGACTATTCATTTCCTCTGAACTACTTTAGTCTCGGTAGCATCGTTTCCTTTCTTACCGTTCAATATATGCATGAAGATTTAGATATAAGTTATATATACAGCTTTGCATTTAAAACCATTAGCCTTATTTTCTCTAAATTCAATGCGTGTGTCCCTTAACATTCTTACCATTTCATCTTGTTTCATTCCCAAGACTATTATCCACTTTCAATTGATAAAGAAACATTATTTTGTCTTCATCTCGCAAAAGAAATTTGCAAAAGAAAAATAAACAGAGGAAATATTTTATGCGATCTCCTCTTCATTCCGCTTCATATCCCCTAGCTCCGCCCTCGGCTACTTCGCCATCTACCCCTCCGCTCAAACATAGCCGGATCACCTCCGCACCCGAGCGCCACCATGACAGCCGCTCCTCCTCTCCTTCGACCTGTTTCCATTCCCTTGTTCTCCATGGCATCCCTATAACCAAACCCGCAAGCCTCTGCCACCAAGATCCGCCTCATCCTAGCCCATCACTGAACTGAGCTCCGGCCATGTCTTCCCTCTCCGCCCCATCGACCTGAGCAGCCGAACATCAAGCGGCACTGCTAAATGCCGACGCTCTTCCTCGTCCATCACCCATCAACCGAGCTTCCACCGAATACCCTCCGCCACCTCATCTCGCGACAACAGCCGGCCATGCTCTTGATCCGACCCTTCCATTTTCATCTCCCCTCGGCCTCCACCTCCGCCCCGCTCATGTCTGAATCGACAAGCAGCCCGCCACTTTTCTCGGCCTCGTTTCACGACATTGATCTTCCAACCGAGCCTCCCTTCGCTCGTTTATAGCTCACGCAATATATTATGGGTTAGTTTATCTTATTGCTTCAAAATTTATTTTACCTGAAGGTGTTGTTCCTCTGTTTGCATCTTACTGCTATGTATGTAAACATATATTTGCCTTAGATGAGTATAAGCTATATATTTTAGTTTTGGTATATTCAACTTATTACAGACGTAAAGTATATTAGCTGTGACTGTTTGCTTATCTATAATATGTTTTGGATTATATATATATTAGCCGAGGCAATGTAAAGGATGTATGTTTGGACAGTTGAAGGAAAAAAAATGTTACTTTATGTAAATTTATTAATACGTATAAAAATATATAAAACAATGTATATAAATATGAAGGTACAGTTATATGTTTGTTTTCAAATATAAAGGTCTTATACGGTCAACTTGTAAATGTTAATTTGTATTTCAGATTATATTACAAAGCCTTTTGTTATAGCTCTGCAGTTTGTTGTTTTTAAGCATTTTTTTTATAAAGAGAAAAATATCAAAATTAAAAGCAATGTGAGACAAAAGAGTTTTGCTGTGGTTATCCATCACAAAGAAGAAAATTATTGAAAATGAAAACTGCACGTTATGTATCATTTCTAACAAAATACTTGTGGACTAACATACTCATTCTTATCAATCTTAGCATTTTTGCAAAATGATAGAGATTTACGCCCACTATCGTCCCAAACGTTCACATTTTCCAACTGGATGCCTGTGCACGGCGCTGTTGCACTGCAATTGAAAGTTATTCCATAACGACTAGTTGTTGATCCTGATAGTCCTCTATATTTCACATCTTGAATTCGAACTGCTCCTCCATTCAGTCGTGAATATTCATTGGCAAGGCGTGCATGGTAGTATTGATCCACAATTATTGGATTTTTTTTAACTGAGGTAAAATTAATGTCTTGGAAGGTTATGTCGTTTACAAGACCATTGCCCCCACCCATGTCTTGGAAGGCTATATTATATAGTTGTTAACTGTTGAATATAAAGGTTTATATGTATGGGTTTGTATAAGCTATAATAATATTAAATATTTTGTTAGCTGTCCGGTTTTATATTGGTATCATATATATCCAATCTGATTATTTTAGTTTAGATTTATTTTATTTTAAACACTTATTTGATCAATGTTGGAATTTTATATCTATTTTATCTTATTTGTATGTGTTTTAAACCTTATACTAATTTGAGAAAATGTATAACGATATAATTTACATTTTTGTTTTAATTTTTGTCAAACTGATTTTTGATCGTTTCACTGATTCCTCATTTTCAGCTCTTCTATTGAATTCGTGCCAATCTACTTTGCTTTGCAATTCATGCTTGGATTCGTAGCTCATTCCATTTTGTCGAATCTTCTCTAGCCTCGAAAGGTGAGCAATCACTCACGATTAATGTTCTTTTATTTATTAAATCTGATTTCAATTGAAACGACAATTGAAATATGCAACTGTTAGTTATTTACACTGTTATATCTGTTATTACCTGAATCAGTTCACCTGTGACATCTGGCACCATTATCTGTTAATTATTTATGCGATGATAATACAGTTTGGCTGATAATTGATTGATTGTTGATGTTTATATTGGATGTTAAATTGTTAATGTTAAAATGATAAATAGTATGCAATTGAAATTGATATAGGATAGTTAAATGTTAAATTTGATTAAATGACATTTGTATAATATGACCCATTTAACTGTCAAAATTTATTGACACGTAGGATTTGTTTAATTACACTTTGAACCACTGAATGTACGTTGTTAAATTGATGATGTATGAAATTGTAAATAGATAACAAGTGAAAACCGTAATGTAATAATCTTTAATCTACATGAAATGATAGTGTAGATTCTAGAAATAATTATATTAATTCGTACAAATAACAATGCGAATTCATACGATTATTTCGGGATTATTTGAATTGATTATTGGATTGTTATTGTTTGTTGTTATTGCTTGTTTGTTTACTTTGACACCATCCCAGTTATCACACTGCAAGTTCCCTTTGTTATGCTTTGATTTTGAATTGAATTGGAATCGGGTTGAAATGATAAATACCCAAATTAAACTTTGACCTAGGATAGAGAATTAAATAAAACCTGATTGGTCAATAATTTGATTTAAAAATAAAATGAAGATTTTATTTGAATAAATAATATGGTTTTGAAATGAAGTTGAAATTTGAATTTTTGATGAAAGGAAAATGTTAATATTTAATAATCTGAAACAAAAGATTAACAATGTAATTAATGGAAGAATGTTGTTTAATTTGAGAAATGATTGAATTAAGTTTGAAATGATTTAATAATTAAGTTTGAAATTAAAATTTAGTTCGAAATTATTAAACTTTGAAATTATTTAATAATTAAGTTTTGAAGTATTTAATAATTAAATAAGATTGAATTATTTAATGATTAAATTGAATTGAATTCTTTAATAAGTGAAATTGATTTTTTTGAATAAGTGAATTTTACTTCGTAAATATTTGAAATTGAGTTCTTTATTAATTAAGTTTTGGAAAATTATTTAAGAAAGTAAATAAGTGAAATTGAATTTCTTTAACAGGAAATAAAATGTGATATTTTTGAAATTAATGTAGGACTTGAAATTTTAAAGAATTTGATTTGACGAATTTAGTTTAATTCAAAATTGTAAATTTTGATTTAATGAAGTTGAACTTAAGAATTAATTTAATGAATTGGAAATTTAAATAGAATTGTTTTGAATGATAAATTTACTTAACGAATATTGAATAAAATCGATAAATGAATTTAAATTGATTTAAATGTTAAATTAAATTAATTTAAATGATTTCGAAATGAAACTTATATACGAACTTGAATCAATATTTGAATTGTTCAAATCGAAATTGAAATTGAATTATAAGATTTTGAAATTATGAATTTGGAAGTTTTGAAACGTAAATTTTGGAAATTGGTTTTTGAAAGACAAATGAAATGTTGGTTTACAAATTGAAATTGAAATTGAAATTGATTTGGTTTTTGGAAATATATAAACGACCAATCGGTGTAATAATTACGAAGTTATTAAAGAAACCAGAATCGGTTATGGATATACTCTCTATCTAAACCGGAAACCACTTTAATAACTATACGCGGAGTGATGATCCAGAATGAAGTGGTTGGAATGATGTACGTGTTGACTGAAGAAAGAGAACGATAATGGATAGCCTTGACACTTGTGTCAAATTGGAAATGACTAAAACAGGAGCTGTGCCGGGCCAATGGAGGATTAGCTACCTCAAGTGGACACACTTCTTCGAACTACTTATACTTGTTGTCGATTGGTGCACCCTTGATTTTGGGAGTGTTGTTTCACGGTGTTGCGGGCGCTGCGGCGTTGCGTTCTCACCAGTCCGGATCAGGCGAACGGTAGTATCACTACCTTGGGTATTGCCTCATGTGCCTTGTCATACTTGTATTCCATTTATACGCGACCACTACGATTTTGATTTGTACCTTTAGTATATGGATTGCCCTCTGGTGACTTCCGGTTTTGGGGAAACTACGGTCTTGTATATGTTTTTGGGAATAAAAATGTGTTAAGGGTGGAATGGGCCATGACTTAACGCTATTTTGATATCTTTATATTACTGATAGACATTATCTACTTATCGTACATTACTACATAGTAGATAGTTTAACGGATCCTTAAAGGATGGTTATTCCAAACATCCTTTGAGTTACTTGTATTTCAATTGCTATTTCACTTGAGCTGGATTTATTAATATGAGAATGTTAATCCTGACTCGAGTATTTTGTGTTTTGCTTTACGCTCGGGTCAGACTGAGTAGTTCAGCTTTCGAGACTCACCTTTGGAGTTGGAGCTTCGCTTGGAGATCCAGCTATCTATCCAGCTTTCAGATATTCGATGATTCCAGTGATGTATTCCGATTTGTATCTGTTACTCTTCCGTTGTATCTGGTTTAACTCTGATGTATCGTATTACTCTTCTGTTGTAAACTCTGATGTATTTTATATATTCATATAGTAGCTTCATGAACTACTATCTCTTTTATTTCCGCTGCACATTTATTACTCTGTGTCTGTGATCTGTGATTATTTATTTACTGTATATGTTCAGTTTTGCCAAATTTAAATTAACAACGCGGTATTTTGAGCAATTCAATTCCGACATGAGTGTCTACCTATACACTTATAATGGATGCGAATGGTCCAAAATGGCGGGTCGTTACAGTTGGTATCAGAGCTTTGGTAGCTCTAGGCAAAACTCAACATATAGGGTAAATGTATTTACATAATCACTCTCATTCGAGTTTCAATCTCTTCCTTTGACTCAATTCCTTTGAATTTTGGAACGTTCCCTTCGGTTCCGAAATTCATTCGTGTCCTTCATTATTCGTCTTCTTTCAATCCTGGAGCACCCCATAACTCCATTCTAAATGTTATCTATAATAGATCGGCGGTCTCGCCAATCTTCGAATGATTCGTAAAGGAGCAAAACTCCTTTACAATAGGCATTGATTTATCGGAGATTTCTGTATCCTCGGTTTACGATACTATCTATTCCCTGCTATACCTAAATTCATCTCTTGAGATCGAGTGTTGATTTACCTCGAAATCCAGCAATGATCTTATTCTTGAAGTCACGGTTGACCCGGTTAAGGTTGCCCGCGACTTATATAAATTTATCCATCGCCTTATTTTGTTATTTAATTATCTCGTCTTTGTTTCAAACCTATCTTCGAATCAAATTTCTCTTTGATTTAAGTCCATCAAATTTGAATCCCTATCCTTATTTTGAGAATCCATTCCTGTATCGTCGAGCAAAGAAATGTATTTGTAAATTTATATTAAAATGTTGTTTTCAAATTTGATAAACAAAATAGTTTGGAATGATTATATTATATAAATATAAGTTTTCTGAAATTAAATTGTTAATGAATTTGTTGTTTGAAAATAATAATATTTGATTTCATTCATTGTTTTGTAAACCATTGACTATTGCATAATATAAATAAATGAATTTATAAATTTGGTTATAAATTGATTGGAATTTGAAATGAATTTAATTCAGAAATTTGAGAATTTATTAGTTTCCGGTGATTTCGAACTTTGTTTTTTTTTTTAAATTTTTTAAAGTATATATTATTGGAAGTATTTCCGAATAGAAATCGTTTTCAAAGAATTTTTAAAATGTTGAAATCAGTGCTCTTCTCTTGGTCGCTGGAAAATAATTTCGGTGATGGCGGCCGCATCATCGACATTCATTTTCGAGTTTCGAAGTGGAGATACTATTCTGTAGCTTTGCTACGGTTTTGTTTTGGAAAATATTTTGATTTGACTTTCTTCCGTATATTTTGATTTATAAATTTATTATATATATCTCTAAATTGTTTAAAGTTAATCGGAAATCTAATCCTTAAATTTTGTTAAAGGATGATTTTAATTATAAATAAAACCAAAATTTGGAATAAATATTTAAACTTGAATAATTGAATTGGGAAAATTTTGTTTGTATATTGTTCAACTGCATTCTAATACAACTTACCTAAATCATACAGAAGTTGAATATGTAATTGGATAATATATAAGATAAATTGAATTTATAAATAAAATTTGAGTGTTTATAATAAATGTTATACACTAAATTTTGATTATAAAGATGTCAATTGAGTTAGATAGGATAATAAATAAAACTCAGTTAATAATGAAATAAATTTGTTTTGAAAGAATTAATAAATTGAAATTTGATCAACATATGAAAATACCTTGAATTTAAAAGAAATTAATAGATGTAAATTAATTTAAATCGAAACTTTTATGTTTTAAATTAATTTATATGGACTAAATATATGCGAATAGATATATTAAGTGGAATAAATTTAATGTGACGCCCCACCTCTATGCTCATAATAACAAAGAGTATTAAAAGAAATACTGTCTATTATTACGAAGAATAAGGCTGGATAGGAGCGACCATCTGTAATTGGCCTTACACTAATATTGGTTATCTCGGTAGGAGTGGTATATACTTTTTATTTGTCATCTATTATTTATTTACTCCCATCGACATATCCAATTATCAGTATAAAACAAACTACGATAGTTCATAATAGTTTAGGACATTAGATATAACAATAACACAGATAATATAAATGCGGAACACAGATAAAAACAAAAGTCTCATATATATATAACCGATGTCAGTTAATACATAGTTGACTCAATACATATGATACAACTACAACTGTCGACTCTAGAAGTTATATATACAAGTACATTATCAATTAATATACATGAATACATATCGTTCTATACAATGACGCGACTACTACAAAATGACACTGACAACTTCAGATGATGTGAAAAGTCTTCATATCCTGAACAGCAACTCAAAGAAGAAAATCTACAACCTGAAATAACTCGGGTCTGACCCGAGTATTACATTCAAAAGAAAATAATACACGGGTCAGTCTAGTTCAAACTCAGTTATTAGTGCATAGGAGCAATAATAATCAAACGTCAAATAGACGACAGTCGCAGAAATCTCGTATATTCAACTCTCGATACGAGAATTGGATAACGACAAATATAACACTAAGCAGTGTAAATCAACAAATCAGAAATCTTAAAATGATCAAACACATCAAATTTCTGGGTGGCTGCAGCACACGCACGCGTGCACTGCCTCGCCACACAGTACATGAAATCATCCCGACGGTGGAAACTAACAGCAATCAAAACGGTAGAAGTCAACATAAATAAACTTACAGGGTCAAACCCGGGTCTTTGAGACCGGATTCAACTCGCTGTAATATCTCAAAAATCAATTTGAAATAATCACGAACCAACAAAGGCAACAACACAAGCAAGACCAGAACCAAACAAAGGCCAGAAGTACAAAATGGCCAAGCAAGTGCGCCATAAAACGATAGCCCAGATTAAGACAGATCAGTGGAAAGCGATACAAGAGAGGCGAGTGATGCACTGATAAATAAAGTGCAAACACAACCGCATATGGTCAACAACAACTCAAAGCAATGCCAATTCGAACAAAGAAACAGGCAGGAGCAAGAAACAGTCAGATGAACAGTGAAACTCAACTGGCAACAAGTAAAACAAGAGCCAGTGATGTACACTTATACTAAGTGTCTCAAAGAACGGAGGACAGAACTAGAGGTCAACATGAAACTGAACAGTGCAAAAGTAATATGGACCTGACACTGTCACGAGGTAAATAGTCTCAAACAACATTGGACAGTGCCATCAGAGATGAACACATCATATACGTAAACCAGGCAATAGTGAGTAAGACATCACTATCATATGTGAACTCAGGTAATCACGTGAACCCAATACAGCAATGAATTAAGTGAACAGGTGTGTACATGTATACACGCAACTGAAGTGCAACTGTGGTTGCAATATGGCTCAAATGCACAGATAATATGAAGTGTAACTGCTGATGAATACTTAACATGTCAAGGAAGTAAAACCACAAATCAACAAATATGCGCCAGTGAACAGCACACAACAACCCTGACTCAAAGCGTATACAATGAGGACTACAAGTTCAGGTCCAGTTATAACCAAGAACAAACCCGATGCAAATATATACTCGGATACAAAGGAATGCAACTACCAATGAACCCTAACTTATATTATACAACGAAACCAGAAGAGACTGATATCAAAGCAAGGGGGTTCGAATCAAAATGTAGTTGAAATTTTCACACAGTGAAACAATTATTAACTGCTGATACTAAAACAGTATAACCAATTCAATGAAGGCAAAATCAGGAATCAACTAAAGTCAAAGTCGTGGTGAACAGGAAAAGAACAACCATCTCATAACCAAACCCATAGCAACCGAAACAACTAAAACTTCCCAAGAACACATACATATCCAGGGCTATAGTGTCCAAGGATGAGACAAAATCACGCAAGGCAGCAGTTTTAAAACAATTTAAAACTCGATGTGGCTAGCTCGAATAATCCCACAGCCAAGCAAATACAGTTTTTACATGTATGCAAATATATATAAGTATACACATACATGTCTATATCAAATGGAACAAAGAGAGATATACAAATGTGTACAGCAGCTAGCAATGGCGAGATACGAGTGCAGTGAGCCTCAATGCAATCACGAATGCAGCTGTACACGGAAATATCAGACTCCAAACATCCTGGTGATGAATGAATGCAACACAACTCGAAGTACTATGGACAGAAGTAAACACAGACATGAACCAGATCACGTCACAAGAGAAATATACCACTGGTGATACGTTTGAACAAAGATTTCCCATTTAAGAAATGCCATGTCCAAGATAATAAATAATGTGATAAAAACAACCCACCCAATTCCAAGGCTACTGCAGACCCAAAACCCCAGAAATTTCCACAACAAAATCAGAGCGACCGAAGACAAATGTAAAGCAATGTCGAAGTCGCGGATGAAAATGAAATTTGAGTTAAGGCTGAAGACAACAAAGCAATTGAAGATCAGGGTACAGTTTTAACAAAATCGAGTGGCCGAAGAATGGCCAAAGTCGACAAACCCAAAAATCATCAACACTACAATATACTCGAATGACCGAGATGAGATCGAGCAACGCTCAATCGAACTAGCACTAGTCAATAACAATGAAACAACGGTATTCCAAAGCAAATGTTACAATGTAACTCAAATCAGCAAAACCCCAAAACAATTCAGAAAATCATATGAACGAGAACAAGAACTCAACTCAGAAATAACATAAAGTTGAACTAGATGTGAGCGAGATTATCACTCACCTATTTTCGACGAACTACCTAGATTTGCTGTCGAGCGACCTCAAAGGGACAGCGATCACTTAGAGCAAGAATCAACTCGAACGACACGAATTTGAGGATTGAACACCTCCGAGTTGAAGCTGTGGCACCTCTCAGTCGATCGAAGCCAAGCTCGAATTCCCCTTCGACGGATTGGAGCAGCCGAACGCGCTTACGTGGATGAACGATTGACGAGGCTCCACGCGAATATTCACTGATTCGATTAAGCTAAGCCAGCACTTCGAGATATCAGGAAGCCCTAATTTTTGGGGACGAACGAGGTAAACGAGGCCGCCACCATTTATGATTCTTTCGTTTGTTTTGTGGTTGCTAAAAGAATGAATCAGGGGGAACAATTATGCCCTAGGTAATAACCACGGTCAGGGTAAACAAACAAAATGGACCCGTTTACATCTAAAGGCCCAAACAATTCTTTTAACAAATTTTCGAATGAATTTAAACTTGAATCAAATCTGCATTAGCAGTTAAAAAGATTTAATCGTCATTTAAAAACTGACGCAAAAAAACCGGGTTGTTACAGACTCCCCCTCTTAAAGAAATTGCGTCCACGCAATCATAGAGAATAAATGGATAAAAGGTAACAACCAAAAGAGCATGGCAATGTCGAATGTATAAGTAAAGCAAGTGTCAGCGGGGAAGTGTTAGATAAGAAATCGAAAGGTTCGACTGCTTCAAATCAAAAGAATCAACATCGAGGGAATCAGGGATCAAAATCAGACGACTAACAAAAGCAAGAACAATCGAGTTCCAGCAACTAAAAGAGAAGGAAAAACAGAGCAGAAATCCCCTACAGAGCACGAATTGAATGTGAGTAAATCAAATTACTCACTTGAATCTCCAGAGAAAAAGACGAAACTCAAATCTCAAAAATCTCAAATATTTACTTATCTCAAACGATAATCAGAAGATAAATCAAATATCTAATTATCTCAAACGATAGTCAGAAAACAAATATTCAATTATCAAAAACGATAATCAAATTTCTCAAATCAACATATATTCGATTATCACAAACGATAATCAAATTTCAAATTCAGCAATTATTTAATTACCTCAAGCGATAATTAAATCTCAAATCAGCAAATATTTAATTATCTAAAGCGATAATTAAAACAACAAATATCTGATTATCAAAAACGATAATCAGAACTCATATCAACAAATATCTAATTATCACAAGCGATAATTAGAAACAACAAATATCTGATTATCAAAAACGATAATCAGAACTCATATCAACAAATATCTAATTATCACAAGCGATAATTAGAAACAACAAATATCTGATTATCAAAAACGATAATCAGAACTCATATCAACAAATATCTAATTATCACAAGCGATAATTAGAAACAACAAATATCTGATTATCAAAAACGATAATCAGAACTCATATCAACAAATATCTAATTATCACAAGCGATAATTAGAAACAACAAATATCTGATTATCAAAAACGATAATCAGAACTCATATCAACAAATATCCAATTACCTGCAGATAATTGGAAACAACAAATATCTAGAAATCAATTAAGAAGACTAGAAAATCAACATAAAAGCTTGGATCGATCCCATCAGATGGCGAGTTTTTAATTCGCCGCACGTGCAACAACATATGGCCGAAGCCTACCAAGTACTCAACATAATTTTGGCGCCCATCAGATTGACCCGAAGGTCCGCAGAGTGACCCGAAGGTCTAGTACTGGTATTTGACCCGAAGGTCCATCATATGACCCGAAGGTCCATCATATGACCCGAAGGTCCATCATAGTGGCTCGAAAGCACACGAAAGCATCAAATATTTCAATTAACGAGTCCGGAATTAACTGAAATAGCAAACGCACATGTCCCATACCACGTGTTTTACTAAATCGTTTGATTCTCTTCATTGTTTCCTTGAAAGTGTAAAATTCATCAAAATCATCAAAACAATAGATATTCAATTAACGAGTCCGGAATTAACCGAAATAGTAAAAGTGTGGTTCCATACTCCGCACTTTTGCTAAATCGTTTAAATCTCTTCATCGTTTCCTTGAAAGTGCAAAATTGTGTATTTTGCAAAAATACACTTTACATTCTCAAACGGACAAGTCCGGAATTAAGCGAATCAGTAAAAGAAAGGGGTCATAGTCCTCGATTTTGCTGAAACGTTTAAATCGCTTCCTCATTCTTTTGAAAGCGTAAACTGTTAAATTTCTGAAAGCAATTTTTTATTTATTTTGTAAAAATAACAATTCACATTCTCAACTGGACAAGTCCGGAGTTAAGCGAAACAGTAAAAGAAAGGGGTCATAATCCTCGATTTTGCTGAATCGTTTAAGTCACTTTCTCATTCTTTTGAAAACGCAAACTGTTAAAAATTTATAAAACAAATTTCATTTTTAAAATGATTTTCCAATCACGTGATTAAAACAGCAAATCAGTAACAATTTCGACTAGGAAATTGTACTTCTCAAAATACCGTAAAAACGGTTACAATCAATATTGCGGAATAACCGCTTGAAAATCCACTTTTAAAATTTGGCGGTTACTGAAGCCAAAGCGACAGTAGTTTTAAAACGTCAAAATCACATCAAAACAATCCACATCAAAATGTAATGTTAGTGAATTTTCATTCATCAAAAATGCCACAAACACCGTGCTTAAAAATATAGCATTGGTGTAAAAATCCCGTTATAAAAATAACGGCAACAAAATACGTTTCATAACCAAGCATCGGTTCAACGTAAAAATAAATGCAGTAGCGCGCAATTCAAATTTTTTTGCACGTACTACAGAATGAACAAAGAAATCATTCAAAGGTATCTTCAATGAAGACAATTCAAAACAGCAAAAATCTACTCAATAGATGATTAGTACAAAAGAAAGCCAGCGGAAATTTCAACAAAAATCACATATCTGCAATTTCTTCGAATCCTCAATTTGGATTCGAAATTCTCAAAGAAACAAATAATTACAGCTATATAAACAACGAATGGAATTCATATTAATTTCGTATTTTGATTCTTAAATCAAAAAGATTATCAGTTGTACTCAGCGAAGACAGTTTCACTGTTTCCGCTGCGCACTCTGATAATTAGAACACAAATCAATCAAATCATCAGAACACAATTTCACTATTATTTTTAAATAACGATATTTAAAAATTTCATCAAAATTTCAAAACTTTAGTTTTGACTCAAATCACAGATAAAACATCGACCAATAGTTGTAACATATGTTCCATCCAAGTTATGTTTTATATTATGTCCATAAACCTGGCTCTGATACCAACTGTGACGCCCCACCTCTATGCTCATAATAACAAAGAGTATTAAAAGAAATACTGTCTATTATTACGAAGAATAAGGCTGGATAGGAGCGACCATCCGTAATTGGCCTTACACTAATATTGGTTATCTCGGTAGGAGTGGTATATACTTTTTATTTGTCATCTATTATTTATTTACTCCCATCGACATATCCAATTATCAGTATAAAACAAACTACGATAGTTCATAATAGTTTAGGACATTAGATATAACAATAACACAGATAATATAAATGCGGAACACAGATAAAAACAAAAGTCTCATATATATATAACCGATGTCAGTTAATACATAGTTGACTCAATACATATGATACAACTACAACTGTCGACTCTAGAAGTTATATATACAAGTACATTATCAATTAATATACATGAATACATATCGTTCTATACAATGAAGCGACTACTACAAAATGACACTGACAACTTCAGATGATGTGAAAAGTCTTCATATCCTGAACAGCAACTCAAAGAAGAAAATCTACAACCTGAAATAACTCGAGTCTGACCCGAGTATTACATTCAAAAGAAAATAATACACGGGTCAGTCTAGTTCAAACTCAGTTATTAGTGCATAGGAGCAATAATAATCCAACGTCAAATAGACGACAGTCGCAGAAATCTCGTATATTCAACTCTCGATACGAGAATTGGATAACGACAAATATAACACTAAGCAGTGTAAATCAACAAATCAGAAATCTTAAAATGATCAAACACATCAAATTTCTGGGTGGCTGCAGCACACGCACGCGTGCACTGCCTCGCCACACAGTACATGAAATCATCCCGACGGTGGAAACTAACAGCAATCAAAACGGTAGAAGTCAACATAAATAAACTTACAGGGTCAAACCCGGGTCTTTGAGACCGGATTCAACTCGCTGTAATATCTCAAAAATCAATTTGAAATAATCACGAACCAACAAAGGCAACAACACAAGCAAGACCAGAACCAAACAAAGGCCAGAAGTACAAAATGGCCAAGCAAGTGCGCCATAAAACGATAGCCCAGATTAAGACAGATCAGTGGAAAGCGATACAAGAGAGGCGAGTGATGCACTGATAAATAAAGTGCAAACACAACCGCATATGGTCAACAACAACTCAAAGCAATGCCAATTCGAACAAAGAAACAGGCAGGAGCAAGAAACAGTCAGATGAACAGTGAAACTCAACTGGCAACAAGTAAAACAAGAGCCAGTGATGTACACTTATACTAAGTGTCTCAAAGAACGGAGGACAGAACTAGAGGGCAACATGAAACTGAACAGTGCAAAAGTAATATGGACCTGACACTGTCACGAGGTAAATAGTCTCAAACAACATTGGACAGTGCCATCAGAGATGAACACATCATATACGTAAACCAGGCAATAGTGAGTAAGACATCACTATCATATGTGAACTCAGGTAATCACGTGAACCCAATACAGCAATGAATTAAGTGAACAGGTGTGTACATGTATACACGCAACTGAAGTGCAACTGTGGTTGCAATATGGCTCAAATGCACAGATAATATGAAGTGTAACTGCTGATGAATACTTAACATGTCAAGGAAGTAAAACCACAAATCAACAAATATGCGCCAGTGAACAGCACACAACAACCCTGACTCAAAGCGTATACAATGAGGACTACAAGTTCAGGTCCAGTTATAACCAAGAACAAACCCGATGCAAATATATACTCGGATACAAAGGAATGCAACTACCAATGAACCCTAACTTATATTATACAACGAAACCAGAAGAGACTGATATCAAAGCAAGGGGGTTCGAATCAAAATGTAGTTGAAATTTTCACACAGTGAAACAATTATTAACTGCTGATACTAAAACAGTATAACCAATTCAATGAAGGCAAAATCAGGAATCAACTAAAGTCAAAGTCGTGGTGAACAGGAAAAGAACAACCATCTCATAACCAAACCCATAGCAACCGAAACAACTAAAACTTCCCAAGAACACATACATATCCAGGGCTGTAGTGTCCAAGGATGAGACAAAATCACGCAAGGCAGCAGTTTTAAAACAATTTAAAACTCGATGTGGCTAGCTCGAATAATCCCACAGCCAAGCAAATACAGTTTTTACATGTATGCAAATATATATAAGTATACACATACATGTCTATATCAAATGGAACAAAGAGAGATATACAAATGTGTACAGCAGCTAGCAATGGCGAGATACGAGTGCAGTGAGCCTCAATGCAATCACGAATGCAGCTGTACACGGAAATATCAGACTCCAAACATCCTGGTGATGAATGAATGCAACACAACTCGAAGTACTATGGATAGAAGTAAACACAGACATGAACCAGATCACGTCACAAGAGAAATATACCACTGGTGATACGTTTGAATAAAGATTTCCCATTTAAGAAATGCCATGTCCAAGATAATAAATAATGTGATAAAAACAACCCACCCAATTCCAAGGCTACTGCAGACCCAAAACCCCAGAAATTTCCACAACAAAATCAGAGCGACCGAAGACAAATGTAAAGCAGTGTCGAAGTCGCGGATGAAAACGAAATTTGAGTTAAGGCTGAAGACAACAAAGCAATTGAAGATCAGGGTACAGTTTTAACAAAATCGAGTGGCCGAAGAATGGCCAAAGTCGACAAACCCAAAAATCATCAACACTACAATATACTCGAATGACCGAGATGAGATCGAGCAACGCTCAATCGAACTAGCACTAGTCAATAACAATGAAACAACGGTATTCCAAAGCAAATGTTACAATGTAACTCAAATCAGCAAAACCCCAAAACAATTCAGAAAATCATATGAACGAGAACAAGAACTCAACTCAGAAATAACATAAAGTTGAACTAGATATGAGCGAGATTATCACTCACCTATTTTCGACGAACTACCCAGATTTGCTGTCGAGCGACCTCAAAGGGACAGCGATCACTTAGAGCAAGAATCAACTCGAACGACACGAATTTGAGGATTGAACACCTCCGAGTTGAAGCTGTGGCACCTCTCAGTCGATCGAAGCCAAGCTCGAATTCCCCTTCGACGGATTGGAGCAGCCGAACGCGCTTACGTGGATGAACGATTGACGAGGCTCCACGCGAATATTCACTGATTCGATTAAGCTAAGCCAGCACTTCGAGATATCAGGAAGCCCTAATTTTTGGGGACGAACGAGGTAAACGAGGCCGCCACCATTTATGATTCTTTCGTTTGTTTTGTGGTTGCTAAAAGAATGAATCAGGGGGAACAATTATGCCCTAGGTAATAACCACGGTCAGGGTAAACAAACAAAATGGACCCGTTTACATCTAAAGGCCCAAACAATTCTTTTAACAAATTTTCGAATGAATTTAAACTTGAATCAAATCTGCATTAGCAGTTAAAAAGATTTAATCGTCATTTAAAAACTGACGCGAAAAAACCGGGTTGTTACATTTAACAATAATTTGGAATAAAAAAGAATTTAAAATTGTTGAAAAAAATATGATTATAATAAAAGACTATTCAAATTTATGGTTTTAGAAATTGTAAATTTAAGATAATTGGATAATAGGATAATGAATTTAGAAATAGTGAAATTGATTTTAGTGAAATCAAATGGATTAAATCAATTATTGAATATCAATTAATTTAAATTTGAATTTATATGGTTTAAATTAATTGTTATTTTGTATTTCAAAATCTGTTTTCTTTCTGGTTGTTTCTATTCTCCTACCTCGTTCCTTTTCGAGGACGAAAAGTTTTGAGTGGGGGAGAGTGTAACGACCCGTAAATTTCAACTGTTTTAATAACGTAATTAGTTGAAATTTTGTGAAATTTTAAATGATAAAATTTTGAAATATAAATTTGATATTTGGAATACGTCTAATTAAACATAGCAAACTGTAAAATTTCGTCAGAAAATATAAAAGTTTATTTCGCGCTTAAATTTACTTCAATTTAATCAGTTAAAAAGCGATGAAAATAAAATATTTTCGTAACCTAAATATTTTTACATAGAAAATTCTAAACCATCTTCTGAGCAAACGCAATTTTTCGTTTTTCAAAATTCGGACATCTTTAGCTCCGTCGATCTTATTTTCCTGCGTTTTTCTTGCATTTTCCGCTAGTAGAAAATTTGAATTTTTGTAATTCAATCGAATCACTGATATCTGTATACCGTTTTGATCGTCTCGTCGTGCTGATCACTGCAGTATATTCAATTTCGTGATTTGAAGTTTGGTACACAGCGAAATCCGCAAAGGACGATTTCTTATCGGTTCAGCATTCGACATACTGCTTTCCTTGCCTTCATTTTCCACCGTATACATCACCTACCAATTTGTCATTGATATTCTTGAATTCTAAAGGTGTGTGACTTTTGTTTTTCATTGGTTTCCATGTTTATTAATTTGTACGTTCTCTGACTATTCATTTCCTCTGAACTGCTTTAGTCTCGGTAGCATCGTTTCCTTTCTTACCATTCAATATATGCATGAAGATTTAGATATAAGTTATATATACAGCTTTGCATTTAAAACCATTAGCCTTATTTTCTCTAAATTCAATGCATGTGTCCCTTAACATTCTTACCATTTCATCTTATTTCATTCCCAAGACTATTATCCACTTTCAATTGATAAAGAAACATTATTTTGTCTTCATCTCGCAAAAGAAATTTGCAAAAGAAAAATAAACAGAGGAAATATTTTATGCGATCTCCTCTTCATTCCGCTTCATATCCCCTAGCTCCGCCCTCGGCCACTTCGCCATCTACCCCTCCGCTCAAACATAGCCGGATCACCTCCGCACCCGAGCGCCACCGTGACAGCCGCTGTAACGACCCAGGGTTATGCAATTATTTTATTTTCGTCTTTAGACGATTAAAATTAGTTGCCAATTTTAGTGGAGTTTGAATCCAGTTTAAATTCTTTAAGAGAAAAAAAAATCAGGGCCCAAATACTTTTTCCTTTCATTTTTGTCGTGCCCTTCTTATTCCCAATTCGACCCGATCCCCTTGATTTCATTTTCTCTCGTTCACTTCTAACCCTAATAACTTAAGTACGAAATTTAATGGCGGCCTCATTCTCACGTTCGTTCATGCGAAAGCCTAATTAAGGCATACAAAAGGATGGAAAATGGGCAGCTTCGTTCTTTCTTCGATCTCGCTCAAAGGATTGTGGCCACCGATTCGAACGAGGGCTTCAGCCGATTTGAGTAGCTTGATGGAAAGCTCAATTTCCGCTCGTCGATGCTAAGGTGAGTAACCCTCACATCTAGTTCAGCTTCATGCTTTGACAGTTGATTTGGTTGTTGTCGATTTTGAACTGCTTATTCTCCACTGTTATCATTGTCTCGGTTTTGATTTTCCTTTTGGTGATACTGATTTCGTTGTCTTCGACTTGAGTTTGTGTTACCCTTGGCTTTCACTGATTTTGTGATATCGAAGTCGTTCGATTATCAACCTGGTTTGATTTTGAAAAGAAAATTTGGGGCTTCGTGCTTTTAGCTTTAGCTTGGTTATTGATTTGAAGCCATCGACTTTCAGTTGTTAATTGATTGGGTTGACCATTCTATTTCGTGGGTGTTGATAACTTACCTGATTTTTATTTCATACGATTTTGTACTGTGTTTTGGTTCGATTTCTTGAATATTTAGCTTCGGCCAAGCTTAGTTATCAAGTCAGTGTTGAAATTCACGGCCACATCGACTTGATTTACATTCGACTTCGGCCACTTCATTTGTGTATGGTATTCCATTGCTTTGTATTATCTTCATCATCATTGACTTGATATCGAGCTGTAGTCATGTACTAGAAAGGCATTATATTTTATTCAGACACTTCCTTGATCCATTTCAGCTACTCTGTACACATGTGATGCACTTGTTTTACTTGCTGCCTTGAATGTGTTCACTGTGTTTATGATGTTGCATTGCTACCAGTTTACTTGACCATTTGTATATATCTGTATGTTAGTGCATTGCTTTGTGTTTTGACATTGTAATCTTGGCCTTGATGTTCTCTGGGCTGCATGAACCAGTTGATGATTTTTTTCTGTTGCATCCATTCTTTTGATGCTATCTGCCCTGGTTTAAACCACACTTTGATTCACTATCTTGTAGTCCATTGTTTGATCTGTTGCCATATTGAGTTGCACTGTTGATGCTGAGGCTTGCTGGTTCGATGTACTCGAATGTTGTCTGCATTGTTACCTTTGTTTGCACTGTGCATTCATGTGCACTTCAGTCTGCATTTACATTGACCTTGGTAATCATAGTTGCTTACTGTTTAACCTGCTGCTCTATATGTTGTGGTTGATTCATTATGCATCTCTGACTTGCTCACTACTTCCTGACTCGTAGTACTGTCGTAGGGCTGATGTGTTATGTAGTTCACTGTATCATACACTTGCTTATTGCATTCGTTGGCACTGTGAATTCTTGAGCACTGGCCTTTTGTGCCTTATTGATATTTCAGTATATGCTGTGGTGGCGAGGCAGTGCACGCGTGCGTGCACTGCAGCCACCCAAACTCGACAGTTTTGAATTGATCTTTCTTTTGCTTCTGATGCATTGATCTTTTATGCCGTATTGGCGAGGCCGTACACGCGTGTGTGTACGGCAGCCAATCGAATTTTTGATGGTTTTAAAGTGAAAATTTCAATTACTTTAAATTGAATTAGTCGATTTGATAAATTGTTATTTATCTCTGTAGATGATTTAAATCTGCTGATTTTTGCTAAACACTGTTAAGTGTTATATTGACCGTTATCCGGTTTCTTTGTTTAAAGAATCGGATAGACGGGAATTATTGTGACTGTCGTCTATTTAAATTATTACTGCCTATATGCACTAATAAACTGGTTTGAATTAGACTGACCTGGGTATTATTTTCTTTTGAATGTAATACTCGGGTCAGACCCGAGTTATTTCAGGTTGTAGATTTTCTTCTTTGAGTTGTTGTTCAGGATTTGAAGACTTTTCATATCTTCTGAAGTTGTCAGTGTCATTTTGTAGTAGTCGCGTCATTGTATAGAACGATATGTATTCATGTATATTAGTCGATAATGTACTTGTATATATAACTTCTAGAGTCGACAGTTGTAGTTGTATCATGTGTATCGTGTCAACTATATTGTAACTGACATCGGTTATATATATATATATGAGATTATTGTTATTCTGTGTTCCGCATTTATATTATCTGTGTTATTGTTATATCTAATGTCCTAAACTATTATGAACTATCGTAGTTTGTTTTATACTGATAATTGGATATGTCGATGAGAGTAAATAAATAATAGATGAAAAATAAAAAGTATATACCACTCCTATCGAGATAACCAATATTAGTGTAAGGCCAATTACGGATGGTCGCTCCTATCCAGCCTTATTCTTCGTAATAATAGACAGTATTTCTTTTAATACTCTTTGTTATTATGAGCATAGAGGTGCGGCGTCACAGTTGGTATCAGAGCTTGGGGTTTATGGACATAATATAAAACATAACTTGGATGGAACATATCTTACAACTATTGGTCGATGTTTTATTTGTACTTTGAGTCAAAACTAAAGTTTTGAAATTTGGATGAAATTTTTAAATATCTTTATTTAAAAATAATAGTGAAATTGTGTTCTGATGATATGATTGATTTGTGTTCTATTTATCAGAGTGCGCAGCGGAAACAGTGAAACCGTCTTCGCTGAGTACAACTGATAATCTTTTTGATTTAAAAATCAAAATACGAAATCGATATGAATTTCAATTGTTGTTTACATAGCTGTAATTATTTTGTTTCTTTGAGAATTTCGAATCCGAATTGAGGATTCGAAGAAATTGCAGTTATGTGATTTTTGCTGAAAGTTCCGCTGGCTTTCTTTTGTATTAATCATCTATTGATTAGATTTTTGCTGTTTTGGATTATCTTCATTGAAGATACATTTGAATGATTTCTTTGTTCATTCTGTAGTACGTGCAAAAATTTGAATTGCACGTTACTGCATTTATTTATGTTGAACCGATGCTTGGTTATGAGACGTATTTTGTTGCCGTTATTTTTGTAACGGGATTTTTACACCAATGCTAGATTTTTGAAGCACGGTGTTTTGTTGACAATTTTAATGAATGAAAATTCACTGATGTCACATTTAGATGTGAATTATTTTGATGAGATATTTGATGTTTTAAAATTACTGTTGCTTTGACTTCAGTAACAGTCAAACTTTTAAAAGTGGATTTTCAAGCGGTTATACCGCAATGCTGATTTGTAACCGTTTTTACGGTATTTTGAGAAGTACAATTTCCTTATCGAAATTGTTACTGATTTGCTGCTTTAATCACGTGATTGGAAAATCGTTTTAAAATGAAAATTGTTTTATAAATTTTTAACAGTTTACGTTTTCAAAAGAATGAGAAAGCGACTTAAACGATTCAGCAAAATCGAGGATTATGACCCATTTCTTTTACTGTTTCGCTTAACTCCGGACTTGTCCAGTTGAGAATGTGAATTGTTATTTTACAAAATAAATAAAATTGTTTTCATAAATTTTAACAGTTTGCGCTTTCAAAAGAATGAGGAAGCGATTTAAACGTTTCAGCAAAATCGAGGACTATGACCCCTTTCTTTTACTGATTCGCTTAATTCCGGACTTGTCCGTTTGAGAATGTAAAGTGTATTTTTACAAAAATACACAATTTTGCACTTTCAAGGAAACGATGAAGAGATTTAAACGATTTAGCAAAAGTGCGGAGTATGGAACCACACTTTTACTATTTCGGTTAATTCCGGAATCGTTAATTGAATATCTGTTGTTTTGATGATTCTACACTTTCAAGGAAACGATGAAGAGAATTAAACAATTTAGTAAAACTCGTGGCTATGGGACATGTGCGTTTACTATTTTGGTTAATTCCGGACTCGTAAATTGAAATATTTGATGCTTTCGTGTGCTTTCGAGCCACTATGTTGGACCTTCGGGTCATATGTTGGACCTTCGGGTCAAATACCAGTACTAGACCTTCGGGTCATATGTTGGACCTTCGGGTCATTTGTTGGGCGCCAAAATTATGTTGAGTACTTGGTAGGCTTCGGCCATATGTTGTTGCACGTGCGGCGAATTAAAAACTCGCCATCTGATGGGATCGATCCAAGCTTTTATGTTGATTTTCTAGTCTTCTTAATTGATTTCTAGATATTTGTTGCTTCCAATTATCTGCAGGTAATTGGATATTTGTTGATATGAGTTCTGATTATCGTTTTTGATAATCAGATAATTGTTGTTTCTAATTATCGCTTGTGATAATTAGATATTTGTTGATATGAGTTCTGATTATCGTTTTTGATAATTAGATATTTGTTGTTTCTAATTATCGCTTGTGATAATTAGATATTTGTTGATATGAGTTCTGATTATCGTTTTTGATAATCGAATATTTGTTGCTTTTAATTATCGCTGTTAGATAATTAAATATTTGTTGATTTTAGATTTAATTATCGCTGTTAGATAATTAAATATTTGTTGATTTGAGATTTAATTATCGCTTGAGATAATTAAATATTTGTTGATTGAAATTTAATTATCGCTTCAGATAATTAAATATTTGTTGATTTTAGATTTAATTATCGCTGTTAGATAATTAAATATTTGTTGATTTGAGATTTAATTATCGCTTGAGATAATTAAATATTTGTTGATTGAAATTTAATTATCGCTTCAGATAATTAAATATTTGTTGATTTTAGATTTAATTATCGCTTTAGATAATTAAATATTTGCTGATTTGAGATTTAATTACCGCTTGAGATAGTTAAATAATTATTGATTGAAATTTAATTATCGCTTCAGATAATTAAATATTTGTTGATTTTAGATTTAATTATCGCTGTTAGATAATTAAATATTTGTTGATTTTAGATTTAATTATCGCTTTAGATAATTAAATATTTGCTGATTTGAGATTTAATTACCGCTTGAGATAATTAAATAATTGTTGATTGAAATTTAATTATCGCTTCAGATAATTAAATATTTGTTGATTTTAGATTTAATTATCGCTGTTAGATAATTAAATATTTGTTGATTTTAGATTTAATTATCGCTTTAGATAATTAAATATTTGCTGATTTGAGATTTAATTATCGCTTTAGATAATTAAATATTTGCTGATTTGAGATTTAATTATCGCTTGAGATAATTAAATAATTGTTGATTGAAATTTAATTATCGCTTCAGATAATTAAATATTTGTTGATTTTAGATTTAATTATCGCTTTAGATAATTAAATATTTGCTGATTTGAGATTTAATTACCGCTTGAGATAGTTAAATAATTGTTGATTGAAATTTAATTATCGCTTCAGATAATTAAATATTTGTTGATTTTAGATTTAATTATCGCTGTTAGATAATTAAATATTTGTTGATTTTAGATTTAATTATCGCTTTAGATAATTAAATATTTGCTGATTTGAGATTTAATTACCGCTTGAGATAATTAAATAATTGTTGATTGAAATTTAATTATCGCTTCAGATAATTAAATATTTGTTGATTTTAGATTTAATTATCGCTGTTAGATAATTAAATATTTGTTGATTTTAGATTTAATTATCGCTTTAGATAATTAAATATTTGCTGATTTGAGATTTAATTATCGCTTTAGATAATTAAATATTTGCTGATTTGAGATTTAATTATCGCTTGAGATAATTAAATAATTGTTGATTGAAATTTAATTATCGCTTCAGATAATTAAATATTTGTTGATTTTAGATTTAATTATCGCTGTTAGATAATTAAATATTTGTTGATTTGAGATTTAATTATCGCTTTAGATAATTAAATATTTGCTGATTTGAGATTTAATTATCGCTTGAGATAATTAAATAATTGTTGATTGAAATTTAATTATCGCTTCAGATAATTAAATATTTGTTGATTTTAGATTTAATTATCGCTTGGGATAATTAAATATTTGCTGTTTCAAAATTTGATTATCGTTTTGATAATCGAATATTTGTTAAATTTCGAAATTTGATTATCAATTATGATAATCGAATAATTGTTGAATTTGAAAATTGATTATCGTTTTTGATAATCGAATATTTGTTGAATTTGAAATTTGATTATCGTTTTTGATAATCGAATAATTATTGAATTTGAAATTTGATTATCGTTTTTGATAATCGAATAATTGTTGAATTTGAAATTTGATTATCGTTTTGATAATCGAATATTTGTTGAATTGGAAATTTAATTATCGTTTTGCTAATTTGCTGTTTTCTATCTATTTCTATCTCTATTGATAAGTAGGCTTTGTTGAGAATTTGTGAATTTCTTATATGGGATTAAAAGATTTCTTTGGTATTTGTGTTCCCGATCTGTATTTTCTAGCTTAACCGGTTTATGTTAGAAAACTAATTGTTACTGACAACTTTAATTATGAAAATTGCGGGGACGCAATTTTTATAAGGAGGGGAGTCTGTAACGACCCAGGGTTATGCAATTATTTTATTTTCGTCATTTAGACGATTAAAATTAGTTGCAAATTTCAGTGGAGTTTGAATCCAGTTTAAATTCTTTAAGAGAAAAAAAAAATCAGGGCCCAAATACTTTTTCCTTTCATTTTTGTCGTGCCCTTCTTATTCCCAATTCGACCCGATCCCCTTGATTTCATTTTCTCTCGTTCACTTCTAACCCTAATAACTTAAGTACGAAATTTAATGGCGGCCTCATTCTCACGTTCGTTCATGCGAAAGCCTAATTAAGGCATACAAAAGGATGGAAAATGGGCAGCTTCGTTCTTTCTTCGATCTCGCTCAAAGGATTGTGGCCACCGATTCGAACGAGGGCTTCAGCCGATTTGAGTAGCTTGATGGAAAGCTCAATTTCCGCTCGTCGATGCTAAGGTGAGTAACCCTCACATCTAGTTCAGCTTCATGCTTTGACAGTTGATTTGGTTGTTGTCGATTTTGAACTGCTTATTCTCCACTGTTATCATTGTCTCGGTTTTGATTTTCCTTTTGGTGATACTGATTTCGTTGTCTTCGACTTGAGTTTGTGTTACCCTTGGCTTTCACTGATTTTGTGATATCGAAGTCGTTCGATTATCAACCTGGTTTGATTTTGAAAAGAAAATTTGGGGCTTCGTGCTTTTAGCTTTAGCTTGGTTATTGATTTGAAGCCATCGACTTTCAGTTGTTAATTGATTGGGTTGACCATTCTATTTCGTGGGTGTTGATAACTTACCTGATTTTTATTTCATACGATTTTGTACTGTGTTTTGGTTCGATTTCTTGAATATTTAGCTTCGGCCAAGCTTAGTTATCAAGTCAGTGTTGAAATTCACGGCCACATCGACTTGATTTACATTCGACTTCGGCCACTTCATTTGTGTATGGTATTCCATTGCTTTGTATTATCTTCATCATCATTGACTTGATATCGAGCTGTAGTCATGTACTAGAAAGGCATTATATTTTATTCAGACACTTCCTTGATCCATTTCAGCTACTCTGTACACATGTGATGCACTTGTTTTACTTGCTGCCTTGAATGTGTTCACTGTGTTCATGATGTTGCATTGCTACCAGTTTACTTGACCATTTGTATATATCTGTATGTTAGTGCATTGCTTTGTGTTTTGACATTGTAATCTTGGCCTTGATGTTCTCTGGGCTGCATGAACCAGTTGATGATTTTTTTCTGTTGCATCCATTCTTTTGATGCTATCTGCCCTGGTTTAAACCACACTTTGATTCACTATCTTGTAGTCCATTGTTTGATCTGTTGCCATATTGAGTTGCACTGTTGATGCTGAGGCTTGCTGGTTCGATGTACTCGAATGTTGTCTGCATTGTTACCTTTGTTTGCACTGTGCATTCATGTGCACTTCAGTCTGCATTTACATTGACCTTGGTAATCATAGTTGCTTACTGTTTAACCTGCTGCTCTATATGTTGTGGTTGATTCATTATGCATCTCTGGCTTGCTCACTACTTCCTGACTCGTAGTACTGTCGTAGGGCTGATGTGTTATGTAGTTCACTGTATCATACACTTGCTTATTGCATTCGTTGGCACTGTGAATTCTTGAGCACTGGCCTTTTGTGCCTTATTGATATTTCAGTATTTGCTGTGGTGGCGAGGCAGTGCACGCGTGCGTGCACTGCAGCCACCCAAACTCGACAGTTTTGAATTGATCTTTCTTTTGCTTCTGATGCATTGATCTTTTATGCCGTATTGGCGAGGCCGTACATGCGTGTGTGTACGGCAGCCAATCGAATTTTTGATGGTTTTAAAGTGAAAATTTCAATTACTTTAAATTGAATTAGTCGATTTGATAAATTGTTATTTATCTCTGTAGATGATTTAAATCTGCTGATTTTTGCTAAACACTGTTAAGTGTTATATTGACCGTTATCTGGTTTCTTTGTTTAAAGAATCGGATAGACGGGAATTATTGTGACTATCGTCTATTTAAATTATTACTGCCTATATGCACTAATAAACTGGTTTGAATTAGACTGACCTGGGTATTATTTTCTTTTGAATGTAATACTCGGGTCAGACCCGAGTTATTTCAGGTTGTAGATTTTCTTCTTTGAGTTGCTGTTCAGGATTTGAAGACTTTTCATATCTTCTGAAGTTGTCAGTGTCATTTTGTAGTAGTCGCGTCATTGTATAGAACGATATGTATTCATGTATATTAGTCGATAATGTACTTGTATATATAACTTCTAGAGTCGACAGTTGTAGTTGTATCATGTGTATCGTGTCAACTATATTGTAACTGACATCGGTTATATATATATGAGATTATTGTTATTCTGTGTTCCGCATTTATATTATCTGTGTTATTGTTATATCTAATGTCCTAAACTATTATGAACTATCGTAGTTTGTTTTATACTGATAATTGGATATGTCGATGGGAGTAAATAAATAATAGATGAAAAATAAAAAGTATATACCACTCCTATCGAGATAACCAATATTAGTGTAAGGCCAATTACGGATGGTCGCTCCTATCCAGCCTTATTCTTCGTAATAATAGACAGTATTTCTTTTAATACTCTTTGTTATTATGAGCATAGAGGTGGGGCGTCACAGCCGCTCCTCCTCTCCTCCGACCTGTTTCCATTCCCTTGTTCTCCATGGCAGCCTTATAACCAAACCCGCAAGCCTCTGCCACCAAGATCCGCCTCATCCCAGCCCATCACTGAACTGAGCTCCGGCCATGTCTTCTCTCTTCGCCCCATCGACCTGAGCAGCCGAACATCAAGCGGCACTGCTAAATGCCAACGCTCTTCCTCGTCCATCACCCATCAACCGAGCTTCCACCGAATACCCTCCGCCACCTCATCTCGCGACAACAGCCGGCCATGCTCTTGATCCGACCCTTCCATTTTCATCTCCCCTCGGCCTCCACCTCCGCCCCGCTCATGTCTGAATCGACAAGCAGCCCGCCACTTTTCTCGGCCTCGTTTCACGACATTGATCTTCCAACCGAGCCTCCCTTCGCTCGTTTATAGCTCACGCAATATATTATGGGTTAGTTTATCTTATTGCTTCAAAATTTATTTTACCTGAAGGTGTTGTTCCTCTGTTTGCATCTTACTGCTATGTATGTAAACATATATTTGCCTTAGATGAGTATAAGCTATATATTTTAGTTTTGGTATATTCAACTTATTACAGACGTAAAGTATATTAGCTGTGACTGTTTGCTTATCTATAATATGTTTTGGGTTATATATTGTCACGACCCGACTTCCTATGCCCAGGAAATCGTATCGTTTTAAAGAAAAGAAAGAGGTGAGAAAGTAGAAAAGAAAGAAAAGAAGAAGAAACAACATCAGAACCTCAACAGCGGAACGAATAAAATATAGTATATCACATAAATATTACATAGTATCATATACATCAGAGTACACAGATAATACATCACATACTAGACAGTTATAAACACCTGTCTAGTTAATACAACTCAACATCACAGAGATACAACACAGCGGAATATACAGAATAACACTGACACAGCGGAACCAATATATATATATATCTACACGCTGAAGCCTCCTGCTCCAATGCTCCTCCAGAATTCGTCAAAGCTAACCTGAATCCCTTGACTACCCGTAAAAATTTGGGTACCCGAGAGTTTATGAAGAACAGAAATAAACTTCGGGTCAGACATGGGTCTGGTATGAGTAACAGGTTAAAGTTGTTTAACTTTTAAAAATCATTTGAAACAAAAGGTATCACGTAAGACTTCCCACACATAAACATGGAAAAGTTTTTACCTTACGCTAACCAAAACATTTCATAGGAAATCCAGTGATATTATCATAGTGTCTAGGGTTTTCAAGTAAATAGAAAATAGCTGAAATTGTTACATCTATTAAATTCCAGCATACTAGCCACAATGTGGGTAATACAATCAAAACCGTAAGGTCTCGTAGGGAAAATGGGTTTCCATCAATGGCTGGGCTACTGGGGTACCGCCCGTCACAGTACGTGGCCTAGATCACCGTACCGAGGAGTACGCCCGCTCCCCTGCAACACAAAGCCGGACCCGTTCCTTACTGAACAGTTCCAAACGAGACAACCCCGGCAGTTGGACGTCTCCACTGCCCACACAATCGAAATAAAAAGGGACATCTAGACAGGAGAAAATCTCGCTCTCAAGTGGGTGCTACCCACGAAGCTTTGCTGCACCTCCCCTGTTTTAGCCATTCCCGGTTGATGAGGCTTGAGGTCACGATTACCTTTATCAGAACTCATCACTTAGAATGCTCATCGTCCACCTGACAATGTGCTGAAAGCATTCAATCCATATAAGTTCGTTCCGGGTTCGAACGAAACCAAAGGCATTATCTCGTTACACTCGTATTGGAATCACCCTCAGAGTTAACGACGATAACCCTTGCACTCTGAATCTTCATCTCGAATCTATAAGTACTATTTCCGTCAAACTCATTACGGAATCACCCACAGAGTTATACTGACGAATAGTTCTTATACCTCGAGTCTTCACTTGCTCCACTTGGATTTCACGACCTATCGTTATTTTGGATCGATGTGGTATTCGGGTCTCCAGACCTGGAATCCCGGTATACGGAAACCCGATCCCGGTCTCATCAAAATCCAAACCGTGTCTTTTAAGGCCAAGTTGTTTTAAAGGTTTAAAACAATTCAATTCAATTATCCCTATCAACACAGATAGATAAATCACAATATCACAGATAAATAATCACATATCAGCATAAATGGATAATCTATGATATCACACTTAAATCAGAGCATCCAAATCAAACAGAGATTACTCATCACATAACTGAGTTTTCAATCAATCAATGGGAATCCATATCATCCATTCATAAACAAGGATAATAATTACATCGTTGATAATTAATTTAAAATGAATTAAATCAATTACCTTACCTTTAATTAATTTAAAATTAATTAAATTAATTACTTCATCATTATTAAACTTGCCTATATTAATTAATTATCAATCAATTATAAATCATCACCCCATTATTCCATTTTATTAATCATCCCTGATTAATTTTCTTTAATTACATTTAAGTAAATTCTTTGAGTTACTTCTCAGATTAATTACTTAACCAAATATAGAAATTAACCTTTACATAACTTCATTTATTAATTAACTAAAGTTAATTACATTACTTAATTAATTGTATTAATAAATTTCTTCATTTATTAATTTATCCAAATACATTTATTCCAAATTCCAACATTAATTATAATAATTAATGATCTCGAATTAAATTTACAATTTGATTAAATCAAAGTAATTAATCCTAAATTTAACCCACAATATAAATCACCCTTGATTAATCAAATCAGTAATTAACTCCTTTAATTACTCTATAAATAATTATCTCCAATTAATCCCTTGATTAATTATAAAAAGTAATTATACTCTAATTACCTTATTTACAAAACATCATTCCCTTAATTACATCTTGTAATTACTTACCAAATTACTTCTCTGAGTAATTATACTTCTCACATTACCAATTGATTACTCAGATTTATTAAAATAAGTTAATTAACCTGAATAAATCAAATTACTCAAAAATCAAAATGAGTAATTTATTCCTGAATTAATTCCCACTAATCAATTTCACTTAAACAAATACAATGTTGAATATTTAATTAATTAATCTAATTAAATCCAATCATATTCATTAATTAACTTTTAACCCATCATTGGTTAACCCATTCACTACCCTTTTATAAATCCCATTTAAATTAATTATACTTATCAATCATAC
Organism: Allium fistulosum; assembly: GCA_030737815.1. NCBI lineage: Eukaryota > Viridiplantae > Streptophyta > Magnoliopsida > Asparagales > Amaryllidaceae > Allium > Allium fistulosum. The sequence goes on from CM060904.1 coordinate 171,486,732, forward strand.
TTCTTTCATTAAGTAATTGACCTTAAAAGCTTATACTTAATCAGATTCATTTAGATATTAGCTCTTTGGTAATTACATTATTAATCATCTCTTAACTAATACTTAATAATCTTTAATTAATTAATTATTCCAATAACATTCTTTAATCACCTTTAAAACATTAACTAATTTAAATATTTTTATTATGAGTGTAAAGAATATTTACATAGAGAACATATATAAGGAAAACTTTAACAAACTTAATTAATTTATTCAAAATTTTAGCCTTTAAAAATACATCGCTAATCAACTTGCAAATTTAGTTATGAAATCATTTAACTTTCGCTTCAACTCCTTTATAAAGAATTTATCAAAATCAAGTTTATTTATTTGTTTTGAAATCAGACTTACTTTAAAATTCAAAGCTTGTTAAAAGAACACAAAACAAAGACAGGTTTTATCAAACCCTGTAAATCAACATTTCTCGAGCAACCCATTGTTTTGCTTCGAGTCCAGACTTGGCTTAACTCGGGTAAATCACGAAAATGCTCTGGAAAAACCCGAGACACCACCCTGCTTTTCCTCTTCCTTCTTTTCTTTTAAAATCTTGCTTTGTTTAACTACTGGAAGCATATATCACTCGTGTACGACCCAGTAATCACTCGAGTCCATTACCCAGTTTCCACGAGATCGCTTCGAGACGACTCTTTCTTCCCCAACTACATGAACTGATACCAGTTCAATCATTGTGCACGTGCACATGACGTTCTCGCCGCCGCTTCCCCTGACGATCCTTCAGACACCTCGGCGAACCACCACCAGGACGACTCCGCCCCACGAAACTGCGCCACGAAGCCCCAGACTAATTCGAGCACTCTCGAGCTCCACTGGTAAACAACTCCGGCCAAAAACCTCCTCGTCCAAACGATTCCGGCCATCAGACGTCAAGAGAATTTGTCCACACCTCGGCGAACTCCTCCTCCACCTTTCCTCAATGTTTCGTTGCACTCGATCAACCACGCCGGTCGTGGCGATCGAATTACCTCAACCCAGAAAAACTAGGTTTCCAAAAAGAAGTTGATTACCGCATCTTCCATGATGGATTACATCGCCATTCAGTATTTTTCTTATGAGCTACGTTCACTCCTCCATCGATAGGCCGAACCCCGACCATCATCTCCTCATAGATCATCAGAAAATCTCTCGAAATGCTTTTCTGATCAAATCCAAACTGCTCTCGAATTCAATCACTAAATATTTAGATTTTAATGTTAAAAATCCTATTTTTGTATAAGAAATCGATTTATATAACTGAATATAAGAATTTTAATACTTGGATTTTGACTTATTTAAATGTGCTCTGTATTTTACTTTGTTTTCAGAGACAACTCAAGGATGTTTTGGTTTAAAACAGTTTGTAATCTAAAATCCATGGTATAACAATTTATAATGTTCTAAACTAAGGTAGAAGTGAAGTTTGAATCAGGGTATTTGATTATAAATGAGTTTAGAACCTGGAATTTGAAAACAGTGAACATCCAGACCATACACAAAGCATGTACATACATATATTCACAGAGATAAAAACATGTTCACAGGCATATTACACTCAGAGATGATCATGCACTTTAACTATATACTTATATTTTTAAAACATTTGTTACTCACCAGCCTTAGGGGAAAGAACAGATCACCCAGTTGAAACAGTTTTGAAACTGGAAGAATGTCTCCACTTGATCTTCCTGCCCATCCTACTTCTCTGTTGTATTGGGTTGCAGAATCTTGTTTTGATTTTAAATGGAGTCTTGTTTTAAGTTTTTAAATGAAGTAGTTTTGCAGTTTGTATCTAGCTCGACTGGAATGAAAATGATAAAAGAAAGATAGCTTACTGGTGGTGTTTTAAAACATTTACAGGGTATAATTTTTATATAAAATAGTGTACAAGTTGTACAAATTTTTCAGAGATTTTTCCCTGGTTTGGTGGCCGAGATTTTCATCTTTGTGAGCTAGAGCAGATGTATGCATGACTAGTATTTAATGCTTCTTGTACTTGGTTGTTTCATTTTTATACTTATCTATTTTTTTTTATATACTTGCCTGTGACTTCATTTGCAAGCTACCAGCATCTCATATTTTGCTTTGTATGTTTTCATTTCTTTTACTTTGTAACTTCAAGTCTGCATATCATACACATATTCGAACCATCTACTTGTTTTTATGCTGCCTTGTACAACTCTAGTTATATTTTCTTGGTTCAATTGACTCTTCAGATCTGTCTTACTTTTTAACAATTAAGATGTTACTCTAGTATATTTATGAAGTGTAATAGATATTGTGTAAGTAAGATGTTATTGTAATATACTTTCTGATTTTAAAATGTGGTGGATGCTATTTGATTAAGTTGTTAGATTAAATAGTGTTTGTCTTTATCATTACAAAACGACAAAGTTTATCTCTTGTTTTCATTTCATTTGTACTATCGGTTTTAATATGTTGTTGATTATAAAAATGTATTTGTTTTATTACTTACAAACGATAAAATCCACTCACGTATATTTATTTCACTCGTTATTTCAAATCTGCGTATTTGCTATGCGTATTATCGTATTGTATTTCTATTGAATATTTTATTTATATTATAAAAGTTCACTTATCAAATTTAAAAATAATGTAAATAAAGAAATTACTCTTTTATTCACATTTCTTATTTTATAATACATACGAGAATATCATTTGACCAAAATTGAATTTATAACATATATACATTTTAAACTATATTTTTAACAAGCAATACTTTTATTTAAAAAGAAAATAGAAAAAAACCTTTTGTTAATAAATATAAATTTAAACCAAAGTCAGAAATAGTTCTAGACAATTTAAACATTTATCTAAAATATTTAAAACACTATATTTATGAATTTAATAGCTTTGAAAAACTCATTTTGAAATAAATAATAATTTCCAAATCACTAGAATATATATATATATATATATATTAGAAATTAAAAAGAAAATTTATCGATTGAATTTAAAGCAGAACTTCCCTATCTACAATACATACCAATATATATAAAATAAATAGATAATAAATTTATTAGTTTTAAAAGATATAATTCACAATACGATATTAATTAAGTGAAAAGTACCAATTCAAATGTTATAATCCAAAGATATTTCAAATCAATTAAATATTTATCAGAAGAAAAATATTAATTCAGATCTTATAATCCAATAATATATCAATTCAATTTAATATTCATCACAGATTATTAAATTGATATTGCTCGAAATTCCGGGATGTCACATTCCTCCCCCCTTAAAAGAATTTCGTCCCCGAAATTAAAAACAAAGGTAATTTAATAATCTATTTAAAAATTTAATTATAAAACACAAGCATATATCATTAAACAGCCATAGCATCCAATTCATCCAACCAAACAAAACTAACTATCCAGACAAAAATTCCGAATAGAATTCTCTCGAGTTTCCCCGAGTATAAATATCGGGTTACTCGCTCTATAGAATCCAAACCATCAACACTATTAAACTACAGAGCTCCTATTCATCTAGATCCACCCAACTAGACAGGATACCAGACTATAGACAAGTCTGACTCAACAACCAAAACTCCCTGAACTGCTGGTTCCAAAATCCGAAACAGAATCTTACACGTACTCCCTCAGAGACACGTGAAACACAACGAATCACAGCTATCCAAACTGGCAATTCACACTCCAGAAGATCAAACACTAACTTCTCCAGAACACAGAGAAAATCCAGAACATCTCGGAACTAAATTCCTGATCTCACCAAACTATACAGCTCCTTCGATCCGAGAAAACTTCAACAACAACGAAGTCTCTAACTTCGAATTCCAAATTCCTCCGTCTCTTATCCACCAAATTCTTCAGACGATCCAAGGCTGCTCTCATCACTACCAATCAGCTAAATCTCCGCTGATGCCTTCCAGAACAATCTGAATTCAAAACAATCCAGTAAAATTGATCTTCTCGCGATCAACTCAAAATCAAGAACACAATCCTTACCATCATCCGTAGAAAACAACTTATCTTCTCCAGAGAAGAAAAGCAGACACACTCCAACTGCTTCCGCTGCACAACTCTGATATGGATAGATAAAAATATAGATGATGCACCCAAACACAACTTCCACTGATACCCAATTGTGACAGACCTAGGCTTTGCAACCATCAGTCAGCAAATCACAACTGGTAAGCCTCTCAACTAATCCGGAAATATGGTTCAATAAGTCCAAAATAAAACTCAGAAGTTCCTCCAATAACATCCTACTACTAAACTGAACCACCGGTATCACTCCTGGAATACGGTCGATACCAAACTCAATCTCCAGATGCTGACAAAATTCTGACTCCCTGAAGACATACGGGAAAAGAATCTATAAACACAAGAGTACGCTCAAATAATCGCAAGTCACTTTTGCGACCATCCCAGACTAATTCAAAGAAAACTGTTCCCCTTTACCCAACAGAACAGCCTACGCTCACTAATCAATCCATCGAAGAAATGGATCCACACTGCTGCTTCTGAACTCACTGCTAAGCCAGAAAGCTTCTTTGCCAACACAGAAAACGCCGAGCTACACTGCTGACATCAATGCTAAGGAATTCCTAATTCAAAGCTCTTCGAGAAATTCGGACCCCGAATCAAACAGATACATTCTGCTGAACACCGCCACAACACCGAAGCAGACTTACTTCCCTAACTCGTTCCAAATAAATATCTTCGGAGACATCCACAGTCACTGCGTCTCATCACACAGCTACCACATCTCGAGAGATCAAAATATCATCTCTCTTCTGCCCAACCGACAGATCAAACTATACTCATCCAAACTCTCGAAAATCCGCTCACACGAGCGCGATCATCTTACACTTAAAGGCTGGACTTCGAATCCTTAACAGATTTCCTTTAGAAACTCAAAGAAATTCTTACACCACAATTTCATTCGAGACGAACTGTAGACCCAATATCGTCTCGGTCGATACACTTCCAACCTCAACAAATTCAACCATTGGTAGTCGTGTTACATACCACTACCACCCTATTTACCTTTATACTTATATTGGGATACCCGAACAGGTAACCCAACCGATAGGTAGAATTAAATAAATATATATATATCAAAAATACAAATACGCTCTCTCAAGGAAGAAATCACTTAAGAGCCTAGGTATTCGCTCAACCTAGTGCTCTGATACCAACTGTCACGACCCGACTTCCTATGCCCAGGAAATCGTATCGTTTTAAAGAAAAGAAAGAGGTGAGAAAGTAGAAAAGAAAGAAAAGAAGAAGAAACAACATCAGAACCTCAACAGCGGAACGAATAAAATATAGTATATCACATAAATATTACATAGTATCATATACATCAGAGTACACAGATAATACATCACATACTAGACAGTTATAAACACCTGTCTAGTTAATACAACTCAACATCACAGAGATACAACACAGCGGAATATACAGAATAACACTGACACAGCGGAACCAATATATATATATATATCTACACGCTGAAGCCTCCTGCTCCAATGCTCCTCCAGAATTCGTCAAAGCTAACCTGAATCCCTTGACTACCCGTAAAAATTTGGGTACCCGAGAGTTTATGAAGAACAGAAATAAACTTCGGGTCAGACATGGGTCTGGTATGAGTAACAGGTTAAAGTTGTTTAACTTTTAAAAATCATTTGAAACAAAAGGTATCACGTAAGACTTCCCACACATAAACATGGAAAAGTTTTTACCTTACGCTAACCAAAACATTTCATAGGAAATCCAGTGATATTATCATAGTGTCTAGGGTTTTCAAGTAAATAGAAAATAGCTGAAATTGTTACATCTATTAAATTCCAGCATACTAGCCACAATGTGGGTAATACAATCAAAACCGTAAGGTCTCGTAGGGAAAATGGGTTTCCATCAATGGCTGGGCTACTGGGGTACCGCCCGTCACAGTACGTGGCCTAGATCACCGTACCGAGGAGTACGCCCGCTCCCCTGCAACACAAGCCGGACCCGTTCCTTACTGAACAGTTCCAAACGAGACAACCCCGGCAGTTGGACGTCTCCACTGCCCACACAATCGAAATAAAAAGGGACATCTAGACAGGAGAAAATCTCGCTCTCAAGTGGGTGCTACCCACGAAGCTTTGCTGCACCTCCCCTGTTTTAGCCATTCCCGGTTGATGAGGCTTGAGGTCACGATTACCTTTATCAGAACTCATCACTTAGAATGCTCATCGTCCACCTGACAATGTGCTGAAAGCATTCAATCCATATAAGTTCGTTCCGGGTTCGAACGAAACCAAAGGCATTATCTCGTTACACTCGTATTGGAATCACCCTTAGAGTTAACGACGATAACCCTTGCACTCTGAATCTTCATCTCGAATCTATAAGTACTATTTCCGTCAAACTCATTACGGAATCACCCACAGAGTTATACTGACGAATAGTTCTTATACCTCGAGTCTTCACTTGCTCCACTTGGATTTCACGACCTATCGTTATTTTGGATCGATGTGGTATTCGGGTCTCCAGACCTGGAATCCCGGTATACGGAAACCCGATCCCGGTCTCATCAAAATCCAAACCGTGTCTTTTAAGGCCAAGTTGTTTTAAAGGTTTAAAACAATTCAATTCAATTATCCCTATCAACACAGATAGATAAATCACAATATCACAGATAAATAATCACATATCGGCATAAATGGATAATCTATGATATCACACTTAAATCAGAGCATCCAAATCAAACAGAGATTACTCATCACATAACTGAGTTTTCAATCAATCAATGGGAATCCATATCATCCATTCATAAACAAGGATAATAATTACATCGTTGATAATTAATTTAAAATGAATTAAATCAATTACCTTACCTTTAATTAATTTAAAATTAATTAAATTAATTACTTCATCATTATTAAACTTGCCTATATTAATTAATTATCAATCAATTAATAAATCATCACCCCATTATTCCATTTTATTAATCATCCCTGATTAATTTTCTTTAATTACATTTAAGTAAATTCTTTGAGTTACTTCTCAGATTAATTACTTAACCAAATATAGAAATTAACCTTTACATAACTTCATTTATTAATTAACTAAAGTTAATTACATTACTTAATTAATTGTATTAATAAATTTCTTCATTTATTAATTTATCCAAATACATTTATTCCAAATTCCAACATTAATTATAATAATTAATGATCTCGAATTAAATTTACAATTTGATTAAATCAAAGTAATTAATCCTAAATTTAACCCACAATATAAATCACCCTTGATTAATCAAATCAGTAATTAACTCCTTTAATTACTCTATAAATAATTATCTCCAATTAATCCCTTGATTAATTATAAAAAGTAATTATACTCTAATTACCTTATTTACAAAACATCATTCCCTTAATTACATCTTGTAATTACTTACCAAATTACTTCTCTGAGTAATTATACTTCTCACATTACCAATTGATTACTCAGATTTATTAAAATAAGTTAATTAACCTGAATAAATCAAATTACTCAAAAATCAAAATGAGTAATTTATTCCTGAATTAATTCCCACTAATCAATTTCACTTAAACAAATACAATGTTGAATATTTAATTAATTAATCTAATTAAATCCAATCATATTCATTAATTAACTTTTAACACATCATTGGTTAACCCATTCACTACCCTTTTATAAATCCCATTTAAATTAATTATACTTATCAATCATACTTCTTTCATTAAGTAATTGACCTTAAAAGCTTATACTTAATCAGATTCATTTAGATATTAGCTCTTTGGTAATTACATTATTAATCATCTCTTAACTAATACTTAATAATCTTTAATTAATTAATTATTCCAATAACATTCTTTAATCACCTTTAAAACATTAACTAATTTAAATATTTTTATTATGAGTGTAAAGAATATTTACATAGAGAACATATATAAGGAAAACTTTAACAAACTTAATTAATTTATTCAAAATTTTAGCCTTTAAAAATACATCGCTAATCAACTTGCAAATTTAGTTATGAAATCATTTAACTTTCGCTTCAACTCCTTTATAAAGAATTTATCAAAATCAAGTTTATTTATTTGTTTTGAAATCAGACTTACTTTAAAATTCAAAGCTTGTTAAAAGAACACAAAACAAAGACAGGTTTTATCAAACCCTGTAAATCAACATTTCTCGAGCAACCCATTGTTTTGCTTCGAGTCCAGACTTGGCTTAACTCGGGTAAATCACGAAAATGCTCTGGAAAAACCCGAGACACCACCCTGCTTTTCCTCTTCCTTCTTTTCTTTTAAAATCTTGCTTTGTTTAACTACTGGAAGCATATATCACTCGTGTACGACCCAGTAATCACTCGAGTCCATTACCCAGTTTCCACGAGATCGCTTCGAGACGACTCTTTCTTCCCCAACTACATGAACTGATACCAGTTCAATCATTGTGCACGTGCACATGACGTTCTCGCCGCCGCTTCCCCTGACGATCCTTCAGACACCTCGGCGAACCACCACCAGGACGACTCCGCCCCACGAAACTGCGCCACGAAGCCCCAGACTAATTCGAGCACTCTCGAGCTCCACTGGTAAACAACTCCGGCCAAAAACCTCATCGTCCAAACGATTCCGGCCATCAGACGTCAAGAGAATTTGTCCACACCTCGGCGAACTCCTCCTCCACCTTTCCTCAATGTTTCGTTGCACTCGATCAACCATGCCGGTCGTGGCGATCGAATTACCTCAACCCAGAAAAACTAGGTTTCCAAAAAGAAGTTGATTACCGCATCTTCCATGATGGATTACATCGCCATTCAGTATTTTTCTTATGAGCTACGTTCACTCCTCCATCGATAGGCCGAACCCCGACCATCATCTCCTCATAGATCATCAGAAAATCTCTCGAAATGCTTTTCTGATCAAATCCAAACTGCTCTCGAATTCAATCACTAAAAATTTAGATTTTAATGTTAAAAATCCTATTTTTGTATAAGAAATCGATTTATATAACTGAATATAAGAATTTTAATACTTGGATTTTGACTTATTTAAATGTGCTCTGTATTTTACTTTGTTTTCAGAGACAACTCAAGGATGTTTTGGTTTAAAACAGTTTGTAATCTAAAATCCATGGTATAACAATTTATAATGTTCTAAACTAAGGTAGAAGTGAAGTTTGAATCAGGGTATTTGATTATAAATGAGTTTAGAACCTGGAATTTGAAAACAGTGAACATCCAGACCATACACAAAGCATGTACATACATATATTCACAGAGATAAAAACATGTTCACAGGCATATTACACTCAGAGATGATCATGCACTTTAACTATATACTTATATTTTTAAAACATTTGTTACTCACCAGCCTTAGGGGAAAGAACAGATCACCCAGTTGAAACAGTTTTGAAACTGGAAGAATGTCTCCACTTGATCTTCCTGCCCATCCTACTTCTCTGTTGTATTGGGTTGCAGAATCTTGTTTTGATTTTAAATGGAGTCTTGTTTTAAGTTTTTAAATGAAGTAGTTTTGCAGTTTGTATCTAGCTCGACTGGAATGAAAATGATAAAAGAAAGATAGCTTACTGGTGGTGTTTTAAAACATTTACAGGGTATAATTTTTATATAAAATAGTGTACAAGTTGTACAAATTTTTCAGAGATTTTTCCCTGGTTTGGTGGCCGAGATTTTCATCTTTGTGAGCTAGAGCAGATGTATGCATGACTAGTATTTAATGCTTCTTGTACTTGGTTGTTTCATTTTTATACTTATCTTTTTTTTTATATACTTGCCTGTGACTTCATTTGCAAGCTACCAGCATCTCATATTTTGCTTTGTATGTTTTCATTTCTTTTACTTTGTAACTTCAAGTCTGCATATCATACACATATTCGAACCATCTACTTGTTTTTATGCTGCCTTGTACAACTCTAGTTATATTTTCTTAGTTCAATTGACTCTTCAGATCTGTCTTACTTTTTAACAATTAAGATGTTACTCTAGTATATTTATGAAGTGTAATAGATATTGTGTAAGTAAGATGTTATTGTAATATACTTTTTGATTTTAAAATGTGGTGGATGCTATTTGATTAAGTTGTTAGATTAAATAGTGTTTGTCTTTATCATTACAAAACGACAAAGTTTATCTCTTGTTTTCATTTCATTTGTACTATCGGTTTTAATATGTTGTTGATTATAAAAATGTATTTGTTTTATTACTTACAAACGATAAAATCCACTCACGTATATTTATTTCACTCGTTATTTCAAATCTGCGTATTTGCTATGCGTATTATCGTATTGTATTTCTATTGAATATTTTATTTATATTATAAAAGTTCACTTATCAAATTTAAAAATAATGTAAATAAAGAAATTACTCTTTTATTCACATTTCTTATTTTATAATACATACTAGAATATCATTTGACCAAAATTGAATTTATAACATATATACATTTTAAACTATATTTTTAACAAGCAATACTTTTATTTAGAAAGAAAATAGAAAAAAACCTTTTGTTAATAAATATAAATTTAAACCAAAGTCAGAAATAGTTCTAGACAATTTAAACATTTATCTAAAATATTTAAAACACTATATTTATGAATTTAATAGCTTTGAAAAACTCATTTTGAAATAAATAATAATTTCCAAATCACTAGAATATATATATATATATATATATTAGAAATTAAAAAGAAAATTTATCGATTGAATTTAAAGCAGAACTTCCCTATCTACAATACATACCAATATATATAAAATAAATAGATAATAAATTTATTAGTTTTAAAAGATATAATTCACAATACGATATTAATTAAGTGAAAAGTACCAATTCAAATGTTATAATCCAAAGATATTTCAAATCAATTAAATATTTATCAGAAGAAAAATATTAATTCAGATCTTATAATCCAATAATATATCAATTCAATTTAATATTCATCACAGATTATTAAATTGATATTGCTCGAAATTCCGGGATGTCACATATATATATTAGCCGAGGCAATGTAAAGGATGTATGTTTGGACAGTTGAAGGAAAAAAAATGTTACTTTATGTAAATTTATTAATACGTATAAAAATATATAAAACAATGTATATAAATATGAAGGTACAGTTATATGTTTGTTTTCAAATATAAAGGTCTTATACGGTCAACTTGTAAATGTTAATTTGTATTTCAGATTATATTACAAAGCCTTTTGTTATAGCTCTGCAGTTTGTTGTTTTTAAGCATTTTTTTTATAAAGAGAAAAATATCAAAATTAAAAGCAATGTGAGACAAAAGAGTTTTGCTGTGGTTATCCATCACAAAGAAGAAAATTATTGAAAATGAAAACTGCACGTTATGTATCATTTCTAACAAAATACTTGTGGACTAACATACTCATTCTTATCAATCTTAGCATTTTTGCAAAATGATAGAGATTTACGCCCACTATCGTCCCAAACGTTCACATTTTCCAACTGGATGCCTGTGCACGGCGCCGTTGCACTGCAATTGAAAGTTATTCCATAACGACTAGTTGTTGATCCTGATAGTCCTCTATATTTCACATCTTGAATTCGAACTGCTCCTCCATTCAGTCGTGAATATTCATTGGCAAGGCGTGCATGGTAGTATTGATCCACAATTATTGGATTTTTTTTAACTGAGGTAAAATTAATGTCTTGGAAGGTTATTTCGTTTACAAGACCATTGCCCCACCCATGTCTTGGAAGGCTATATTATATAGTTGTTAACTGTTGAATATAAAGGTTTATATGTATGGGTTTGTATACGCTATAATAATATTAAATATTTTGTTAGTTGTCCGATTTTATATTGGTATCATATATATCCAATCTGATTATTTTAGTTTAGATTTATTTTATTTTAAACACTTATTTGATCAATGTTGGAATTTTATATCTATTTTATCTTATTTGTATGTGTTTTAAACCTTATACTAATTTGAGAAAATGTATAACGATATAATTTACATTTTTGTTTTAATTTTTGTCAAACTGATTTTTGATCGTTTCACTGATTCCTCATTTTCAGCTCTTCTGTTGAATTCGTGCCAATCTACTTTGCTTTGCAATTCATGCTTGGATTCGTAGCTCATTCCATTTTGTCGAATCTTCTCTAGCCTCGAAAGGTGAGCAATCACTCACGATTAATGTTCTTTTATTTATTAAATCTGATTTCAATTGAAACGACAATTGAAATATGCAACTGTTAGTTATTTACACTGTTATATCTGTTATTACCTGAATCAGTTCACCTGTGACATCTGACACCATTATCTGTTAATTATTTATGCGATGATAATACAGTTTGGCTGATAATTGATTGATTGTTGATGTTTATATTGGATGTTAAATTGTTAATGTTAAAATGATAAATAGTATGCAATTGAAATTGATATAGGATAGTTAAATGTTAAATTTGATTAAATGACATTTGTATAATATGACCCATTTAACTGTCAAAATTTATTGACACGTAGGATTTGTTTAATTACACTTTGAACCACTGAATGTACGTTGTTAAATTGATGATGTATGAAATTGTAAATAGATAACAAGTGAAAACCGTAATGTAATAATCTTTAATCTACATGAAATGATAGTGTAGATTCTAGAAATAATTATATTAATTTGTACAAATAACAATGCGAATTAATACGATTATTTCGGGATTATTTGAATTGATTATTGGATTGTTATTGTTTGTTGTTATTGCTTGTTTATTTACTTTGACACCATACCAGTTATCACACTGCAAGTTCCCTTTGTTATGCTTTGATTTTGAATTGAATTGGAATCGGGTTGAAATGATAAATACCCAAATTAAACTTTGACCTAGGATAGAGAATTAAATAAAACCCGATTGGTCAATAATTTGATTTAAAAATAAAATGAAGATTTTATTTGAATAAATAATATGGTTTTGAAATGAAGTTGAAATTTGAATTTTTGATGAAAGGAAAATGTTAATATTTAATAATCTGAAACAAAAGATTAACAATGTAATTAATGGAAGAACGTTGTTTAATTTGAGAAATGATTGAATTAAGTTTGAAATGATTTAATAATTAAGTTTGAAATAAAAATTTAGTTTGAAATTATTAAACTTTGATATTATTAAATTATTAAACTTTGAAATTATTTAATAATTAAGTTTTGAATTATTTAATAATTAAATAAGATTGAATTATTTAATGGTTAAATTGAATTGAATTCTTTAATAAGTGAAATTGATTTTTTTGAATAAGTGAATTTTACTTCGTAAATATTTGAAATTGAGTTCTTTATTAATTAAGTTTTAGAAAATTATTAAAGAAAGTAAATAAGTGAAATTGAATTTCTTTAACAGGAAATAAAATGTGATATTTTTGAAATTAATGTAGGACTTGAAATTTTAAAGAATTTGATTTGACGAATTTAGTTTAATTCAATATTGTAAATTTTGATTTAATGAAGTTGAACTTAAGAATTAATTTAATGAATTGGAAATTTAAATAGAATTATTTTGAATGATAAATTTACTTAACGAATATTGAATAAAATCGATAAATGAATTTAAATTGATTTAAATGTTAAATTAATTTAAATGATTTTGAAATGAAACTTATATACGAACTTGAATCAATATTTGAATTGTTCAAATCGAAATTGAAATTGAATTATAAGATTTTGAAATTATGAATTTGGAAGTTTTGAAACGTAAATTTTGGAAATTGGTTTTTGAAAGACAAATGAAATGTTGGTTTACAAATTGAAATTGAAATTGAAATTGATTTGGTTTTTGGAAATATATAAACGACCAATCGGTGTAATAATTACAAAGTTATTAAAGAAACCGGAATCGGTTATGGATATACTATCTATCTAAACCGGAAACCACTTTAATAACTATACGCGGAGTGATGATCCAGAATGAAGTGGTTGGAATGATGTACGTGTTGACTGAAGAAAGAGAACGATAATGGATAGCCTTGACACTTGTGTCAAATTGGAAATGACTAAAACAGGAGCTGTGCCGGGCCAATGGAGGATTAGCTACCTCAAGTGGACACACTTCTTCGAACTACTTATACTTGTTGTCGATTGGTGCACCCTTGATTTTGGGAGTGTTGTTTCACGGTGTTGCGGGCACTGCGGCGTTGCGTTCTCACCAGTCCGGATCAGGCGAACGGTAGTATCACTACCTTGGGTATTGCCTCATGTGCCTTGTCATACTTGTATTCCATTTATACGCGACCACTACGATTTTGATTTGTACCTTTAGTATATGGATTGCCCTCTGGTGACTTCCGGTTTTCGGGAAACTACGGTCTTGTATATGCTTTTGGGAATAAAAATGTGTTAAGGGTGGAATGGGCCATGACTTAACGCTATTTTGATATCTTTATATTACTGATAGACATTATCTACTTATCGTACATTACTACATAGTAGATAGTTTAACGGATCCTTAAAGGATGGTTATTCCAAACATCCTTTGAGTTACTTGTATTTCAATTGCTATTTCACTTGAGATGGATTTATTAATATGAGAATGTTAATCCTGACTCGAGTATTTTGTGTTTTGCTTTACGCTCGGGTCAGACTGAGTAGTTCAGCTTTCGAGACTCACCTTTGGAGTTGGAGCTTCGCTTGGAGATCCAGCTATCTATCCAGCTTTCAGATATTCGATGATTCCAGTGATGTATTCTAATTTGTATCTGTTACTCTTCCGTTGTATCTGGTTTAACTCTGATGTATCGTATTACTCTTCTGTTGTAAACTCTGATGTATTTTATATATTCATATAGTAGCTTCATGAACTACTATTTCTTTTATTTCCGCTGCACATTTATTACTCTGTGTCTGTGATCTATGATTATTTATTTACTGTATATGTTCAGTTTTGCCAAATTTAAATTAACAACGCGGTATTTTGAGCAATTCAATTCCGACATGAGTATCTACCTATACACTTATAATGGATGCGAATGGTCCAAAATGGCGGGTCGTTACAAAAAACTTTTTAGCTAATAGAGTAGAAACCAGACAACCACCGACGATATGGTCAACCGAAGACATATATGACTTGTTAGGGACTATCCAAAGATATATGAAACTGGAGAGAAAACAGAAATTGAAGGCAAATCAGTTGGTCATAACTGGTGCAAACAAACTATTTTTTGGGAGTTGCCATATTGGAAACATCTTTTGCTTCGTTATAATATAGATGTGATGCACAATGAGAAAAATGTAACGACCCAGAATTTTTGATAATTAAAATTCGAATATTTAATTAATTTTAAATATTAATAAGTGGAATTAATAAGTCGGATAAATTATTTATCGAATATTGGATTTACCTGGGTAATTAAATCGATAAATTAATAATTTAAATTCCAAAAATAATTGAAAATCGAGTTTAATATGATTGAAAATGATTTGTAAAATTTTATGTAATCATATTGGAGTTATAGAAATATTTTAGAACTCTTAAAACTGAATTTGGAGTAAATCTGTGAAAATTGAATATTTTAATATTTAATTATCGACTGTAAAAATAGCCAATTTTTGAACAGTCTCGGAATTCGACGAAACCAGTTCCATTGGGTCCGTAACGTTGCATTATTGTCGGATTTCAATTTTTGTATTTTTCGGAGTCAATACGTGATCATACGGCGTGTAAACGCATTAAAAATCTTTGTCGAATTAAATTTGAATTTAAATTTAAAATGGTCAACATCACCACACGTTACTTCCCGATAAATACGCCTACAATCACGAAGAGATCGTGATCGCCCATGCCTCTTCTAATTTTTAAATTCCCCTTTCTCTTCAGTAAACAAAAACGAACGAAGGAAATAGGATACAAATTAATGGCTGAGCCTTATAACTTCTATCTCCACTACCTTACTCCCATCCTCATCTACCTCGTTCCAAAATATAATGCTTGCCGAAGAAAAGAAAGATGCAGAACTTCAAAACGAAAATTAAAACAAAATCGCGCCTCTAAATTGAACGAGTTCGCGTTCTGGCGACGTGAGGAAGATTGATGGCATCGCGATGATGATGCGTAGCTTCGCGTTTATGAGAATTCGATTTCGAAGGCTCAGATGGTAAGGCGGCGAAGTCGAGATTTGGGTGAGGCTGGCGAGTTCGAAGTTGCGTTCGTAGGCGCGCGCGCGTGGGGTTCGAGCATCGGTGGTTGGCGCGGAGGGGGCTACTGTCGATTTGGAGCCATGGTGGCGTACGAGCTCCTCAGGGTCGCGTTCAATATCGAAGTCGCGAACTCGAGCCTGGGTGTCGAGCAGAGGAGCAGTGAGGTTCAATTTCTTTTGTTTTTTTTGATTTCTGTTAATTCAATGTTAAATATATATATATATATATACATTCAGAATTTGAAAATATATATCTTAGGGTAATTCAATTTGTATCACATTTTAAAGGTTACTTAAGATTTAAAACTGGTAATTTTAATTTGTTGTTTTACCTTGCCATTTATCAGGAAGTCTTACGGTAAAGGAAGTTTATATATTCGTTTATACGGAAGCAGAAAGAAGAAATTTTACTTAAGCAAATTTATTTAAGGGAAATTGATTTGAATTAAAGATATTTATTTTAAGTAAAATTTTGGTTGGATAGATTTATTTAAAAGGAATAAGTTCGAATTATAAACTTTTATTTTGAAAAGAAAATCATTGGTTAATATAAATTATCAAATAGAAGTTTGTTTAAAATTTAAGGTGTTATTTTAAAATAAGAAAATCACGGGTTAATAAAATTTTATTTAATGGAAATGAATTATTCGATCATCTCGAATTTTAATAAACTGTATAAATTGTTTTATACAAGGTTAAAAGATCGTGAAAAACAAGTCTGGGATGAAATTGGATTACAAAAAATAAAAGCTAAGGTGAGATCTTCTCACTCAGATTTAATTTTGAATTGCAGTTATTGATTTGATTGATCGACTGTTTGGATTGTGATATTAGATATAGTAGGATATATCTATAAATATATAGCAATATATACATATTGGCATATGTATATATTGGATTGATGATTTCCCGCCTCGTATAGCGGATGAGACCCTATTGCGCCGTTAGTAAGCGGATTTATAAAAACCTATATACCGCGATAATTCCGTACTGGAGCGGAATTGGTATTGTGCTAACATCTTTGGATGCAGGGAAACAGGTTGGAGGGATCCAACTGGACCCCTCACATTGATTGAATTTATTTCTATTGCGATATGAATCTGTGAATGATTATAGTGATGCTATTAATCATATTGATATCTGGAAATTGTTGAAAGCTAAAATTTAGCTGAGGGGATGTTTGACATCATTGGATTCCAAGGATAAACGAAATTGAATTTTTGAAATGCAAGTAGAAAATTTCTAAGTGAATTAATTTTAGAAGTTTAATAAATTTGAAGAAAAGAATTTAAAAGAATAAAGGTTGATTTTTAAAATCTTATTGAATTAATTCCAGAATCAAGTGAAAATGTTGGGTAAATGAATTTCGTATGATAGTGATTTTAAATTGAAGAATTTAATTAAAATTTGGGTTTCTAAATAGTTTGAAAAAGATAAAGAGATTTATTTTCTTTAAGGGGAATTTATTAAAAAGGAAATAAGTTGGAAGTCCAACTATAGATTAAATTGGCAAATTGAAACGAATTTGGAAAGTCAATATAAAATGAGTTGGGATGGGAAATTTATTTAGAAATGAAGATTGAAATTGATTTGGTGTTGAAGTAGAATTAGAAATTAATTTGGAATCTGATTTTGGGGTTAAAGTGAAGCATTGGAAAATGAATTAAATTGAAATAAGGGAAATGGGGGTAAAAATAAATATTTATTTATTTTTAAATTTGTGGAAATAGATTTACGAATTGGGAATAAAGATTTAAATAAATCGATAAGGATTTATTTAATTGGTTTAAATGGACCATTGTGAAATAAAAGCATTATATAGAAGATTTATAAAATTTGATTTTTGTATAAATCAAAGTGATGAAATTTTAAAGGAATTTTGTTAATATTGAAAATGAATACAAATAGAATTTATAAAAAGTGTTTATAAATTCGAAATCGATTGAATTTGACAAATTTAAGATAGAAGATTATTAAAGAAGATATATTCGCGATTTTGGATAGCGAATTTTTATTGAAATAATAAATGTGTAGAAAAGATTTAAATATGGTTAAGTGAGGTATATTCACGATTTTGGACAGTGAATATATTTTTGAAGTAGAATGGATATGGTTTTGGGAAAGCGATATTATAAAAATGAAGTAACTGTTTTAAAAGATGTTTTAAAACGTGTTAAGTATCGAATACATAGATTTCAACATTTATTGTTGAAATAGACGTTTTCAAAAAATAAGGAAATGGTGGACTATAACACTGTTGTTATAGTAAATGATTTCCGAAAGGAAATATTTTTATCTAGTATTGGGGTTTATATATCTATCTTAAATCCGAATCCCTATACTAGTGATTTTGAGTCGTCGTAACGATGTTTTACGTAACATTCGTTTTGACTCGAATAAATATTGTCATAGTAAGTGATTTCCTTAAAGAATGAAATTATACTTAATTTTGATTTAAGTATAACGAATATTTTCAAATGTTGAAAATAAATAGACTTGTGAATTTCTTATTATTAATAAGAATGGAAATGCTTTTCCAAAATGAAATGAAACGTTTTAGAATTTATCTTTGTAAAGATAAATCGGAAATGAATATTGAAATCGATTGAAAATCGAATATCAGTAGATATTCGAAAATATAAATTCAATATGGAATTTATAAAGGAAATGGGAATTCGTTTTGAAAATAAACGTTGATTTATTTTTAAAGTGTGGAAATTTTATATCTAGTAAAGATATCTTTGAAGATAAATAATTTGGAAAATTATTTGGAATCTGATGATGTTGCGCATCTTTATTGATAGTTAAATAACCGACTATCAATAATTACCTTGAATGGTATTTGTTGTGAATTGGATGAATTTGAATGCCACACTTATTTTTAAATAAGCGCTCACTATTCGGGTTAGCCGGGAAAAGACCATGGGGTCGTATGACCCATTCCGAATATGTGATACGTCGTAATGAATTGCATTCGAAGACCGGTGTTGAAGACCGGATATTTTTGAAAACGGAAGGATTACCGTCGAGTTACTCTACATCGGCTGATCTCCGATTTAGAGGTTTTTATCACCCTTAGTGACGGGAAGTCCTGACGTGATTGAAAATTATCCGGATGTGCAAGGGCTTCGTGAGAAGTGCCTTCGGTTCTGTTCGATCCCGGAACAGACTTGTATGGATTGTGTGTCTGACGTTACAATTTGAGATATTGAGCTGATTTCTTTCAAATACATATCTGTTGGTGGCGGAGAATTTATTCTCTTAGCTTAACACCCTTCTCTGAGACGTACGAGCTCAGAGGTTATGTAGTTGAAATTTATCAGCGATATATCCCAATTTGGTAACGTGGCATACTGAGTGTTGCTGTGAAATGATCAGTGTTTGATCATTTGTGATATGATCATTTGTTTGATCTTATATCTTTGTGATCATAGGTTGATCATTTTGTTTGACCCGAAGCAGGGCTTTTTGTAGAAAGCGTAGCTTTGTGGACGAGACTTCGTCGAGCCTCACACCCCGGAAATGGTCGAAACAGGACGAATGCAGCAAGGTTCTAGGGAGTAGCGCCCCTTAGTGTATGTCATTCCTTCTGGATAAAGGTGGTATCATGGTATGGAGCCCAAATACTTAACCTCTGTGGTTACTGCATTATTATTATCTATGTGGTTTGTTGCGAATCGGGGATCCTCGGGAAGATCGGTGACGATCGGGGGATGGCATACGCGTGTCAGTAGTTACCTATTTTTGCAGAGGTAACCCGGCCTTGTGTTGGCAGAGATCTAACCGTAACGTTAGGTTCTCGGGTCGTCTATTCCAGGGACGTACCCATCGTGGATAGGAAGTTCCTTAGCCTGACCATTTGTTGGAAATCCAAAGAAACAATACGCGACGTGTACGGTTTTAGTTGTATTACCTGCTATGGAATGTGGCGGTAACCTGCTATTGAACATAGTAGCTATAGTAGGCATACGATACTGGTCGTATGTTGGCTAAAATTAATATTATACTTTCGAAATGATTTCTACACTATGCACTAAAAATAATATCAAAAAGGATTTGATTTTGCGTAGTAAGCATCTTTGACTATCATAAGAAGAAATCTCCTCCAATTCTGCGTTTGCATTGTGTGTGTGGTGGGAGGTCTTATGGTAGTTTCATTTTCCAAAAGCATTGCGAATTGACTTTAAAATTTTCTGCTATTTATTTTTAAAAGAATAACTGTTTTACGATCTCACACCAGTCACCATGACTGACTCGGAGTTTATTGTTTCCCTTCTAAACTCTGGGTGCCCACCAATTTCCACACGGGTAGTCTAGAGTTAGATTATCAGGATATTCTGGATATTCTGGAGCTTTGGAGATAAGCTGGATGGCGAGACGTAGTATTTGTATCTGATATATTTATTCCGCTGTGTATTCTGTATGAGGACAAGTTATATAACTGTCCATTGTTGTACTGAGTTGTATATTGACTCTGATGATTGATGTATGTATAAACTGATATAGCTCTTTGTTTTAAAAAGACTAGTGTTTATTTATTATATATTGTTCCGCTGCGATGTGTAAGATTCTGATATTGTTTTCTGTTGCTGTTTTGTTGTTCTGTTGTTGTTCTTCTTTCTTTTTCTTCTATCTTCTTCTTCTACCTTTTTCTTCTTTCTTAAAACCATAACTTTTCGGGTTTCCGGCATTCGATGGCTCAGCAGTCGATAAAGTGAGTATCGATGTTGAATTTTCGAAAGTCGAAAATTTTCGGGATGTTACAAAAAATGTATTTGATAATGTGTTTAACACAATTTTGAATGTGAAAGGGAAGACGAAGGATGATTTGAAATCAAGACGTGATATAGAAGAATTATGCAAACGTCCTGAGCTTCATATGAAACCAAATGACAGTAATAAACCCAAAGCATGTTGCGAATTAGATAATAATCAAGTTAAAGCTATGTTAAAATGGGTGGAAGGGTTAAGATTTCCTGATGGGATATCATCAAATCTTCGTAGATGTGTTGACTTTAAAAATGGTAGATTGAGCGGAATGAAAAGTCACGACTATCACATAATGATGGAAAATTTATTTCTCGTTATATTCAAAGAACTACTGCCGTTAAAAGTTTGGAAGGTAGTAACGGAGCTTAGTATGTTTTACAAAGAGCTTTGTTCGACTACTTTAAAAGTGCAACATTTATGTAAACTTGAAGTGGGTATTCCTCTATTGCTTTGCAAATTAGAGAAAATATTTCCGCCAGGTTTTTTTAATGTAATGGAACATTTACCTGTTCATCTCCCATCTGAAGCACGACTTCGAGGTCCTGTCCAATATGGATGGATGTATCCATTTGAGATATATGTAATATGTTATCACGTAATTTAATTGCATTTGAAAGATGAAGTTAATATAAATTAATTTTGCATAGATATTTGAATCATCTGAAGAAAAAAGTAAGGCAAAAAGAATGAGTTGAAGGTTCGATATGTAAATCTTACATTGAAGAAGAAGCTTCGTTCTTTTTCTCTCACTATTTCAGTGACCATGTGAATATTTCATTTGAAAGTATTCCTCGTAATGACGAAGGCGACGAACAAGAGTCCTCTCAAGCAATGTTATCTATTTTTAGACAACATGGTCGGCCTTTTGGAAAATGTGTAGAAATATGGCTAGACGATAGAGAACTTCATGTAGCACACACTTATATTCTTCTAAATTGTGCCGAGGTTGCACTGTTTGTTAGGTAATCTGAAATAATAATTTGTGTTTTATTCTTTTCTATAATGCATGCGCGTGTATAACCTAATGTAATAATTTGTTTATATAAATAGTGTTTATGAACGTGAACATCTGAACGGAGATCTCAATAAAGAATTTTCCGGTTGGTTTTCAAATTACGTTTAAGAGCCGAGAAATTGTGTTGTTGACGAAGGGTTGAAACATCTTGCGATGGGACCAAAAAGAGCGGTCAAGACATATCCAATATATTTCATCAATGGATATAAATTTAACACCAAAGAATACGGTGCAGAAAAATTAACAAATAATACTGGGGTATTTGTTAAAGGTAGTGACGATCCAGAAAATCACTTAAATGATTTTTATGGCGTTATAACACAAATTTTGCAACTAACATATTTCTCACGACCCGCGGAGGAGGTGTTTCTATTTAGATGCAATTGGTTTAGCAATGTTCCAGGTTCTGGAATTAATGTGCACAAGGATTATAATCTTATCGAAATAAAGCATACATCACACTATCACAAGTATGATCCTTTTGTACTAGCCAAACAAGCATTGCAAGTTTATTACGCTCCTTATCCGTCTCTATAAAGAGATAAAGCAGATTGCTCTGCAGTTTTTAAAACAAAGGCCAGATTCTCATTCGATGGGAAGAATATTCTGGACGAACAAGCTTATCAGGCAGATCTTGAGCAAAATAACGAAATAATAATTACAAACGATCATACAGATTTTGGTCCTTTGATCGATGAATCAAATGTTTTGGTGGAAGCGTTTGACAGTGCAGAGGAAAATATCGTAGAAAACGAGACCGAATCTGAATCAGAAGACGATGATGACTGATATAAATCTGAATCTGATTTTTTTGCAATTGATGTAACTATGTTGAATTCTTGATGTATTATGAAATTGATGTGACTATGAAACCAAATCTGTTTACCATTGTTTACATGTTTTATGTCATTTCCATTTGTCATTTATTTAGCAATTTTAATTAAAAATGTAATGAAATCTGCTTATCGTCGGAATAGTACACCCATTATAAATTAGGTATAACACACTTCCATTTCTATTTCCATTTCAGTCATTAATTAAGCAATTTATAACGTTGATGTCATTTACATATGAAATATATTTCATTATCATGTTATTATTCTCTTATATAATGATGTGTATATATGTCACAGGTTTATCACAATGTCATATAGAGGTAGGAGCTCTTCACGTTCATCAGGAGGCGATGGCAGTGGCCCATCGCAAGAGTCACAGTGTCCAGCAGTTTGGTTTGTCCCTAGAGCAGAGGGGTAAGAATTAAATTTTCTTTAGCATCTTATTTTTTTATGATATACGTACGTACTTATCTGTATCGTATTTAAAAATAGGGGGTTCGACCTACTTCCCTCGAAGGTTGTGCTGGATGTCTCTAGAGCTTCTTATCGCAGTAGGATGAGTGCTTGCTGGCCGAAGTGGGATAACATCCCTCCTCACATCATAAACTACACCAAATAAGTAGTTTTGCAACATTTTATATTTGTCAATTTATAACACTTATAAATGTTACAAACTACCAACAGTTGAAAAGTGTTAGAATAACTAGAAAAGTGTTAGTAAAAATAAATAATCTTTAAAATAAACTTCGCAACACAAATAAGTGTTACAACAGTTGGTAAATTCGTAAATAATTTATTAACAAGGGGAGTTTTATGTAATTTATGTGTAGATGCTTTTTCCTCACGCTTAACCATTTCCAATCAAATTTCGGCCGCGTAACTTTTAATTCAATTTAGGGTTTTCTTCTGCTCAACAAAGTCAATGTCGTCTTCAACCACTTCAACATCGATGCCGACTTCAACCACTTCGATGATGGAAGGTTGGTTCTCGATTTGGGATTATTGGCGATGGTTTTCAGGCGTTGCTCGATTTGATGGCGCGAGGTGGTTCGTATGGAAGGTCGATGTGTTCGTTGAGGCAAGGTTGTGATGATTGTCTCGTTGTTTGTTGTTGAAGGGTATTTTTGAGAGGTCGCGTGGTTTCGTGATGATAGCGTGTATAATTGCTGAAGTCGCGGTGGTCTGGTGGATTTCGTGGAGGGTGGTTCGAAGTGGTTTCGGTGTCAGGGCAGGCGATTGCTGAACTTATAAGTGTTACAAATTTTGTCGCTCCATTCCTCACAGTCCATTAGTAACACTTAAAAAGTGTTACTGAAATTATTTGTAACACTTATAAATGTTAGAATTTGCCTGTTTTGGTGTAGTGATAGAGTGCATATGGCAAGATGTCCTAGTAAGTATATTTTTCTGTTTTCCATTTTTAATTCGTTTTTGTCATTTTTCTATTGTTTATCGTTTACAGTGTAATCTTTTTTTTTACTTTTTATCGTGAAACACAGGCTGAGATAGACATCCAGACAGACGATATGCTGCTAGCACGAGGATACTAGATGAAGAAGATGTGCAAGAACTATAGGGACACAATATCTGAAATTAAGAAATCTGGTAAGAAACCACGGTGGATGGGGGAGAGCGTATGGCAAGCATGGTTGGGATACTGGGAAACGGACAAGGCGAAGGCAAGTATAATAAAGTATTTTGAATTATTAATTTGACGTGATCGAAAAATAATGTATCAAATTTTGAATGTACAGGCAGAGTCGGATAGAAATTCTGCAAACAGAAATAAAAATCTCGTCACTTATCGTGGAGGGTCGAAGTCATTTCAGCAGTATCGGCAGGAGTTGGTAAATTTACTGAATGATAATTGTAAATAGTTTATGCTATATAATTTTAAATGTATAATAATTTTATATAAAAATCAACTTCAGGAAGCTGAGGCACATGGTCCCGTGGGCTATATGGACGTGTTCACTCGTACGCATGCTGTCGAGCATGTAAATCCGGACGGAACTGTTTCGTATACATGACATGACGATAAATCCAGCACCAGCCATGTAAGCACATTTCATTTTATGCAGTATTAGTAATTGTTCTGCTTGTTAAACTATAATGAAATAAGATATTATGTTATTTATTTGTTAATGCAGGAAAAGTTTATGGAGCAGCGCCAGAAACTCCTTGCTGATACGGGTCGAGAACAGCTGACGACTGATGAGGAGGATGCTATTTTTGAGTCCGTTATGGATCCAGCAGAGCATGGCAGACGATACGGATTTGGCAATCAAGTGGTAAATAATTTATTTTACTGCTAATTTGATATTTAAGTCAAAATTCTATGTTGGAATATATAATTTTATCTTGAATACTTCAAATATGCTATTTGGACCTTTTCAAAATAATAAACTTGAATTTTATTCATTTACAGAGATATTCACATACACTTACAGAGATCACACAGCTAAATTTAATATTTATTACAGGCCAGCAGTCAGAGACGAGCTCGGCGGAATAGAGCTCAGAGCGATCTAGCCGATATAGAAGAAATACGGACTAGAGTGTCCCAACTGGAGGAGCAGAACCACCAACAGGCCATGCAGACCACACATTTGTTAGAGTACATACAGCAGTTTGGTTTCTGCTTCCCTTCCTCGGCTGGCTCTGGATCTGGAGGAGATTGATTCATTGCTTTCTTGCTTTTTCAGGTATGATTTTTTTAGTTTTGTATGATTATTTTTGATACACTTGGTTGTGTGGTTGTATAATGATGTGGATGTTGATGATTTTGTGTATGTATAACATGGTATAACACTTATTGTTGGGGTTGTTGGAATGGTTATGTATATTATGTATTTTATTTTGATGTAATTTGATATATTTGTGTGTTTGATTAATTTTGTGTAGTTTGGGTTTTGATATTTGGTTGGTATGTTGTATATTGGATTGTGTAGTATTGGTGTAATAGTTTTTGGAAGAGAAATGTGTATGGAAGGCTACATTTGCAGCAGTAAAAAAAAGCAGATTTCCGACGGTTTTCGACGGCTTCCGGCAGTTTACAGGTACCCAATTTCCGACGGCTTCCGACAACCTGTAGGACATTTTTTCCGACGGATCCCGACACGTGTCGGAATCCGTCGGAAGCCGTCGGCAATAAGTACGGCGTCCTCTGTCGGAAGCTGTCGGAAATACTGCTCCCCGACGCCGTATATTCCGACGGCTTTTCCCGACGGCCGCCGACGGTTACGACGGCCGCCGACGGTTACGACGGCCGCCGACGGTTTTCAGCCGTCGGAAATCACTGTTCTCCTTGTAGTGCATATATGTGTATAGAGGGGTTAGCATGTCCTCATGGTATAAATCCCAACACTTAGATACGAGCATGTTAAACCATGCACAATGTATATGTTGGAAATGCACGTACATGTACATGCATATATGATACACGAGCACACATTATATATTATATATAAAATCAAACAAAATCCTTTTATCGATAAATAAAATAATAATTTTATTTAAAATTATTTTAGATCATATCTAAATTAATTTAGACTTCACAGTCCCAAACAAGATCGAAAATGGAATTTTGTTTAAAAAATCACCCATTTAACCCACTACATGTTGGCCTAGATCCAACAGTTTTATCAAAGCCCAACAACTTATGCAGTCTAAGTTACCAGTATTAGGGTTGACTCATTAAAGTCTAACCATTTAGTAAGGTATCTAGAAGAGTAGTATCTAAGGTTGGGTTTGGATAATCAAGTACTCTACTACACCTGGTTATTTGGCCTGGCCTGAAAGGATGAGGTAAGCTCAAAGGTTATCCCTAATATGAAGGTCTAAACTGATTTGGGTCTTGGCTACTTTCCAAAATCTGTTTTGAAAATTAAAATAAAATTTTAAATTCCAAAGGTTAAATTTAAAATAAATAAAAATAATATTTGAAATTTAAAAGGTTTAATTTAAAATAAGTAATGAATTTATAAACATTACAAAATAATTTTCAAAATTGTTTTGAAAATAAAAAAAAATTTGTGAAAATTATTAATAATTCATTGGATTAGTTAATTAACTAAAAGTTAATTAATTAAATTAAATAACATATATGTTGATATATGTAACATTATCTTAAAGTGTTTAAGGTAGTTTATATATACATAATTTTCAAAATTAATAATAATTAATTAAAATTGATTTAATTAAATAAATAAATTAGTAAATAATATAATATACATATGTTAGATATTTGTGTATAACTATAAATGCTATAATGCACATATTCAATTTAAAATGAATAAAATAAAATTCATTAAAATGTTAATTAATTAATTAAGTTAATTAGATAAGATTAATTAATAAAATTAATATAAGATCATATATAAGAATATTATATATGTTAATTAAATTATAAAATGTTATACAAGAATTAAACTAATTTAATATAAATGTATAATAAAAAGGTGAAACAATAAAAATTCCAAAATATATTTAAGAATTAAATACATCGTATAGGTACATATACCATGATTCCAGATGTGTTTAAAACTTGAATCACGTGGGTATTTCATAAGAAATAAATTATTTCATAAGTCGATATCACTCAAATAGATATATTAAAGATTATGAATCTTTAATTTAAATGTTGTCCTCTACCATTTATATATTAACAAATTACTTGCATACTCCTTAGTTGTTAAGCTTTCCTCGAGCTGGGGATGTTAAGTGTGATACTATTAATATATAGAATAGATGGGGTAAGATACATGTACATATTTGTTGAGCTTTCCTAAGAGTATGTGCATTATACGTAGGCCATAGCAAAATGGTTGGTACAAGTGAATAATCTCTCTTTAGTTGTTGAGCTTCCTTCAAGGTAAAGATGAGATTAGGACAAGGACCAGAAAAGTTAGGAGTTGTACATGATACAACCGATAAGGAGTTATAAATTTATGCAGACATAAGGTTTATTAAGCTTTCCTCAACGTTAGAATCCCAATGCATATGAGTCCTAACACCCACCAGAGAAGTTGAAAGACTTCTATGTTTCGCCATAGGGTTTCGAGAAACGTAAAATTCTAGTGAAAGCCTTATTAGAGAAACAAAATGGCAATATTTAACCTTTCTAATATTTTAAGAACATCTGCTATGTATAAATTAAACTAAATTACTTCAATAAATTTGAGGAATTAATATAATTGAAATGTTTATTAGTTAAAATATACAAATGAACTAAATTAGGATTGACAAATTGAAATATACAATATACTTATGAATAAATTTTTGCATGTTGTCAATTCAAGACCCATGCAAGCGCCTAAATATACAACTACTAAATACATTTGTAACTTGGTCACTTAAGTGTTTATTTGCTCGAGACTGTGTATTCTCTTCTATGAGTTTCAAACTCTAAAAGCAATACAAGAATATGGATATTTGATCCATATACAATCATATATAAATGTTACATTGTGAATGGTCAAAACGTGTAATGCACAAAACATCGATGAAATTAGTTCATTCGAACCAAGCAAGTAAACTGCAGTATGGGATCGTGTATTCAATATGGTTAATTACAATAAAGATCTTATTGTTTTAAATGTAACACTAGATCAAGAGCTACATGATAGATCTAAAAAATTCAATTACTAAAATGTCAATTTGTTCAGTTTACGTAAAGTGAAACTCATTTGATATCCTTAAATGTTATGGATGACCAAATTGTAACGACCCAGAATTTTAGTCATTTAAATTTAAAAGATTTAATTTATTTTAAATGTTGAAAAGTTATTTTTATAAATTAAATAACTTGAATTTCAAATATAGCGATTTATTTAATAATTAAATTATTGAATATAATATTGGAATTGTTTAAATAATTGAATCTTGAATTTAATATGACTGAAAATGATTTCAAAAGTTAGTTTAAAATTCAATTTGAATAAGAAAGAAGATTGTAAACTTTTAATTTGGATTTAAAAGTGATTGAAATTGGAAATTATTCGTTTTAATTAACGTGTAAAAATAGCCTTCTGGGGCATTGTCTCAGATTTCAACGAAACAAGTTTCATTGGATCCATAATAGTGTATTTTAGTATGCCGTCGAATTTCATGACGATTGGACGTATCGTTTGGACGTGCGAGATCGAAACGCGTAGAAATTAATTTCAGAAATTTAAATAAATAGTTGGGTTTGAAAAGCTATCTTATGTATATGATGGAATTAGGTCTCGAGACTTATTCCATTGTGTTTGGAATAGGGGTATACATATAGAACGCCAGGCGGCACGCCTCGTTTGGAGTTCAAGATTTTCATGTATGTTTAATGAATATTTTAAAAATAAAATAATATATATAAAATATTAAGCCATGCTTGCCCATGCTCCCCAGCACGTCGCACCCATACCTGCCTTTCCCTTTTAGCCCGTGCGTACCAGAGAAAATTGAATTTGCATGTTCTTTTTTTTACCATGGCCATCCAACAGCCACCGTAGCTTTGGACCATCAGAGGCAAATTCAGGCGAAGGCTTCAACTAACCAAATGTTTGCGGTGTCGAGGCGTGGAAGTTCAATGGTCGGATTGCGGTGATGTGGCATGGATGGCCATAGATTGGGCCGCGTTCGTCGGCAGTTCACGTTCGCTCTTAGGCGATTGAGGCTCGACGACGAGGCCCGGGGTTAGGGGGTGCGCGAGGCGGCGGTGTGTCGCAGGTGCGTGGAACGACGGCGGCGGGGCTACGGGGAGGCGCGGTCGCGATTGGGTTTTGGCGCTATCGATTTGTGCGTGCCTAGAGAGTAATGAGAGGGAAGGTAATTAATTTAAATAGTTATTAATTTAAGTTAATCGCAATTTAATTATTTCAAAAGTTAATAAATACACAACCTTTTCATACGAGATCCAAATTGAACGCGACAAGTCACATTGTGATCGTATCGACGAAGGCTACGTTGTGGAGTTGGATTTGGAGAACACAGAAATTTTGGTTAAAATTGAACATCTGGTCAATTTTAATCCAAACGGAATGTTTTGACGACTATTAAAATCAATGTGAGTTAATCTCACCTTTTTGGTTAATCAAAAAATTTAAATAGTCAATAAATATTATTTATTGGATGTTTGGATATTTATTTCTAATCATTATTGATTGTTTGGATAATATACTAAATTATATTGTTGGTTTGGATATATTCCCGCCTGTAGAGCGGATGAGACCCTATTACGTTCCCGTGTAAGAGCGGATGACCCTTTGTATACGAATCCCGCCTCGAACCAGTTGATTTATATTTTTGATTATATATTGTATGTGGTGTAGGGGGACAATTTGGAGGGATCCAATGGGATTCCTCACACTCTTGATTTTATTTTCATATATATAGTGATATATGACTTGTTCAATGCCATACTAATGACATTGATATGATTTGCTTAATTAGTGCTTTAGTACCATCGAGCCTCATTTTTGGTATTTTAATATACTATAAAATGGTGATTTGATTTAAAAGAGGATTTCAAAGCGATTTTGGAAATTATATATGTTTTATATAATTATTCTTGAATTATTTGAAGGAGTGATTTATTTTAAAAATTAAAGGTATGATTTCTAGATATCATAAGTTAATATTCATAAAATACTATTAAGTAGAGATTTTCGAGCTGAAAATAAAGATTTTTAAAATCTTGAAATAAGTCCATAATAAAGAGATATGTTTTAAAGGAAAATATAAATATTTTGATATTAATAGTTATTAACCATTTTATACGAAGTAATATATATATATATATGTATATGTGTACATATATGAAAGATTAATAACAAATGTGAGATTTTGTAAGTGTGATAATTTATAAAAGTAATATTTTACAAATGAAGTGAAGATTCGTAAAATCGTATTTTGATATAAAAAATAGATTTATAAACGGGTTTTGTAAATTAAAGGAAACTATTATCGTTTAATAAATTGGAAAATAAATCAAATGGTGGATTTATTATAAGATACAGACTGATATTTTAGAAATAGTTGACTCTATTTCTGAAATGTAAGGCAATGATAAATTTTGAATGTTAAACGGCATTTTTATAACTAAGAAGGAATTTATAATAGGAATTTATCTATGTGGAAGTAATATTAAAACAGATGATGATTGATGTTTTTAATTGAGATTTATGAGTAATTGAGATTCTTAAAGAAAATAAGTTATAAATGGAGTTCATAAATAAATGGGTTTTATGAAAGGAAGTTTTTGGAAAGAGATTCTTAAATATAGTTTTATAAATACGGAAATGACCGGGTTGAAGAGTTAAAAATTGATTTTTACCAATGAAATATATATTGTTTTAAAAGTTGATTAATATTGCTTAAGTTTTCAATAAATATTTAAATAATTATGAAAGGTGTAACGACCCGCAATTTTAGATATTTGAAATTGGAATATTTAATTGATTTTAAATATTTAGGTGTTGATTTTTAAACTTGAATTTCAAATATCTCTATTTATTGGATAATTTAATTATTGGATTAAATAATTGAAATTTGGGTAAAATATGAAATCTTGGTTTTTAAGCTCGTTAAAAATAATTTGAAGGCTTATAAAATTTATATTGATAATACTGAAGGTAATAGAAGTTTTAAAATTGAATTTAAAAATGTTTTGTTCAGTTTTAAAAATGTATCGTTTAAATTGACATTTAAAAATAGCCTTCCGAGGCACAGTCTCGGAATTCGACGAAACTAGTCCCATTGGATCCGTAATAATGTATTATTATCGGATTTCAATTTTCAAAGTGTTTTGAGTTATCATCTGATCGTACGGTATAGAAACGCGCTGAAATCGATATCGAAAATTCAATTAATAACTAGGTCCAAAAGGCTATCTTCTCCATATGATCGAATTAGGACTCGAAACCTTTTCCATTGCGTTCGGGATAGGGGTAAAACATTATAAATGCCTAGCGGCACATCTCAATAGGAGGTCAGGATTTTAAGCTGCGAAATCGAGACGGTTTAAATTTTAAATATATATATATATATATATATATATATATATATATTATTCTGATTGACATTTATATCCACATCAAACCTTTTCCCTTTCATTTCGTAATCACTATAGCTTCATCCTAACACGTTTCCCTCCTTTCAATATCACGTCCCTTTTTCCCCTATCACTCACACTACAACAAAACAGGCTTTTTACAACGGGCAATGCCCGTTGTAATATGTATTCCACAACGGGCAGCTGACCGTTGTAATAGGCGATGTTGTAATAGGTTAACCATATTTTACAACGGGCAATGCCCGTTGTAATACACCTTTTTACAACGGGCAATGCCCGTTGTAATACACCTTTTTACAGCGGGCAATGCCCGTTGTAATATGTAATATTGCAACGGTTTCTGACCGTTGCAAAATAAATGCAAATTTTTAAAAAAATTACAACAGCATACCTTCATACCAATAATGAATAATTTAACAAGTAATAAATATTAACCAAAATCACATTCGAAAAGACTAAAAGCTAGAGTCATAAAATTCCAAGACATTCCAAAAAGTTAGATAAGTTTACATTGACATAGTTCTAATATTCACTATTTTTCATTTATTTAGTTCTCTACCCAATTCTCTACCTAGTTCTCTGCACCATTTCACATCTACAAACAAACCACCCACCATAGTCATTCACTTCCTCCATATTTAATTAACTTCTCCCTCATACAACTGCACAGCCTACATCAACTCCCTGACCAACAGTGCTTCTCTCTACCCATAACATAGTCATATAATCTCCTCCTCCATTCACTGTCCCTGCATATTCACTCTGCTACAAAATATCCATCCAACCTTTACTTGCATTCACCGAACATTCTCCTTCACCAATAGTACAACCCACATCATCTCTACTGTCATTCATTTCAGCCTCGACAACCAACAACTGCAGCGAGTTCACCCTGAAGATATCACAAATATGTCATTTCCTAAATTTTTACTTTTTACGTATTTAGACCACTTTCAAAGACATATCTCATATTTGAACAACATGAAAATTGTTTACAAAAACTAGGTCATTTTCTGCTTTCCTGACAAAAGTTGATATTGCTGAAGTAGTTTAAAAGTGCAATTCATTTTACCTATTGGCATTGCAATTTCAAATTGGACAGTTAGAAGATCATTATCTACCTCAGTAATAGATTTAGCAGCATGTCTTGTTGGATGATTTCTTGTAGGAGCTTTTATGAAAACGTTGGAGTATGAAATAGCTGGAGAAGATGTAGTATCAGCAACTATCCAAACAGAGCTTCTTCCAATTCATCCACCTTTGCTTCTACATCATCCAAGAAAAACTGACTTTTAAATGGTCTAAAATAAAAGGTGAATAAAAGTTGAAATGTTATAAACGGACATTTTACCTAGGTTATTTTGTGACATTTTTGTATAATGATCCCTTAAGCATTGAAGCATTAACAATAAAACATTCACATTCATTTAAAACTACGATAAAAGTGTTCTTACAGCCAATACATGTTGGTAATGACGTAAGACAAAAGTTGTTATTTTATTATGTGTTTGAAATTGTTATGTTGGATATATTTGAAACAGAAATGATGGATAGATTTAGATTTGTGATGCGATACATTTGTATACTAGCATATAATAATTGAAAAGCAGAGGATGATAAATTGATAATGGCCATAAAAAGAGTGAATTATAATTTTCAAGTTGAGATCTATGGGACTCAGAAGAACATGGAAAATTGTTACCATATGAAACCCGATTATCAAAAGTCTAAGATATATCGTAGACAATCAGAGGATAACACAGAAGACTAAGCTAGGTTTAAGGCAACAAAGCTGAAACAGTTGCCCATTTACTAAAACAATGCAATCTGTTATCTCCACTTAGAAACGTGCACACGTTATATACATATGAAACTATCTGGCTATACATCATATACATACAAAATACATACAAAATCTGAGATAATTTACGCATAACACTAAATCAAAATCAATTACTCCCACAAACAATCATCAACCAATTCATCAATCAATTCACCCAACATAAAACTTTCCATTTCAATTCCTAAAACAATCATCGACCAATTCATCAATCAATTCATCCAAAATCAAACTTTCCATTTCAATCCCTACTCCCTCAACGTCAAATAATAAATTAACCCAGCCATCTCTTTTGATAAAATACCTACTTTCTTCCCATTCTAATGCATCATAACTTGAGCTAAGGTGCCAATTTACTTTCTCCCAAACCTCAGATAGTTTCATATGTATATAATCGGGTTTTTATTTTTATTTTTGTCTTTTTATTATTTATTTTTTTATATTTTTTTTGTGGGTTTTGTTTAGTACAAATGTTTGGAATGTAGATTAAACATACAATTTCTTTATAAAATTGAACATGGTTCTTCTAAGTATTTAAAAGTTTCAAGGGCAACAGATTTTGAAGTGGCTTGTGAAGACAGTGATAATAATATGAAGTGACCTATAAAGACTGTAACAAAACCTACTACACTACAAATTGAGAAAGTAAAAAATAAAATAGCTTTAACCATGTATAAGATATGGGCAATTTAAAAATAAAAAATGGCAACAATTTAACAAGTATAAGGCAAAACTTTCATTACCTAACATAAATAGGACAACCACCAATAGCTCGCAGCATGATACTCTACAGCAGGATGCAGGCTCTGCTCATCACAAAAAATCACAAGTCTAATTATATAGTCCAACTGGGATAAAAGTCATCCGAAGCCCTGACAACCGCAGTCTGCTTTGAGCTATACAACCCATCCGTATTATGACACATGCAAGAAATGCACCCATTATCCGGAAAGTTCCTAGCAACTGACTCCTCCAAAGCCTGATGATAAGCCCGTGTCAAAGACACACGTCCTCCAAATCCAGACCCAAGGGTCTCTATAATGTTTTGAACATCGACCTTCACTCCATCCACTCCACACGATCTTAAGTACTGGTGAAGTTCATTGTAGAAGGAGTAGACCTTTTTGGGGTGGATCAGGCCTAGGGCTTGGAGGGTGAGGCTGTCCATTACTATGTCGGGCTGGTTGCCCTGGACCCCAGGTGATTGGACCGGGTAGGCTAGGGATGGGTCGTAGTCCTTCATGTTAGAGGCATCGGGCTTTACTCCTCCCCAGTACCCAGCTAGGGCATGCCATACATACACGTATTTTACATTGTGATTGGCTTTTACTTCTTGTACTAGATGTTTGAGACCAGGGGTTGTGGCGTCGGTTTTGTTTTCGAATTTGGAGTTCTCTTTGAGTCCAGTTAGTCTACTTGCAAACCTGAGGATGCAAAAAAATAATATATAAAATATACATTTAAAGAGAAGACTATTTTTGAATTTGGCAATATAGTGATGCCCAGATGATTTGGTCACAATAAGTTAACACAATACAAAGCATAATAAAAAAACCAACTAAAATTTTCTTCTAAATTCAAAGAATATAAAACAAAAAACAAACAAACATAAACTAATATTACATTTAGATATCTTCAGCAATTTATAATACATATTACAGGAAAAAAACTTTAACTTAAATTCAAGACTTCAATTATACATTGTACGAAACTTGTAGAAATTTATTCAAGTGCTATGCAAAATAGAAAACTACAATAGTTTGGAAAGCGAAGTTGTGGTAGTTCAACATTTCCATGTTCAGTGTCGTGCAAATACCGAAAGACACATACTCAAGTCTTCTTCACAGTAGTAAGAAGCCTAGACGTTTCATTTTCTTTCAAAATGTTATTTTGAAAACACATTATATAACAATAATTAATTTTAGTTTAGTATACATATTATTTGTTTAGTACAAGCCATCAACACAACTTAGCTAGTGCCGGTTATCTCAATCGAAGAGAATTTTCTCTTTATTGCAATGGAAGAATTTGAAGTTAATTAGAGTTTAAATTCAAATGATAAGGGTTGAAGTCAAAACAAAATTGAAGCTAAGTTGGAATATGTAACATAGGAATGTAGAGCACTTAACAGTCGTCTACTCATTCCCTATAGAACATTCACTGGAGGTATTAAATTGAAATTTCTCCTGTTTCTTGAAATATACACTTGTTTATGAGTTAACAAGGGGACATGTGATCAAATCATAGATAAATGTTCAAAATTGTTACATTTCAGCAATTACCAAATGTTACAGTCTTACTTTGCTGGCTTCCTTTTTCACTGCAAGCATAATTTGAAACAATTTCATTGACTTTCTGATATTATTCACTAAACTGTACCTTTTTTCTGCTTCTCAGAACCTGATGACGACGATCCTGATTCAATCTTCACAGCAAAAAGGATGAGTTATACTATGTAAATTTCACCCAAATCGCAACTCCTTGTAATGTCGTATTCTGTAATAAAAATGTAATCATAAGCATGTAAATTCATAAAGAAATTAGAGAACGAAAAACAAACACTAAGTCTAACAAGATGATTCAGAGACAAACAGTTAAAAACATGTTTAAAAATTAAATCAAAGA
Organism: Allium fistulosum; assembly: GCA_030737815.1. NCBI lineage: Eukaryota > Viridiplantae > Streptophyta > Magnoliopsida > Asparagales > Amaryllidaceae > Allium > Allium fistulosum. Next base: position 171,523,083 of record CM060904.1, read on the forward strand.
GAAAGCAAATGTTGCATTAGAATCTAGTGTAGTATCAAAACGAATGAAACAAAGATTCTTTTAGAACCAAACATGACCTCTATTTCACCAAAGAAAATGTACAACAATTCAAAAGAGAACAAATGACAACAAATCAAAAGAGAACAAATGACAACAAAGTGATGAAGCGCATGTGAATAAGGAAAAAAGATTTCAAAGCATTCAGGTGAATTGAGTGCCTTGCACCTTAGACATGCCTATGAAGGAGGAGGTAGTAGATACGATGATAGTAGTCGAGGTCGCTGCTTCAAATACGGAACAAAATACAAATCCAAATCGCGAAAATCCGAATCGCGAAAGTAGGGTTATACAAAATGGAGATTCGTACCTGAATAATGAGGAGGCGGAGCGAAATCGAAATCGCGAAATTTCAGTTCTCAAAAAACCTAGTTTTGGCAAAGAGGACCATTTTTCACAACGATGCGGATAGTGATTTATTATTTGATGTTGGCCCGGCTAAAAGTTTATTACAACGGGCATAGTTTATTACAACGGGCATGCATTACAACGGGCATGTGACCGTTGTAAAGTTGGCATCTATTACAACGGGCATGAATGGACCGTTGTAGTAGCCTTCTATTACAACGGGCAACCAATGCCCGTTGTAAAAAGGGTTTGTATATGACATCTTTTACAACGGACGCAAATGGACCGTTGTAATAGCCTTCTATTACAACGGGCAACCAATGCCCGTTGTAAAAAGGACGTTGTAATAGGGTATTTTTGTTGTAGTGTCAGTTCAAATCAAAAGAAAGAAATTTACATTATAAAATCAAAAACCAGAAACCTTTTCCTTATCCACTCCTCTATAATCCAACGTCAGAACCCTTTTCTTTTTTCTGTTTTCTAGTTCATAAAAATGGCCGCTACTTATAAATTTTCAAATAAAAAAAAAGAAGCGGCTTTGAAATGAGTGGCCGAACGAATTTCCCTCTTCATAATTCCGAATCGTGTCTCTCTCCTCCATCCCTTTTCTTTTCGAATCGAAGCAGTCGAGGGAATCGCGAGGGGAAACGTGGCAAGGTTTGGGGGTCGCAGTGATTCATTGGCGTGTGGTGGAGATCACGAGTTTCGTTTCGCGACTGGAAGACGAGACGTACGTGTGGTCGAGCGGCAGATCTGGGGAGGCTCGAAGTCGTGACGATGCTCGAGGTCGCGGGAAAGTGGGGCGGGCTGATGTCGAGTCTGGGTGTGTGGGTGGCTGTAGTCGGGGTCACGACAGTAGAGGCAGCAATGGCGGTCGAGGCCGATGTCGATTTTGATGATGAGGAGCTGGAGCTTTCGTGCTCGATTTGGAGTGGCTACTCAAGGCTTTGAGCGGCGGCTTGTCGAAACTAGGGTTCGGTAGGGAGGGCAGTAAGGTACAAAGAAAACTTTATAAATATAAATACACACATACACATTTTTAATCTTACTGTTTAATTTTAAATAAGTATTAGGTGATATATATATTATAAAACATATTAAAAACAAATATTTACAAATTAATAAATGGTTATCCAATGGTTAATTTATTTTGAGCATTTTTAAAATTGTTAGTACTCAAGTCTAAACCCTGAGTTTAATCTATTGATTTTTAGTGCATTAATCAGAATTTTTTTTATATAGATAAGATTTTGAAAAAAAATAGGGATTTTAAAATGTTTGAAGAATTAATAAAAGTTAGATTTTTGAAATCTATAATTTATTTTTATAAGTGTATATGTAGTTTCAAAAGGAAAATTATTAGTTCAAAATTAAATCATTAGTTAAATTAATAAATGGTAATTAACTGTTCGATTATTTCAAATGTTAATAAAACGTATAATGTTTGTACAAGGTCCAAATCATGAGGGAAATAGTCAAGACGGATCAGATTGCAAATAAAAAGTCAAAGGTGAGTTAATCTCACTCACACCTGGATTATCGGTTAATTTAAATAGTTAAATTTAAATTATTGGTTGATTGATTGAATTGATAATTTATTATCAGTTTGGATGTGATATTATATATAGTAGTATATATATATATATTGGAGCGATTGATATTCGCGCATTATATAGCGGATAAGACCATATGCGCCCTGCATAATAGCGGATGACCCTTTATACCGCGATATCCCCCTCGAAGTGGGATTGGTATTTTTATATTGTGCTAACATATTTGGATGCAGGGAAACAGGTTGGAGGGATCCAACTGGATTCCTCAAAATGTTGAATTTATTTTCATAGTCAGTTATGTGATTTATTCGATAATCTGTGATAGATTATATTTAAAATTGAAGCATTGAATGATATGGTTTGCTGGATATATTTTGAAAATTTAAGATGTCAAAAATAATAAAGAGTGGATTTTTGAAGGAAATTTAAAAAGAGAATTTTAAGTAAAATAATTATAGCGAATTCAGATAAATTAAAGGAATGAATTTGGAAAATGGATAAAAGTTTGATTTTAAATCCTATTAAATAAATTCCGGGTATGGAAAAAAAATAGAGATTTCAAATAAGCAGGAATAAAAGAGTGAGTTAAGCGACATTTTAAAGAATTAAAGGATTTATTCTTAAATTCAGGAATTAAATGGTTTGGGAGAAAATAAAGGGAGAATTTTGAAATAAAGTATGAAATGGATATTTCAAATTTAGATAAGGTTTTAAATCATAATAAAGAAGTGAATTTGGAATAAATGGATTTTGGATTAAATTTGGGTAAATCAAATTAAAGATTAAAATGGAATTAATTCAGAAAATCGATTAAGTGTTTTGTGACAGTGAGAAAAAAAGAGAATGAGAATATAAAATTTATAAACGGGGTTTATAAATAAAGTGAAATAAATATCAATGGATATTTGAGATTTTAAATTCACGGTGGGAATTTATATGGAAAGGGGTAATTTGTTTCAAAATAAAAAGGTGGTTTTATTTTTAAAAGTGTGGAAAAAAATTTACGAGATTGGACATAAATTAAATTGGGATAAATCGAGAAGGATTTATAAATGGTTAAATGGACCACATTGGAATGGAAAGTGTATTTTCCCGAGAAGCCAAGTATGTTTTCGAAGAAAGATTTTTAAGTATAAATTAAAAGTTTTAAAAGAATGTTTTAGAAAATTTATTATATAATTGTTTTAAAATTTTTAAAGTAATATTTATTAAGTCAATTAGAGTAGTTAATTATTTTTAAATGTTGGATTAGTATTATGATTTTTAAAGGGATAATTATTAAATGTTTATATTTCTTAAAATGATTTTTATTTTAAAAAGTAGTCTTGGCTTAAGTTTATTTGAGAAATTATTACAGAATTTCATAACTATCATTTTGAATAAAGTGATTTGAGCAGTTTATTTTAAAGGTTTTAAGTATATATTTGGATAAAGTGATTTAAATTACTTAAAACCTAAATTATTAAGGCTTGGTGCTTTTCAGTGGGAAATAAAACAATTGGTTGGATGATTGTTTTAAATTGATAGTTAAATAACCGACTATCAATATTGATCAATGCGTTGATCGTTTCGAAGAGACCGGGATCAGATTTAATTATCCGAAAACCACTTCGATCCGGTTTGAACGTTTGCGAATGAATACCGTGAAGATAATGAAGACGGTGATTCGGTTTACCCAGACCCAGGGCTACTTGTATGGACGAATGCTATCAGACCATCGTCAGGAGGACGATGAGCATTCTAAGTGAAACGTGTTCTAAAAAGGTAACGCATAGCCTCAAGCCTCATCAACCGAGAATGGCTAAAACATGGGAGGTGCAGCAAGGCTAAGTGGCCAGCAACCAATTAGGGTAAGATTTTCCCTGTCTAGATGTCCCTTTTTATTCGGCTTAGTGGGCGGTTACTGATCCCAACCGCGGGGTGATCTTATTCGGACTATCCAGTAAGGGGTAGCTCCGGCCTTGTGTTGTAGGGGATCGGGAGTGATCCTCGGTACTCTGATCTAGACCAGGTAATGTGACGGGCTGTACCCCAGTAGCCCTGCCATTGTATGGAAACCCAATCTCCAATAAGTGCCTTCGGACTTGTTTGTATACCTATTATGCTGGAATTTAATGAATGTAACAATTTCGTCTATTTGAATAAGTATTTGTGCTTAGACACTATTATAATACCAGAGGATTTGATATAAAATGTTTTGGTTATCGTAAGGTAAAAACCCGGCATGTTTATTTGTGGCGTGGTCTTACGAGATACCTTTGATTTTCAAAGGATTTTGAAAACTTTAATAATTCAATTGAGTGTGTTTTCTCACGCTGGTTTTCCTGACTGACTCGGGTGTTATTTCATTATAATGCTCGGGTCAGACCGAGTATTACATATACAGGATAAGATGCTGTGGAGCTCAAGAGACGAGCTGGATGACGAGGCGTATTTTCCGTAGATTTGTATATTCCGCTGTGTAAGGACAAGTTACTGAACTGTCCAGATTTGACGTAGTGATTGTGTACTCTGATGATTGTAAGTATTAACTGTTACAGATTCTTTTGTATAAAAATCTGTTATTATATATTATATTTTGTTCCGCTGCGATTGTGAGATTCTGACGTTGTTTTCTATTTCTTCTTCTACCTTTTCTTCTTTAACCCCTACGGTCTGGTATTTCCATCATTCGCTTGTTCGGCATGAAATACAATGGACGTATTGATGTCAAATTTCGGAGGTCGAAAAACCGGGTCGTGACAAAAGGCTATCTTCTCCAAAAGACTGTTTAAATTTTAAATATATATATATATATATATATATATATATATATATATTATTCTGATCGACATTTATATCCACATCAAACCTTTTCCCTTTCATTTCGTAATCACTGAAGCTTCATCCTAACACGTTTCCCTTCTTTCAATATCACGTCCCTTTTTCCCTATCACTCAGTTTAAATCAAAAGAAAGAAATTTGCATTATAAAATCAAAAACCAGAAACCTTCTCCTTATCCACTCCTCTACAATCCAACATCAGAACCCTTTTTTTTTTTCCAGTTCATCAAAATGGCCGCTACTTTTAAGTTTTCAAATAAAAAAAAGAAGCGGCTTTGAAATGAGTAGCCGAACGAATTTCCCTCTTCATAATTCGGAATCATGTCTCCATCCTCCATCCCTTTTCTTTTCGAATCGAAGCAGTCAAGGGAATCGCGAGGGGAAACGCGGCAAGGCTTGGGGGTCGCAGTGATTCATTGGTGTGTGGTGGAGATCACGAGTTTCGTTTCGCGATTGGAAGACGAGACATATAAGTGGTCGAGCGGTAGATCTAGGGAGGCTCGAAGTCGTAACGATGCTTGAGGTCGCGGGAAAGTGGGGCAGGCTGATGTCGAGTCTGGGTGCGTGGTGGCTGTAGTCGGGGTTGCGACAGTAGAGGCAGCAACGGCGGTCGAGGCCGATGCCGATTTTGATGATGAGGAAGTGGAGCTTTCATGCTCGATTTGGGGTGGCTACTCAGGGTTTTGAGCGGCGGCTTGTCGAAACTAGGGTTCGGTATGGAGGGTAGTAAGGTGATTTCTTTTTCTATCTAAAATTTTATGTATATATGTATATAGGTATAGAGAAAATTTATAAATATAAATATACACGTACACATTTTTAATCTTACCGTTTAATTTTAAATAAGTATTAGGTTGATATATATATTATAAAACATATTAAAAACGAATATTTACAAATTAATAAATGGTTATGCAATGGTTAATTTATTTTGTGCATTTTTAAAATTGTTAGTACCGAAGTCTAAACTCGAGTTTAATCTATTGATATTTAGTTCATTAATCAGAATTTGTTTTTATATAGATAAGATTTTGAAAAAAAATAGGGATTTTAAAATGTTTGTAGAATTTATAAAAGTTAGATTTTTGAAATCTATAATTTATTTTTATAAGTGTATTTGTAGTTTCAAAAGGAGAATTATTAGTTTAAAATTAAATCATTAGTTTAATTAATAAATGGTAATTAACTATTCGATTATTTCAAATGTTAATAAAACATATAATGTTTGTAGAAGGTCCAAATCGTGAGGGAAATAGTCGAGATGGATCGGATTGTAAATAAAAGTCAAAGGTGAGTTAATCTCACTCACATCTGGATTATCGGTTAATTTAAATAGTTAAATTTAAATTATTGGTTGATTGATTGAATTAATAATTTATTATCAGTCTGGATGTGATATTATATATATTAGTATATATATATTAGAGTGATTGATATTCCCACATTATATAGCGGATGAGACCCTATGCGCCCCGCATAATAGCGGATGACCCTTTATACTGCGATATCCCCCTTGAAGTGGGTTGGTATTTTTATATTGTGCTAAAATCTGTGGATGCAGGGAAACAGGTTGGAGGTATCCAATTGGATTCCTAAAAATGTTGAATTTATTTTCATACTCAGTTATGTGATTTATTCGATAATCTGTGATAGATTATATTTAAAATTGAAGCATTGAATGATATGGTTTGCTGGATATATTTTGATATTTTAAGATGTCAAAAATAATAAAGAGTGGATTTTTGAAGGAAATTAAAAAAGAGAATTTTAAGTAAAATAATTATAGTGAATTCAGAAAAATTAAAGGAATGAATTTGGAAAAAGGATAAAAGTTTGATTTTAAATCCTATTAAATAAATTCCGGGTATGGAAAAAAAATAGAGATTTTAAATAAATGGGTATAAAAGAGATTTGAGGACTTAAACAATATTTTAAGGAATTAAAGGATTTATTCTTAAATTCAGGAATTAAATGGTTTGGGAGAAAATAAAGGCAGAATTTTGAAATAAAGTATGAAATGGATATTTCAAATTTAGATAAGGTTTTAAATCATAATAAATAAGTGAATTTGGAATAAATGGATTTTGGATTAAATTTGGGTAAATCAAATTAAAGATTAAAATGGAATTAATTCAGAGAATCGATTTTAAAATCGATTAAGTGTTTTGTGACAGTGAGAAAAAAAGAGAATGAGAATATAAAATTTATAAACGGGGTTTATAAATAAAGTGAAATAAATATCAGTGGATATTTGAGATTTTAAATTCACGGTGGGAATTTATAAGGAAAGGGGTAATTTGTTTTAAAAATAAAAAGGTGGTTTTATTTTTAAAAGTGTGGAAAAGAAATTTACGGGATTGGACGTAAATTAAATTGGGATAAATCGAGAAGGATTTATAAATGGTTAAATTGACCACATTGGAATGGAAAGTGTATTTTGCCGAGAAGCCAAGTACGTTTTCGAAGAAAGATTTTTAAGTATAAATTAAAAGTTTTAAAGTGTTTTAAAAGAATGTTTTAGAAAATTTATTATTTAGTTGTTTTAAAATTTTTAAAGTAATATTTATTAAGTTAATTAGAGTGGTTAATTATTTTTAAATGTTGGATTAGTATTATGATTTTTTAAAGGGATAATTATTAAATGTTTATATTTCATAAAATGATTTTTATTTTAAAAAGTAGTCTTGGCTTAAGTTTATTTGAGAAATTATTACAGAATTTTATAACTATCATTTTGAATAAAGTGATTTGAGCATTTTATTTTAAAGGTTTTAAGTATATATTTGGATAAAGTGATTTAAATTACTTAAAACCTAAATTATTAAGGCTTGGTGCTTTTCAGTGGGAAATAAAACAATTGGTTGGATGATTGTTTTAAATTCATAGTTAAATAACCGACTATCAATATTGGCCAATGTGCTGATCGTTTCGAAGAGACCGAGATCAGATTTAATATCTGAAAACCACTTCGATCCAGTTTGAACATTTGCGAATGAATACCGTGAAGATGATGAAGACGGTGATTCGGTTTATCCTAACCCAGGGCAACTTGTACGGACGAATGCTATCAGACCATCGTCGGGAGGACAATGAGCATTCTAAGTGAAACGTGTTCTAAAAAGGTAACGCATGGCCTCGAGCCTCATCAACCGGGAATGGCTAAAACAGGGGAGGTGCAGCAAGGCTAAGTGGCTAGCAACCAATTAGGGTAAGATTTTCCCTGTCTAGATGTCCCTTTTTATTCGGCTTAGTGGGCGGTTGCTGATCCCAACCGCGGTGTGATCTTATTCGGACTATCCAGTAAGGGGTAGCTCCGGCCTTGTGTTGCAGGTGATCGGGAGTGATCCTTGGTACTCTGATCTGGACCAGTTACTATGACGGGCGGTACCCCAATAGCCCTGCCATTGTATGGAAACCCAATCTCCAATAAGTGCCTTCGGACTTGTTTGTATACCTATTATGCTGGAATTTAATGAATGTAACAATTTCGGCTATTTAAATAAGTATTTGTGCTTTGACACTATTATAATACCAGAGGATTTGATATAACATGTTTTGGTTATCGTAAGTTAAAAACCCGGCATGTTTATTTGTGGCGTGGTCTTACGAGATACCTTTGATTTTCAAAGGATTTTGAAAACTTTAATAATTCAATTGAGTGTGTTTTCTCACGCTGGTTTTCCTGACTGACTCGAGTGTTATTTTATTATAATGCTCGGGTGAGACCGAGTATTACAGATACATGATATGATGTTGTGGAGCTCAGGAGAGGAGCTGGATGACGAGGCATATTTTTCGTAGATTTGTATGTTCCGCTGTGTAAGGACAAGTTACTGAACTGTCCAGATTTGATGTAGTGATTGTGTACTCTGATGATTGTAAGTATTAACTGTTACAGATTCTTTTGTATAAAAATCTGTTGTTATATATTATATTTTGTTCCGCTGCGATTGTGAGATTCTGACGTTGTTTTCTATTTCTTCTTCTACCTATTCTTCTTTAACCCCTACGGTCTGGTATTTCCATCATTCGCTTGTTCGGCATGAAATACAATGGACGTATTGATGTCAACTTTCGGAGGTCGAAAAACCGGGTCGTGACAAAAGGTTAATTATTTAAATTATTAATATGGTTTGAAATTAATAATTATGATTACTAATAATATTTTGGTAATTTATTATTATTATCTATATGGTAAAGATTAACGATTGTTTTAATCCATAATGGTTTGAATTATTAGTTACTATTTTTAAGCGGTTAAAAGTTAATAATAATCATTCATTTATGATGGTTTCGATATCCATAAATAGAGTTTTGCAAAAAAACTTGGATTTTTATAAGAAAGGCTTATAAAATGGTTTGAAGATTTAAAGGGAGATTATTTACAAGGTAAAGAGGTCTATAAATAGATGGATATTTATAAATGAGTTAGAAATGGATTTATAGATTTATAAAATGGAATTTATAAATAATTTCATGGTTTATAATAGGGTTTAGAAATGATTTGACAAATAATTTATATATGGTTTATAAATGGTTTTGGAAATTTATAATGGAGTTTATAAATGATTTTAGAATTTGGTAAAATGAGATCTTTCTCAGTGTTTGGCAAATATACTTATACCGTTGAGACAAGTATATGGATATTTTCTAAGTATTGAAAATAGAGGGGTTTGTGAATATATCTTTGTAAATATATTTTGATAGAAGCATTTACAAGATGGTTTTAAATAATGAAAAGATTAATTAAGAAGGCTTGGTGTTGCTTGGTGCTTAACCAAATGTCGATTTCCTATGGAATTAAATCTTTGATTGAATGTTTGTTATTCGATAGTTAAATAACCGACTATCGAATTTGTACCCAAATATAACTTTGGAAATATTTAGGAGAAACACGTGAGTTATATGGCACAGTCATCTCCGATGATGTTGTACTGTGCGTGTAAATCTCGTTTCGTTCTTTTAGGACAATGATAAGGAAACCCGTCCACTAACGGTTAGGAGATGATCTCCGATCTTATCTTTGATTTTTTATTTCCTAAAGTACCGGGATTGGGTTTACCAAGAATTATAGAATGTTGTTTCGAAGAGACCGGGATCAGATATGTTATCCGAAAACCACTTCGATCCAAGTTGAGCGTTCGAAATAAAGACATCTTGAAGATGATGGAATTGGAGACGGAGCTCTTAATCGTTTCGTTCAGTTCCATAACGAACTTGTATGGATGAATGCTCATATTGCATTGTTTCCTAGAGGGCATTGTTAGCATTCCAAGTAGGAAGTGCTATATAAATGGTAAGAGCGTGGCCTCTTCGAGCCTCACACCTGGGAAATGAATAAAGCAGGGACTGGCGGCAGGGCTAAGTGGGTCACACCAAAGTAGGTTATGATCATCCCATGTCTAGAGCGATAGTCATGTATGCTTGGGGATCCCATTGTGTGGTTGTTGATTGCAACTAAGGGGTGATCATATTCAGTTCTACTCGAGAAGGGGGTAGTGCTAGTCCTGAGTTGCGAAGGTGCAACATGTTGTATTCTCCCGTACATTTTATCTAGAGGTGTAGGGATTTGGTGGGTAGACCCTTACCCTTTCATAGTTGGAATCCATTATCCAATACGAGCCTTCGGTTTTGGTTGTAGAACCTAGTATGCTGGAATTTAATTAATGTAACAATTTCGGCTATGATTAATAAGTACTTGTATAATAGACATTATTATAATATCAAAGGATTTCATATGAAATGTTTTGGTTATCATAAGGTAAAAACCCGTTCGTGTTTATGTGCGGCGTGGTCTTACGAGATTCCATTGTTTTCAAAGGTTTTTATATAACTTTAAAAGTTCAGTTGGGTGTGTTTTCTCACGCTGGTTTTCCAGACTTACTCGGGTGTTATTTTATTACAATGATCAGGTCAAGCCGAGCATATTTACAGATTGTTTTGGATGCATTGGAGCACAGGAGACGAGTTGGAGCTCTTCAAGGCGTATACACGTATATGTTTATTTTTCCGCTGCTTTGTTGTTGAAATTATCAACAATTGTGAGGACAGGTTGTTATAACTGTCCAAGCTGGTAATTGTGATTGTTGTTGTACTCTGATGGATGTATGTATAACGGTTTCTTTTTTGTAAAGATCATTGATATTATATTATATGTTGTTCCATTGCGATTGTGAGATTCTGTGTTGTTATTTTTTTCTTCTCTTCTTCTTATCTTCTCTTCTTTCTTTCTTTCTTTCTTTCCCCTAACTATCCGTCATTCCGTTTGATTTGGGTTGGACATACGTGGTTTATTGTCAGCTTGAATTGTACAGAAAAGTGGGTCGTTACAATGTGGTATCAGAGCTTAGATTGAGCGAACACCTAGGCTTTGGTGGGAATTTACTCATTTGAGATAGGGTAAGCGAGACCCTAGGATGAGTTTGAGTGTATATATACGAGCACGTATTTGTTAGTGATACAAAAATGTTTTATATTGTATTGATTTATCTATAGAGTGGCTTATGAATTCTGTTCGATACGTGGGACGCCACGATATCGATAGGGGTTTCTAAATGCTTAAACAAGGCAAACTAACATAGTATTGTTTTGAAAGTGGGTAAATGAAATAATTTTACCTAAATTATATTATATATATATAAAGGAATATTTTTTTTGAAATTATTATATGTTATATATGGTGTGTTCTGATGTTAATGAATGATTATATTTGATTATTATCATTAGTTGTTAGTTGTTATTGTTATAATCTAACAAAGGCAAACATTTGGAAAATAAGTTATGTAAGAAAATAAATTTATTAGTATAAATTATAGAATATTGATTATACTTAAAATAATTAACATTTGTGAAATGAATTACATAAGAAGTGATATTTTATAAATATGATTTATAAACGTGATTTATAAATGGAAAGGAAATGGAAATTTCATAAGTATATTTATAAATGTGATTCGTAAATAAAAATGGGTTTAAAACAAGAAGTTGAGAACTTAAAACCTATTGATTTTTGAGATTGTTTTTCGAAAGGTTTTAGAAAAATAATAATAGTATTATTTTGAAAAAAAAATTGGTTAGAAATATTTTGAAATAGGTTTTAAAGAGATAGAAAGCACTGAACTCACTTCAATCGATGGAAAATAATTTCGATGATGACTGCAGCATCATCGGCGCTCATTTTCGAGTTTCTAAGTGAGGGATTGCTACCCGAGTAATTTACCATTGAATTTTTTTAATAAAAAAAAATTGTTTTAGATTCCAGAAGTTAAATTTGATATATAAAGGAGTGTATTTATATTGATTTCAAAATGATTTGAAAATAAAACCGAGTGTTGAAATTCTGAATATTTCTATCTAAATGTTTTGAGAAACATAAGATAATAAGTTTTGAACTTATAATTTGGAAATATAATATATAAGAAAAGAATTTGGAATCAAGATATGAAATTCAAAATTAACTTAGGTTAAGTTAAATAAGTTAAGTAAAGGGTTAAATGAAATTGAAAGGGAATTTGAATTGAATTGGATAAAATGATGAAATGAATATACACTTAAGTCGTAAAGTGATTATATAACCCTTAATTGTAGATATAGTATGTGAATAAACTAAAGTCAAATAAATTTCATGAAAGTTTAAGTAAATAAGTTTGTATAACTTATAGATTTGAGAATGTTGAGCTAAAAACAAAATTTAAATTTGTTAAATATGAATGTTAAGGAACGAAAATTATAAATTGAGAGAGGTAATTAAATTTAACTTAAGTTAAATAAGATGGTTTTTGAAATGATTTTTGAAAATGGAATTCATTGTGATTTGAAATGAATTAATGAATGAACTAATTAAATAAATTAGTGAATTGAATATGGTTTAGGATGTTATTGATAAAATGGAATATTGGAATTAAATAATGAATTGAGTCAAATGAGATTGTAATTGATTTATAATGAATTAATAAAATTGATTTGAATTTGGGTTATAAAATAAAATTCAACTTATGTTGTAAATTAAATTGAAAATGGTTTGAAAGATTGTTTAATAGAATTGAATATGAACTTAAGTTATGAAGTGAAATAAACATTAGAAGTGTTATATAAAAAAAATTATAATGAACTTAAGTAAATTGTTGTATGGAATGGTTGTTAAGTGCTGTTAGTATTAAAGAAATTATACTAAGTAAATTGAATATGGAATGAAATCTTGTTAAACATAATATGAATAATTGGATGTGAACCAATGAAGTAAACTGAAATAAATACGTAAGTTGTACGTATATTATTTTATTTGCATAACTGTTTGATCCAGATTCGAATATACGGTTTCAAGATGATTTATACCAATCCGAGTTAGGATTTTTCACTCGATTTCTTGACGGCGAACCCTGGATGTGGATTTTTGATTGATCCTGATATTCTCTATCATAGTTTATGGTTATGTAAGGAGAATGATGGTTTCTAATTAAAGAACCGGATCTGAGTCTGCACTAGAGTGGTCGTGTGAACGATACTAGTTCGGAAGTGAAATTGTGTGATCGGGCGAGCGATAAGGTATGGTTTTGCGTACAAATGATATATGTACATCGTATGGGCTTTAATAAATTAAGTGTAAACTTTGGAAAATGCAAGTTGATATGATTATGAATTAATTGGATGAATATTAATTGTTTGATGGCTTCTCTTGCTGCATTCCCTACATTTGCATATAGTTATTGTATTAGTATATGTTATATATCGATATTACCTTCCATATACATATTCTCATTGTTTGTTGAGTGATTAGTAGGTGCGGATGGCGTATGCTTCGCATTTGGAGCTCGCTTTCGCATTTAGTTGATTGGGTATGCTTGCTAATGCAAAAATAAGGTACACATCTCGGATTACATACCGTATTTTTATATTTTGCCTACGGGATGCCTCATCCTCGAATATGAGATGTATATTTGTAATTATATATACATTGTAAAAACTTTACCATCGAACGGCGCAACGAAGACACTGGCAAAATTTTCCGAAATTTAATGCGTTAGAAATTTTTTGAGAATTTTTGGAAAATTTTTTAATAACTAAAAATTTAGATTTTGGTTTTATAATTTTGAATGATATTAGTTAATAACTATGAATGAACTGGAAAACTTAGAAAAGTTTTTATAAGAAGTTAGACGACTTAGAAGAATTTGGTAATCCATTTTAACTAATTGTTTTTGAAAAGTTAATGAGTTTGGGGCGTTTTCCTTACTCGGTAATTTCGGGGGCGAAATTCTTTTCAAGGGGGGAGAATGTAACGAGCCAGAATTTTAGTCATTTAAATTTGGAATACTTAATTTATTTTAAATATTGAAAAGTTATTTTTATAAATTAAATAGCTTGAATTTCAAATATAGCGATTTATTTTATAATTAAATTGTTGAATATAATATTGGAATTGTTTAAATAATTGAATCTTGAATTTAATATGAATGAAAATAATTTCAAAAGTTGGTTTAAAATTATATTTGAATAAGAAGGAAGATAGTAAACTTTTAATTTAGATTTAAAAGTGATTAAATTGAAATTGAAAATTATTCGTTTTAATTAACGTGTAAAAATAGCCTTCCGGGGCACTGTCTCGGATTTCAACGAAACCAGTTTCATTGGATCCATAATAGTGTATTTTAGTATTCCATCGAATTTCATGACGATTGGACGTATCATTTGGGCGTGTGAGATTGAAACACGTAGAAATTAAGTTTAGAAATTTAAATAAATAATTGGGTTTGAAAAGCTATCTTCTGTATATAATGGAATTAGGTCTCGAGACATATCCATTGTATTCGGAATAAGAGTGTAACATATAGAACGCCAGGCGGCACGCCTTGTTTGGAGTTCAAGATTTTCAAGTATGTTTGTTGAATATTTTAAAAAGAAAATAATATATATTAAATATTGTTAGCACCAAAATTGGTCACTAACCTCGTTAAGAAAGTTTGTGTTGAGAGATGAATGAAGAAAGTAAATTTAAACAGAGAACAATATGCTAAATTAAATGCAAAGACGAGGACACCAGATTTATAGTGGTTCGGCGTAACTGCCTACGTCCACTTTGAGGTTAATCTTTTATTGCTTTACTTGATAACTGATTACAGATACAATCCATTGACCAACTACTCAAATACAGTTGCTAAGTAAAAAGAGAGAGTCTTGAAAGTGGTAGAGTCTCCCCAGTGTTCTAAAAAAAGGTCCTTTTCACTGTGCCCCTGCCTCCTATTTATAGACAAAGATGGGTTGGACTTCCTTGGTGGGCCTGGCAGCTGAATACCTCAGCCCAGAAAGAGTGAGTTCTGTGTGCCAAACCATAGATGCCGAACAAACTGATGCCGAACAGACTGATGCCGAACACACTGATGCCGAACAGACTGATGCCGAACGAAGTGCTGTGCTGAGTGGAGAGTGCAGGCCGAGCAATAGTTGAAGCCGGTCAAGATTGGATGAATGCCGAACACCTCTGGATGTCAAACATCTCTAGACGCCGAACAACACTGAATGCCGAACGAAGTGTGGATGCCGAGCTCCATGTACGCCGAACGACTCTGCCATGCCGAACGATCCATGTATGCCGAACGATCTCGAATGCCGAACGATCCATGTACGCCGAAAGACTCTGCCATGCCGAACGATCCATGTATGCCGAACGATCTCGAATGCCGAACGATCCATGTATGCCGAACGTTCTCGAATGCCGAACGATCCATGTATGCCGAACGATCTCAAATGCCGAACGATCCATGTATGCCGAACGATCCATGTATGCTGAACACTCTGCCATGCCGAACGTCTGCTATGCCGATCACTCTAGAATGCCGAACGATGTACAATACCAAATGACTCTTAATGCCGAACGGTATGTAAGTGCCGAGTGCCTAGTTGCCTGGTCAAACCTTTAGGTAACAGTTGCCCCCCAAAGTGTATCATGTGGTTAAACGTGATGCGCTTTGAGCCATGAACCCACCGTGCTTTGCTTCAAGCCGAGCACCCTAGATGCCGAACGGCATAGCCGATGCCGAACAATGTCGTTTTGACCGGTTCTACCGGTTATAGTCTCTTTGACTTCCTCTCCTCTCCTATAAAAGCTAGCATTCTTCTTCTTCTTCTCTTTTTCACTTTTACCTCCGCGACCCTCCAAGAATCATAGCTTACCTCCCTTAAATCTTATTCACCTCCTACAATCTTTCCCTCATACTTCGAAACCAACAAGCTCTCTTCAAGTTTGAGCTCTAATACTCTGTCAATCTTAAGTCCACAGATCCCTAAGCTCCTGTCGTTTCCTTCGGTAAGAAACTCTCGATCGTTCTTTCGAATTAGGAAGCTTAACAAAAAACTCGAACTCGTAAACTTTCCTTAGATTAAAGGAAGTAAGAGGCGTGTGGGTGATGAATTGGAGGTAAGACCTAGTGAAGTGGATCGGCATGACCGTGGTTTGACACGGCTTGCCGAAAGACTTGGTCATGCTGGCTAGGAGAGATGGAGGAAAAGAAGAGAAGTGATGTTAAGGGCATAAGGCCGAGCGAATCGGCTCAGCACGATCTGCTGCGTGCACTCGTTTTCGAGCCGAACAGAAGAGAGGTCGAACAGAATTCTGGTTGGACAGAATTTTGGCCGAACAGAATTTTGGCCGATCGGAATGTAGTCCGAACAGAAGTTAAGCCAAACAGAATCTAAGCCGAACAGAACTTTAAGCCGAACAGAACTTTAAGCCGAACAGAACTTAAGCCGAACAGAATCTAAGCCGAACAGAACTTAAAGCCGAACAGAACTTTAAGCCGAACAGAACTTTAACCGAACTCCTATTCACCTTGCCTAATCAAACATCAAACACAAGGACAAGGACTTAAGCATACCAGCATATCGAACTACTCTGGACAGATAACTTCCTAGTTTCAACAATCACAAGCCTGAGCTTAAACCAATAAAAACGGATTAAAGCATTTAACACGCAGTGCCAATGTCCGAGTTCAAAATTGAAAACATTGTAATGCTGGCTTTCGAAGACGGTCAGCGATGACGGTCTTCGAAGACGACAGTTCAAAGCTCAACATTATATCATCAATTCTGTGACTTATATATTCTCAGCGTTTACACCTGAATAATCGCACTAGTTCACACACTACATGGGGGGATATTCGTTTTGTTAAGTCTAACGTCGATTATTTTTTAATTATAGTTCGAACAGGTACTTTGCTAGATTCAATCTTTATCAGCGATGTCTCGGAAATCTTGCTCCGCCACGATTTCGGACAGGCCTGGGCCGTCTTACCGACGAGAAGTCATAGATACTTCAAACCCATCAACTTCCCCTGCACATGACTTAGCTCCCGATGCTCTGGAGGCAGTAATTCTCTTGGACAACCCTGTCAATTCGCATGCTTCAAAGATCAATGAAAGTACGCTCCGTTGGATATGCTCTGTCCACGGAATCCCCTTTGATGACGTGCTAGTTCCTTCGGGGCATGATCATCCACACTTGTCCCCAGCCGGATACACAGCTTGTAATAAATTCATGTGCTGGGTTGGCAGTGTGCCACCATTCAACTTGTTCCTTCGGGATGTGCTGCAATATATTGACATTGCCCCATCGCAACTGCACCCGAACTGCCATGCATTCCTTTATGGTACCTGCATCCTCTTTATGAATGTCTTCTCTAGGCTCCCTACTCTGGGCGATATCCGATACATATATTGCATTAAGAAGCGGAAGGATAGCCCATCATTCATGTTTCAAGAGCCGCATAACAAATGTCAAATCTTAACCGGGGCTGGACCAAATTTTCCTTGTATAAACAGGAATGGTTTTATGTGCATTGTCCTCCCGGCTTTGCGAGTAGATGGGTAGAAGGAAGTAAGCCTTTTCCTTGGTCTGTTACTCATGTTTAGTCGAAGCCGTACCTTTTCTAAACTTTACCCATCTTTTCAGGTATTAGCCCTCGTCCTGACGGCCGCGGATATTCTAATGTCGTCGAAGCCATTCGAGCCCTCCCTGTCGAAGAACAGGACATTAGAAATCTCATTTCGAATGAGTCACTTACAAGGCTCGGACTGTTGGTAGAAGGCCGTCGGATAAGCCTTCCTCAGGGCGTCACCATTCCCAGGCCTGGCTCTGGTAAAGGGAAAAAACAAGCTGAGTCTTCAGCACGCAACGCTCCTGACGCACTAGAAGAGGGGGAAATTAAGGAGACTGAGACGCCCGAAGTACAAGGCGAGAATATTAGTCTATCTCGGGGACCAGAGGTTGAAGTTCATGACATAGAAACGTCGTCTTCCCCTTCGAAGGGAGAGAAGAAACTGACGCGCAAGCTGAGAAAGAAAACTATGAGCGGAACTTCTAGAGTTACCTTTATTCCAACGGAAAAAGAAACTTCCTCGGAGCACTTAGAAAGTTCTCTGAAGGGCCTGTCGAACCTTACCATTCCTAACAATTTACTCAACTACTGTTTCGACGATCCAGAGGCCCTCAAGCTCCATTCGCACTCTAGAGGCGGTATGGGAGTTCAAGCCCAAGTCCAGGGAGATAAAACTCCAATTAGTAAAGAAACTGGTCCGTCGGGGGGAAACACTAGGACACACACGGACACGTGCACTTCACTTTGCACTTCAATCTTAACCGTCACCCTGATCTTTTCTAACTTGTTGTTATTCTCATTCTATGCAGGTGACATGGGACGCTCCCATGGATTTGATCGTCTCCACGGCTCTTCCATCTTTCACCACACTGGCAGGGACTCGGGCCCTGGTAAAGGCCGGGACAGGGAAGACTACGGAGATTGAGACAACCGTCCCCGAGAGTCATCTTATCGAAAGAAATCACATTCCCAGTCTTCACACTCTCGCGATCTTCCTCCCCAAATAGAACCGGATAGAGAAAGATCTTCGCAGAAGTGGTCTCAACCCGATGTTTCCCGAGATCAACATTCCGGTTCATCAAACACACGACAATCTCGGGAACATCATAAGAGAACTGAACTTTCAAAACCTCCTCCCCCTATTCCTGCGGCAGACCCAACAATATCGGAGAAGCTGGTCGATCTTAAAGCTAAATTTCCCAAAATCTGCTTTGACGGTCTGAAATTCCTCCCAGCTATTCATCACATTCCAGGGCATGTCAAGCAGAGTGCCATCGCTTGCAACAACGATGTCACATCCCGAAATTTTCGACTTTCGAAAATTCGACATCGATACTCACTTTATCGACTGCCGAGCAATCGAGTGCCGGAAACTCCAATAGTGAGGGTTTTAGATAAAGAAAAAGTAGAAGAAGAAGAAGATAGAAGAAAAAGAGAAGAAAAAGAAAAGAAGAACAACACATCAGAACAGCAACAGAAACAGAACAATATCAGAATCTTACACATCGCAGCGGAACAATATATAATAGATAAATGAATAATCTTTAAAACAAAGAACGATATCATTTTATACATACATCAATCATCAGAGTCAATATACAACAATGGACAGTTATATAACTTGTCCTCATACAGAATACACAGCGGAATAAATACTATCAGATACAAATACTACGTCTCGTCATCCAGCTTATCTCCAAAGCTCCAGAATATCCAGATAACCTAATAATCTAACTCTAGACTGCCCGTGTGGAAATTGGTGGGCACCCAGAGTTTAGAAGGGAACAATAAACTCCGAGTCAGTCATGGTGACTGGTGTGAGATCGTAAAACAGTTTATCTTTAAAAGATAACAAAGGAATATTTTAAAGTCAATTCGAAATGCTTTTGGAAAATGAAACTACCATAAGACCTCCCGCCACACACACAATGCAAACGCAGAATTGGAGGAGATTTCTTCTTATGATAGTCAAAGATGCTTACTACGCCAAATCAAATCATTTTTTTTATTGATATTAGTGCATAGTGTAGAAAACATTTCGAAAGTATAATATTAATCTTAGCCAGCATAGACATTTCGAACTATGCCTACTATAGCTACCATCCAAACAGTGGGGCGCCACCATAAGTGAATAATAGGTTCTACAACTAAAACCGTACAAGTCACGTATTGTTTCTTTGGATTTCCAACAAATGGTCAGGCTAAGGAACTTCCTATCCACGATGGGTACGTCCCTGGAATAGACGACCCGAGAAATAACCTAACATTACGGTTAGATCTCTGCCAACACAAGGCCGGGTTACCTCTGCAAAAGTAGGTAACTACTGACACGCGTATGCCATCCCCCGATCGTCACCGATCTTCCCGAGGATCCCCGATTCCAACAAACCACATAGAAAAAATAATGCAGTAACCACAGAGGTTAAGTATCTGGGCTCCATACCATGATACCACCTTTATCCAGAAGGAATGACATACACTAAGGGGCGCTACTCCCTAGAACCTTGCTGCATCCTTCCTGTTTCGACCATTTCCGGGGTGTGAGGCTCGACGAAGTCTCGTCCACAAAGCTACGCTTTCTCAAAAAGCCCTGCTTCGGGTCAAACGAAATGATCAACCTATGATCACAAAGATATAAGATCAAACAAATGATCATATCACAAATGATCAAACACTGATCATTTCACAGCAACACTCAGTATGCCACGTTACCAAATTGGGATATATCGCTGATAAATTTCAACTACATAACCTCTGAGCTCGTACGTCTCAGAGAAGGGTGTTAAGCTAAGAGAATAAATTCTCCGCCACCAACAGAAATGTATTTGAAAGAAATCAGCTTTATATCTCAAATTGTAACGTCAGACACACAATCCATACAAGTCTGTTCCGGGATCGAACAGAACCGAAGGCACTTCTCACGAAGCCCTTGCAATTTCAGGATAATTTTCTAATCACGTCAGGACTTCCCGTCACTAAGGGTGATAAAACCTCTAAATCGGAGATCAGCCGATGTAGAGTAACTCGACGGTAATCCTTCCGTTTTCAAAAATATCCGGTCTTCAACACCGGTCTTCAAATGCAATTCATAACGACGTATCACATATTCGGAATGGGTTATACGACCCCATGGTCCTTTCCCGGCTAACCCGAATAGTGAGCGATTTTTCAAAAATAAGTGTGGCATTCAATTTCATCCAATTCACAACAAATACCTATCTAAAGGTAATTATTGATAGTCGGTTATTTAACTATCAATAAAGATGCGCGACATCATCAGATTCCAAATAATTTTTCCAAATTATTTTATCTTCCAAAATATCTTTACTAGATGCAAAATTTCCACACTTAATCATTTGAAAACAATTTCAAATCAATTTCCACATTTCATTTTTATCTTTGAAGATAAAATCTCAAAACAGTTCATTTCATATTGGAAAAACATTTCCATACTTATTTAAAAATAAGTATTTCACAAATCTATTTATTTTCAACATTTGAAAATATTCGATATACTTAAAATCAAAATTAAGTATATATCTCATTCTTTAAGGAAATCATTCTTAAATCACATTTATTTGAGTCAAAACGAATGTTACGTAAAACATCGTTACGACGACTCAAAATCACTAGTATAGGGATTCGGAATTAAGATAGATATATAAATCCCAATACTATATAAAACATTTCCCTTTTGGTAATCATTTACTATAACAACAATGTTATAGTCCACCATTTCCTTAAATTTCTCGAAAACGTCTATTTCAACAAGAACTGTTGAAATCTATGTTTTCAATTCATAATACATTTTAAAACATCTTTAAAATGTTTAACTTCATTTTTTTTTTATCCTTTCTTCGAAAATAAGTCCATTTTCCTTAACAATATATTCACTGTCCCAAAATCGTGAATATAATTCACTTAACCCAATTTCAATCATTTCTACACATTTATTTCAAAGATAATTCGCTATCCAAAATCGCGAATATATCTTCTATAAAAATCTCCTATATTTACTTTATCAAATTCAATCTATTTCGAATTTATAAAACACGTTTATAAATTCTATTTCTATTTTCTAACAACTTTGATTTATAAATCTTCTTTATAATTCAATTCATTTTATAACTCAACTTTATATACCAAAAGTCCATATTAGAGGTTAAGTACTTATACTTCATGGCTTTATAACATTCGTTCCTTTAAAGCTTCACAAATTTTAAATCTTATTCCTTATAAGATTTCATTTAAAATCTTATTTTTAACGACAACCGAACTACGTTTAAAATTCCATTGTTTGGATTTATAACATATATATTTTATAAATCTCGTCTATAAACCATTCATACTTATTCACAACTCTTAATTAAAATGTCGAAACCCGATTTATAAGTAAATCACTCATAAGTCTTTTGTTTTACAAAAATCTATTTATTTTGTAACTTCATAATTTATAAATATAAAATTTCGTTCACTTATACCATCCCTTTATTCTTCATTTTAACACTTATTAAAACTTGTTTTATAATTCCAATATTTTATATTTATAAAAATCAAATTTCATACATCTTTTATATACATCGTTTTAATAATTCAAAAATCTCAATTCAAATCTTTTTATTTATGACTTAACCATTTATTTCAAAAGAAATTTTATCTTTCGGTTATAATTTACAAACATTATAATTCCCATAACTTTAAATTTATAACATTTATTTATTTAAAGTAAATCAATTCAAAAATTCAAATAAAGCGTATACTTTCAAATAATCACTTTTAAAAATCTCTTTTAAAGTTAAAGATCGTTATTTTTAAACTTCAAAATTTTGAATCCAATGATGCAACGCATCACTTAGTCAATCACAACAGTCAATATCATATCTCAACATATGATAACAGAATACATCACAGTATCTGTAAATAAATAACTACTGGTGAGGAATCCAGTTGGATCCCTCCAACCTGTTTCCCTGCATCCAAAGACGTTAGCACAATACCAATTCCGCTCCAGTACGGAATTATCGCGGTATATGGGTTTTTATAAATCCGCTTACTAACGGCGTAATAGGGTCTCATCCGCTATACGAGGCGGGAAATCATCAATCCAATATATACATATGCCAATATGTATATATTGCTATATATATAGATATATCCTACTATATCTAATATCACATCCAATACCCATCAAATCAATCAATCAAATCAATAACTGTAAAATAAATTTTCCTTCGAGTGAGAAAATCTCACCTTAGCCCTTTTAATTTTGCAATCCCATTTTCAAATCCGGCTTGACTTCACGATTTTTGAACCTTGTATAAACAATTTATACATTTATTAATATTCGAATAATAAATTTTTCGTTTTGATTGTTTTAATTAACCATTTTCTCTTTTAAATAATTTTATTTAATGCCAAAAATTAGATGAACCATTTATATTTTTAAATTTTAAACTAAATTTCTATTTGATAATCTAAATTAACCAATGATTTCTTTTCAACTAAAAATTCAAAAATCCGAACTGGTTCTTTTTAAATAAATCTTTTCACTTTTTAACTTCAGTAATTAGTAATCCATTTGCATGTATAAATTTTCTTTCACTGTAAACAACTTTAACATATATATATCTGTTTTACTATTAAAATTTCAACTGTTTAAAACACATGTGAATTCTATTTAAATTTTAAATGAATTGAAATCAATACCTCACTGCCGAGCTAAGCTCTAAACCCAGTAACTCATTCACGACATCGCCAATATCCACCCAGCAGCCAACCTACAACAACACAGTGCAGCCTCACAACCATCATCCACGCGACCTACAGAGCGCCGCCGCCAAACCCTAAGTCGAGATCGAACTCGACGAGCCTCCCCAGACGCGCACCCATCGGCATCGCCGCCGCACCTCGCGCGCGTGCTCCTCCTCTTTCGTGCGAACGCGTTGCTCCCAACCTGCTGTGCCCACGACGTCGTCGCCTCGCTCGCGAGCTTGTAACGATTTGAACAGGCTCGACTTGATTTCCTTTGTTCTGATCGATTTAATGAATTAGAACAAAATCTCGTTCGTTCGAACGAGAGTGAAAAGGGGGTGCCGTTAATTTTATTTCGAACGAGCTCGACTCCCCTTTTTTTTCCTTGATTTGAGATACTCGGCCATGAATTAGAACGAGAGCAAACAGATTCGTTTTGAACTGAGGGAGTTGCTAACGAAATAAAAGGAACGAAGGGTATGCCTTGCACGATCTCGTTCGTAATTCCTTGCGTGATACCAGGCGTGATTAAAGGAGACAACGTGTGGTAATGTTGACAAAATATAAATTTAAATTTAAATTTGAATCCGATTAAATTTCAACGCGTTAAATTTCCGTGTGCTCACATATCAACTCAGAAAATTACGAAAATTGAAATCCGGCAATAATACAATATTACGGACCCACTGAAACTGGTTCCGTCGAATTCCGAGACTGTTTGAAAAATGACTATTTTTAAATATCGGTTCAAACAATTAAATTTCAAAACTGATCAAATCAATTCGAAATTGGATTCTGAAGCCTTCTGTTATCTTCAGAATTATCAATACGAATTTTAAAGGCTTTTGAAATATTTTTCTTCAACTGTAAATTGAAGATTTAAATTCTTATCCAACTTCCAATCGATTAAATTTTAAAGTTTAATCGCAGATTTCAAAATTATATCGGAGATTCAAATTAAATCATCGTTTAAATATTTAAAATTAATTAAATATTTTCAATTTAATTTGTTCAAAATTCTGGGTCGTTACAGACTTCCCTCCTTAAAAGAATTTCGTCCTCGAAATTACAAGTTAGGAAAAATGGTCCTTAACTCGTCTACTATTTTTCACAATCCAATAGTTTTATCAATTTTTTCAAAACAAATCTTTCTACTAAAGAATCGTTATCAATTCTACTAACTTTCCAACTTCAATTATAGGTTTCAAACAACATTGTTTTCTTAACAATTCAAATTTAAGTTTAAATTCAAATTTAAACTTCAAAATTTTCTCAAAAATTTTCTAACACTCTAAATTTCTGAAAAATTTCGCCAGCGTCTCCTTTGCGCGGCTAATACGGTACAACTACAAAACGTCCCTACGGACTCTCAAATTTCAAAAAGAAAAAGAAAAAGCCAAGCGGCTAGACCAGAAATCATCAAAAACTCATATTGAAATTAAATACGTACCTTTTGTCGAGCAATTCAAATTATCTTTGAAATCAAATCCAATTCCTTTATAACACCTGTATATCCTACTAGCCATTATATCTAGTTACATATTCAAACATTTTGCAAATTCTATTACAAAATTTCTAATATCAACTTCTTATACCATTTCTAGTTTACTATTGAAGTTATATCCATTACCATTCAATTTTACATTTCAATTCATAATTACTGGATTTAATTCGTTCCAAACCTTATTAATTTGGTCAATATTCAATTAGTTTCACTTACTAATTTTTAGTTTAATACTTCACAAATCAAATTCAATTCCAGTTCTATTTACTTTACACATCAAAAATGGATTTTAACATTCAATTTCATTTCCTTGTACTTACAATTGCAAATTTATTTATTCATTCACAAATTCTTTCATTTTCAATTTGAATTCTCATTTCTATCAAATTTCAAATTTTTTTATAAGTCTTTGACTTATTTACATTTTGATTTATACAAATCTCTTCTACATTCATATTACTAATTCCATTCCACTAATAAATTTTAATTTCGATCATTTTCTTGGAATCCCATTCCAAGTTATAAATTCGTTCACAATTTATATTTACACTTTTAATTCATATATGAATTCATTTCCTTATGCTTCCCGTTCATATTTATAATTTCCATTTGTTAATGAACTTATCTCCAAATCTTTAGTTGTTATTTTAATTTCTCATTCAATCTCATATAACAACGATAATATTTCAATGTTATCATTTCCTAACAACCAAACATCCATATACTATGGTAATTCATAGAAAAACATTTTCTTTTTCTATACAAAAATAGTTTTGGGCAAAATTATTTCATTTACCCCATTTTAAAACAATACTGTGCCGAACTGTTCTATTCGAGCATTTAGAAACCCCTTCGATCCAGTTGCGCAGACTGTGCCGACGAAGGTTCATATACCACTCAATAAACCAATCATCACAATATAAAACAATTTTTATATTCACTAACAAATACGCGCTCATATCTATTATTACACTCAACTCATTCTAGAGTACTGCTGACTCTATCTCTAATGAGTAACACCCAACAGAGCAGGGTTGTCGCTTAACCATATGCTCTGATACCACTTTGTCACATCCCGAAATTTTCGACTTTCGAAAATTCGACATCGATACTCACTTTATCGACTGCCGAGCAATCGAGTGCCGGAAACTCCAATAGTGAGGGTTTTAGATAAAGAAAAAGTAGAAGAAGAAGAAGATAGAAGAAAAAGAGAAGAAAAAGAAAAGAAGAACAACACATCAGAACAGCAACAGAAACAGAACAATATCAGAATCTTACACATCGCAGCGGAACAATATATAATAGATAAATGAATAATCTTTAAAACAAAGAACGATATCATTTTATACATACATCAATCATCAGAGTCAATATACAACAATGGACAGTTATATAACTTGTCCTCATACAGAATACACAGCGGAATAAATACTATCAGATACAAATACTACGTCTCGTCATCCAGCTTATCTCCAAAGCTCCAGAATATCCAGATAACCTAATAATCTAACTCTAGACTGCCCGTGTGGAAATTGGTGGGCACCCAGAGTTTAGAAGGGAACAATAAACTCCGAGTCAGTCATGGTGACTGGTGTGAGATCGTAAAACAGTTTATCTTTAAAAGATAACAAAGGAATATTTTAAAGTCAATTCGAAATGCTTTTGGAAAATGAAACTACCATAAGACCTCCCGCCACACACACAATGCAAACGCAGAATTGGAGGAGATTTCTTCTTATGATAGTCAAAGATGCTTACTACGCCAAATCAAATCATTTTTTTTATTGATATTAGTGCATAGTGTAGAAAACATTTCGAAAGTATAATATTAATCTTAGCCAGCATAGACATTTCGAACTATGCCTACTATAGCTACCATCCAAACAGTGGGGCGCCACCATAAGTGAATGATAGGTTCTACAACTAAAACCGTACAAGTCACGTATTGTTTCTTTGGATTTCCAACAAATGGTCAGGCTAAGGAACTTCCTATCCACGATGGGTACGTCCCTGGAATAGACGACCCGAGAAATAACCTAACATTACGGTTAGATCTCTGCCAACACAAGGCCGGGTTACCTCTGCAAAAGTAGGTAACTACTGACACGCGTATGCCATCCCCCGATCGTCACCGATCTTCCCGAGGATCCCCGATTCCAACAAACCACATAGAAAAAATAATGCAGTAACCACAGAGGTTAAGTATCTGGGCTCCATACCATGATACCACCTTTATCCAGAAGGAATGACATACACTAAGGGGCGCTACTCCCTAGAACCTTGCTGCATCCTTCCTGTTTCGACCATTTCCGGGGTGTGAGGCTCGACGAAGTCTCGTCCACAAAGCTACGCTTTCTCAAAAAGCCCTGCTTCGGGTCAAACGAAATGATCAACCTATGATCACAAAGATATAAGATCAAACAAATGATCATATCACAAATGATCAAACACTGATCATTTCACAGCAACACTCAGTATGCCACATACCAAATTGGGATATATCGCTGATAAATTTCAACTACATAACCTCTGAGCTCGTACGTCTCAGAGAAGGGTGTTAAGCTAAGAGAATAAATTCTCCGCCACCAACAGAAATGTATTTGAAATAAATCAGCTTTATATCTCAAATTGTAACGTCAGACACACAATCCATACAAGTCTGTTCCGGGATCGAACAGAACCGAAGGCACTTCTCACGAAGCCCTTGCAATTTCCGGATAATTTTCTAATCACGTCAGGACTTCCCGTCACTAAGGGTGATAAAACCTCTAAATCGGAGATCAGCCGATGTAGAGTAACTCGACGGTAATCCTTCCGTTTTCAAAAATATCCGGTCTTCAACACCGGTCTTCAAATGCAATTCATAACGACGTATCACATATTCGGAATGGGTTATACGACCCCATGGTCCTTTCCCGGCTAACCCGAATAGTGAGCGATTTTTCAAAAATAAGTGTGGCATTCAATTTCATCCAATTCACAACAAATACCTATCTAAAGGTAATTATTGATAGTCGGTTATTTAACTATCAATAAAGATGCGCGACATCATCAGATTCCAAATAATTTTTCCAAATTATTTTATCTTCCAAAATATCTTTACTAGATGCAAAATTTCCACACTTAATCATTTGAAAACAATTTCAAATCAATTTCCACATTTCATTTTTATCTTTGAAGATAAAATCTCAAAACAGTTCATTTCATATTGGAAAAACATTTCCATACTTATTTAAAAATAAGTATTTCACAAATCTATTTATTTTCAACATTTGAAAATATTCGATATACTTAAAATCAAAATTAAGTATATATCTCATTCTTTAAGGAAATCATTCTTAAATCACATTTATTTGAGTCAAAACGAATGTTACGTAAAACATCGTTACGACGACTCAAAATCACTAGTATAGGGATTCAGAATTAAGATAGATATATAAATCCCAATACTATATAAAACATTTCCCTTTTGGAAATCATTTACTATAACAACAGTGTTATAGTCCACCATTTCCTTAAATTTCTCGAAAACGTCTATTTCAACAAGAACTGTTGAAATCTATGTTTTCAATTCATAATACATTTTAAAACATCTTTAAAATGTTTAACTTCATTTTTTTTTATATCCTTTCTTCGAAAATAAGTCCATTTTCCTTAACAATATATTCACTGTCCCAAAATCGTGAATATAATTCACTTAACCCAATTTCAATCATTTCTACACATTTATTTCAAAGATAATTCGCTATCCAAAATCGCGAATATATCTTCTATAAAAATCTCCTATATTTACTTTATCAAATTCAATCTATTTCGAATTTATAAAACACGTTTATAAATTCTATTTCTATTTTCTAACAACTTTGATTTATAAATCTTCTTTATAATTCAATTCATTTTATAACTCAACTTTATATACCAAAAGTCCATATTAGAGGTTAAGTACTTATACTTCATGGCTTTATAACATTCGTTCCTTTAAAGCTTCACAAATTTTAAATCTTATTCCTTATAAGATTTCATTTAAAATCTTATTTTTAACGACAACCGAACTACGTTTAAAATTCCATTGTTTGGATTTATAACATATATATTTTATAAATCTCGTCTATAAACCATTCATACTTATTCACAACTCTTAATTAAAATGTCGAAACCCGATTTATAAGTAAATCACTCATAAGTCTTTTGTTTTACAAAAATCTATTTATTTTGTAACTTCATAATTTATAAATATAAAATTTCGTTCACTTATACCATCCCTTTATTCTTCATTTTAACACTTATTAAAACTTGTTTTATAATTCCAATATTTTATATTTATAAAAATCAAATTTCATACATCTTTTATATACATCGTTTTAATAATTCAAAAATCTCAATTCAAATCTTTTTATTTATGACTTAACCATTTATTTCAAAAGAAATTTTATCTTTCGGTTATAATTTACAAACATTATAATTCCCATAACTTTAAATTTATAACATTTATTTATTTAAAGTAAATCAATTCAAAAATTCAAATAAAGCGTATACTTTCAAATAATCACTTTTAAAAATCTCTTTTAAAGTTAAAGATCGTTATTTTTAAACTTCAAAATTTTGAATCCAATGATGCAACGCATCACTTAGTCAATCACAACAGTCAATATCATATCTCAACATATGATAACAGAATACATCACAGTATCTGTAAATAAATAACTACTGGTGAGGAATCCAGTTGGATCCCTCCAACCTGTTTCCCTGCATCCAAAGACGTTAGCACAATACCAATTCCGCTCCAGTACGGAATTATCGCGGTATATGGGTTTTTATAAATCCGCTTACTAACGGCGTAATAGGGTCTCATCCGCTATACGAGGCGGGAAATCATCAATCCAATATATACATATGCCAATATGTATATATTGCTATATATATAGATATATCCTACTATATCTAATATCACATCCAATACCCATCAAATCAATCAATCAAATCAATAACTGTAAAATAAATTTTCCTTCGAGTGAGAAAATCTCACCTTAGCCCTTTTAATTTTGCAATCCCATTTTCAAATCCGGCTTGACTTCACGATTTTTGAACCTTGTATAAACAATTTATACATTTATTAATATTCGAATAATAAATTTTTCGTTTTGATTGTTTTAATTAACCATTTTCTCTTTTAAATAATTTTATTTAATGCCAAAAATTAGATGAACCATTTATATTTTTAAATTTTAAACTAAATTTCTATTTGATAATCTAAATTAACCAATGATTTCTTTTCAACTAAAAATTCAAAAATCCGAACTGGTTCTTTTTAAATAAATCTTTTCACTTTTTAACTTCAGTAATTAGTAATCCATTTGCATGTATAAATTTTCTTTCACTGTAAACAACTTTAACATATATATATCTGTTTTACTATTAAAATTTCAACTGTTTAAAACACATGTGAATTCTATTTAAATTTTAAATGAATTGAAATCAATACCTCACTGCCGAGCTAAGCTCTAAACCCAGTAACTCATTCACGACATCGCCAATATCCACCCAGCAGCCAACCTACAACAACACAGTGCAGCCTCACAACCATCATCCACGCGACCTACAGAGCGCCGCCGCCAAACCCTAAGTCGAGATCGAACTCGACGAGCCTCCCCAGACGCGCACCCATCGGCATCGCCGCCGCACCTCGCGCGCGTGCTCCTCCTCTTTCGTGCGAACGCGTTGCTCCCAACCTGCTGTGCCCACGACGTCGTCGCCTCGCTCGCGAGCTTGTAACGATTTGAACAGGCTCGACTTGATTTCCTTTGTTCTGATCGATTTAATGAATTAGAACAAAATCTCGTTCGTTCGAACGAGAGTGAAAAGGGGGTGCCGTTAATTTTATTTCGAACGAGCTCGACTCCCCTTTTTTTTCCTTGATTTGAGATACTCGGCCATGAATTAGAACGAGAGCAAACAGATTCGTTTTGAACTGAGGGAGTTGCTAACGAAATAAAAGGAACGAAGGGTATGCCTTGCACGATCTCGTTCGTAATTCCTTGCGTGATACCAGGCGTGATTAAAGGAGACAACGTGTGGTAATGTTGACAAAATATAAATTTAAATTTAAATTTGAATCCGATTAAATTTCAACGCGTTAAATTTCCGTGTGCTCACATATCAACTCAGAAAATTACGAAAATTGAAATCCGGCAATAATACAATATTACGGACCCACTGAAACTGGTTCCGTCGAATTCCGAGACTGTTTGAAAAATGACTATTTTTAAATATCGGTTCAAACAATTAAATTTCAAAACTGATCAAATCAATTCGAAATTGGATTCTGAAGCCTTCTGTTATCTTCAGAATTATCAATACGAATTTTAAAGGCTTTTGAAATATTTTTCTTCAACTGTAAATTGAAGATTTAAATTCTTATCCAACTTCCAATCGATTAAATTTTAAAGTTTAATCGTAGATTTCAAAATTATATCGGAGATTCAAATTAAATCATCGTTTAAATATTTAAAATTAATTAAATATTTTCAATTTAATTTGTTCAAAATTCTGGGTCGTTACAAACGATGTCTATGTTCAACATGACGCGTTTGTTCATTTGGTCGAAAAAGTCTTGGAAGTATCCGTTGAGCGTCAACCAGAAATCGACCGCTTGAAGCTATCTTTGATAAAGACATCATCAAGAATCAGGACGAAGAGCTCGCTTCGTACAAGTCCAAACTTGAAGCCGCAGAACAGAGTGCTAAGGAGACTACGGAGGCCATTGCTCGTCTAGAGACGACCCATAAGAAAGAACTTGACGTCGCAGTCCAACACAGTGGGGCCCTAGCTCTAGAAAAAGATTCTATTCAAAAAGAAAGGGATGCACTCGCCCTGCAGGTTAAAGAGTTGAAGGAGCTACTCTCTAAGGAGAGGGTAGAGAAGATAGCGGCTCAAGAAGAGTCTCAACGGTATTGTAACGAGATCGTCGATACACGTCTCTTAAAGGAAAAGCTTGACGACGAGTTTTCTAAGGTTGGGACAATGAAGGATGAAGCCCGCGAGGAGGGCAAGAGAATAGCTTCTGCGGAGATTGACTCCCGCCTTGAAGCGGCTGCGGAGGCCGGCAGAGAAGAAATCAAGTGTATGTTCGACCCACTG
This sequence comes from Allium fistulosum, assembly GCA_030737815.1. Taxonomy (NCBI): domain Eukaryota; kingdom Viridiplantae; phylum Streptophyta; class Magnoliopsida; order Asparagales; family Amaryllidaceae; genus Allium; species Allium fistulosum. The sequence continues at coordinate 171,555,125 of CM060904.1, forward strand.
ATAGCCGAATACAATGCCCGTGTCCTCATGCACCAGGACTTGACTTTCTTAGGCGAGGGCTACCTTGAATCTTTGGCCGAGGCTTGGGAGACTTTAATAAAGATTAGACAGGTGGAGTCGGGCACCGAGGAGGTCGACAAGGAGGCTTTAGTGAAAGAGTTTCTCAGGGGGAATGAGCCATCGGACTTGTCTACAGCCATGGCTCTCTTTGGTAAAGGCTCTCCTCCATCAAAAGAGAAAGATGACAAAGCTGGTCCATCTGGAACCGAGGCTGCAGCTCCTCCTTCTACTCAATCAGCCGATCTACCAGCACTTGACCCATTCGAGTAACATGCCGGCTATGATCCGGAAGACCCCCAGTCTCGGCATACACGTGCTATCTCCCATTCTGGAGGGTGAAACTCCGCGCACAGCTGAAAGTCAG